>CM074736.1:17996300-18618800 GCA_037367245.1 Phrynocephalus guinanensis
TCTGTGACTCGTTACTTTAGGCCAGCCAGGCAGGTGTGTGTCTCTGTGTTCCTGCTGGCTGCAGCCTGGCTCTTAGGGGAGAGAAAGAAGAGATTTGTCTTGCAGCCTCCCTGTGTGCGTGCGTAACTCTCGGTGAGTACCCTCCCCTGCCCCACAGTGCAGTCACTCTGTGGCAGCCTTACGCCTTGGGCAACACCCGCCGCTGCCTTTGCAGCCTCCCTGCATGCCTAGTCTATACTATGTCTCTGCCAGCATCATTTTTTAAAGTGTTTTCCCTAAGATCTGGGGTTTTGGGGGACGTTCACACGTGGAAATGCTTTAAGTTGCGCAAAAAGCGGGTAAAAATAAAAAATGAAAAATGAAAAATGAAAAATGAAAAAACGAAATGAATTTTTTTCAAAAAATTCATGAAAAACAAAAATGAACTGAAATGGACCTCCAACGAAAAACGAAAACCCAAAATGTCATTTTTTCGATTTGTGCCCATCTCTAATAAATGGCAAGGCAGCCAAATTTGCTGACAATACTAAATTATACAGGGTAGTAAAAACAGAGAGATTCTGAGGAGCTCCAGAGGGATCTCTTGACATGAGGGAGTGGGCAAATTAGTGACAAATGAGCTTCAACGTTAGTAAGCGCAGAGTGATGAATGTTGGTGTAAAATAACCCAATTAGGTTCATAAACTGATGGGGCCTGAACTCTCTGCAACAAACCAGGAAAAGGACCTTGGTGTCCTGGTGGACAGCTCAATGAAGGTATCAACCCAGTATGCAGTAGCAGTGAAAAAGGCAAACTCAGTGCTAAGGATCATTAGTAGAGATGGGCACGACTTAGCGGTATTCCCGTTTCCGTTTCCGTTACTCGGTTCCGTTACTCTACGGAAACGGTAACGGGAATTACTCCGCCAGACTTCGAGCTCGAACCGACGAACGAACAATTTTGGTCTGATTTGTCGTGCTCGTTCCTTGCATCGCGCGATTGCGTGATGCCACGCGGCACAGAAAAAAAGTTTTTAAAAGTTAAAAAAACCCGGTTCCCGGCCAAAAAGCAGGCGGAAAAATGCCTGCCGTGCCTCAGGGCACCTACCAGAGGGGTTGTTTCTGGAGGTCCCCGGCCTCCCCCCTCATCCCCCGTCCTGGGCTGCTCTGGTGGGACTCGCCGCAGGCTCGCAGCCAGCAAAAAGCCCAGTCTCGCCGCCGGCCGCCCGCAATTAAAGCGCAAGCAAGCGGCACGGACGGCACAGGAAAAAATTTTTAAACTCTCCCCCCACCCATTCCCGGGCCAAAAAAGCAGGCGGAAAAATGCCTGCTTGACTAAGGGCGCAGGGCACCTACCGGAGGGGTGGTTTCTGGAGGGGGGGTCCCGCCTCCCCCCCGTCCTGGGCAGCCGGACTCGAGTTGCCACCATTTCGCCATGCCATGCGGTGCAGGCGGGGGATCCAAAATGGGGTGGCAAACGCAATATTGTTTTTGAAATCGTGGTCCAAAAACACACAAGCACAACAGAAACACGCGAAAATTTATAAACTGCCAGATTTTTCACAGTAGCAGTGGGTTTTTTCTTGCAACAAAATGTCTCTCCTCTCCTCCTCTGTCCTCCATTGATTTTATTTTATTTTATTTTATTTACACCTGCGCAATGATGGGCTGGCCGAGTGGCCAGCCATGTGGGAGTGGACAACCATGCAAATTTTTGGAGCCATCCCACCAGTCGCATGGCCACTTGGCCATGGAGACTTCTGGGATGTGCCAAAAAGCCCCCTAAAACCTGCCCTAGCCCTAACCCTAACCCTTGACTCCGTACCCATACGTCACAGACTGTCTTCTTAGTGGGTCAGAGAGGCACCCAGAGGTGCAACCCACTAGCCCACCGTAACCTTACCCATCACTAGCCTAACCCTAGCCCTTGCCCTAAGCCACCTTAAAGCCAGATCTACTTGCTTGCATTGCACTACACGCAGCAAGTACAATTCCCTTCTGTGTGAGACATGGTGGTGCGAGAGCCTTGTGCAGGGCGGGCATGACGCTATCACTCTCACTGGTCTCACTGTCTGCACATTCTGTTATGCAATATCCATATGGCTATTGCATAGCATTTTGCAGCAGCAGCAGGTGAGGAGGGGAGACCCCCATGTAGAGGGGTCTCTTGGAGCCTGCTTCCCCTTCCTAGTGGGTGAGGATAGGAGGCACCCACGGGTGCCTCCAGGAGCCCACTTTCCCTTTATAGCGGGCCAGAGGAGGCACCCACCCCACAGAGGTGCCTCCAGGAGCCCGCTCCCCCCCCAAAACCAGTACTAACGACAACAAAAAAACAAAAAAATGAACCGACTAATTTTTGCGAATTTTCACGAAAACCGGAAACGAGCCGAAACGGGACCGGCCCGACTAACGACAACTCGAAAAAAATTTTTTTCAAGTCGTGCCCATCTCTAATCATTAGGAAGGGTATAGAAAATAAGTCAGCAGGTGTCATTTTACCTCTTTATAAATTTATAGTAAGGCCCATCTGGAGTACTGTGTACAGTTCTGGTCACCATACCTCCAGAATGATATTATGGAAATGGAAAAAGTGCAGAGGAGGGCAACTGGAACACCTTCCTTAGCAACTGAGGCTGCAATGGCTGGGCCTCTTCACTCTTGAACGATGGTGCCTAAGAGTTGACCTGATTGAAGTTTATAAAATCATACACAGTGTGGATAAGGAAAAACTGTTTCTCCTATCACACAACACTAGAACTAGGGGGCACTCCAGGAAATGTTTGGGTGCTAGAACTCAGATAAATAAGAGAAAGTACTTTTTCACCCAGAGGATCACTGGTCTGTCGAACTCCTTGCCAGAAGAAGTGGTGTCAGCTGTCAGACTTGACAGCTTTAAGAAAGGATTGGACAAGTTCATGGAGAACAAGGGTATCAATGGCTATCATTATGGATGCCTAAGGACAACCTCCAGGTTGGAGAGATAGGCAGGATATCTCTCAATATCATTTGCAGGAATCTTGAGCAGGTGAAGTCATCTGCTTGGGAATGCCCTGAAGCAAATGGTGAGCTGCTCTCTGAGACAGAATGCTGGACTGGATGGGCTGTGGTCTGTTCCAGCAAGGCTTTTATGTTCTTATGTAATCCATCTTAATTTATTATATCTATTGTTTGTTTATTTATCTAACTATTCAATTATCAAATTGCAGTAACTCAGCACTAATTAATAATTCAGCAATAATTCAAAACTCAGAGAGGAACAAGCTCACTGAGGTCAGCTGTCAAAGAAGATGGTCTGCTTTGCTCTGTTCTTATTTATAGAGGTACAGTTTGACAAGATCATGATTAGACCTGTGTTGGGAGATAGGTGTTTTAAACTGTTTAAAAAAATAAGCATTCTTGTTTAAATGCCCAGTGATAGATGGTATCAATTAAGTTACATAACAGTTCCTCTGAGGAAGTTCTCAGAGTTAATTACCTTAATCTGTGAAAACAACATGGATGCTATCAAAATAGCAGTTGAAGCGGAATCATTCACCCCTTTTCTGTTTCCTTTTAATTCAATTTTCCCATAATTAGAGGTATCAAGTATCAACAATAGGAAACTTTAAACAGCTGCCAGTGCACTAACAGGGCCAAGTAGCAGTGGGAATGCCTGCCCCTAGTCTTCTATTTTTAGTACTTGAGCGTATTAGTATCCATTTTAATTCCCCGCAAATATTCAAAGTGACTCTTCTTGAATAGTGGTCCTGAAGAGTCTATGAATGATGCAACAACCAAATAAATGATGTTTAACCCTTCACTTTGAGTTCGATGGACACAACACTCAAGGGGTGGGAGGTAGAAAGAGGATAAAAACTTACATAGCATGTGTACATATTAACTTCTGCTAATACAAAGTCAAAAACAATGTCACATAAATAAAAGTGCAATTCATTTCACTGTAGTGAAGAAGACTATAACAGGTAAACCTGTATGCCTACTCTGCCTGCTAACTGTTGATGAGGAAAATCAATAGCCCTAGCTTCTTGTGGTTCTTTATTTTTAAAGTAGATTTGGAATAAACAGCTTCTTATGTAGAAGGCATATTCAAATAGAATGTTAGCTTTTCGTACCCTTGTACAGTGTTACCCCGACTTAAGAGCAGCTCAACCTCAGAGCAATTTGACTTAAGAGCGGAAAACTTTTGGCATTTTAACTGCCGCCTTACAAATTTTAGATATGGTCTGCTTGACTTACAAATATATTTTTTATTCTTTTTATTCTTTTTAATTATTTTTTCAATTTTTTAGATAGATACCCTGACTTAAGAGTAATTCAACTGAAGAGCATGCATTCGGAACGGATTAAATTCATAACTTGAGGTACCACTGTATATTGCAAAGGTTTAAACAATATTTTTCACAATTCACATAATTGAGTAGGGTGTTTTTCTTTGCATTACAATTCAGGGGTACAATAGAGGGGAAATGGATGTGAGATATTCATACTACCTATATGGAATTTAATGATGGGTCCCCTACCTGGTTAAGCATCAGCCAAGTTGCCTTCTTCACATATGTTTGTGTTTCTTTTGGCAGATGCCTTTAGGGGCTGGTCCTTAAAGCAGTACCAATGCTACTGTATAAGAAAATGGCACATTTAAAATTGTTTTTTTCTTTCTAATTTCTTAGGTTCTACATTTTAAATTAATGTTGCATTAAGGCAATCCTTCCTACTGAATAGCAAGAGTGCTGTGGATTAGTATTATTGATTTAATGCAACATTTCTTTGAAGTCCTGACACACTTCCTTATTACTATTATTATTATACTGTTTTCCATCACTTCAAAGTGTTGTTGATATATGAGTCATAAACATGCAAACAACTAATTTGCTACTTCTCTTGCATGCCTGTTAAATTCCAATTTTTACTGTCCTGGTTTCTTCATATTTGTTTATACATGGGTTATCTAGGAAAATACATTTTATGGTGGATAGGAAAATGTCTTTTCCCCAAATATCACTTCTAAGATCTAAAGAAGCTTCTTTATTTGTACAGTGACATTTTTTTTCATGTTTCAAATGAGCCTTTTGTATCAATAATGTTTTGCACCTATGGTATTTTCTTAAAAGCAGAACTGTGATGGTCCTCTGATTAACTTCGTGTGACATTTATTAATTCATTTTTGTTCTCTGGATTTGAAAAAAAAGACACTCACCATCACCATTCACATTTCTAATTTACAATATGTTACAGCAATGGAAAAACAAGTCAGACTTCCTCTGCCATTGTGTTTACAATATTTATGTCACTGTTAGATAAAAGCAAAGCTAACAATCATAATTTGTTGCAGAGTTCTGCAGCAAAGTGGAATCAAGGATTAGCTTTGCTTTCTTGGAAAAATGTGGCATGTGATATACATCCTTTTGCAAAAATAAAAACTATATAATTATATAAATGTAAAAAATCCAATTTATCCAACAAAACATTGAGTTCCCAGAAACATCAAAGGATATAATGCATTATGCATACCAAATAATCTTCTTAATCAGACTGAATGCAATTACATTGAATAAGTTTCACATCCCTCTGTGTATAATAAATGTGGACTGGAATGACAAGTGTTGAAGTTTACGGGTAGGGCTGAAATGTACTTTGAAAAGTGTAAGAGAAGCTTTTTTAATTTGTTGCCTGAAAACAACCCTAGTTTAGGCTGTGCAACAATGGGCTCATGTTAAGAGAACCCTGCTTTCAGCTGAATATCAGGAATTACTTCCTAACTGTTAGAGCAGTACAACAATGGAACCAATTACCTCCAGAAGTGGTGAGTTCTCCAACACTGGAGGCATTAAGGAGAAAGCTGGACAACCACCTGGCAAATAGTCTTTGATTTGTATTCCTGCATGGAGCAGGGGGTTGGACAATAGCCTTGTAGTCGCCTTACCACTTCACTGTTCTGTGACTCTATGATTTTGTATATTAAACCCTAAAATGAAAATATTCCTTGTCGAAATCCAATGGAATGTAGAAGTTAAGTAAAGGGTTGTTCTTCGAGAACAGAGACATACCAGATCCATCAACCTGTCCCTACCATGACCATTCAGTTGCACATGAGAAGATCACAAACAAGACATAGTGGGTGCCCCACTAACTGGTATTCAGAAGCACACTGCCTCTAATTCTAAAGATGATATATAGCCATCAGACTGACTAGTTCATTGACAGAGTCTAATCCTCCATGAATTTATCTCATCTCAATTGAAAGTGACCTAAATGGCTGACCATCAATGTATTTTGAGGGTGCAAATTATATTACATACATAAAGGGGCATTTTCTTTTGTCTCTTGAATCTCTAAAGGTTTAGTTCTGTTTAATGCATCCAGGTTCTACTATTAAGATAGAAGGGTGTGTGAATGGCCGCTCCGCGCCGCCATTTGTGGGGCTGGGGCGTCTTTGCCAGCTGGCTAAATGAGGTGCCGGTTGGCTGTGCTCTCAGCACAGTCTACATAAGGGGAGCACACTTATTTAAGGCTTTGGTGCGCTCCCCGCAGCCTGCCTGTGCAGTCGCTGGATTCCCCGCCCTCCCGCCACTTATTATGTTGTGGATGGTGATGCTTTGCTGGTCGCTTCAGAGCCGGATGGGAATTTTTGGCCGTCACTCAAATTGGCCGTGAGTGTTGGTGTGTTTTCGCCCATCCCATTATCCACATGTTGGTGCTGGGCTCCTATTATAACCTTCCCTGGTCACAATTAGGAGGGTAGCACACATAAAATGTTAACTATCTAGGTCCCTTTGTTAATGGGCACCTTCAAGGTGCTTGGCAGCCCTCAATTAATCAGCTAGGGTAGGAATTAGCTAGACATCAAACTAAATCACAATCCCCAATCACACTCGGGAGGGCTGCCAATGTTTAATTAGATTTAAAAGGATGCCCAAAAGACCTCTAAGGTATCCTATCTGCGGCAGCATAACATGCTGCAGGAAGTGTGCTGAAGGAAGGGACCCAGAATATATAATAGTCACCATAAAACTTGCACTACGTCACATGCCCTCTAAAAGTGACAGTTCAGTTACAGTTCTGATTAAGTTGAAGAGTTAATTCCTGTTAATAATAAATTGTGGCCCTTGTTTAACCCAATCCAAACGTGTGTCGCCTCTTTATTTCAGCCATGATCTGGCAAAAGAAATTTCTTGCCATTTTCTCCCCAACATACATAATTTTATATAATTCTATCATGCTGCACTTTACCCACCTCCCCCCCTAAATTAAATAATCTCAGATTTTAACCTTTCATCTTCTTAGTAGAGCTCCAGTTTCTTGTTCATTTTGGTTGCCCTTGTCCTGTTCTACAACATAATGTCTGAGCTTTCCTTGTTGCTTCTTTCTCCTGGTAGTGTCAGTTGCCCGATCTTGCACCTTTTCAAATTCAATTTTCCTTTAGAAAGTACAGGAAAGAAAATGGAACAAAATGGGTAAAATTGCACCAGCAACTCAACTCAGTCCCACCCACCCCCCAATGAATCAGACTTGACTTGTGACTTGGAATCAATCACCCCTCCTTTTTTCCCACGAGGTGGGGCACTTGTTTTGTTTTGTTTTTAATAGGGATTCATACCCGGGGCCTGGATTTGATACCAAAGACTAGGTCTTGGGACTCGTACCCCAAAAGAGTTGCTAACATCCCTGATTAAAAAGTATTCCAAGATTGATAGATTTCTTTTCAAATCTTGTTTTAAAGCTCCCTTATACAGCATTAACTTTCTTCACAGCTGCTACACAGATGGATCAATATTCTCACTGAACTTTCCATGGGGTCCTCTTTCCTTGCCTGTCAAGGGTATCGTATATTGCGTCAATGTATGCATGATTGCCCGAATGTCCTTTAACTTCTCAACATCTTTCATGTCAATATCTTTTAAATGGAATTGCACTTCTAATTTTAATGGCCTGTCATCCATTCGGAGAGATGTTCTCAGAACTTCTTTCACAATCTTGTATTAACTAATTGATTATTCATTTAAGACACTCCTCTATGATATTAGGTGGTAAAGAAATAAATAACATATTTTCATTGTTGCTGTTCTTCAGCAGAGGTACAGTCTCTTTTCTGTTTTAACACTGGCCTATTGCATAACGTGTTTAATTAATTAATTGCACAATTTGATGTCATAAAAACATGGCCATATTAGGGCTCAAATATACTCTAGCTCATTCATGAACAGCTGAAATAAAATGCTAATCATGATCTGTGAAGGAGTACACAAGGGATCTGCTGTAATTGAAGAGTCTTCTTTGATAACTTGTGCAAAGTTTTTGTCTGTCATTCCCTCTGTCTGTCTTTTGGTTTTTTGATAGATATGGCAACCCAATGGTCTTTCTCCTGCTTTGTGGAATGATACAGTCCAGTAATAGACACATCACATAAACCTGCTGATCACACCTTTTGCTTCTGGCAGTACATGGGATAGCTGCTTCAATTTCCATTCCCACTTACCTTTTTTAATATGGTATATAATGTGTCCGCTGTGAAGAAAAAAGTATATTTCTGGTGAAGAAGAGGAAAAAAGCAAGCAAGCAATGTATTTCTTTACCGTCTAATGTCATAGGCTCGCCTCTTACTTGAATGATCACAGTATTTCAGTAGAGTTCAATTCTTAGCTCTCTCCAGTTGAGATTGCATTCTGACTCAAAAAGGAGCGCCTTCATTTTGAGGAGTCCCGGTTTTCCATACCTGCCAGTTTGGGTGATGAAATAGTCATAATACTTAAATGAAAGATGAAAGGGGTTTTACGTGTTCCTGTTGAAGATAGTTAGACTTTCTTCATTAGCAGGTTTTGAGAGACAGCACAGTCTACAGATGCAGAAATTTATCACTGAATGGTGCTGATTGGATGGCTAATGTTATGGAAATCTGGGCTAGATTTGTATGAATGTTCTCCATGAAGCTGAATGCAGTATGATCAATCAGTAAAAGGTAAGTCAAAAACACTCTTCTTCCTTTTTAACCAATTCATGCTTAATGGGGTGGAGGGGGAGAGAGAATTGGTTTATCCTGTCCTGAGTGGCCAATTAGTAGGATTCCCAAGTCAACAACTTCCAATTTCTTGGGATTTCAAGATAAAATCTAAGACAGAGGCCAGACCTTTATGATATGCATGTTTGTAACATTAGGGTCCACACCATGTATGATTTTATAAACTTCAATCAGGTCGCTTTTAGGTGCCATCATTCAAGCTCAATGAAGGTGTCAACCCCGTGTGCCACAGCAGTGAAAAAATCAAACTCAATGCTAGGGATCATTAGGAAGGGTATAGAAAATAAGTCAGCAAGTGACATTTTGCCTCTTTATAGATCTATGGTGAGTCCCCATCTGGAGTACTGTGTACAGTTCTGGTCACCATACCTCCAGAAGGATATTATGGAAATGGAAAAAGTGCAGAGGAGGGCAACCAGAATGATTAGGTGACTGGAAAACCTTCCTTACCATCTGAGGCTGCAACGGCTGGGGCTCTTCACTCTTGAATGATGGTACTTAGGAGGTGACCTGATTGAAGTTTATAAAATCATACATGGTGTGGACAAAATAGATAAGGAAAAACTGTTTTCCCTATTGTACAACATTAGAAATAGGGGGCACTCCATGAAACTTTTGGGTGCTAGATCTCAAACAAATAAGAGAAAGAACTTTTTCACCCAGAGGATCACTGGTCTCTGGAATTCCCTGCCAGAAAAAGTGGTGACAGCTGTCAGACTTGACAGTTTTAAGAAAGGATTGGACAAGTTCATGGAGAACAAGGGCATCAATGACTATCATTATCATCCATGTTGGAGGCATAGGCAGGATATCTCTCATTGCAGGGAATTGTAAGCAGGTGAAGACATTGGTGAGTCACTGTGTGACACAGAATGGGCACTTTTACACGACCTCTAAAATCCGCTGGCAACTTAAATTCGGATGAGAGATTGTGGGAACTTGTTCTGCTTCCTGTGTTCCCACCCTTCCGCACTCCATTGCTCCTGTCTGCATGAGGGGAGGGATAAAAAAAGGGAGAAAAGAATGCAGGTTCACCTCTGCTCACCTCCGTCTGCATCGGAGCAGCCCCCTAGGAATTCCAGGCTGTTAAGGGGGCAGCAGGGACAAAAAAACAAACAGAAGGCAGGAGAGCCCGGCATCCACAGCTTTATAATCTGCATGGGAATTTTTTTTTACCTCCTGAGACCAGGTACTTGTAAAATGCACTGGGGCACGCCTAGGTAGGCGTGGTCATACTTATTTTTTTAAAAGTCCGCAGCTGGTGGAAAAACAATTTTAAGCTCTGCATCTGAGAGCCCTTTGCCTCAGATTTTAGGGGTCATGTAAAATCAGCCAAAGCTGGACTAGATGGGTTGTGGCCTGTTCCAGCAAGGCTGTTCTTATGTTCTTATGTACTCTAAACTTTAGACTACAAGTGTATGGACCAGTGTGGTGAGGGACTTGGTGTCACAATCGAGATTGCAGTTGAGTGATTTGCCTAATGTGAAAATAGGTAGAATGGACCATAGATGCTATTTGAGATTCCATTAATGGGTTCAGGACTATGCCCAAACTGCACACTAGTTTCCTCCTCTGGGGGGGGGGGGGAGGGGAGATAGAAGGAGGAGGCACCCAAGCTGTAGACTGTAAGGGCACCTATCCGCAGAACCCCTGTCTTGTCCACATTGACAAATGCTATTCAGGCTCTATCCAGATGTCAGAAACAGGGTCTTAGAAAGGGGAACAAGGAAAAAATGAGGCAAGAAGATGACTCAGATGCTGGGTCCCATACAAGGCAGGAAACAGATGTCTGTAAAACTTCATTGTGCTTACAAAATTTCATTAGTCTGAAACAATGTTCTAGTTAGGAGACAAATAACTAATGTGCATCTCCTGGAAATTAGTTATCCCACCAGCCTAGGATGTTCCTTAAACATATACTATGCTTATACCACCCAGGATGACTATGCTGCCAGAGAGGCAATATAGAAATCAAATACCTACCTACCTACCTACCTACCTACCTACCTACCTATCTACCTACCTACCTACCTACCTACCATTAACATGGGAAGCAGTAAGATCACCGAATTTCAAGATAAAATGTAGAGAGGTTAAAACATACCAGATGGTTGAAAAGTGCATGGATGAAGTAATGATGCCACATATCACTTTTTAAGAGAATGAGCAACTGGGCCCTTCTGGGGCAAAACATAATTGTGTCCACACAATGAGTTATATCCTGATTTCCCAGAAATGCTAAAATTTATATATCTCTTTAAAATATATTCATGCCCCTACTATTTCCTCAATAGCATAGAAGTGAAAAAATAGCTTTATAGCCTCTTCTATCATGTCTGAAATTGTGCCAAAATGAAATACTGATATTTTAGGATGGAGACAGCTTGAAAATAACATGGTAATTTAACTTATCAATGTTGAAATGTTATACCGCTCCCCCAGCGAATGGGAATAAAAAGTCAATCTGATGATTGATATAACATTTTTGAAGTAGCATCAACACAGATTTTTACTAATAATAGCATGAAATGAATTATGTACTTTGCATGGCACACATGTCATTCCACATTTCCCCTTCTAAAACAGGAAGGTACTCATATTTACTTTTGGAGACTAGCATTTCCTTTCTTTTCTTCATTTGTATCTGAGCATTGCACAACTCAAAATTATGGATGCATATGAAACACAGGTAGCATTAAAAATAAACTAAAATGTTAGGATAACTAGACTGCTCTTGACCAGAAGTAGACTAATATGATAGCATAATCTTGACTATTTGCTAGATCTTCTTTTCTAAACATGGTGGTTAGAAATGGGCACGAAGCGCCAAAATGGCATTTCATTTTGCTTTTTGTTTTGTTTTTTATTGTTTTGTTTCATTTTGAATGAAACAATTTTTTAAAAAAAAAAATCATTTTGTTTGTTCGTTTGTTTCGTCTTTCGTTTTTTACTTTTAATTTTTTAAAACTCCTGCTGACCAGATGGCCCACAGGCTGGGTTGGCACATTTTTAAGTTTTAATTTTTTAAAAAAAAAAATTAACTCACACCAAGGAGTTGGCCTGCAGGCCAGGTCAGCTTTTTTTAAAAAAAATTATCTGGGTTGGTGTGTTTTCAATTTTTCAATTTTTCATTTCTTTTATCCCCCACTCGATGGTGCCCGATCAGGTGGGGGGAAAGGGCGGGCTTTTAAAACTTTTCCCCCTCCAAAGCCCTGCACCACAACTGATTGGTGGTGGCTTCTGTGGAGAAAGAGGCCATGGTCCCCCCCACGTGTTGGGGGGAGGAATTGCTGGCTTTTCCCCATAGGAATGCACTTCTTCAATTCATTCCTATGGGAAAACTAAAAATGAAGCGAATGAAACAGAAATTTCTGTTTTGTTTCATTTCATTTTTCTGTGATGGGTCCGTTCGTTATTCATTTTTTTCTGTAACAAAATGAATAATGAATACAAAATGAAAAATAAAATTGTTTTGTGCCCATCTCTAATGGTGGTGCATAAATTCCATGCACGTAAGCGCTGCGTTGATTGAACTTCTCCACAGTCACAGAAAATTTGTTCAATATTATCCAAAAGTAGCCTCATTTTGCTTGCTTATTCTTGAATCTTCTCTTCAAAGTCTACCTCTGGATAGTCCAGCTAGAGTCTTGTCTTGATGTGAGACTCTTTTCAGAATTCATCCATTCAGCAAGGTGTGTTGTTTTTGGTCTCCATAGATTTAGCCCAGCCTCTTCTGGTTTAATATTTAGGGATTTAGATATGTGCAGAAAGCTTTTCCTTGATTTTAGCCATCATCTAGGCTTGGTGTCCATGAAGCAGAAGTGCTTTGTGCAGTAATATCTGGTTTCATTCGTTATTTGCTAGCACCTCTTGACGTAGTTCTGGAGTTTCAATGCCAGCCAAATAATAGACTTTTGCAATGGAGGTAGTTTCAGTGACCTGATTGATACCCCCAGCAGGAACATATTCTGCTGTACACCAGCACAGATACAAATCTGTTGTTCTTATAGTTTTTGGGTGTGCATACCAGTCTTACCCAGCCAATGTCCCAGTTATGCTATTTTTGGTAGTAGCTTTCTGTTAGCTATTTAGACAGTGAAGCTGACCCTATAGAGTTATGTGGGCTACAATAAACAGGTTTAGTCTGTTGCATTTTTCAGTAATTTGAGAAGCTTTTATTCAACAGCAAAAATATAACATGAAATATGAAAAAGAGACTTTCCCATATATTTGGATTCTTTAGTAAATATGCAGAAGACCTTTTCCTAATCCCATGCTATTGCTGAATAGTGTTGTTACTTATAAATGTATGCCCAAGTTCATCTTTCAGTGTACTGGACTAGACACACATGCTGAATGGCACCAGAAATGGATGCAATTGCATAGCATATTCTTCATCACAATGAGGGATCACAATGCAGATATTCAGATGCATCTGGGCTGTGTTTTCACTGCTTGCAAGTGGCTTTTTGAAACTGAATTAAGTTGGTACACTTAATTTAGATCTAGACATATATAAAATAACATGTAATTGAAATTAGTGGCAAATACATCCTACATCTACTTGCACTTATCTCGTTTGCATACCATGCACATTCACCTTGCTAGAGACCCAGTAATCATGGTGGAAGGGGAAAAACATCTGTCAATAAAGATCCCATTTATACATTCATAACACTTCAGATGTAAGGGTTCCCGAATAAGATAATTCACTAAGAGTTTGGGAAAGTAACTTTTTGGATCAAATCCCACACTATTTGGCAATGCTGGTAAGAGAATTCTGAGCGTTACATGCAAAAACTAAATCTTCCACCAATGGGAAACAAGCTTTCTTGAAAAACCACACCTCCCGACACACACACACTACTTTTTCTCTCTAATAAGGTATATAGTCAGAGGAGACTGTACTGTATGTAGTTCATAGGCATGTGAAGGACAACCTATTGTCACTGATGTTTAGAAGATTAGAAGGTCTGACCAGCACTGGATCTGAGTTATATGTACATGGGTACCCCCAAGAAAACTTGGCAGAATCTTATTTTATAAATACGGTCAGCATACAGAACTTCCATGAAACAACATACAGAACTTCCTTGGGAGACACCAACTGGGAAGGGTTCCCTGAGGATACAAAGTTTGGAAACCATCACTTGAAAGTTAGTAATTCATGATGATTCCATCAAAATATACCACCTTTGTGAAAAGCAGTAGTGGCATGTCAGTGATAGAACATATTAGGCGCCTCCAAAGTTAATGACATGATAAACCATTCAGGATAAGGAATACAATTTAGTTACAACTTGACAGGAATTAAATTGATTGTACAGACAAGAATAAAGGTCATAAATATGGTTGAATTCTTTCTTTAGATGGAAGTTATAAGGGAAGCAATGGAATATACCTGTCCACGTTAGCAATGTCTTTATTCAGCTTATCATAGAAGATCTTGTAAGGTATACCTGAAGGTAACCTTCCCAGAGCTCAAAATTATGACGGCAGGTTCTGCATCACAAAATGTAAACTTTACGGCCCAAACCCCCTTCCTACAAATAACTGAAAATGATGTTTTGACAGTTTAAAAGCTTTATCTGCTTTTTTATAATGCTTCCATAAAAATTGGGGTGGTTGCCAAGGCCAAGGCTGCCGCAGCTTTCAAAGAGATAAGGGGTTTTTATAAAATTATATTTCACCTGACTGGTTTATTTGCTTAGCCAAAGGCACAGTTATAGATAACCATGTCAGCCAACAGCTGAAAAACGTTGCTTCTAAGCACCAGCATACTTGTGGCTCCTGGATATATTGATCAATGTCTGCTTAATTTACTGGTCCATTTCTCACCTCTGAAAAGTAAAAATCAACCAAACTAATGGGTAATCTTCAAGTCCACCAACTCAGCTTGGACATCTGTTTAAGAATTCTTAAAACTGGATGTGTTTCTGTTACAGGGAGGAGGTATGTCAAGTGGACCCTTTGACCTCAATAAGCTGAAGAGTCTGGACTGGAGTACTCCAAGAGTAGCAGTACTCCAGAGAGAGAAATAAAGAAATAAACCAGTGGTTGGCATAAAATATATGCTGGATGGAAGAGCAAATAAACTGAAATTTAGCCCAGATACGACAGAGGTGCTTTTGGTCAACTGAAGGCAGGTGAGAGAACAGGGATACAACCTGTACTGGATGGGTTTTCAACCCCCCCCCCCCCAAAAAAAAATCAGGTTTACAGCTTAGTTCTGGTTGTGGCCAGGAGGTCTTTTGCACAGTTAAACCTGGTTCACCACATGTGTTCATTCCTTTATATGTCTGATTTGGCTACAGTGACAGATGTCTCTATTACATCCTGCTTGAATTATTGCAACACACTCTATGTGGAACCACCTTTGAATGTTGTTCAACAACTTCAACTGGTGACCACTGAGGAACATATCATACTCCTGTTGCAACAACTGCATTGGGTACCAGTCTGTTTCTAGGCCTAATTCAAAGTGCTACTCATTGCCTATAAAGTCTTATATAGCTTGGGTCCAGGCTATCTGAAGGACTGTATCTTCCCAGAGGAGCATTCAATCTCAGCACTTAATATCATCAGAGCAGGCCCTCCTATCAGTCCCATTGCCATCAAAGGCATAGCTGATGGGGACATGAGAGAGGGCTTTCTCTGTGGCCATTCCCAGGTCATGGAGTGCCCAATATATCCCTCAGGATATCAGTTTGGCCCCCTCTTTTTTATCTTTCTGCTGATAGCTGAAGACCCATCTTTTCAAGTAGGCTTTTAACAAATATATTTGTGATTAAATTACTGAATGGCTTCTTTGAATCAAGATAGCTTTTGGTGTTTATCTGCTTTTAATTATTCAATTGTATTTTAACTAGTGCAAAGTTTAATTGGATTTTTTTATCTTTCACTTATTATGTTTTTAATTCTATTCCTACAAGATTATGATATGTTTCACTTATTATGTTTTTAATTCTATTCCTTTTAATATGGTGAGCCATCTTGGGTCCCATTCATGAGAGAAAATCCAACTCCTTTACATCTCATTATATTTGGTTTGCTATCAACTTCCACCCAAGCATGATTCTAGGCCCATTCCTTAATCTATGATAGCCTTTCAGTGCTAAAGCACTGGTGCATTTACCTGGATATATCTTCTGTATAAAGAGAAAGGAGCATTCTAGAAGGAACAATGGACCTTGCTTCTGGCAGTATGCAGAGAAGGAACCTATGACCATATTTTTCTCTCTCGGCTGAATACAGTTCATTGGACGGGGACTAATGTCCTCAAAGCCAATCCTAGCATAGTCAAGGTAAAGTAAGGAAGCTGCCTCAGGAAACAGTTTGTCTATCATGAAAATGAATCAGTTTGTGATTGCTGTTGCTCTTCCATCAGGAAGAGGAAGTATTTTTTTCTTACTTCAAGTTCCAAAGTAATATGGCTGGTCTTGGGTAATATACTGTATGTCTTTTCATGTGGAGGAAGTATGTCAGGCCTCCTCCCTCCCAACCTTTTAAGGGATGTCAAAGATCATACTTTTTAAAAACAAGTTTTCAAGGACATCCTAACTGAGTTAGTTTGACATATGCAACCCTTCCCAACACCCATTAAGTATGAGTCATTAGCAGTGATCTTCCTGGTGGAGGTATGAAGTGGTTCATCTAATGAGCCTTTTCAGGAGATGTGACGTTTTCCATCTGCCATGACTCAACTCCCAGGTAACCTCACATGGATGACTGAGAATCTCCACAGATAGTCAGTCTGGAGAGCTGCTAGGGACCAAGTGTTTCTACAATTACAACATTTATACAATCTGTGTGAAATTCTGTCCAATTATACCTTGCTTCATTCATACCAAATATTTGTTTCTCCCATCAAATAGGCCAGATGGTGACTGCATGTCTTGATTTGTATCTATGGCTATTTAAGAGATGGAGGCTAACATTTAGAAGAAAGGAAGGAAGGAAGGAGGTTGAATGAGGCTTGAATGAGGCATGAAAAGTCAGATGCTGTGAATGCCCAGCTTCAAGCATAGTACTCATTTTATTGTGTTTTAAAAATGTAATAGAAACAAAAATATGGACATGCTTTTAGTATCCATGGATTCATAGAGCTACAAGACTTTGTTACACTCTGCTCTTCTCTTGTGTTCCATCAGTTTTTGAATATAAGTTGAATAAATAAATAAATAAATAAATAAATAAATAAATGCTTGACCTATATTTTGTTGAGTAGACTCCTTTTAAATGCTTAAGAAATATCAGTTAATTGCAACTCAGCATGTGGTTTTATGTTGATGGTGGATGGGCACCATGTGTAAACATTTCCAGAGGCCTAAAACATTCAGATATTCTTTGAAAGGTTTAGTATTTTCCTGGAGATATGCTGCCCTCTAAGGATGCCAATGCATCATTTCCAGACTAAGTAAAAAGTCTTAGGAATTCCTTAGCAAATGTAAAAGCAAGACAATTACTTGACCATTCCATTACAAAATTGGCGTACTCTGTAGCAATGAAGTGCAGCAAAGGCAACAATATCGAAAAACGAAATCTGGATGCATGTCAACAATATGTGAGTACATCTATTTAGGCTTGTGTCATGTCCAAAAGACTATTGTATGTAGACATGGGCACGACCAGAAAAAATGATGTTTCGAGTTTTCGTTTGTCGGAACGGGTCCATTTCGGGTCGTTTCTGTTTGTTGTGAAATTTTTCAAAATTTGTCATTTCCGTTTGTCGTTTGTCGTTTCCACCGCGATTTAGCGCGATTTGACTTCCCAGAGCATAGGGGCGTCCCACAATCAGGGCTGGCGCTAGGTGTTTTTGCATCCTAGGCGGCGGGTGGGGTGGGGCGCGGGCGGCGGGGGGGAGGGGCGGGCGGGCATTGGTGGCGGGGGGCCACGGGCGTGCGAGTGGGCGGGTGGTGGCACGGGCCACAGGAGGGTGGCGGCACGGGTGGACGGGCGAGTGGGCAGTTAGGATATCGTGTGTGTGCAAGCAAATTGAAGTTGGGAAAATAAAAATAAATGGTAGTATATAATATATTTTTTAAATAAATCCACACCTCCCACTCCCAGTCGAACCTCCCCCTTTATCCAATATCAGAAAAAAATCCTCAAACTGCCAGAGAAGAAATAAAGAATAAACTGCTATTCCCTTCAGCAGACAAAGCTGCAGGGAATCAAAGAAATTATTTTCTAAATTCAATTCCCTCCCTGCCTGCCTAACTTAAATCCTAAAGCCTCCAGCCTCCCTCCTCAATCTCGATCGGATCACACCAGCACCAGCAGCCAGCCCTCCTCCCTCAACCACATCCATACACCCGACTGCGATTTCTGGAAGGTGCCTCGGCTTTTTATGCCCCCCGAGACATCCAGAAGTGTCAGTCAAAAACCTGGCGATGCCATTGATGGAATGGTTCAAAAAATTTGCATGGTCCCATCCCATGCTCAGCCCAAATGGGCAAGTCTAAAAAAATAAAAAATAAAATAAAATAAAATAAAATCAATACGACGTTTTATTGCTATAAAAAAACCCCACTGCTGCTACTATAAAAATTCAGACATTTAAAATAAATAAATTTCACATGTTTCTGTGGTGATTTGGTGTGTTTTTTGACCACAATTTCAAAAGAAAAATTGCGGTCACCATTTTGGATCTCTCCCACCGCATGGCATGCAGTGAGACAGACGACGAGGATGACCCCCTCCCAGCCTGGTGCAAGCAGCCCAGGACAGGAGAAGAGGCAGGGAAAGGCCAGGGACCCCCCAGAAACCACCCCTCTGGTAGGTGGCAAAGCCTCAGGCAGGCATATTTTCACCTGCTTTTTTGGACGGGAGTCGGGGTTTTTCAGAAAACTTTTAAAAACTTTTTCTGTGCTTCGCATCCCGCGATCGCCGCAATGCCACAAACGGAAATGAAAAACCCGACCAAATTTTTCTTTTTTTGGTCTGAGTTCGAGTTCTGACGGCTTATTTATCGTTACCGTTTCCGTTACGTAACGGAAACGATAACCGAAAACAGAAACGACAATTTCGCCGAGTCGTGCCCATGTCTAATTGTATGTACATCAGGCTCTAGCTGAATGTTTCTTAACACTGTTAAAGAAGTTGGGCATTTCGCACTAATCTTAAAGCTCCAGGTGATGCACATCAGAAATTTGTATGTCAGCTTCATATGCTTCGTATACACTGTCAAGTTGATTCTGGTTTTTGGCACCTCTTCAAGGGTTTTCCATGTATAAAGTACTCAGAACTGGTTTACCAGCCCTTCCTTCTGATGGTGTCCAGAAGGGAGGGTGGACTGTGGAACTTTCCAAGGACCAGAAAGTGGTGAAGTATGTGACTCTGTCAGTCACCATGGCTGAAATCCTGTCAGAGAGTTCCATGAGTGCAATGGGGAGGAGAGCAACAAATTGGTGTTGAATAAAGACAAATTGCTGCTGATTAAAGGCAAATAACCACTGATTACAGGCTAATTTTGGGTGCATGCAACTAATACAGAACATGACAAGGACACACACAGCCTGAAATCTCCAAAGGAAATCCCTAAAAGAAGTCTGGTGATTTGCCAGAGCTGATGATATCATTCCAATTGTGGAAAAACAAGATGTTTGCTATTCTCAAAGTTATCTCACCTGGCCCCACTCCCACTGGCCACAGTGGATATTTAACACTGCAATCAGGGTCTCCAATCACAGACACAAAAGTTAATTTTTCAAAACGATGGGTCATTTCAACACTATAAGTTCACATTCAAGACATTGACACATATGTCAATTTTAGTGTCTTCCTCAAACATGAATTTGTTTTCAAACCCAAATTCTTTCGGTCCAAAATAAAAAGGAATTTGCAGATTTTGAAATTGGAGCAAAGTATGTGGGAAGTTGTGGTTTTAAAATGAAAACAAAACTTCCACAGCTTCACAGTGGTTCAGTCAGAAACTCATAGAGCAATATTTTTAATTTGCAAGTCTCTCTGTGTCATACCACTTCTTTCGGTATAGTTAGCTTTCAATCAAATTTACCTAATGTTAGTTTAACTAGCACACAGTCTCGGATTAAATAGGCAGCTACTCTGGCTTGAAAGGAGGAAATGTTTATTTATAAAAATCTTCATATCAGAATAGAAAAAAAAATCTACCGCAGAATACTGCTCATAACACTCGATCTTCTCAAGCAGGTCACTTGATGGTACCCAACCCAAATGAAGCCTGGAAATCAGTAATAAGGAACCAGGGTTTCTCAGCAGTGGCCCCTCACTTATGGAATCAGCTCCCCACTGAGATCTGTCTGGCCCCTACACCATCTTTAAAAACATCTTAAGACTTGGCTATGTAGAATAGATATCCCTGGCTATTAATCATTTTTTCTCTATTCGCTGATATTTAATCTGCCGTTTTTGTTTTCCCTATGTCTCTGTTCTTTGAATGATCTTATGACTTTATTGTTTATTTAGTTATGTTCATTCTGCTTATTAGTTGTATTTTTATATATTGCACACTGTTTTTGTTTTGGTTGATGAATTATCTGTACACCACCCAGAGTGACCTTGTTGCTAAATGGTGCAGTATGTAAGTCTAATAAATAAATATCATGAATAAATATTTCACTAAGCTTACTGGTTACATACAGCACATACTTGCATACAGTATACTGTATACTGTTAACACTGATATTACCTAATGTGTCTCTAACACTTCTAAACATTAACTTACTCACAGATTCCTTGTAAGGATATAGAATTCTGCAACTTTTGTTTCCACTGAATTCATCTATTTTTACCAGCACTTCTCTTCTGCTCTATTTCCATAATGAGCTCTGAAACCTTCTATTCCTTTTCTGAGTGTACCTCCCCCTCCAAGTGTCATAAATTTGACAAATAAGCTGCAACTAGTATTGAAATACTAGCTAAAACTTGGAACTTGCAGTTCAGTGGAACTTACAAAGGAATTGACTCAACAAATCCCCATTGATTCAATGGGCCTACTAGTTGTATCAAACTACTGGACTTCAGCCACTGTGTGTGGTTTTTTGTTTGTTTGTTTGTTTGTTTGTTTGTTTGCACAAGCTTGCATTGGCTAACTTAAATTTATGTGCAACATGCATGTATTTAAAGTTTTGTACGTGGGTTTTCAATATAGACAAGCCCCTGTCCATCAAAACATGTTTGTCTCTAAAATACAGAGTAAGCCCCCTAAATGCTCAGATTTCTATATGCATTTTTTTATTCCACACCTTGGCAGCTTTAGGAGGGAAGAAACTGCGATTCCACATGGAAATGAAAATTCAGCAAGTTGTATCCATCCCTATTTATCATATTATTCTTAACAGTAGATTGCCTAAATTTCATTTTAGCCCTCTATGGGGGGGGGATTCCAGCACTTTAGCAAGATATATTTCCGTCTTCAATTTTCATGTAATACAGAACCTCTAGCAGCAGGTTACTAAAGTTCGAACATCATTTGAAGAACTGCAAAGGATGACAAATATTTTTTGCTTAATACCTTCGGGGCTAAATAAAAGGGCTAGACACGTTGTCCAGCTTCTTTTCCTTTTCTTTTTTGGATCATGGTTATATGAGTGATTTTTCCCCCTTTCCCTGAACTTGATTTTAAGCTCTTAGAAGGCAAATGGTGAAGATCTTAATGGCCTAATGGGGCTTTAGCTCAAGCGTTCTCTGAGGTAATTGGGAAGTCAGGTAAATGTTCACAGGTTCTAACGAGCATCAGAAGCCTGTTTGCCATTGAAAATCAATGTGTAAAATAATGGTTACTTCCTTCATTTGTTCCTGAAGAGTTAGTGTTCATTATCTGTTTTATTTTATCCCTAAGAAAAAGCAAGTGAAGTCGATTATAATTTAGAACACATAAAGCACATGCTATTAATAGCATATTGCTGACAGTTAGCTTCTATTGATGTTGTCATGTGTCATCAAGTTACTTCGAACTTCCAATGACTCTGTTCATGAGTGAGCTACAAAATGTCATCTCATTAAGTATCCATGCTCAGCTCTTAACAACTAAATTCCGTTGCTTCCTTTATAGCAGGCATGTCCAAACCTCAGTCCTCCAGATGTTTTGGACTGCAACTCCCACAGCCCTTTGCCATTGGAAATGCAGACTTGGAATTCTGGGAGTTGTGGTCCAAAACATCAGGAAGGCCGAAGTTTGGGCATGCCTGCTTTATGGAGTCAAGCCATCTCATGTTTGGTCTCCTTCTTCCCCACCCCACCCCTTGAACTTTTCCTAGTACTATTGTCTTTCCTGGTGAGCCTTGCTTTGAGATGATGTATCTAAGGTAAGACAGTCTCAGTTTCATCGTTTTTGCTTGATTATGAATTCAGGCTTGATTGGGTCTGGGACCCACTTGTTTGCCTTCCTGGTGGCCTGGGGTGTGTGCAAAGTTCTCATCCGGCACCATATTTCAAATGAAACAGCCTCCCCCCTTTCTCAGTTTAGTTCATTGTCCGTCTCTCATATTCATATAGAGTAATTAGAATGGCTGCCCCGCCCGGCCTTGTGCCGAGCTGGGGCGTCTTTGCCAGCTGGTTGAGGGAGGTGGTTATTGGCTACGCTAGTGACTAGAGATGGGCACAACTTGAAAAAAAAAATTTCGAGTTGTCGTTAGTCGGGCCGGTTCCGTTTCGGCTCGTTTCCGTTTTTCGCGAAAATTTGCAAAAATTAGTCGGTTCGTTTTTTCGTTTTTTCGTTGTCGTTAGTACTGGTTTGGGGAGGGGGTAGCGGGCTCCTGGAGGGAGCTGCAGGAGTCAGCCAGAGCCACAAGTGACGGACTGGCAGACTCTTTGCACCCGCTGTGTCTCACGTACTTGCATGTAGTGCAATGCAAGTAGATCTGGCTTAGGGTTAAGACGGCTTAGCGCAACGGCTAGGGTTAGGCTAGTTACGGGTGAGGTTACGGTGAGTATTGGGGTGCATCTGGGTGCCTCTCTGACCTACTTAGAAGGACAGTGTACTGGCGTATGGGTTAGGCTTAGGGTTCGGGTTTGGGCTACAATTAGTGGGCTGTTTATGCCCGATTGGCACATCCCAGAAGTCTCTGTGGTCAACCTGGCCAAGTGGCCATGCGATTGGTGGAAAATTTGCATGGTCTACTCCCATGGGAGAGCCCATCATTGCGAATGCGCAGGTGTAAAAAAATAAAAAAATAAAATAAAATATAATCAACGGAGACTTTTTTTGCAAGAAAAACCCACTTCTGCTACTGTAAAAATTCAAGCATTTAAAATAGCTAATTTCCGCATGTTTCTGTGGTGCTTTGGTGGGGTTTTGGGCAACAATTTCAAAAAAAATATTGCGGTCGCCATTTTGGATCCCCCCCCACCGCATGGCAAGTGGATGCGCCCTCCCAGCCTGGTACAGTCAGCAAAACCTGGCCATGCGATTGGTGGAATGGCTCCAAAACTTTGCATGGTCCACTCCCATGGGCGAGCCCATCATTGCAAATGTGCAGGTGTAAAAAAATAAAATAAAATAAAATAAAATAAAATAAAATCAACGGAGACTTTTTTTTTTGCAAGAAAAACCCACTGCTGCTACTGTAAAAATTCAAGCATTTAAAATAGCTAATTTTCGCATGTTTCTGTGGTGCTTTGGTGGGGTTTTGGGCAACGATTTCAAAAAAAATATTGTGGTCGCCATTTTGGATCCCCCGCACTGCATGGCAAATGGATGCGTCCTCCCAGCCTGGTACCAACAGCGCAGCAGTAGCAATAGCCAAGGAGAGGGGGGCGGGGAACCCCCCCCCAAATAAAACACCCTTCTGGCCTGGTAGGTGCCCTCAGACAGTTTTTGCCTACTTTTAGGGCCGGGAATCGGTTTTTTTTTAACTTTTAAAAACTTTTTTTCTGTGCCGCTTGGCATTGCGCGATGCAAGTAACGAGCACGACAAATCAGACCAAATTGTTCGTTCGTCGGTTCGAGCTCGAAGTCTGGGGCAGTGATTCCCGTTACCGTTTCCGTAGAGTAACGGAAACGAGTAACGGAAACGGAAACGGGAATACCGCTAAGTCATGCCCATCTCTACTAGTGACGCAGCCTACATCCGGGGAGCACACCCTTTATAAGTCCCTGGCGCGCTCCCCATAGCCTGCCTCCGCAATCGCCGGTTTCCCCACCCTCCCGCCACTGTTTGTCATGTCCTGGTGATGCTTTGCTGGTCGCTTCGGGGCCGGATGGAAATTTTTGACCATTACTCTAATTGGCCTTGAGTAGTGGTGCTTTTTCACCCATCCCACCATTCACATGTTGGCGGTGGGTGTTGTAGGTAATAAACCTGGTCACAACTGGCGGGTAGCGCATAAAGTTAACCATTTAGGTCCCGAATCTAAATTACAGCTTCAGGTCTTCGGCAGCCCTCAATTAATAACCCAATAGGTTTTAGTTAGGGAACAAATAATAATAATAAACCAATCCCCTAGGAGGGCTGCCAATCTTTAATCAAGCGTTGATGCCAAAAAGATCTTGTTGGCATCCTCACTGCGGCAGTTTAACGGGCCGCAGTAAATTGGTAGAGTAATGGGACCTAATCAATTTATTGTTACCATTTTGATGGTGCGCTACGTTTCAGGCCCTCCTAAAGTTACAGTTCAGTGATAATTAATTTAAAATTCGTTACTGTAGTTAATAAAGTTGTGGCCCTTATTTTAACCCAATTTGCATGTGTGTCGCCTCTTTCTTTCAACCTGGTACGGCAAATGTAATTGTGCTGATGATCTTGTCCTTGGCCTCCAATGACACATCTTTGGAATTGAGGGTCGTCTTCACTATTTCCAACATAGTTGCCTTTCCAGGTTTCAGTCTTCATCCAGTTTCTTGGGTACAATCTTTGCTTTGATGGTTGAAATGAAGTACAAAAATAAATAAAAAATAAATCTGGAGTTGTTTGAAGTCATCAGTCATCCATCTAAGCTTCTCTTTTTCTGTTGACCAAAGGTGTTGTTTTCTTAAATTTTTCCATGATATTATTTAGTCAGATTTTGCTTAGGATTACATCTTTCTTCAGTATAACTATATTTCTTCTGATTTTGTCACTTCTGGAGTAAAATATTTTGTTTAATTGTCTGGGAGAAAATTCCCCATACCAGTTCCCTTTAGTTCATTCACATTGAGAACCTGGATCTTTAAACATTTAATTTGTTGTTTTTTTATTTTTTTCAATTTATTTATTTATTTATCTTTAGATACGGCTGCTCTACTTACAAGTTTTTTGACTTATGAGCATGCATTCGGAATGGATTAAACTTGTTAAGCAGAGGTACCAGTGTATATCTATTCTATTTCTACATATTTATTATCCCAAACATAGCAAGCCTCTGCATGCAGAGAGATTAAGACTAAGATGCACTGGCTTTAGGTTTGCAAGTCTGTAAGCTGTATGCAAAGACTGCTTGTGGAATGATGAAAAGGAGAGCTGAACTTGTCCCAGTTCATCTCTGACTTTTCCTTCTTTCTAACTATTAAGGACAGAATGTGCATTCTTTCCTTGCCTCATCCAGTTATCAAGGCCAAATAATTAACAGTGGAAGCATTAGAGCTACCTCGGTACAAGTGCACAGTCAAGCACATAATCATAAGAATGGGAAAGGACAAGGTGAGGGATGAGTGATCCTACAGCCATCACTGCTCACAAGCCTTTACTGCTGACTCATCCAGGAGGGCTTCATCATGAATCTTATGGATTGTCTGCCCATCTAAGCTGATCAGCCAACTAGGCATCAATATATTGCATTGGTTCCCACCACTGTTTTGTTTGTGGCTGAATGTTCTACTGCAAGCATGTCCAAGTCAGGCCCGGGGGCCAAATGCAGCCTGTTTTCAAATTTGAGCGGCCTGTGGCCTCTTTTCCCCACCTGGTCAGCCTGGCATGCATCCCCACCAGCTGGCCACTCCCCATACTGGATGGAGACATCAGCTTGCAGTTTTATGGTTTGCCTGCCCTCCCTGTCTCTGTCCATCCCTCCAGCCACCTGCCCAGCCTACCCACCCCCGGCTCCGTTGCTGCAGTGTCTTCCCCGACTCCTTGCATGTTATAGACTTGTCCAATGTCTGACCTGGGAGGCCAAATGTGGCTGAATGGTTGGCCCCCACACATTTTCACCTCATCTAATCTGGCCCTCCTTGCAAAAAGTTTGGACACTCCTCTTCTACTATCTCCTGCATGATTTGATATTGGCAGGAGAAAATCAGCACAACCAAGGGCAAACAAAAAAAGAAAGCCTCTGAAATGACGGTTCAGCCTCCATGTAAGGACTCTCAAGTATATATGAACAAATACCTTGCCGTTCAAGTTTAACAAGTGTATTTACAATGTGACTCTAATTAATTGTCTTTTCCACTATCGCCATTACATGTAATATTAAATGTCACTGTCTAATTACAACAATTAAAGAGATAAGGCTTTCCACTTGAAACTCAGCTCCACATTTTCGGTAAAGTTAATTTGTGTCCAGGGATGAGCCCCCCCCCCCTAATTCAATCTTCATGCAGGCTCTTAACTGTCTCTGAAATCTAATTATCAGTGTGCATTGGTATACTTAATTGATTCTGAAAAATTCTAAATGGCAAAGAAAGTACTAGGAGACCAAACATGTAGAGATAAACAGCAGAAGCAAGGGACTAGCTCCTTTATCACTATCAAATGCAACCCAACTATTTATCTAAAAATCATTAATTCATTGCAGTAAAAAGATTACTTGTACTAATTAAATAAGATTGCTCTGAAATTGAGAACTTTCCACAGCTCAGAGATACTTTCCAGGATATGTATATGTAAAAGTGTTTCATTTTTACTTTGAAGACTTTTCATCAAATAGAATTTAAGTTTATCTCTCTTTTCCTAACCTCTCACATGACATGTTCTCCACGTGCCAAAGCTTCACATTATGGCCAATGTGTGGATGTCATTACAGGCCTACACTTCCTCCTAAAGATAACAAGCAAGATCCAAGATAGCAACATCATCATATTTCAGATCTTACAGAACCAAATCAATAGCCAGGAGAATAGAGCAGAAGACTACAGTTTGTCACTTAAACTTATATGGATAAGGTATGGGGTTAATGCTTGTGCTGGTGACTTCGTATCAAAGCATCACATTTAAATCTACCCTCTACTGCCAATAGATCACAGGCAGTTACTTCACTGGGCAGAGAAATAAATTACATATTAGAAGTAACATTTGCTTATGTGTTTACTCCACTAGTTGTTTGTGGGCGTTTTATACACGACCCCTAAGCTCCGCTGCAAATGGCTGCAAGCTCCGGAGCTTAAAAATGTTTCCCCACCAGCTCCGGAGTTTGCAGACAATTAAGTGTGACCCCGCCCACCTAAGCACGACCCACCACACTTTTCTTGTACCTGCTCTTGGGACGTGAAAAATATTTGATGCGGATGTGCTGGGCTCTCCTCGCTTCTTTTTGTTTTTGTTTTTTGCCTCCCGCCCCTTTAAGAGGAACCAGGAAGTGACCGGGGTTCCCCGGCAGCGTCCACCAACACCGGGAGGTAAGGCTTTATGCTTCTGTCCCTTTTTTCCCTCCCTCCCCTCATGCAGCCGGCAGCCAGGAAGTACGGAGGGGTGGAGATGCACGAAGAGTGACAAACCCCTAAGATCTCTGGTCCGAATTTAAGGGGCCAGCGGATCTTAGGGGTCATGTAAAAAGGCCCTGTGATTTTTCATCTTACATCCTGCCAACTACAGTGTTAAAGAACTTGGATAAATAATTAGAATTTCATTTTTTTCCATTCAAGAAGGGTATTTGTACATTTGCAGGTATTCTAATATATATATCAGCAGCAACCTTTATTGGCATACAGCAAAACACAGATATGTAGTGTGGCATAGTGAATATCCCTTCTAAATTCAAAGGTTACATTCATTTTTAGAATATTCAGGGGTACAACAAGGACTGAAACATGAGTTTGATACAAAGATAAAATAATACCTTCTTTAAAATGAATACTAATGAGTATCCTAAGCACGTGCTGTGACTATCACCGATAAAAACATAGCTACTTTTTCAGTTATAGAATCAGATTTGGACTCCAGCAGATATATCTATCATTTATGATAAGGTTTAAGGACATTACTTATTCCTGTTGCATTCGCGAGAAGAAAGCACAAACAAAAATAACAATAATTCATTAGTAGTTCAACGTTTTAATCCTATTCTTAGGTATAATTTTTACAATTTGAAATGACTGTTCGGAAAAAAAATCAGGGAAGCATGCCATCTGAAAAATAGTTTTATTTTGATCTGCACACTTGTCCAAGAAAGGAAGAATTAAGGCATTTCAGTTTAAAATAATAACCAGATGAGTTTCTCTAGCATCCCTGCTTGGCTCTTTGTATAGCTTGACTCCAGAAGTTCACATCTGTGCTATTTTTGCTCATCAAGGACAGGATCAATGTCAGTGCTTTGGGCAGTGAGTATTAGGATTCTGGAGGCTATGCTGTATACTCGTTACAAAAAAATCATAGCTGCAAGCACTTCTGGACGTAACCTTGCTTTCTGATTATGTAACTGCCACAGATTCTCTGCTCATTTTCATAGAGTTACTGCTATAAGGAATTTTATCACTTGCCACACCCTGATTTTGACCATCCTAATTAAAAATATTCAGAGTTGTACACTTTAAGGAGTATTTTTCCATGTCTTTTTTATTTCTAAGGACATTAGCTTTACATACATTTCCCTCTCTGAACAACAACTATGAGACGTGGTAGATAAGAAGGTGCATGCATATCCCTGAAAAGTAAGGTTATGGTGTCCTCTGTGTGGAGAAAAGATTAAATAGCTTCTGTAGAAAACCATTAGAGATGAGATTACTTTGAGATATAGAAACAAACCTCCAGCATCCCATAATATGTTGGTTTAGTCCGCATTGCAGGCAACAATGGAGGGGGAAAAATATGGGGGGGGGGGAGATAGCTGACACTGATTTCAACTTAGTACTGTTGATGGAATGGGCTGAAAAAAATCAACAACAGAAGCTATCAGGAAAATCAAAATTAATTTACAGGCACATTTTATCCTGAGATACTGGCAAGAGTGGATATCTAGGTTCTATTATAGAAAAGTAATGAATAGGCAGCTGCCACCCTCCCCCAGCTGCTAACGAAACTATACCCGGTGCGGTGTAGTGCAGATGTTCTCAAACTTGGGATCCCCAAATTTTCTTGGACTAAAACTCCCAGAAGCCATCACCAAGAACATATGGGAACAAATCCAAGAACAAATCCAAGAACATATGGGAACCATTGGTGTATTGAATAGAGTGTTGGAATAGATCTCTGGAAGACTGGTTTCAAAGTCCCGTTCAGCCATGAACAATCACTAAGAGTATGGAACTGATAAAACTACTCCTGAAACTATCTCACTTACCCTAAAAGAGACACTATAAATTGGGTGCTATAGTCCAGGTCCCCAAATTTGAGTGGTGTGATTTGCATATTATGCACATATTATGCAAATTAAGCACACATCTTTCTGGATTTTCCCTTACTGTTATGTTTCAGTCTTGGCACAATTTGCATCTAAGAATCAGTACAGTATAATAGTATGTAGAGATGGGCACGACTTAGCGGTATTCCCGTTTCCGTTTCCGTTACTCGGTTCCGTTACTCTACGGAAACGGTAACGGGAATCACTCCCCCAGACTTCGAGCTCGAACCGACGAACGAACAATTTTGGTCTGATTTGTCGTGCTCATTCCTTGCATCGCACGATCGCGCGATGCCAAGCGGCACAGAAAAAAAGTTTTTAAAAGTTAAAAAAACCCGGTTCCCGGCCAAAAAGCAGGTGGAAAAATGCCTGCCGTGCCTCAGGGCACCTACCAGAGGGGTTGTTTCTGGAGGTCCCCGGCCTCCCCCCCCATCCCCCGTCCTGGGCTGCTCTGGTGGGACTCGCCGCAGGCTCGCAGCCAGCAAAAAGCCCAGTCTCGCCGGCGGCGGCCGCAATTAAAGCGCAAGCAAACGGCACGGACGGCACAGGAAAAAACTTTTAAACTCTCCCCCCACCCATTCCCGGGCCAAAAAAGCAGGCGGAAAAATGCCTGCTTGACTAAGGGCGCAGGGCACCTACCGGAGGGGTGGTTTCTGGAGGGGGGGTCCCGCCTCCCCCCCATCCTGGGCAGCCGGACTCGAGTCGCCATTTCGCCATGCCATGTGGTGCGGGCGGGGGATCCAAAACAGGGCGGCAAACGCAATATTGTTTTTGAAATCGTGGTCCAAAAACACACAAGCACAACAGAAACACGCGGAAATTTATAAACTGCCAGATTTTTCACAGTAGCAGTGGGTTTTTTCTTGCAACAAAATGTCTCTCCTCTCCTCCTCTGTCCTCCATTGATTTTATTTATTTATTTATTTATTTACACCTGCGCATTGGATGGGCTGGCCGAGTGGCCAGCCATGTGGGAGTGGACGACCATGCAAATTTTTGGAGCCATCCCACCAGTCGCATGGCCACTTGGCCATGGAGACTTCTGGGATGTGCCAAAAAGCCCCCTAAAACTTGCCCTAGCCCCCCTAACCCTAACCCTAACCCTTGACTCCGTACCCATACATCACAGACTGTCTTCTTAGTGGGTCAGAGAGGCACCCAGGGGTGCAACCCACTAGCCCACCGTAACCTTACCCGTCACTAGCCTAACCCTAGCCCTTGCACTAAGCCACCTTAAAGCCAGATCTACTTGCTTGCATTGCACTACACGCAGCAAGTACAATTCCCTTCTCTGTGAGACATGGTGGTGCGAGAGCCTTGTGCAGGGAAGGCATGACGCTATCACTCTCACACTGGTCTCACTGTCTGCACATTATGTTATGCAATATCCATATGGCTATTGCATAGCATTTTGCAGCAGCAGCAGGTGAGGAAGGGAGACCCCCATGTAGAGGGGTCTCTTGGAGCCTGCTTCCCCTTCCTAGTGGGTGAGGATAGGAGGCACCCACGGGTGCCTCCAGGAGCCCACTTTCCCTTTATAGCGGGCCAGAGGAGGCACCCACCCCACAGAGGTGCCTCCAGGAGCCCGCTCCCCCCCCAAAACCAGTACTAACGACAACGAAAAAACGAACCAACTAATTTTTGCCAATTTTCGTGAAAACCGGAAACGATCCGAAACGGGACCGGCCCGACAAACGACAACTCGAAAAAAATTTTTTTCAAGTCGTGCCCATCTCTAATAGTATGCATTCTTCCAAGAAGTAGCCATATTAGTCTGTCTCAGCATGTTGCCAAATGAATAGAAGGAAAGAAAAGGGAAAAAAGATGAAACCATAGCACTTCAAAGCAATTTTAGTTTGGTGCTTGTAGATCAAAGGTCACTTCCTCAGACTTAAAGTGCTAAGGCTCATTAATTGAACAGAGATATCTAACAGCCCAATGTGGAGGGAATAAAATTTCTATTATTCCCCCACTATGTCACATACAGGAAAACTATATTAAGGCTGGAAGACTACGGTTTATTGGATTCTACCCATGTTAAAACCTCATGAATTCAGACATGTATATTTACACACAGATACACTTTTTAATAAGATTTTTTCTTTAACACTTACACATAACAGAGTTCACATGGGGCTGCATTTTCCACATTCTTTCAAAGCCCCCACCAACAGTACCCCTCAGGTGTTTGTAGGGAGACAGAGAATGACAAAAATATGGTGTCTGTAATTGAAGGCTCTGCTGAAGGACAGATTTAGAACTCATTTTAAAAAATAGTACTAGGGATACTATCAGCCTCCTCTGTGCCCAAATAAAAGGTACATTGATTAGGACTGACCCATTTTCTTTGGGTGACACTCTGATCTAATCTTGGCCTGGGTCCATGACCATATTTTCTAGTTTTCCATGAGTGTGAACAAAACAGAAGTACACCAGCAGCAGTGTGCAAAACTAGATGTTGTGTGTGTTGTGTCATTACAGTCGTGACCGACTCTTTGTGACTCCATGTCCATGGAGTTTTCTTGGCAGGAATACTGGAGTGGTTTGCCAGTTCCTACTCCAGGCACCTACAGCCGCTGGTATTCCCTGGTGGTCTCCCATCCAAGTACTAACCAGGGCTGACCCTGCTTAACTTCTGAAATCAGGCGAGATCGGATGTGCTTAGGGCATCTAGGTACCACAAAACTAGGTGCTTTGTTTTATTTTTATCCACCACCATCCCCTTCACCCATAGCTACCAAGAGAACATTCAAGTGAGTTTTCTAGGGCAGCCACTGGGAAGGGAGCAAATGAGAAAGTTTTCTTTCCCATTAGGGTAAGCCCTAACATTACACCTCCTTCACCAGATGGGGTGTTTTGAAAGAACAACAAACACTTAGTTATCTTATTTGTTCTTAATTTTGTGTAATTGTCTGGGAAAGGGACATCTGGGCTTTTCTCTCCCATGTCCCAGAATAGTTTGGCTGAATTTGGAAACTGTGTATCTTGACCAGGCACATCAGAAGCATTTGCTGCTTTACCTCAAGTATTTATTTATTTATTTATTTATTTATTTATTTATTTATTTATTTATTTATTTATTTATTTTATTTGATTTGATTTATATGCTACACACCTAGCTACGAGGCCACTCGGGACTGTTCACACCGATACAGTAACAAAGTCTAGGACTAGACCTATCTTTCATGCTGTGTCAATACTCCGTCAAAGGTGAGCATTACATAGGCAAATTTCATTAATAATAATAATAATAATAATAATAATAATAATAATAATAATAATAATAATAATAATAATAATAATAATAATAATAATAATAATAATAATAATAAAGAGATGGGCACGACTTGAAAAAATTTTTTTTCGAGTTGTCGTTAGTCGGGCCAGTCCCATTTCGGGTCGTTTCCGGTTTTCGCGAAAATTCACAAAAATTAGTCGGTTCATTTTTTCATTTTTTCGTTGTCGTTAGTACTGGTTTTTTTGGGGGGAGCGGGCTCCTGGAGGCACCTCTGTGGGGTGGGTGCCTCCTCTGGCCCGCTATAAAGGGAAAGTGGGCTCCTGGAGGCACCCGTGGGTGCCTCCTGCCACTAGGAAGGGGAAGCAGGCTCCAAGAGAGACCCCTCTACATGGGGGTCTCCCTTCCTCACCTGCTGCTGCTGCAAAATGCTATGCAATAGCCATATGGATATTGCATAACATAATGTGCAGACGTGAGACCAGTGTAAGAGTGATAGGGTCATACCCGCCCTTCACAAGGCTCCCGCACCACCATGTCTCACACAGAAGGGAATTGTACTTGCTGCGTGTAGTGCAATGCAAGCAAGTAGATCTGGCTTTAAGGTGGCTTAGTGCAAGAGCTAGGGTTAGGCTAGTGACGGGTAAGGTTATGGTGGGCTAGTGGGTTGCACCTCTGGGTGCCTCTCTGACCCACTAAGAAGACAGTCTGTGACGTATGGGTACGGAGTCAAGGGTTAGGGTTAGGGCTAGGGCAGGTTTTAGGGGGCTTTTTGGCACATCCCAGAAGTCTCCATGGCCAAGTGGCCATGCGACTGGTGGGATGGCTCCAAAAATTTGCATGGTTGTCCACTCCCACATGGCTGGCCACTCGGCCAGCCCATCATTGCGCAGGTGTAAAAATAAAATAAAATAAAATAAATGGAGGACAGAGGAGGAGAGGAGAGACATTTTGTTGCAAGAAAAAACCCACTGCTACTGTGAAAAATCTGGCAGTTTATAAATTTTCGCGTGTTTCTGTTGTGCTTGTGTGTTTTTGGACCACGATTTCAAAAACAATATTGCGTTCGCCGCCCCATTTTGGATCCCCCGCCCGCACCGCATGGCATGGCGATGGCGACTCGCGAGTCCGGCTGCCCAGGACGGGGGGGAGGCGGGACCCCCCCCCTCCAGAAACCACCCCTCCGGTAGGTGCCCTGCGCCCTTAGTCAAGCAGGCATTTTTCCGCCTGCTTTTTTGGCCCGGGAATGGGTGGGGGGAGAGTTTAAAAGTTTTTTCCTGTGCCGTCCGTGCCGCTTGCTTGCGCTTTAATTGCGGCCGCCGCCGGTGAGACTGGACTTTTTGCTGGCTGCGAGCCTGCGGCGAGTCCCACCAGAGCAGCCCAGGACGGGGGATGAGGGGGGAGGCCGGGGACCTCCAGAAACAACCCCTCTGGTAGGTGCCCTGAGGCACGGCAGGCATTTTTCCGCCTGCTTTTCGGCCGGGAACCGGTTTTTTTTAACTTTTAAAAACTTTTTTTCTGTGCCGCGTGTGGCATCGCGCGATCTCGCGATGCAAGGAACGAGCACGACAAATCAGACTAAAATTGTTCGTTCGTCGGTTCGAGCTCGAAGTCTGGGGGAGTAATTCCCGTTACCGTTTCCGTAGAGTAACGGAACCGAGTAACGGAAACGGAAACGGAAATACCGCTAAGTCGTGCCCATCTCTAATAATAATAATAATAATAATAATAATAATAATAATAATAATAATAATAATAATAATAATAATAAACTATATTTCTATGTCTCCTTTCTCCCCAAAAGGACCAAATAAAGCTATATAAAATATTCCATCTGATGAAATGGGATGCAACACAAGATAGCATGTGGAAAATAACACTTGTTAGAACTAGACAATGTGGTTAGCATGGTTAAAAGAAATCCTTCCTGAAGTAGTACACATGCTTTCCCTCACAAGGATATTATGTATTTAGAAGGCATTGCTTTTGTGGTGTCTTATGGGAAGTTGACAATGGCAACAACAATGACAGCAACAATGACAGCAACATGCTGTCAACTCAATTCTAACTTATGAGAAGCCTTTACAGGATTTTCTAGGTATAGACCACTCTGAGGTTTCCCATTTTCTTCTTTTAGGGGGATCCTGGGACAGCACAGCTTGCCCAACACTTGAGCTTAATTTGCAAGTCTGAATGCTGAGGCCCATATCTCTGAAGAAACGACATGGGGGGATGGGCTAACTTAACTGTGTGGAAAAATAAAACCTGCTAGGATCAAATTAGGCAACATAATTAGCACGTGCTGTAGCAAAATAAATCTCTCTGAACGGGCATCCCTTTAATGTCTAGTTTGACTTTCAGTTTTGAAGGGGAGACAAGATGTTGCTGTTGTTGTGGCAACAGGCTAACAGACTATCCCCTGGAAGCTACAATGGTATATACTACAGGTATGCAATTTCGGCTGCAGGCCTCCTTTTATGATCATGGAGATGTACCAATATTTTAAAACAGCAACTGCAACCATCTCTGGTGCTTTCCTGCCTGCTGCTGTGAGGATTCTTTTGGCTGAGGGATTTTGTGAGACACTGTTTAAACAGCTATTTGCTTTATGGTGCTTAATATGCTGAGGAAGAGCCTTTGCACTTTTGAAATATTCATGGGCCTGATCCACTGCTATCACTCCCTTGTGTATCATCTCATTTTGCAGGAACTAAATAAAAAGTAGTTCTTTGAGTATCAGCAGTATTGGGAATGTTGAAGAACAAAACTTTCTCAACAGAATGCTTCCTGGAATAACCACTCTCTGTCCTGCTCTTTTGTGGTGAACCTTTGGCCGGGATGAGCTCACACGGTCTCAGTGTGGAGGAAATGGGTAGCAAATATATGTGGTGCCAACACAATTCTGTGCTTTATGCTTCTCTTTTCAAAATCATAGGGCATCAATAGAATAACTTTACCAACTGGATTCTTGGGCTATGAAGAGTGCAGGATACTGTCCTGTTTATTTAGAAATGGGATTATCAGGCAGCAAACAGGCCATCTTCTAAAATAGAGATCTCCTCTCAAAGTGTTATCATCAGTCCTGAACCTTCAAGAACATTTTACAACCAGCTCTAGGAAAAGAGAATTGTGGTTTCATCTGTCCAGTTTTCAGCAGCACAGACTGTACCTTTCAGTGTCCACCCAAACAAGGCTGTGTGTGCAACAGTTCCAAATAGAGATGAGAACAAACTGCCAAAAAGAGTGATGCCAGGACATGTTTTGCAGGGACTGCAATAGTCCCTTTGCCCTAAGTGAAGCCACCATTGCTATCTTTACAAAGGGCAGCCCCGTTTCCTTTAGGCCCTAAGGGAAACTGGGCAACCATCTTTGCAAAGATGATAGCTGCAACAGAGGTGCGGGCACAGGTAGAGGTGGTGAGAAAGGTAGGGAGGTGATGTGGAGCTTTAGGAAAAGATGGGCAAATAAAAGAGGAAATATTCATCCTTTTTATTGATAAGGGTCTCTGGACCCAATGAATATGAATGGACAAATATTAAACAAACCAGTGATATTCAGTGAATATTGCAATTTGTTTTTTAATTCATCCCAATCTTGAGTACCAACCCATTACAACCCATTGATCAGAAGTCCAAGAGATTGCCATCAAATTCCAAGCTATTCAAAAACCAAGAAAGATTTGTGATGTAGGATACATTTTGTGCAATAACATACAACCTTCAGCCTTCATAATGTCAAAGATGTATTTCATACAGGATTTATAACAGGCTGACTTGTACAGTTTTGACACCTCAGCGATTCTGTTTCTGCTTATTTAGCCAAGCTTGTGATGCTGATGAGCATGAGGTCATTATACCTTTATTTCCTGTCAGACTCTGGAGCTTTAATAGGTACATGCCAGACAGGTACATGGGCTTCACCACAGCAGGGTGAGGTGTACCTGTTGAATATGTCCATTGCTCATAGGAATTTTCATCAGCTCGTTTGAAAATATACCCAACTGAACCATGTTCTTCATATCTGAGGTGGATATATTTTAAAGTTTTAAAAATATGTTGTAGAAGAAAGTGAAAATGACAGGTTCATCTGCCCCTTATTCCAAGATAATCAATACATATAATCTAAGAGGAAGAACAGGACCTACAGTAAGCTTGGTAACAGGCATGCTGATTATGCCTGAGAACTGCTAGACATATTCCTAATCTATAGGAGAATGGCCTTGTCACATGCCATATTCCTCTGAATGGGAAACTACATTTATGGCCTGGAGGTGTCTCAGTTGTCAGAACTATAGCTGGTGGGTCATATAGGCTAATTACCTTCAATGAACGGAACAGGTCTCCCAGCCCCTGAAGTGAGAGAATCTCATTATTTTATCATTAGCATTTAGCACCGCTAGTGTTCTGTAGATCTTAATCATTTTTAGAATGTTGTGGTGGTATTTTTGTCTTTAAAAATGTTTTGTTTTTATGGGCTTCCCATCAGCTTGGAGGCTCTGGTCGGAACTGGGTATAAAAATAGTGCATATTAAATATAAATAAATCAGTTTATATTCTTGGCCCTATAAGAGCCATATTTTCATGGAATCCTACATGGCTGCAGTATATGTACAGGTGCCGTAATTACTGTTTCAGAAGTATCAGGAGAAGACAAGTCTAACTGCAAAAGACAACAATGGCAGGGGGAAATGGAGGAAGTAGAAAAAGCAGAAGACTGAACATGAGAAAGATTGATTTAATAAAGGAAGGGGAGGCCTCCATTTTTCAAGACTGGAGCACAGTGATCAAATGACAGGATCTGTGGGGAATCTTCATCATTTTAGGACTGAAGAATTGGGAGGGACCCTATTTATGATCAACTCCAGCCCCTGACGGTGAAGAATCAAACTCCCAACTTTTGGCTCTGCAGCCAGATACCTAAACTGCTGAACTACTCAGCCATTTGTCATTAATTCATGCAGTCACCACTAAGGATGGGCATGAAATGAAAAAAAAATTGTTTTGTTTTGTTTTGTTTCAGCCCCCGTTTCATTTCATTTCAAATTATTTTTTTTCAAAAGAAAATAATAATTACAAAATAAAACACTTGCGAACCGTTTTGTCATTCTAAAAAATGTCCCCCCCCCCCGGGTCCGAGAGGCACCAACTTTGGACCCATGGGAGCCATTTTACATAGTAACAAAATGGTTCATTTAAAATGAAAAAAATCCGCCATTTCATTTTGCTTCATTATGAAATGCTGCCTGGCATTTCATAAGCTTACAAAATTATTCAAAAGCTTACAAAACTATTTTTAAGCTTATGAAACCATTTGTAAGCTTAGGAAACAATGAAACAGTGTTTTCATATTCGATAGGTGCCCATCCCTCGTCACCACCAATCAGAAGCAGCTATAAGAAGCGCTATGAGTTCAGTGTTATAAATCTTTGCATTCTAGACAGGAAGAAACATGAGATAGATATTAATATGTTTTAACTGGCACATCCAAGGCTAGAAACATCTGCTACAGATAGCCTATAATAAGGGCTAAAACATGTTAATGTTACAGAAGAGTCACTGAAGCAATCTCCCATGTTTGTCAGATGAGACTTCAAAAAAATTCATGCTTTAATCATATGAATCAGGGCGCTTTTACATAACCCCTAAAATCCGAGGCAAAGGGCTCCCAGATGCGGAGCTTAAAATTGCTTTCCCACCAGCTGTGGACTTTAAAAAAAATTAAGTACAACCACACCCACCTAAGCACGCCCCAGCGCATTTTGAAAGTACCTAGTCTCCGGAGGTAAAAAAAATTCCGATGCAGATTATAAAGCTGTGATTCCGGCTCTCCTCGCCTTCTGTTTGTTGTTGTTGTTTTTTTGTCCCCGCCACCCCTTTAACTGCCTGGAATCCTTATGGGGCTGCTCCGACCGGCAGACAGAGGTGAGCAGAGGTGAGCCTGCATTCTTTTCTCCCTCCCCTCACACAGACAGGAGCAATGGAGTGTGGAAGGGTGGGAACACAGGAAGCGGAACAACCCCCCACGATCTCTGGTCCTAATTTAAAGTTGCCAGCGGATTTTAGAGGTCATGTAAAAGCGCCTTCAGTTACCAGATAAACTAAGCTATCTTGCATAATCCTATTGGTGGCAGAGGCTCATGCTGTAACACTCAGATGCTCACTTTGGTGTAGAATAACCTTTTTCCCCCAGTCACAAGCTATCTCTAAATGTCTGGTTTTGGCCAGAGTCTAAGGTCATCTCCAGCTTAGCAATGTAAATTGCCACAGGCATGCACTAAGCCCGTGGTTCAAGAAATTTATCTTAATTGACTTGGGAAGGAAACTAAGAATAGCAGATAAAAATGGGATACTTGCAGGAAAGTAAATCCATCTGAAAACTTTAGAGAGAGTTAAGCACACTTAAGACTTCAGTCTTAATTAGCTTACAGGGACATTTCTTCAGAATATTTTAACCTAAGCAAACTCAGCTCTTGGGGAAAATACAGCAAACATCCAGGTGTGCAGAAATGTAAATAATTAGATCTCTCATTTCACTGACACTGACACTGACACTTCTGTGGTGAATGCAGGGAATGGTTTATGGTTCTAGCTGGACTTTTTGTGGTTCATACCTTCCATCCTAGCACGGGGGGGGGGGATGTGGTCCTTGCGATTCTGGGATCTATTTTCCAGGGGCTTCATCACCATAACTGTCTAGGGATGATGAAAGTGGGATCAAACAACTGCATGATTAGTAGTTTCCCATCCCTGTGCTAAAGGGTAGAAAATCCAATGTGCCACAGTAACAGTTTGAATGCTGGTCAAGGACTGGGAAGACCTCACGTCAAATTCCCATTCTGCCATGAAGCTCTCCTGATGATCTTGGGTCAATCTCTCCCTCTCAGTCACACCTAACATATGAAGACATTGTGAGGGGAGAAAGTAAGGGGAAATTGTGAAAAATCATCTACCACACTCTAGACAAAATATGGAAATGCAATCAATCAATCAATAAACAAGACATGATAGCCAGCCAGATAAGTTATGAATTAGGCCTTAAGCAGCATTTTGTGACTAGTACCATGATCAATGAACAAGAATGTGAGCTAAATGCTTTTAGTTCCTTGAGGCAATTCTGCTGATCATGTATCTACCATAATTATAGAGCATAAACTGACTATAAAACTTTGAGATGCTCATAAGGAATCTTCCAAAACATATCTTTGGATCTGCACTATAATGGTGCCCTAGAGTAGTAGTAGTAGTAGTAGTAGTTGTTGTTGTTATTGTTGTAGTTGTAGTTGTAGTTGTAGTTGCTGTTTTACAACAGTACATGGAGAGATTTATCTTAATGTATGGAAAGCATTATAATAAGTTATATCCTTGGCACTGAGCCACAATGTTCCTTTAAAGTTTTCTGGGAGAACGGCCTTGGAATATGTCATGGTATTTTAGAAATGTGAAAATAGTGCAAAAAGATTTTCAGATAAATGTATAATAGGCATTTAAGACTTATGATCCTAAGTGATTTCCCATTAACTCTCTCCTGCAGCTATCCTGTTCTGATGTTGTGTTGGGATGGGGAAGCATCTCATCTCCAAATTTTAGGAGAAGGCATTGCCATCCCAGTCAAAGACCACACCCTTGTGTAACAGGGGGAAAAATGAGAATCTATGGCTGTAACTTCACGTACATTTCGTCGCTGCTCGCGGTCCTGCTGCGGACCGGTACGAAGAAACGGAGCCTCACGTCCTTCCCTTGACGTTGTGAGTTTGTCTCGACCACGCCCCCTAAACTGCGCCCCAAGCGGGGTGAGAGATTCCCCTGCTTGGCCTCAGGAATCTCCTCAACTCGCTTCTCGGTCCAATAGGAGAGGCCGTGCGGTTACTCTCCTCCTGAATCCAGAAGCGTGTTTCCCTTTAAAACACACTTCTTCTTCTTCTTCTTTTTTTTTTAAAACCCATCTTGACAGTGGGCTTCTGACAGATCGAAAAACTGGAGCCATTACTTGCTTGTCTGAGAGTTCCTGGCATTTTTCCCCTTTCCCAACCATGTCCTGAAAAGGGGATGATTTAAAAAACAAACAAACTAGAATTTAAAATGGGCAAAATTCTTTTTATGTTCATATAATGCTTGCACTACTTGCTGGATCGTATTGAAACTAATTGACAAAATGTCAATGTGTATCTTAGTTACAAGGAAGTTCATATGTCCAATGCCACCGCCAAGAGTCATTCTCGCACCTCATCAATTGCGTACTAATACACGGCCCAGTTTGCACAAATGTTATGGGAAAATCAATAGAATTCTGGCAAATATTAGACATTTACAGTACAAGAAAAGGGTATGGAAGCAGAAATATTCTCAAACCATGCAGCACAGATGCCAGTTTGGGCTGATTCCTAAATCGTATGGGTTATATCCCTTCCATTTTTAATCTTAATCTAAATTTCTCATTCTGATCTCCAGCTCATCAAATCAAACTGTCACATCCTTCCTATTTGCTAAATGTGGTTACATTAAGGCTGGAGATCCTTCCACCACCCTTTAAGGACAACTAATTCCCTTTGTCTACCATTAGGCTCCAGGCTAAGCACAACAGACCCATTTACAATAATCAAGACAGCTAAACTCTTAAGATGTTGCTTGCTTTTACTACACTACAATAAATCATAATGTCAGCACAAATGCAGATGTGTCCAAGAGGATACTTAGTGGGACCCATCCGCATCCTGTAAACTAATAAGAAAAAATAAATGAAAGTTGTATAAATGCCACCTGCTCTATTGCAATTCAATCATGTTATGTACCATAATTTCATTCTGTTCATAAATGACCTGGAGACAGGGATAAGCAGTGAGGTGGCCAAGTTTGCGGATGACACAAAACTTTTCCGTATGGTAAAAACCAGAGAAGATTGTGAAGAGCTCTGGAAGGATCTCCCCAAACTGGGGCAATGGGCTGCAAAATGTAGCAAAATGTAAGGTAATGCATATCGGTGCAAAAGATCAAAACTTTATCATCTCATGGGTGCTGAGCTATCCAGGATGGATCAGGAAAGAAATCTTGGTGTGTTGGTGGACAGCTCGATGAAGGTGTCTACCCAATGTGTGGCAGTGGTGAAGAAGGCCAACTCCATGCTAGGGATTATCAAAAAGGGGATTGAAAATAAAACAGCCAACATTATAATGCCATTGTACACTGTAATGTACATTGTACATTGTAATGCCGCACCTGGAGTATTGTGTACAATGTTGGTCTTCACATCAAAAAAAAGACATAGTGGAACTGGAAAAGGTGCAGAAGAGAGTGACTAAAATGATTACTTGGCCAGGGGACATGAGGAAAGTCTGGAAAAAATGCCTTAGGGGATATGTTTGAGATGTGCAAAATAATGGAGGGCATGAGTAAAGTGGATAGAGGGACACTCTTCTCCCTCTCACAAAATACCACAACTAGGGGATATCCACTCAAACTGAGTATTGGGAGAGTGAGAACAGACAAAAGAAAATATTATTTATTTATTTATTATTTCCATTTCTATACCTCCCAGCGTGTTGTTAGTCTGTGGAACTCCCTGCCATAGGATGTGGTGATGGCCTCTGGCCAGGATGCCTTCAAAAGGAGATTGGATAGATTCCTGGAGGAAAAGACCATGACAGTTTACAAACCATGATGGAGATGTGTAATCTCTAGGCTTAAAACCAGGGTACTTTAAGGGCCAGATGCAGGGGAGTGGTATCAGGAGACAGATGTGTAGTCTCGTGCACTCCCAGACGCATCTATCTGGTGAGGCCACGGTGAGATACAGGACACTGGACTAGATGGGTCTTTGGCCTGATCCAGCATGGCTCTCTTCTTATGTTCTTATGTTCTTAAATATGTTTTTTTTTAAATTGGCATGCCTCTGTTGCTTTCCTACTCTCTTTAACTGTCAGCATCATTTAGGCAGGTGCTACAAGGCTAGAACCTAATTCATCCTCTGCATAATAGCTTCTAATGTGTATCACTGTGATACCTGTTCAAGTGTTTGGGTCTCTTCCAGTTCCTGTCTATAGGCGCCTTAGTCTACCCCTATATCTCTTGAATCCAATGACAGTTCTCTGTCCTCCTTTTCCAAGTTTTGAATGAGAGAAGACTAGAGTAGGGGACACCAACTCTCCTCTTTACTGCATCTTCCATTACCTCTGCACTGGCTTTTCTGCTTTCTTCCAGCCTCTCCCCTAGTTTCCTGTCTCTGTCCTTTTTTGTCTTTTCCACAGACTTTCCCATACTCTCCTTTGTTCCCTGCTTCTCAAATTCAATTCTGTCTCTCTCCTCCCATGTAGATGCGGAGTCAAGATAATGTTTTGGATGGGGTATCCAACAGGGCCCATTGTTTCTTCACAACAGATGTCTCCCAGGGCCCAGAAGGACATTCTGTCCAAACCCTCTCATTGGCTAAATCCTACCCCACCCCACAAGATCTGACAAAACTTTTCATCCATCCCAAATAAGAACCAAATCTTTACTCCAGACCATCACCAAGGGCACTTCTAAACAAGTTTTTAAAATATCTAATCACCCTGCTTTATTCATATTAATGGTACATACAGAGGGCCCAGTTAACATCACAATTTGGATGTACTGTGTTTTCATATCATGTGTTGAATTATTATTATTACAACCAGAAAAGAATCTGTTAGAAAGGAAACATACAAGGGCTTTAGAATGCCTTTTGATTAACTGCATGAAGTACCCACAGTTTGTCAGCATGCAATGCATCATATATTTTTCAACAAGAAGATGGAGTTTCTGTTTAGGAAAACTGGCAGGTGAAACTGAACTTTCCTTCTCAGTTTCAAGCAAGATATATACATATTCGTACCACTAGAGGGCAAACTCTGCTTTAAAAGAGCTCAAATTTACAGCATAGGAGTTCTCACAAAAATGAATGTAATGCTATCACTGCAAATGAAGGTGGTAAATTTGAATTAACCACGTCCATATTAGCAAGGATTGTTCTTTTAAATATTATTCATTAATGAGAATCTTAGCTCCAGGTAAATGTAAATACTTTTTGTTGACAACTTTCAGAGTACTTCCAGCTGAGGCCTTCCTTGAGCAATTCCAAATGGATATTCACAGGCTTATAAATCTGTCCCGCTTCCAAATCTGCATTTAATTATGGGGCCAATGCCAGAGAGGGCGCAAAACCGCATATTCCTCCATTCTCCCTGAGGCAGCCCCGCATGCTCACCGCACCATGTTCAAAGGTGGCTAGGGAAAGACAGCAGCCCACCACCAATGAGAGAAAGGGTGCAGTGATGCCAGCACCAAGAGTTCCTCCCACCCCCATATGGCTGCAGCAATCCAGAAGGCAGCCACACATGCTCCCCATGCCAGGTTTTAAGGTGGGTGGGTGAAGAAAAGCAGCCTCCCGAAGGATGGCTGAGTGTCACCCTCAAACTCTCGGTAGGCAATGAGGGAGGGGAGAAGGGTGAACAGGGGAAGACGGGCTCTTGGGGCACCACAAGGGAGGTGTGGCTAGCCTGCTGACTGAGTGATGCAGCTGCCAGGAGGTCTTTCTAAAAGCAGGCAAAAGGGAATCCCCAGATGGGCTGTTCCCGATCCTCGTGCTGGCCATCTATGGAAACCTGACATTGGTTTAAACGGATGTGGGAACACTTGAACCACCTTTTCCAATCACATGGCCATTGCAAAATGCAACCCAGACCTAAGCATTACCCAGAACTTTAAGATGTGGAATAGCACCCTAAAGAGAATTAAAAAACAACAACAACACTTCTAGCTCATTTTCAAACCTGTGACCCAACATTTCCATAATAATACAGCTGTCACATGCATACTTTTCAAATATATAAACACTTATAATAAAATCAATACCCCCTTTTCACTTTAACATATCTGCATGGAACCCTGACTTACGACATTAATCCATTCCAAGTGCACACTCTAACTCAATTAGCTTGTAAGTCGGAGAGCGGTTTCCCATAGAAATGCATAGAGAATCAATTAATCTATTTCAGAGGAATGGATTTAAATGCATTCTTATGTGAAACTGCTTTAGATGACCCAAGGCTCCCCCCATGGGGGGGCGGAGCTGTGGGTCATTTAAAATGTCTTTAAGCAACTGAGCCAAACACTTGTCTCGGTTGGACATTTTTAAAGCTCTGCCTCTTCTCATCCCCCCCCCACACACACACACCATCAGACGCATAGAGGAAGCAGCAGCAGTTTTTTCAATTTTTTTCTCTTCCGATACAAGCACTAATGGCTGCCATCAGCACTTGCATCAGAAGAGGAAAAAACGAAAAAAACTCTGCTTCTCCCTTTACACCCCTGATGGTGTGTGTGTGTGGGGTGTGTGTGTGAGAAGCGGAGCTTTTTTCTTTTTCTCTCTCTCTTCCGATGCAAGCCCTGATGAGGGCTTGCACCAGAAGAGAAAATCAAATGGAAAAAAACCTCCACTTCTCCCTCTACGCAACTGATGATGTGGGGGGGGGGGAGGAAGCGTAGGGTTTTTTTATCCCTTTTTTAAAAATGATTTTGAGGCACTGATGGAAGCTGCCTCTTTAAACAGAGTTAGCTTCCATCAGTGCCTGAAAGACCTCTGAAACAGCACCCGCTTTTCCCTCGGTGAGGGAAGAAGTGTACGCTGTTTCAAAGGTCTTTGAGCCACCAACCCAAGCACTTGGATTGGTGGCTCAAAGACTTTTAAAATGACCAACCCCCTTTTCCTCAGCCAGCTGCCATTGTTACTAGGGGGAAACCCCACCTTGCTCGTAAGGCAGCTGGGGGAAAAACAACCAAAGCCCACTCAGTTGTTGGCGTGGTCATAAGTCAGGGCACGAAATGATATTTTTTCCATTTCATTAGTCGTTATTCGTTTCATTAGGTAACGAAACAAATAATGACCCTAGGGGCAAATTTAACACGAACCGAACCGAACCAAGAAAAATTGGTTTGGTTAGGTTCATTTCATTAATGGGGGGCAGAGATGCTCCTACCTGGTGCTGCTCCGGAGGTCTGGTCTTCCTGGCTTCTCGGATGGCAACCAGGAAAAACAAGATCCTGGTATTATTTTCATAGCTATTCTATTCTATTCTATTCTATTCTATTCTATTATATTATATTCTTATATTCGTTTATATACCACCAAGTTTAACTCTAGTGGGTTCCATTCTATTTCACTTTTGCTAAGAACCTGAAAACATATTCGCAGTTCAGTGTCCTTTCCAGGGAATATTGTACAAGAAAGATACCATTATGAAAACAAATTAAAATAATTATAGACAGTGAAGACCATGGACATACAAGCTTCATCCAGGAAAATGCATGGCCACAATGCAACCAAGATGTCTCCTGATATTTGCATGTAGAAATCTCTTAGTAAGTCTAAAAGAGGATATTTTCCACAGTTTCCTTTGGGGATTGAGAGGCTAACAGGTTTCTGTTCCTATATTTTAACATATTCTGACAATAGGCATACATTGGGATGGTAATGTTGAGTTGTCTGGAACCTTGTAAATATGGTTGATGTTATATCATGGATTACTGCTAAGTGCAAAAATAATACACCACTTGGAAAGTCAAAAATCTTCCTGGTTATTTGTGGTTAAGAGTTACCTAGATAACCAAACTGTGGAAATCTACTCAAATATTTTTTAAGGTTTTATTGGGTTTTTTTTTTAAATATAGGGTAAAAGGGAAAGGAATAAGAAGAAGAAGAAAAAAGAAGGGAGGGGAAGGGAGGAGGGGAAGGGGAAGATAAGGGACAATAAGTACATTGAATACAGTTTGAAAAAACAAAGACCAAACACCATTGAGTACAAAACTAGTGCTATATATTGTTGGATGTATACAGACTTAATGGTTATCTAGCTCAGCTGCGACACTCTGCCATCTTCTTGTAAACAGTTCTTTCAAATTGCCAGCAATTTTATCAATTTCCATGCAGTCTCTTATCTTACAATACAGCTCTTCCTCAGCTGGAGTTTCAGCTTGTTTCCAAAACTGTGCATACGGAATCCTAGCAGTTACAATTATATGTTGTATTACATAGTTTTGATCCTGTGAAATGCATCTGTCTGCTATATTAAGTAAAAAGAGCTCTGGTTTAAAATCTAGTTTGGTTTTTAGAGCTCTCTCTATAAAATTCTTTACCATAGACCAATAAGTAATTGCTTCTTTACATGTCCACCACATATGATAAAACGTTCCCGGATTCTTTTTGCACTTCCAGCACCTTGAATCACAGTTGTACATTTTAGACAAATGATGCAGAGAAAGATGCCACCTGTAAAACATCTTATAACAGTTTTCTTTATAGGATACAGCTTTAAACTGTTTAACTGTTTTCCATAGAGAGTCCCATTTATCCAGATGTATTGGATAACCAAAGTTTTCCACCCATCTAATCATACAATCTTTAACCATTATTTCATTAGTTTTCAAATCTAACAAAAAATTATAAAATTTACTAAGAGCTTTCTTCCCATCAGAGAAGAATATCTTGCCAAGGGCTATCTCATTTACCATAAAACCAGTTTCTTTCATTATATTTTTATAATGAGAGTATATCTGTTGATAAGTCCACCAGTTTATTTTATAGCCCTCTAATGTCAGCTGATTTAAGGGTTTCAGAGTTTGACCTTTGTTTAATAATTGTTCATAAGTTAAAGATTTAGTTGTCATATCTGACATAGGGCCAGATATAGCTTCACTAGGAGATAGCCAACATGGAGCTTTATTATAGATTAAGGCCTTTAAGGGTAACCAGACCTTAATCAAGGCATTTCTTATCCAATGCTTTTTAAAAAGAGTTGGTGGATTATTCTTATGCCAAAGATAGTGGTGCCATCCCTTATGTAAATCATGTCCTTCCAGGCACAGAATTCTGTGATTGGACATTGCAACCCAGTCTTTAATCCAGATAATTGTGGCCGCTTTATAATACAAACCAAAATTTGAATACATTTGTTCTACCGCTCTCAACATTCTATGGCCATATTGAATATAGTCTAATTGTGTTTTTATCAATGACCATGAAACATTGTCAAACGCCTTTTCAGCAACAATAAAAACCAGGGCAACTTGCTTCTGTGGGTGGCACTCATAATATTCGAGTGTGTTTAGTCGGACCCTTATATTAGTTTGTAGGTGTCTTTTGGGAAGGAAACCATTCTGGTCAGGATGTATCAGTGACGGTAAAATTCTCCTCCATCTATTGGCTAAGACCGTAGCAAAAATTTTGTAATCCACATTAAGTAGGGCGATGGGTCTATAGCTCTGTATCAGTTCCTTAGGTTTCCCTTCTTTTGGGATCAAGGTTATATTCACCGCCTTCAATGAGTCTGGGATTTCTTCTCCCTCTAGTATGGAATTAAATTTCATTTTCAGTGCCAGTTTCTCAAAAAAATGCCAGTAATAAAAAGCTGGAATGCCATCGGATCCCGGCGTCTTGTTTACCTTCTGTTGATTAATCGCCTCCATAACTTCCATCATAGAAATGGGCTTGTTAGTCAGTGCTCTCTGACTTTCACTGAGTCTTGGAAATTTGATATGTTCTAAGTGTTGAAAGATAGACTCCTTATTGATTTCATCGCTTTTGAATAGAGATTGATAGAATTCCTCTACAATCTTCTGTATTTTAGTTTGCTTGGTTTGGTTTGTTCCATTTTCGTCTTTCAATGTTGCAATGGACTTCTGTGATTTCAACTTCTTTAATTTATAAGATAGCCACCTACCTGGTTTATTTGCGTGCTCTATATAGTTCATTTTTGCCGATTTTGTCTTGTAGGCAATGTCTGCTGTTAAAATAAGGTTGAGTTCATGTCTACATTTGGATAAGTCTTTCAGTATTTGTTTACTCTTTGGCTCTGAGATTAAATCCTTTTCCAGCTTCTTCATTTTACTGAGGATTTTTGCTATCTTTTCATGTCTCTCCCTATTCCGCTTTGCAATGTATTGAATCACAAAGCCCCTGAAATAGGGTTTTGAGGCATCCCAAACAGTTTTAATAGGCACATCCTCTGTTGAATTCAATTTGAAATGCAAGTTTAAATCATCATTGGCTTCCTTTAGGAAGGTTTCGTCCAACCAAAGAGTGGAATAGATTTTCCAGTGTTGGGGTTTGTTGGATACTTTCAATGTCCATACAATAGCACCATGATCGGATATTGTCATGGGTAGGATCTTTATGTCTGAGGTGTAAATCAGCAAGTCCATAGAGACCCAAAACATATCAATGCATGAAAACGAGGCATGGGGATTTGAAAAGAAGGTAAACCCACTCTGAAGGGGATTTTTCCTTTTCCAGATGTCTTGCAGTTCCAAGATATCTATTGCTTCCAAGAAGGATCTTGATAATGTATTGACTGCAGATTTGGGCTTTGCCCCCTTGACAGTTTTCTTGTCAAGTTCTGGAACGTGGACTACATTGAAATCCCTCAACACCATCACTTGTTGGTTATCAAACTGCAAAAGTTTTTGTGATAAATCATTAAAAAATTTAGTTCTTTTAAGTTTGCCATTAGGAGCATATATACTGATGATGACTGTGGTTTTACCTCAAATTTTGGCCTGCACAAGGGTCATTCTACCATTGGAGTCTTTTTCCAGGAGAGTTGGTTCCAACTCGGGTTTAATATAAAGGGCCACACCATTTCGTTTCTTATCTTTGCGGGAAGCGGAGAACAATATTCCTAATTTTCCTCTTTGTAAATGTTTCAAATGTTTCTGAAGAATATGAGTTTCCTGGATACAAGTGACTTGGGGTCTCTCCTTTTGGAGAAGGGTAAAGACTTTATTTCGTTTGGTGGGCAAGTTTAATCCTCTCACATTACATGTAATAATTTTTTGCTCCATTCTTATTACTTATAGTAGTATTTTACTGGTTTTTTTCTCCCTCAGCTATCTCTTTGGTTTAGCCCCTCCCACATCATCATTGTCCTTCTTCTGAAGAGCAGTCATCTCTCCTGAGACTGGTTGGGTCTCTAGGTTGGTCTGCGCACTTGTCACATCCTCATCTGAGGAGGTGCCTGGGGTGGAGGAAAGGACATGTCCCAATTTATCAGCATATTCTTCAGCAAAAGCCCTTGCTTTTTTAAGAGAGTCCAGCCTTCGGGGTTTTTTCTCCCATTGTAGAATCAAGCCTTCTGAGTTGATCCCTTTGTATCTTATGTTCTGTTTAAGCAGAAGGTTTGTCAGAAAGCTATACTCCTTCCTTATTTGATGAACTTTCCAGGGGACATCTTTCAGGATATTGACCTTGGATTCTTTGATTTTTATCACCTGTTCTTGAGAAAAAATTCAAAATTGAATCTCGAATATGACGTCGTGAGAATTTCACCACCACTTCAGAGGGCCTTTTTTGCTTTCTTGTGAAGGCTGTGAATTGATGATAGATGACATCCACCTCTCTAAGGAAATCATCCAAGGGGGCCTTCAACAAGTCCGCCAAAGCTCTTCCAACCAATCTATATAGGTCCTCACTCTCTTCTTGGGGCAGGTTTTGAATTCGAATAATTTTAGATGAGGCCTCTTTCTAATTTCAGAACATCCTTCTGAAGGTTCTCTGCAATAGACTCCACCTCTTCCAAGTGATATCCCATAACTTCCATGTTTTCTTCCATGTCTTGAATTTTGGAATTGATTTGGTCAAGGCGTTGATCTACCCTTTGAAAGCCAGCATTCATATCTCTTTTCATTTCCGTAAACCCTTTGGCCTGATCTAAAGATAGTTGTTTTAACATATCCATAATAGGCCCTTGTCCCATTGGTTGTGAGCTTGCTTGGTCCATGATTGGCGGAGTCAAATGGACTAGAGTTTTGGTGAGGCAAACTGAAGTGGGTTTTTTGACATCGGACGTTGATGGAGGGGTGTTCAGTTTACTCATGTCCCAACTACAGTCTAGAGCTCACAAAGAGCTGTTCAACATTTGGGCTTTCAAGTGAGCAGACTTTCCTTTAAATTAAATTTATGTTCTTTGGCTGAAAGACCAGCAGATGGTGCTTTTAAACAACAGTGAAGCCAGCTAACTCCGTAGACAAAGAGACTGAAAGTAAAAGTAAAGGCTATTCCAGACTTCTTCCATAGTCATGAGGAGGGGTGTGTGAATCCAGCTCCAATCGCCCCCCCCCCCCGATAGAGAAGCTCAGCTCAATAAGGTGTAGCAGAAAAAGAGTTAAAGTCTTTGTTTACTCTTAGCTTAGAAGTAGACAGTTGTTTTGTCGAACTAATGTTCTGGGTGTGTGTGGCTGAAATGCTCATCTGACGGCCACCAGCATTGAGTATTGCCGATATCAGGGATTCAACCTCTTTGCTGCTTAGAGGGAACCGCACCTGATAGCTGGCTGAAACCAGACAACTTCCGGTCCCGGTGAGTTTCTTTCTGGATATTAACACTCCTCAAGGTCACTGGGGTGTCTGTAGTGCTGGCTGGGAGCTTCAGCAGGCATCTGGACTCGTCGCCATCTTGCCCCGCCTCCCTGGAAATCTACTCAAATATTTTATATTTCCCCCCATTAGATATATGATTCCAATGGGAAACCAGCTTATTGGGTATTATAAGGATGCATGACCTACCTTAGACTGTGACAGTACAACACTGTAAATAAATAATTGTATACTTTGTAAATGCTGTTGTCATGTGCACAGCAATCCTATGAATTAGTGACTTCCAAAATGTTCTATTCTTAAGAATTCTCTTGAAAACTTGAAACCATGGCTTCTTCTTTAGTCTTCATGATGCCTTCAACCTTTCATAGCATTACTATATGTTCATGTGAGTCTATACTTTATACATACTCTAGATGAATAAATTGACATAATTAGATGGGAAGACAAAATGATTGGCCCTCACTAGGCTCTTGACCCAACCAGTAAGCATGGATTAGATATTCTTACATATAAGGTGCAATGCCAAATATTTCTCTAATCTGACAGCCACCATTGTCTCTTTCATGTCCTGCTCTGAGGTATTTTAAGCTGGAAATGCTGCATGGGTCAGGAAATGTTCACTTTGAGATCAGTGGAGAATATGCCTTTTTTCAGGCTGCTGTTTCAGCCTGCACCTCCTAGTAAACTTTGAATGCTACTGGCTAGAATTGCAACACCAGCATTACTTAGATTAAATGAGTGAATATCTCACTTCATCTGTCTAATTCGTAAATTCACTGACCCAAAATTGCATTCAAAATGCATTTGTTTTAATGGGTCATCAAGCTCAAAGCTACAGCCACTTCTGAACAAAAGCAGCCTGATGCGAAATGACAGATCATTTCCAAGTCCATCAAGTAGAAAACCTGAAGCAAACATGCCTCTTCTCAGCCCCCCCCTCCCTCACGTCACAGAAACAAAATATTGCCTTTCAGAGACACGGCTCTATCAAGGAATGCCATACATCAGTCCTGCCCAACAGGTAGCCCACGAAGGGTTCAAAAGTAGCTCGCTGGCCATCAATGAAAAAGTGAGGGGATAAGTTTTCCACCCCTCCCTCCCTCGTCCCATGGACCAACACTGCCCCAGCAAAGTTCTCAGTCTGCCAGCCCACTGTCTCAGCCGAGTGGGGCAGTTCAAGGGCCATGGCACAGTCCCCTGCTTGAGCCGGGTGCAAGAGAGGCATGTGCATGGTCATGTGGGTTGCCCCTTGGAAGTGGTGATCTGTGCAAGCATGGAAGAGCCCCCCTTGCACCCACCCACACCAGTTCGAGTGGGTGCAAGGGAAGTGTGTGCATGGTCCACCTTCCCATAGGAATGTATTGAAATCTGTTCCCTCCAGAACAGATTAATTGATTTTCAATGCATTCCTATGGGAAACCGCTGCTCTGCTTACAATTTTTTTTACTTATGAGCATGTGCTAGGAACGGATACAATTCATAAGAAGAGGTTTTAGTGTAGTAGCCCTCAGGCAGTTTGCGCCATAAAATGTAGACCTCGGCCTGTTCAAAGTTGGACAGCCCTGCCATAAATAACAAGTTAAAGACAATTCCATTTATGGGGAAAGGAAGGTTGTTTGGGAAAGGCAGCAAAATGGTTGAGTCAGCTGGCCTCATTTTCACTTGCCCATGGGCATACAAGCAGAATCTCTTCCAATTGCTCAAGGCAGAAATAAATGCTTATATTTAGAGTTGAAATATAACATTGAGAAACACATTGTAACATTATGAAATCCAAACCTACATGCCCCCCCCCAATTTGCTACATTGGCATTGTTTTAGAGCCCACTAACATTTTTTCATTTGGCCATTTGTTTTTGCAGTATCATTCATATCTTTAAAATGAAAATTACAGTTTCTGTTCTCTAAATCACAATAATAGGCTCTCTTAATCTCTGCCATTAAAACTATTCTACCATGGCAGGGACAGATGGATGGAAAGATCTGTTAATTTCTTTAATTTTTACCATTTTGCATTCAGTTCAGCTTAAAAAAAATTCCCTTTAGTTACCTCAAATCTTGAGACAGCTCATGACATTTCATCTCCATATGGCTTTTATTTCCATTTTTAACATAACATTGTCTAATATACACTTTCCTCCTCTTCATGCACGTTTTAAAATTCATACATCTACAATTAAAATTTCAAATAATTTTTAATTTTTTCGCTGTAAACCGCCCTGAGTTCCCGTTCTGGGAAGAAGGAGCGGTATAGAAATTTGAAAAATAAAATAAATAAAATAAAATAAGACAACATCAGAACATAACATAAGAAGAGCCATGCTGGATCAGGCCAAAGGCCCATCTAGTTCAGTTTCCTGTATCTCACAGTGGCCCCACCAAATATGTCTGGGAGCGCATGAGACTAGATATATGTCTCCATATGACCCAATATGCATTGATTTACAGTTTCCTACATTGAAACATATTTCCCATTTTGCAGCCCATTCCCCCAGTTTGGAGAGATCCTTCTGGAGCTCTTCACAATCTTCTCTGGTTTTTATCACTCAGAAAAATGTTGTGTCATCCGCAAATTTGGCCACCTCACTGCTTATTCCTGTCTCCAGGTCATTTATGAACAGATTGAAAAGCATTGGACCCAGGACAGATCCCTGGGGCACACCACTTTTCACCTCTCTCCATTGTGAAAATTACCCATTGACACCTACTCTTTGTTCCTTGGATCTCAACCAGTTCTCAATCCATAAGAGGACCTGCCCTCTTATCCCCTAACTGTGCAATTTTCTCAGCAGCCTTTGGTGAGGGACTGTGTCAAAAGCCTTCAGAAAAACCAGATAGACAATGTCCACCAGTTCACCCAAAATCCACATGCCTGTTTCTTGGAGAGGAGGACAACTGAGTTTCAGTAAGTTCATTGGTTCAGAAATGAATAATTACTTCAATCCTTTTTACTACAGTATTAAGTGAGAACAATTTTCTGCCCCATCTCTCTGCTCCAGAACCCAGAAGATTTGGGTGTGTGACACAGTAAAGTTTCAGCAGGATCATCTGCCTCTTGAAGATCACAGTTTTAAGGATCCAGTCTAGAACTTCTCCTATCACTATAAAACATGGATGTATTGACAATTGGTTCTGATTTGTATCAAAATATTTGCTGTACAGATTGGGACCAACCCACACTGGACTATCCTGAAGGCTGCTTGAACTGATTCTCAGGTTTATCGAGGTACTTGTATGAATGTTTATGTTTCCACATTGACAGGAAAAACAAGAACACATGCACATAGTCTCACTTTATTCAAAAATGACTACTCTTACCAAGACTACAAGCATATCATCAGACAAGGTAGAAAGGGATGTATCATGGTCAAAAAGCAAAAAGGATTTTGGGAAGATTGGGCTGTTGCCTCATTCCCTGCAGGAGTATGCAAATGATAGTATCTTTTCATCTTGCTTGCTTTTGGGCATGGATACACTGCCAACCTGCATCATACACATTTCTGATAGTTGTAGAGGCCAAGGGAATCTGACAGAATGTTGAGTCCTGATCCTCTCATCCCTGAGTATATCATGTAAAGTAATATGCTCCAAAATACATCCTGATTAGCATGCATCTAAATGCAATGCTGTGTGGATATATGAAAACAGTCTTTGGATAATAATCCATAAAACCACTATTTTTGATACAGCAGTCATGGGCAGAGGGTTGTACATTTACACATTAAAGGTATCTCAAATACCTACACCGCTTAATCCAGATGAAAAGATCTTCAGTTTCTTGACTGGGCCCTTCAGGCAAGCCAAAGCACATATTTTATTTTCATGTATAAGTGATGCAAATATATTTACTTTCTCTAATCCTCTGCCAAGGAGCAGAGGAAGTATTCCATTTGCTGATCTCCTAAAGCAGATACATGATGATGATGATGATGATGATGATGATGATGATGATGATGATGATGATGATGATGATGATGGTGATGATGATGATGATGATGACCATCTCATGATCTGGATCAAAAGGTTTGCTTAAGCCTTGATATGCTTAGATGAGAGGGTCACATGAAATGGAATATCATCCCTCTTTCCTAAAGAGCTCGCAGAAAGACTTACTTGAGTTACCAGGCCATCTGTGAAGAACAAATATTTATATATGCCTTCCAAGAAGTGAGAAAGGCAAGGAAAAGTGGCATATTATTATGCTATCCAGACCAGAAAATTTATAATCTGAAAGCTCAATTTCATATATATGTGAAATACACATTTCTGAGATCCAGGGGCAGATATTCACTAGCCTTTATAGCACTTTAATATTATTTTGCCAGACACAATGTCCATCAAAAATATTGTGCACAATAGCTGGGTGGGGCAGAATACTGTCCCTTTGCTGCATGGATATTGCAACAACAGTAGAAGCAGAGGTGTCAGAGAAAATGTGTTGAAGGAGAAGAGTGCTCAACATATTTCAAGACATCATTTTTTCTACTATTGTTTTTAGAAAAAGTTTAACAATTTGGAAGTCTAACCTTTGGCATGTCACTCAAAAGCAAGATAAATTCAGTTCAGAGCAGCTGTCTTGCAGAAAAATGGATACAAAAACTGCAGCCTGAGTCATTTTAAAATGGGCAGAGTAGCAAATTTTAAGTACTATGGAAGAAGTTCATATAGATTATTTGTGCTAATTCTGCCTTCTTTAAAATACCTCCATCAAAATAAATTATATTGATTTCAGGAACTCTACACCAAGCATGATGAAGAATTTGGATTCCACCCCAAGTTTTAAAAGAGTTTTTACTGGTTCATCTTCATGATGGTACTGCCTATATTTACAATTGTTTCTGGATATTAAACAATACCGGACATTTTTACTTCAACAGACTAAGTCATTTATCAACAAAAAGTTAGGCTAGAGAGAAAATGCAATGGAGATGACGTGGGATATTCTGTTAATCTGATCTCAATTTAACACCTTCATGTCTTATAACACACACATTAGTTTGATGTTGCTATATACATAGTAACATTATCCTTCCTGTGCAAATTATGGAGTCAGTCATATGGGACCAACCATAAATTCTACTGTACTGTATTTCCCATTAAGAACATGTACTGTGTATACCACCTTCCTTCTAGTCACAGTGAGTAGAATTTTCCAAGTAGTCTGCCCTCAATATCAAGTTCTTGACTGGTTTTAGAAGTCCTTGTACAGGCTGAATCCTTTGCCTTCATTGTGTCCCTGTGGCTGGCATGCAGAATTCCCACACGAGTAATTCTATTTTCAAGACGAAAAGGGTTCCTGCCATAACTGCAATCTGAATTAGGCTCTAGGACAGGGATGGCAAACCAATGGCACACGTGCCAAAGGTGGCATGCAGAGAGCTTTCACCTGGCACGCTGCCATCCATCCTGCTGCCACCGCTGATGACCCTGCCCCTGCTGCCACCGCTGCCACCCCGCCTCCCCTGCCACCACCAACCCTGCCAGCGGCGTCCCCATTGCCATCACCCCCACCTCCAATCCTGCCCCTGCCTCTGCCACCATCACCGCCACCATCCCTGCCCCCCTGCCCCCACAGATGACCCCAACCCCACCTCCACTGCCATCACTGCTGCCATCCCTGTCCCCCGCTGGCGCTGATGACCAACCCTGCCGCTGCCCCCATCGCCCTTGCTGCCCTCGCCCCCCCTGCCATCCCGCTGCCGCCGATCCTGATCCCTCCGCTGCCGCCGCCATCCCCCTCTCCATCTCCATTGCCCTTGCCGCCCCTGCCACCACCGCATCTGACCCCGCCTCTGCCACCATCACTACCACCATCCCTCCCCCCGCTGCCACCAATGACCCTGACCCTGCCGCCCCCGTCGCCCTTACTGCCCTCACCCCAACCCTGCCCCCCGCTGCCACCCATCCCGATCCCACTGGCACTCGGTGTCAAAAAGGTTCACCATCCCTGCTCTAGGATGATTTCATGGCCACCACAAAATATCTTTAGATGCTCGGCAATGAGCAAACCATTATCTTTTGCTCACTTTGCTGCACACAACTCTGCTAAAACAATGCAGAATCCTGTTGATTCAGCATGAGTTACCATCCTAGATGATCTGTAACCCATGCCTCCCTTAGAGTGAGCTTGCTTTTAAAATTTTAGGCATGTGCCCATGGGAAGGTTGCTCTACTAACTGTTTGGTTGCATTTTACTTGATTCTAGCCATGGCACCTGGTGGTCGTTTAGCTCATCAGGTGGCCTAGATCCTAAGCTTTAATTTGAAAAAGAAAGAGAAATAAATAATTACAACTAAGAAGTATAAACCTCTTGCCGTTAGACAACCAGAGATGCAATAATCAGCCGAAACAAGCATCCAGTGTTTTGGTTTATTATTTTATAAGCAAAAGCCGTTCTGTGTGATCAACCAATAAGTGATGCCATTCACAGGCTGTAGAACTGGAGTAAATGTTTGTGTCTACCAAAGATGCCTGCAAATAGTTCATAGAAAATAAATAAATAAATAAATAAATAAATAAATGGTAATTTTAACAGTGCATCCAAAACCAGAAACTGTTCAAGTTTAGTTATTATCTATTCTACTGCATTTCCTGTGTTGAAAGGGGGCTGGGCCCCATGGAGTCCCTCAAACTGTACAGTTCTCTGATTCTGAGTCAGTGTTTTTCACAATTTGTTGGCTGTGAGTCATGTACCTGATAGGCCGTACACCCTAATGACCAGAGGACCACTGGATGTGCAAGAGGCTGGTGGTAAATGATTTATTTTTGCTTGTGCAGTTGCTGCCAATTAATTGCTTAACTAAACAGGCCCCTGACCTTTGATTCCATGGCTGTCTAGAAATATCAAGTTCCAATTTATCTTTTGTAGGCTTATGAGAGCTTAGCCAGGAGTTAACTAGGTGCCACCTTGAGGAAATGGAAGCAAGAGGAAAAGGATGACGATGAATGTACTGAATTAGCCACTTGTGTGTGTCATTTTTGAGATTGCTGAGAATGTTTCTGAAATGATTTTAAACAATGATAAGGACATTTTAATATTCTTCTGGTCTCCTTCCCTAAAGATTTCACGTGGTTCGAATCCTCTCATGTTTTAGGTACCTAATTAAAATGCTCTCATTTGACAATGCAATTTCTTGTCAGGCAGGGTTTTTTTCTCTTCAGGCAGGATTTTCCTTAATGATTGGTGGTCTGAGAGTGGGTTTAAATGGATAATTGTGTTCTGTTTTAATGTTTGTATTAACATTGATCTTATTACTATTTTAATATCATACTTGTTTAATTCTTTTTAAAAGTTGTGTATTTCTAATTTTTAGCTTTTAAATATTGTTTTATGATGTAACCCACCTGGGTCCTTTCAGGGAGAAAGGCAGGATAGAAATATTTTAAATATATAAATGCAGAAAATAATAAATGCCTGTTTTATTTTATATCATTGTGTACAATCAGTCATTCTAAATGCCTGCAACCTGTCAGCTTTCATGTTGGTTTGATGATTTTATGTTTGACATCCTATTTTAATTCTTGTAGAAATATTTCAGTTTGTGCATTTAAAATCAAATATGTGTCACCTTAAAAACTAAGTCCCCTTGCTAATCTGTGCCATCAAGTCATTTGTGACTTATGACAACCCTCTCAATTAGTGACTTCCAAGTAATAATAGAATTGCGCTGTCAGGGAAACATTTTTCTCCAGAACCTTCAGTTCTGATATTCGACCACGAGAGGGTGACATCAGCCCATTAATTTGAAAACATGAAGTTAACCATGTGGCTCAATGTTAGTTTGAGCTTAGAACAAGATGCATTCAAAACAATATCTTTTTAAAACAAAAGCAGCAACACAAAATCTGTTTTAATTAGTTCCTGATAGCAATTCAGTTGACATACTTTTCTGGAAAAATTCTTTAACAAGCAGCAGAAATTAATTGCTCCCATGCAGTAAATATTTAAGACAATTTATTTGCATCAAAACGTACTCTCTGTCCCATTTCTGTGCGTCAAACCACTTCCTTGGACTTCTTGACTAATCATGAGAAGCTGGTGCTTACACATGGCTTGCCAGTACCATATTTCTATCTCACTGGAGGAGGGATGAATCACATGTAAAGACAAAAGAGGCCTGCCTGCTCTTCTTAGCCGACTAAAGCCATAACATCATTGCTGTCTCATAGACTTTTAATTAATTGGGTTTTTTGCCTCCTTTCTACCTGCACGTGGGCCCTTCCTGACTTGAATGTATACAAATCAGTACAAGTGGTGTGCTGTTAGAAATTTTCAGTAAGTAAGAAAAGAATGAAGTGGACTGCTCAGCTGTGGCTCATGGGGCTGAGGAGACTCATGTGTTATATAGGTCATATATGTTTATTCATGTGCCTTTGCCCTCCCACGTGAAATGATGAGCCGAGCCATGTCATGGAGTTTAACTGGGCCACACATTATTAACTTATAACTTTATTCAACAAACAACATCAGGAGGGGCCTGGCATCAGCCTTGCATGGTTGGAACCCCGGGGTCTCCTGGGACCCCTCCAGCCAGGCAGCATAGGGCGAGGCACAACCCCCAGGTGGTGCAGTCAGCTGACAGCACCCACCAGGCCGGTTGATGGGCGTACCACTCCCTGTGTCCAATTATATCGCCAATGGTTATTCCCGACGCAGGGAGGCATCCTGAGGTATCCACCCTGACAATGTAACCTCAGGATCCACAGTGCCATTTTTATTGGGTACCTGGGGACTGCTGTTTAGTTGCATACTCACCACTGCCCTTCATCTGCTTCTGCCACCAGTGTGACCAATAAAGGGGTGACTTTAACAAAAGCCCAGGTACCAGTGTGGGATAGGCGAAAAATCCCCGCTCTCATCGGCCAATTTAGAGTGCAGGTCAAAAATTCCTATCTGGCTCCCATAGGTGACCAGTTATACTCACACTAGTCCTTTGCTTTGCTTTAAAGTGGTGGGCGGGTGGGAAAAGCTCGGGCAAAAAGGCTGTGGGAGGGGGGAAGCTGCCCTTTATAGGGCACTCCTTCCCCTCCCTTCCAGACGCGATCTCACATCGGACGCTCTCTCGCGCATTTGCTTGAGAGGGCAAAAGCGCTCCATTGGCCAGTGAACATAGGCAAAATTCCAGCCTGTCATGTAAGCATATATGGGCCCACCGAAGTGGAGGGAGTCACTCAGGAGCTCACCCATCAATGAATGGGAAAAATGTTGCAGGTACATAGACAGACAGACAGACAGACAGACAGACAGACAGACAGACAGACAGACAGACAGACAGACAGACAGACAGACCCCTTTAAGTTTCTTCTGACATAACCAATTTGCACTTCAAGCATCAATTAATGCTGAGATACTTTGGGAACTCTTGAGAAATTTTGGCTACATTATGGGACTAATGGCAGATTTTCTGTTGCATTTATTAAAAAATAAGTTCACATAATAATTGTACGTGGCACAAAATGCCTTGTTATAGAAACCAACAGTATGAATTAATGTTGCCATTTTTCTATAGGATGGCTCCAAGTCAGAAAATACATCCAATACTAATTACTTGGCAAAATCTACAAGGCAACAGTTATCACATTTTCTAATACGGAATATTTTGATAAATCAGCAAACCCACCCACCAACCCCACATTCTGCCAATTTCCTCTGAGATTTTTAAAAAAGAAGAATGTTTCAAATCTTAGTGAGAAAACTTTTTTTCTTTTTCATGGACCATGTGAAGACAAAACTCATGAAGATTTACATCTTCATCAACAGCACATTATCGCTTAGTATGTTTTGATTCCAATTGCCAGAAGCCTCAACAATCATAGTCAGTAATCATAGATTCTGGGAGCTGAAATCCAAAACACTTGGGGAGCTAAAAGTTGAGAGATTAAGTGAGGGAACAATCTGACCTGTGATCAAAGTAGAACTAAGCAGAAGACCATAGCACAGAAGAGTCTGGTGGACTCCAGGCTCTTTTTTTGATGGTTCTTCCCATTTAACAATTAGTTAAGTACCATCAAGGTAGCTGAGAGCTTCACTATTGCACTAGGCTCCAGTATGTTACAGGTTTTCATTGTGACATTTCGACTATAGTCACTAGGACAGCTTAGCAAGTTGCATTTTAAAACTAATTACTTCTAGTTTTACCACAAAGTACCTAAAAGTAGAGTGAGTTTGACTGTTTGCTTTATTGTTACTCAAAAGGAATGTTTTAATTTAATTATGCTTGAAAAAATATCAGAAAGCTACTGTTCACTGATCTGTCAAGAACATAGTGAGACCACACACGTGTAAAAATAAAATGAACTGAAACAGTTATAGGGGAAAAGAATGAAGTGTTCTTACTATGCTACAATCATAATGATACATAGTCATGGGTGAATTATAACTGAAAGGGATTATGTAAATATAAATTACATGTTAGTTGTACAAGATCTGGGCATGAATGAACAAGATATATTGTGTGCCTTAGCTTAACAGAACCATTCGAAGGACAGACACAGCCCCTGAGAAAATTCCACACGGAATTTCTGGTCATTGTGCACTGCTTGAGCACGTGCAGCTCCAAATGGCCATAAAAGTGAGTCTTGGTCTTTATATGCTGGATTGGTTTGCAAGTGCCTGCATGAAGAGATGGTGTATCCACTCCTCTAAGAGCATATTTGAGCCACAGTGTGAAGCACTGCAGTGCAGCTTTTCTCAACACACTCAAAGTAGTACCTCATATTTCTGGGCAGAGATAGGCATGAAATAGAGTTTGGTGGTTCAGATCTTTTTGTGTGTGGCACCTCTGCAGGTGTTCTTTGAGCACTGCACACTCCTCTCTCCCATCTTCTCTGCATACTCACCCACTTCCAGCCTATAGCGTCCTCCCCTCCTCTCCCTCCTCAGCATGACTGCCCACTTGCCCACTGCAGCACACACTTCTCTCATCCACCTCCTCTGGCAGCCACCCACTTCATGCTTCCCTGCCCCACCTCCTTGTCTGAGTGGACTGCTGACAGAGGAAGTGGAGGAGGGAAGGTATGATTGTGATGGTTACAGTTTACTCCCCTGCCCCTCAGCAAGCTTGGTACTTGGTTTACTGACCTTGGAAGGACAGAAAGAAGAGTCAACTTTGAGGCCATTGGGATTGAACTCAGGTCATGAAGAGAGTCTTGACTGAATTACTATAGTTTAGCCACTGTGCCACAAGGCTCCTTAGAGAAGCTTAGCTTTTTCGGAGTCAAATTCCAGAACAGAGAATCTTCTAATGACATTACTAGGACATTACAGGGGTCAGAATGTTCTGGGATTTCATCCCCCACCCAACTGAATTCTATCTGGAGGGACTGAGCTCCTCAACTTCAAATATTTCAACCCGGTAGTATTAGTTCTATTTTATGGGAACAGAGATTTTTCTGTAAAGAGTCACAAGCTATCAATCTTAGACAGCATATAGCAACAAACAACAAAGATATATCAGACCTCCCATTTGTTAAATAAACAAATAATCAAGCAGGTTTTGCTGAGAGATGTCCTTGAATCCACTGACTGGAAATCTGACTTTTTGGCCAAATACATATTAATTTATTATTTTAATTGGGAGAAGGATTCTCAAGTAGGTTTTAAGGCTTCAAAAATTATCATGGAGGCCACAAAAGTCCATAGGAAAAGAGAGAGTTAAATTGCACTTGTGATCATACCTGTCAAGTGTCCTGTATTAGTTGGGAAATCGCGTTTTTAGACATCTTTCCTGCCATCATCCCATAATAGTATTTTCCTGTAAATCTCCCAGATTTTATAATTCCGTCCATGTTAGGGGTTGCTTCATGGGCGCTGCTATGTTGGGGGCAGTTATTGGGCATGCTCAAAGTGCTGAGCATGCTCAATGGATGGCAGGGGCAGGGATACTGTGACCATAAGAACATAAGAACAGCCTTGCTGGAACAGACCATAGCCCATTGTTCATCTGGACATTCAGAAGGCTTTTGACAAGGTCCCGCACTAAAGGCTCTTGAATAAACTTGCCAGTCATGGAATAAAGGGACAGTTCATGTCCTGGAGCAGCAACTCTCTAAGGGATGGGAAACAGAGAGTAGCACTAAATTGACACTTCTCCAAGTGAAGGGAGATAAAGAGTGGGGCCCCCCAAGGTTCAGTACTGGGACCCCTGCTTTTGAACTTCCTCATAAATAATCTAGAAGCAGGAGTAAATAGCAAGGTAGCCAAATTTGCCGACAACACTAAATTATACAGGGTAGTAAAAACTGAGAGAAATTGTGAGGAGCTCCAGAGAGATCTCTTGACACTGTTGGAGTGGACAAACCAGTGGCAAATTAGCTTGAACATTAGTAAGTGCAGAGTGATGCATGTTGGGACAGAAAACCCCCAATTACATTTATAAACCGATGGGGTCTGAACTCTCTGCAACAAACCAGGAAAAGGACCTTGTTGTCCTGGTGGACAGCTCAACGAAGGTGACAACCCAGTGTGCTGCAGCAGTGAAAAAAGCAAACTTCCTTATTTTCAAATCTGAAATGTGCCTTTGTGTGTGTGTGTGTGTGTGTGTGTGTGTGTGTGTGTGCGTGCGTGCGTGCGTGCGTGCGTGCGTGTGTGCATGTGCACATGTGTTTTGCAATTATAAGTAAGAGAGTAAGGGGGCGGGGAGGAGGGGGCACTTTGTGTGTTTTTTGAATCAGGAGGGGAAGGGGAGGGGAGGGGTTGCTTTTCTGTGTTTTGGTTTGTGTGTGTGTGCGCACACACACACACACACACACACACACACACACACACACATTACACCTCCCCCCTCCTGTCTCAGCTGGGGCCAGAGAAAACTTGGCAGGTATGCTTTTGATGCAACTAAAGCTTTGAAAATAGTCATAAGGGATTCTGGGAGTAACTTGACTGAGCTATGACAGAAAACTTTATGACTGCATTCTGATATAGCCCAAAACAACAGGAAAGGATCATACTCTCCCTAATGAAAGTGTAGAATACCCGTGTCACCAAGATATACAATAGAAGGCTGGCCTCTTCCTTTTAAATCCTTATGGTGCCCTACTTGAGTGAGGACAAAGCAGTAAAAATAGATTGCCTTGTTAGTTCATCATGTGGACCCCCCCTTTTTTTTCTAGCTTCCCTCCAAGGGATCCCCACTGGTAAGGGAAGCTCCACAGTGACCTGAAAAATCTTCTCTGCTTTGCCACGTTTTGAAAATGATGAAGGTATCTCTCTCCAACTTAGTCAAGTCTACAGTAGAATGTCATTATAGCACTGCCAAAATAATAATAATCTGTGAAGTGATTGTTTCCTTCCCTTGTCTCCTTAATATATGGTGACATCTTCCGCATGCATGGCTCTTTCCATGCTGTGAAATGACTTACACCTGTGCACCTGCCAACAATTTCTTCTTTCACTGCTCCCAGCACTAAATTTCAAACAGTGTGTTAAATTAGGGAATTCTGAACAGGCAGCTTAGGAACTAATTGGAAAGAGAAAAGTCCCCCCCCCCCCAAGCCCCAGAAATAAAGAGGCAAGATCACTTCAGTTTTGGGATAAATTGGGCCACAATTTTATTTATAATATATTTAACTCATATCATCTAACACACCTAACCTGTTAAGGGGACCTGAAACATAGTGCAAGCAGGTAATGCCTGGAAAATAATTCTCTACCGGCCAGTATGTATTCAGGGAGATTCACCCTGGAAAGATGCTGCCCACCTGTTCAGCATCGTGCCAAATTGTGTGAATCTGCTAGACCATCACAGTCCTCAGGTCGGCCTAATATCAACTTACTGATTTTCACTCCTAAAATTGCCAATGATGTTTAATTTTATTCCATGGCTGTCTAGCACCTTAAAGCCAACTTACTCAGGCAAACCTGAATACCATTACCTCTTGCACTACCCACCACACTAAGACACCAAAAGCCTCTTACCCCACATACGTAGCCGAGCAGCTCTGCTCACAGGCCCCCTTGCAGGTCATTAAGGAAAATCTCTAAGCCTTGGCTGGACAGGTACAGTTCTGTCAAACCAATTTTGTACAATTGGGGGCAATGCACGGTGATGCCAGGGTGGTCTATTACCAACCCATGCCCCTCTCAAATGAATTTAGCTATCTTCCTATTCACTCCCCTATGGGCTCTGTCCATCTGTCGAGGGTCATGGGTTGATCTCTACACTAAATGTGGAATCAACATGGACCAAACAGTGTCTTAGTGAAGTGTTGCGAGAATTCACTAAAGTCTCTCACAATCTTGAGGATAAGCATTTTGCCAGGTATTGCAGGCAAATCATTGCCTCCCAGGATTAAAATGAGGTTGGGGGGGCAGTCTGGAGACTCTTTACAAGCCCAGCTGCTCATCCCAGAGCATGCCTCTCTGGCCCCACCATTTGATAGTGGCACATGCGCCCAGGCCAAGGTCTCGGCCCCAATAAGAATTTGCAACATACTCAGCTGCACAGAAGACAAAGCTGTGGCCCAGCATGAACACTGTGGCCATTGTCTTCGGTGGGCCACCTGGAACGACAAAAACATTAAAAGACAGGCAACAGCCTAACATTCTGGCAGCGGCCGGATATAAACCTGAAGCTTCTGGGATCTCCACCAACCAATACGCTGGATGCTCAATGCCTCGTAACCCATAGCCACGGCCATAGAAGCAGCCCCAGTCCTAAAGGTCCCAGTCCTGGGACTGGTGCTTTTCAATCTGTTCATAAATGACCTGGAGACAGGGATAAACAGTGAGGTGGCCAAGTTTGCCGATGACACAAAACTTTTCCGTGTGGTAAAAACCAGAGAAGATTGTGAAGAGCTCCAGAAGGATCTCTCCAAACTGGGGGAATGGGCTGAGAAATGGCAAATGCGTTTTAATGTAACCAAATGTAAAGTAATGCATATTGGGGCAAAAAATCCAAACTTCATCTATCAACTCATGGGCTCTGAGTTATCCGTGACGGATCAGGAAAGAGATCTTGGTGTGTTGGTGGACAGCTCCATGAAGGTGTCTCCCCAATGTGTGGCAGCGGTGAAGAAGGCCAATTCCATGCTAGGGATTATCAAAAAGGGGATTGAAAATAAAACAGCCAACATTATAATGCCATTATACAAAACAATAGTAAGGCCCCACCTGGAGTATTGTGTACAATTCTGGTCACCGCATCTCAAGAAAGACATAGTGGAACTGGAAAAGGTGCAGAAGAGAGCGACTAAAATGATTACTGGCCTGGGGCACCTCCCTTATGAAGAAAGGCTAAAACATTTGGGCCTCTTTAGTCTGGAAAAAAGGCGATTGAGGGGGGATATGATTGAGACATACAAAATAATGCAGGGCATGAGTAAAGTGGATAGAGGGACGCTCTTCTCCCTCTCACAAAATACCAGAACTAGGGGACATACACTCAAATTGAGGGCTGGGAGAGTAAGAACTGACAAAAGAAAATATTTTTTCACCCAGCGCGTTGTAAGTCTATGGAACTCCCTGCCACACAATGTGGTGATGGCATCTGACCTGGATGCCTTCAAAAGGGGATTGGACAGATTCCTGGAGGAAAAGTCCATCACAGGTTACAAACCATGATGGAGATGTGTAACCTCCAGGGTTTAAACCAGGGTACTTCAAGGGCCAGATGCAGGAGAGTGGTATCAGGAGACAGATATCTAGTCTCATGCACTCCCAAACACATCTGGTGGGGCCGCTGTGAGATACAGGAAGCTGGACTAGATGGGCCTTTGGCCTGATCCAGCATGGCTCTTCTTATGTTCTTATGTTCTTATGTTCTTATGAGATCTAAAATGCCACCCACTTATGCCTACCTTAGTCAAGGTGGCTGAGGTCACCTTTCAAACCTCATAACGGGTTAGTGGTGCCCCATCCTTATGTTGAAAAATGCAACCCACTAATTGTATGGCTTCTAATGCTTGATGTAGGCAGCACAAAGATACAAAGCCTGGCAAAGTAAAATGGCAGCTATGGCACCTATTTTTAAATACAGAAGGCTTCAAATCCAGACACCAGCCATCTACCTGAGTAGACAAAAATGAGAGAGTCATTTTCTTTCACATTGGATTTTTCCAATTTTGAGTTCCTTTCTCTCAGTGATGCACAGAAGGAAAGCTCCTTTCAGAAATATTTGTTGAAAGCACTCAGGGATGAAAAAAAACGTAACTGCCCTGCCCTTTTCTAATGCAGAAATGCCTTAAATATGCCTTACAAAATTGTGTGCAAATTCCCTTGAGATATATGACAAAATATCCCTTTCTAGAGACTTGTGTTCTGCTGCTTATTATTTTCTACACTCATTATTTTCTTTAAAGCAAGACTATTTCCCCCCACAGAAAGCTGGAACACAGTAACTGCTTTGGAATGATCTTATTCATGAGCCTGTGTAACAAAATCACTGTTTGTCTATTTTGTAAGGCTTTTATTGGGGATCAATAGTGCTCATTTAAAGTCCAGTTCAAAAGTTCTATTTTTTCTTGGGTTGCCCCCATTTTTAGAATTGCCTAGAAGAATGTTGATTTGCTCCACTGCACAATAACATCACTATACTCTCATGCGGTGATAGTGCTCTGTTACCTATGTGGCACTTCAATTAATCTCAATTTCCCTAGGAACAACTAGCATTGGATAAAATGCTAGAGGTACTTGGGGAAAATAGCAGCAGAAAAGTTTGTGCATCTGGTGAAATATTATGGTTTATCAATACCACCCCCTTCTGTTACATGTGAAGTCAAAATGACAGAACATAAGATATATTCCCCAGCCATGCATTATGACAGTGTTTTTCAACCACTGTTCTGTGGCACAGTAGTGTGCCACGAGATGTTGCCTGGTGTGCCGTGGGAAAAATTCTCCCTACACCAGCAATGCCCCCCCCCCCCCCCCCCGCATCCCGCTCGCGACCAAGGCAGCAGTGCGGCGCCGGCGAGCCGGAGGAAGGCGGGGCATCCAGAAAGAAGCCGGCTGCCGCAAGGCTTCCTTGGGAGATGTAGTTCCTCCCGCAGGTCTGAGACGCGGTCCTGGGGAGGAGAGCAGACTACCTTTCCCGGCGTGCTTTGCGCGCCGGCGAGGAAAGGCTGGCCGTGGGCGGGGAAGGAGAAGAAATAAGGGAGGAGGAGGAGGAGGAGGAGGAGGAGGAGGAGGAGGAGGAGGAGACTGGAGAGCGAGAGAGTGAGAGCCGGGAGACCCGCGCAGGCACATTGCGGCGAAGGGCGCTCCAGAAGCCACTCTTAAAGGTTCTTGGGGTTGGTTCCCCCTCCTCGCTCACCTAACCCCCCTCCCTCCCTCCCCCGCCTCGCGCACTCGCTGTTTGCCTCCCGAGGGTGGGCACGCGCCCCTGCCAAGCCAGGTAGGAGCGTGCGTGTGCACCCCTCTTTTAAGGGTGGGGAGCGGCCGGCCGTTGACAATGGTCATTTATTTGTGTGTGTGGGGGGAAATAAAGGGGAGGACGTGGGAGACTGAGGAGGGGATTCCTAGGACCTAGGGAGGAGACGGGGATGGGTGGTCCCTTCCGGGCCCTGTGGTTGCCTGGCTGGAAGGAGGCGGGGGGGGGAAGAGAAGGGAGGCTTATACTGGAAGGGGTAAAAGATGGGGGTTGGGGGGTCGTATATGAAGAGCCTCCCCCAGCCCCACCTTCCTGGGTTTGCAAGTTCCTCTGAAAAAAAGTGCCAGGAGGAGGGAGGGGAAAGGTGAGGGCAGGAGGACATTTTGATAGGAATGCCTTGGGAGGGCCTGGGCTGGAGGATGGATTTGTTGTTGTTGTTTTTTGGGGGGTGAGAAGTGTGTTAGTGTGTGTCTGATAGGCACAAGGTTAAATTTTTTAACATTTTCTAATGGTGGTGTGCCTCGTGATTTTTTTCATGAAACAAGTGTGCCTTTGCCCAAAAAAGGTTGAAAAACACTGCATTATGACATATTCAAAGGAGGATTTATGGTTGCTGTGTTTTTTTCAAGTAAATGAAACCATGTATATGTATTTGATTATAGGGAAAACAAGCCACAGTAATGATTGCATTTATTTTAGATGTGATGAATAATTCCCACTAATGTATTAATTTGGTTTAAAATGTTGACATTAGGCACAAGTTTGTTGAAGGAGTGGCTCAGGCATTTAACAATCATAGGAGTAGATCATGAGGCTATTTTTGTTGCAGAAGTCTTCTCTTCTTGTCCAAGTTCCCCACTGAAAATATTCTCATTCAGGGAGTGGCAACTTCTTGTTTTTAGAAACAATAAATTACATGGGCTCTATCACACATCCCTTTAAATCCAGATTAAATTTCAAGATAAACCATGTCCAAAAATCTTGTTCCCACAGCCACCGAGCTTTAAATAAATAAATAAATAAATAAATAAATAAATAAATAAATAAATAAATAAATGAAAAGGAAAAGGAAAAGGAAAAAATGGTAGCACCCCCTTTAGCGAGTTTTCCAGTACCTACTGGAGAAGTTGGGAATTTTTTGCCTCACCAAAAAAAAACCACATGTTTTGGAGCCAGACGTCTGTGGGAATGCATATATGATCCAGTTTTCTTTCTTTCTTTCTTTTTTCATAGCGCTGACTGGCTATCCCTGGGGCTGGTCAGCACTGGTTTTTTTTAATTTTTTAAAAAAATATTAATCCCCCCCCACTAGTGCAAGTCAGCTGGCTTGTGGGCCAGCCCGACATTTTTTAAAAACAAATATTTTTAATTTTTTTTCCTTATCCCCCACCAGCCAGCTCTGGGGCTGTTTGTAGGTTTATTATTATTATTATTTTTAATTCCCCCCCCTCCAGTGCCAGTCAGCTGGCCTGCAAGCCAGTCGTCCATTTTTAAATATTTTAAAATATTTTTCTAACTTTTCCTTAGCCCCCACCAGCTAGTCCTGGGGCTTGTTCTGAGGTTTTTTATTTTATTTTTATTTTATTCCCCCTCCCAGCACCTGTCAGCTGGCCTGCAGGCCGGTCAGGCATTTTTAATTTTTTTAATGTTTTCCTTAGCTCCCAGCAGCTGTCCCTGGGGCTCGTTGGCCATTTTATTTATTTATTTATTTTATTTTCTCTGTGCCTGCTTCAAGTAGGTTAGGGACATGGAGACATAAGAGAAGTGGAGCAGAACCCAAGGGACGTGGGAACTCCAAATCCACATCTTCAATCACGTGATCAGATAAGGAGAAAAGCCGGAGTTTCCCATGCCCCACATCTTCCCCCTTGTGTGATAGCTCTCATAATAGAAGATTAAACACCCCCTCAGAAAACACCAATTTGAATAAGGTGGGTGGTGATCAGTATATAGTATATCAAAGAAGCTCACTCATATTAATAATCATGTGACTTCAAGTCAGTTTTGACTTAGAGAGACCTTGTTCAGGGTTTTCTAGGGAAAAGAAATGCTTTAAAGTGCTTTGCTATTCCCGTCTTCTGGGTGTGCGTGCCCTGGGACTGTGTAGCTTGTCCAAGGCCACATAGACTGACACTACTCACAGGAGGCACAGTGAGGAATCGAACTCTCAATCTCTGGTTCTGCCAAACCTCTATCTAGATAGCTATATAAGACCACTAATTGGTATCCGGTTTTGGATTTTTTCACTTTCAGACAGAATGCTGTAAAGTTCATGGAGTCACAATTTGTCGAGGTAGATCTTACTGCTCTCCACTTACCCAGATGAGTTTCAGGCTCCACTGGGTTTCACTTGGAAGACTTCCAAATTCTTGTGTAATTAGATAAACTGGAGGAATTGGCTGGAGGAGATAACTAAATGTTTCTTAAAATAGGACATATACCCATTAGTTCAGGCTTCTCCCAGCCTGGATGCTCAAGAAGTCACCAATTGGCTAACTCCATGCCACTATCTGGTACAGGGGGTGGAACAGTCTTCCCTGGGAAGAGGTGATGGTCAGGTCTTCCTCATGGGAAATATTTAACCACTGTTACTTGAATTTTTCTAAAAGCATATCTTGCATACTGAGTTGTGAGATGTCTTATAGTCCTAAAGAGAATTCTTGAATATAGTATAATAGTCTATAAATAGCCAGGATTTATTTATCAGGTGTGTTCTGTTCCAACACCCAGAGCCAAAGAACAGAAAGTGGCATAAGAGGGGGGGGGGGAAGTAATATGATGCAATAAAATGTAGACTTGTATTTTGGGATTTTTCCCAGTTCCAGGGAATCCCTACATTGAAGAGACATCACTTTTCACTGCATGGGAAAAATCTGTTGCTAATTATAATGTGTCACATCTGCTTTTGTTGCATCATGGTTTGGCAACAAATGACATGAAATCCTCCCCACACCATACAGACATGTTGTATTGGCTATGGGGGAAAAACACCCCACTAGACAAAACAATGGGTATTATTGATTGATTGATTTGATTTGGATTTATAAACCGCCAAGCTTAATTCGATGAAGATCAAAGAAATGTTTTTCAAAAAAAAATTAAAATTAAAATAACATTTTACATAAAGCAAACAAATCATAATAGGGAGCCAGAGAGGCGACGAGTAACGTGCAGCACTGCCAAGAGCCTCAGGGTAGAGCCAAGTCTTTAAAGACCTCTTACACATTGCCGCAGATGGAGCTGAACGGATGCCGATTGGCAATTTGTTCCAAAGAGCAGGGGTAGCCACTGAGAAAGACTGGTTTCTCCTGGTAGTTTTTTGAGCTTCCCCAAGGTTGGTCACCCTAAGTGCCAATGCTAAAGAAGATCTAGCTGAACAGGCATTTATTAATCTAAGGGACAGATGTTCTTTCATATATTGAGGTCCCAAACTGTGGAGAGTTTTATAAGTTAAAAAGATCACCTTGAACCTGACCTGGGTAACAACAGGTAGCCAGTGCAGGTGAGCCAGGATGGGGTAAGTCAGTCATGTTTTCTCCCATCAACCACCAACCTAGTCACCGCATTGCACCCGCTGCTGTTTATGGATCAGATTAAAGGGTAACCCCTTGTAGAGTGCATTGTAGTAGTTGATCCAGGAAATCACGCAGACATGCACAACTGCACTCAGGGAAGTCTCATTAAGAAAGGGGTGAATCTGGGCAATGAGCTGAAGCTGATAGTAGGCTAATTTGGATACGGCTGCTATCACGGAGTCCTAGGAGAGTACTACATCCAGATTGCTCTCTCTCTCTCTCTCTCTCTCTCTCTCTCTCTCTCTCTCTCTCTCTCTCTCTCTCTCTCTGCCAGCTGGAGGAAGGTCCCATTCAGACTGAGGAGAGGGCCACCATAACTCTCTGAGGTGCCCCTAAGAAAAGAAACTTGGTCTTATCAAGGTTTAGCCTAAGCCTATTCATCCTGTCTATTCCACAACCCATGGCCAAGCAGTGTTCAAGGATCTGGATAGCCTCCATTACAGAGGTGGTAAAGGAGAGACAGAGCTATGTGTCATCAGCATACTGATGGCAGCAGACCCCAAATCTCCAGATGAGCAACCCCAGTGAAATTTTGTTTGTAGAAATAAACCCATAAGTAAGCTATTATCTGAATGAAATCTGGAGTGGAGCAGATGATCATAGAATGCCTATAATCATATTCTACAATGTGTACACACAGTAGATCTAAATCTGTGTTTAGAAACATGGCTCCTGTGGGACCAAAATGCCTCATCCTGGTGCATGAGGTTGTTTACCTATATGTGAGACATGTCATAGATACAGTCTGTGCCGAGCCTTTGGATAGACAAGCAGATCCCCAATGTCCCTTTATATTTAGAAGATAGGTCTCCAAATTATGCTTCATGTTTTCACTGTGAGCACATGTAGCCAAGTTCTATGCTGCCATTCCACTGGCTCTAACTTGTCTGCTGTCTAATGTCTCTTCTCCTTCTTATCTTCCTCTTTCAAAGTGAATGCTAAATATAAAGCAGTTACTAGTGAAATCAGTTGAGGGCCATGCAGATGGACCAGAAGGTTGAAGTCTAACTGGATAATATTTCCTTACTATGTCAAACTTTATTATTATTAAATATAAATATAATTATTTAACAAATGCTATAAAGAACATTTTTGTTCCTGTCACAAGCACCAACAAATTATGTTGACAGATAAACATATGCTACTAAGCAGAATATAAATAAGTTATAAATTTATTACATATAACATTGTACATAAAATAAATACTTTTCAAAAAATAGACAACATTCACCCAGTATCAGGCCACATCAACAGCATCCCCTCTTGCCAACACAAAGCTAGTAAGCATGTTTCACTCTATGTGGGACTACCAATGAAAAGTCTCAGGAAACTTCAACAGGTCCAAAATGCTGACTGAGAGAGGGTACAGAGATCACATTACACCCCTAATAAAGCAGCTCCAATCCAAAGTGCTGATCTTTCTGATAATACTGGAGGGATCAATTTTATAAATAGCCTTTGCAGTTAGAGCAATAGGACTTCCTTATTATGTATTTCAGAGTACAGATGGAGTAGAAATGCCAAAATGGCATTTCGTGCTCATTATTCGGGCCCTGGGGCCCACTTTGGGTCGTTTCCATTTTTCGGGTTCCAGGGGCCCACTCCGTTTTTCGGTACCCACCAGGAAAGCATTCCCACAGCCATGGGGAGCCCTCCCGGGCCAGGTGCCACTGGATCCGGCGGCAAGCCTCCTGGGAGAGCCGTCCCGCAGCCAGGATGGTTACTGACTTGGGGCTTTTTTTTAAAAAAAATTCTTTTTTCCCCCTAGAAGACCAGCAGGGGGCCCACACTACAGCTGATCAGGAGGCTTTTTTAAAAAAGCCCAGACCAGCTCTAGCACACCCGGTGCTTGGTTCTTTTTTTTAAAAAAATATTTTTCTCCCCCCCCCCAGAAGCCCCGACCAGCTCTAGCGCGCCCCTTGCTCAGCGCAACAGCAGCGGTGGTGGTGGCAGCAACGGGCGCTCCCCCGGAATGGGAGGAGGAGGAGGAGGAAGAGAAGAGAAGCACGGGGAGCCAGCCACCTGAGGCTGAGGTGGGCAGTGACAAAGTTCCCTTCCCTGTTCCCCCCTGCCACCCGGCAGCCTGCCTTGCCTCACTCAGTACCGGTCCGGAGCCAGACTTGGGGCAAGGCAGCCATGGGCAGCTTTGACTCTTGGGTGTGCCTGCGCAGGTTTCTTTTCCTCACCCCGAGGTCCACCTCACAGTCGCAGAGCCCTGCCCCTGACCAGCTCTAGCGTGCCCCATGCCCGGCGCAACAGCGGCTGTGGCAGCGGCGGGAATGGGCACTCCCCGGAATGAGAGGAGGAGGAAGAGGAGAGAAGCGCGGGGAGCTGCATGAGGTGGCAGTGGCAAGACGACCCAATGCGACCAGGTGGCGGCAACATCCCTTCCCTGCTCCCCCCCTTTGGCACGAGGTAGGGCACTTTGAAGTCTCAGGTGTACTGGGGTTTTTTCTCCTCCCCCAGACACAACTCGCACCAGCAATTAGCCCAGCAGGGGACCCGCACTACAGCTGATCAGGGCTTTTTAAAAACAGCTCCATTTCAGCATGCGCCATCATAAATGAATACGAACAGTAATGAAGTTAATTTTCTTGTTTCTGTTCAGTTCGAGCCTGACCCGTCGCAATGGTCGTTATTCGTACCATTATGTAATGGAACAAATAACGGAGAATGGTAATGAAAAAATGGTCGTTTCGTGCCCATCTCTATTTCAGAGTTCAGCCAAAAAACAATTGTGTTTATATGAGTTTCATTCCATGGTCATACACCAATCCTGAAGAGAGAAATATATTTCTGAACAACAGGAATATTTTCTTACCTGCTTGGTTTTGTTTTGTTTTGTTTTGTTTTGTTTTGTTTTGTTATCTGAGCCTCAAGCCATCTTCGCTGGCTGAATCAAATGAACTATGGAGCAATGCCCAAAGTTTTCCGAAATATCTCCTCTGTTCTCACAAAGACCCAGTGACCAACAAACATTCCCAGACATGCAGAAACACGATCTATCTAATTTAGTTTAATTTATGCTCTGAACATCTCTGCCTGAAGGACTTCTCCTGGATATCATGCACAACATGATCATCATCAGCACACTTTGGAGAGCTATACTAGTTGTTTTTAAAGCCTTCTGCATAAGAGTATGCAAGGAAAGCTCTCTTGCCATGAACTTTCCCATGATTCTGATCCTCATTCCCTGGTTTCAAGCATGATTGCTGGTTCTGACTTCCCACAGTTCTGCCATCCTTTTGACATATAAAAATTTGAAGCTATAGTAGAGCTCTTTTGAAAGGAGCAAGTGTCTACATTTCATGCTCAGAATTCCAAAGCAGTTTCCAAACAGTCTCCCATCCAAACACAAACTCTCCCATCCAAACACAAACCAGTTTTAGGCCTGCTTGGCTTCAGCAAACTAGCTACATAATTTGCCCTGAGTCAATAACCTAACAGTCAGTTTAATTTCCCCCTCACATCTATCTATAGATTACAATTGACATTTGTTACTATAGGAAGCAGGCACCTCCTTGTCCAGAAGTCTACACTGACTCTCCTCACTGAGTCTAGAAATGTGCTATGAAATCGTGATGCAAACTCACAGATGTCACAAGTTACAACATATAACCAACAAATACAGGTATATGGTTTGTTCAGAAAGTATTTGAGTTTTGACACTGTTTCATGGTTGATATGCACCACAAACAAACAAACATACAGGCAGATGGCCTAATCATTTGAGAACAGGTCTTCCATTGGTATAGCATGAAAGTACAATGATACAGAATTACAGATATTTGAGAGAGCAGAGTTGAACAGAACTATTTCAAGTCTCAAGTTCATGAGTCAAACAAAATAAAGACACACATTTTGTTGCATGATAAGAGGGCTATGGTCACGACCCAATGTAACTACAAAATGCAGGAGAATAACATAAATATCTCCCCCACACACACCACCACCACCACCACCACCAAATTTGGTGTTATATAGAAAGAAGGATGCACAAATGGCTATATTACAAAGGTCCAACTTTTTTTGGACCTTGCTATTTTATGTCAAAATAAATGCAAATATTGTTTAGTAAGTAAAATAGTTCTTATTGAATGTATGCCATGATCTAAATCTGTTGTTCTGCCCGCCTTTTAAAATTGTAAAGTAACTTGTGACCATACCACCATATTATTGTTAAGGCATTTTAAGTTTGTGTGTGTGTATGTGTGTGTGTGTGCGCGTGCGTGCGTGCGTGTGCGTATATGTTGAAGTCATTCCTTCTCAGAATGTAGAGGCTTCTTTCTCCCCTAAAAGCCTGCGTCTCGTGCATACACATAAACCCTAACTTGAATGTTTCACTCTAAAAGGCCAAGAAAGAAATAATTTAACAAGGGCTACAATTCATATAAGGGCTTCAGCTCCTTGAAAAATACTTTACATCCTCCTTGGGGGGTCCCCACCTCAATTTGGGAAACACCGATCTAGATGATGGGAAAAGAAAGACAGAGGGATCAACATTGTTTTCCTTCGCAGCTTCAGTGTGACTGCAACTATCTAGTCGTATGTTCACGGTTTAATTTCTAACCAGCTGATTTCTAATTCTTGATCTCTTGCGGCTAAATGTGTTATCATAGCTTATTGAAAGCCACATTTCTGAAGTGATATAAAAGGTTGGGGTGCATTTAATTCTTGGAAGCTTGTTCATACACACAAGTAATCGTCTATTTGAGTCACTATCAAATAACAAATATGTGCATGTAAGCAGTCACCCTCTGGCAACAGGGCTGCATGTCAGATTGATTGCACTCCCCAAGCAGCATAGTTACAGATGTTTGGTTAACTAATAGTTGCACAAATAGGAGTGATCCAACTAAATCACATGTCAATTGAACTAGTCTCAGGGAACTGTTGTGCTTCTGTGATCATTCCTCTCAGCAACAAGCAGTTCTGGAGGAGAAAAAAATCATTTTTGTCTGCCAGCTTTCTTTAAGGTCATTCACCCACCTCCATACTTTCCCAGCTGGTACCAAAGAGGGCTTGCTCAAAATGATCCTTTGCACTGTGCTTACATAGTTTCAGTTCCTTACCCATCCCTGCATGATGAGAGGAGACTGGAGGAAGAACTGATGAGTGCATGTACATAGACTGATAATGCCTTATGGTGCAAGCCATGGAACAAAATAGTCATGTCATGTGGGCACAGTGCCTGGAAAACAAAGAACAAATGCCCACATAGTACAGTAATGAAGGCCCTGCAAAAGCACTCTGGATTTTATGGGTTAAAACAGAGACAGTAAAGCCACACACAAGCTGATGTAAGCACTGCAATGATGGACACATTTTGCTGTGTATGTTTATTTAGCACAGCAACAACAGCAGCCAAAGACAGCTGCAGTGAGAGGGGAGAACATGGGTGGGGTGGGGCGGGGAGAGAGAGGGGGGTTAGGAGGACTGATAAATCCCCTACCACCTTTAATGTTCTTTATGAGTTACTAAGTTCCAAAATGTCCCATCATTATTTGCTTTGCTGAGGTCTCAAATCAAGAGCATTGCTGCATTAGTTTGTTCTCTCTTCTTGCTCTCGCACTTCCTAGCAATATGTCCATTAAGTTCTGCTCAGATCTTACAAATCAACAGCTATGGCTTCGTTTATTGATTCAATGCATTGGTCTTCATCTACTGATCTGTCGTACTCTTCCCAGTACTATAGTCTGTTCTGGTCATTTCTGTATTTCCATGATGTGCATGGTAGGACAGGCCCAGGGTGCTCGTTTTTGCTTGAGCGAGAGTTCAGATTGGACTTGAGCGGGTGCCCACTTTCCTGCTTTCTTGGCTGCCTTTTGTATCTGTATCAACATCAATACCATTCACAAAGTGACAGCAGAGAGGAAAATCCCAGAAGCTGACTTGTTTTTTAAAATGGGTTTACCACTTCCTACCAAAACACAAGGCAATGGCCATTACTGTTTTTCCAAAAAATGTCAATAGTAGTGAGCAGAAGAGGGTATTCTGTAGGCCACCCTGACTGCTCACATTGGTGTTGTCCACTTTCAGGCTGCCCTTTGCCATATAAAGATTGGCATCCTTTTCGCTGATGGCAGTGCGGGCACAATAGTTTGCAGTAATATTGGGCCATTTCTTGGTTGTTTGAATCATGGGTAAAGAAGCACCATACCCCACCTTCTTAAACTGGAGGGGAATTACTTTGCTTTTGTTTAAGAATTGAGTGTAGGTAGCAAGGCAATGCATGGCCTTGGGTTTTTATAATCAGCAATACAGGACATGGTGGAAGTTCATCTGATAAGCACTTAGTTGTTGGAGAGAGCAGCTGGATGTTCATTTTCTCCCTCATGGCTACCAGAGAAATGTCAGTCAGAATCTGGAGGGAGGGACACAACAAATGTGTGCCAGAAAAAAGTGCACTCCTTTCTTTTCTTGTTCCACATCCTTCCCCATTCTGTGCTGTAGAACACCTGTCCCTCCCCTTTCTCCTTGCCCAAAGCAGGGAAGGCTCAATATTCCAAATGCTCATGATGTCATAAAGGAGGAAGTGGAGTAGGCAAGAGACCAAGCCAGGAAGTGAGGCAAAACGCTACAGCAAGGCCAGGCTGAGGAAGCAGGAAGCAAGCGGAGGCAAGAACAGCATAATAGGACAGTGACTCGGCTGGCTCACAGGGGCTTTGTGGGCACGACACCATTTGCAGTTCCTAATCTTACTGCTAGAAATGGGCACGAACTGAAAAAATGGTGTTTCGTTTCGTTTCATTTCGTTAAGGAGTTTGGTTCATTTCATTTCATTTTTTGTGAATTTTTGCAAAAATTCATTTTGTTGTTTCATTAATTCATTATTCATTTTTACCCGCTTTTTTCTCAGTGCCCACTGCGCAACCCCTGGGGCCCGGTCGGAGCTGGGGGGGTGCCTAAAATGGGCGTAGGAGGAATAAAGAGGGGGAGTGGTGTTGGAGCTGTGCTGCTCTGGCCACCTAAGCACAGTCTCCTTATCACCCCTCCCGATCGGCCCCACGATCACGGGCCGTGGGAGGGAGGTGCAAGGGGGCGGCTTTGAAGCTGCATTGGTCTGGCCGCCTAAGCGTGACCTCCTTATCTCCCCTCCCGATTGGCCCTGTGATAATGGGCCGTGGGAGGGAGGCGCAAGGGGGTGGCAGCTTTGAAGCCACACTGCTCTGGCCGCCTAAGCGCGGCCTCCTTATCTCCCCTCCCGATTGGCCCCACAATATCGGGCCATGGGAGGGAGGCACAAGGGGGCGGCTTCGAAGCCACACTGCTCTGGCCACCTAAATGCGGCCTGCTTCTAATCTCTCCTCCTGGGGCTGGGCTGAGGCTCGAGCCCGCCACATCCCTCAATGGCACCAACGAGGTGCGTGCTCCCTCCATGCAGCTCGGCGTGAAAGGACCTCCGGACCAGCACCAGGTAGGAGACATCTCCACCCCCCCATTAGTGAAACAAACCTAACCGAACCAATTTTTCTCATTTTGTTTTGTTTCATGTTAAATTTGTCCCTAGGGTTGTTATTCGTTTCATTACGTAACAAAACAAATAACAAATAATGAAACCAAAAAAAATCATTTCTTGCCCATCTCTACTTACTGCTTGGGGAAACTGCTGCTTTTTGCCTAACAGTATGGCCAGCCTTGTTCAAAATCATACCCATTTAACCCCCCCCCCTTTTTTTCCCCAGTTTGGCTATGATGTGTGGATTTGTTCTTTATAATCCATGTGTCACCAAATGTAAGCATTTGTTGCTTGAATATCAGCTCCTTTAGTTCAAATACTGCCTTCAGAATCCACGAAGTGTCAAGAAGCTGCATGGCAGAAACCAAAAGACCTAAAGATATATGTATGCTTTAAAAAAATATTCGGACATTATAAGACCCTTTGTAGCTGACAAATTAAACCTCCAATCAGGCTTCAGCTTGGTTGTGCCTAATCTTTTACTCTACTCTATCTACCTCTTTATGCTTGTAATGCAGTAGAGATACTTAGTTGTGAACACATACTTGCATGGACACCAAGCATGAATTCATTAAGTTACCTTAGAGTTAAAATACATTCCTCTTCTCCCAACATTCTATATTCTACTACAGGATGGGTAACAAACATGCCCATCTGTGCCCTTGCTCCCCATCTCAGTCCAAAAGAACAAGAAAAATAGCAACAAACATTTTTAAAAACATTTCCTAAAGCCCTTAAGGAGGCAAAGAGGAAAATGTGCCATGATTTAAGGACCACTACATGGCAAAATATTTCCTATTCTCTATAAAAATGATATTCTTGTGAACAGTAGTAGATGAAAAGGGCCTCGTGAAGTCACACATTTTTGTAAGAAATGTTTGAAGCTGTGAAAGAGCTGATGTCTCCCATCAAGTTCCACAAATGGGATCATGCCACCCCCCAAGATCACAGCAGTCACCCCTACTCTACTATTACGTTGTGCAACCATTTCACACAATTACTGAGATGTGTTACAGTGCTGAGTCTTAGCAGTGTGAGTTCTGAGCTGACTCCCTAGTTCTAATTCTGTTTGCCATGGGTTAATTTCATGATCCTGTGAAAAGTATATCTGTTTTTCCTGTTATCCTCTCCAATTCAGTCATCTAGAAGTAACAGTAGAATTTCCTCTCACAGGGTTGTTCCAAGTATGAATCACATAGCGTACGTGGGAGAGCCCTCCGATAATGTATGTGTGAAAAGAGGCCGACAAATACAACTTACTTTGTGTGGGACTGCAAGTGAGATGTAATGCCGGAAGGTCCAATTCCAGCTCAATTTTAAAACCATTTATTCTTATCTCAAGTATCATCAGAACCACAATACTGAGTAGGTTACTCACTGAATTGCTCAAGGCCACCCAGCAATCTTTGTGACTAAAAGCAGCTTTGAGAGAACCTTGTTCTGAAACTACAACATGCTTATTCTGGGTATTTTGATTACTCATACATTGCCATCAAAGAGAGGTTTCCCAATGGCGGCCACTAGTTCCCAGCAACTAATATCCATGCTCTTGGTCCATGTTGTCCATTGATTTCAACAGGGTGTTGTAAGATAAGCTGCTATTAACTACAGTGGTACCTTGTATAAAGGAATTAATTCGTTCCAAATGAAATTATGTTAAGCAAATTTTCTTTTATACAAAATCCTATAGGAATGCATTGAAAACGGAGGAATCCCATTTTTATGTTGTATGGATTCTCCCCATAGGCAATTATGTTAAGCAAATTTCCCCAATCTCCGGATTTTTTTATGTTGTACAGATGTTATGTTACACAAACTGTTTGTTATACAAGGGTCCACTGTACTTACCCATGTTGATCCAGGCTACTGCTCAATCTAACCTACTACAGTCTACTGGGAAGTACAGGTATTTTAGTACTTCAGATATTGGTGACCTATTACTCCCATCCTGCTGTACCACTGGCCAGGCTAATGGGAATTCTTTTGTCCAGCAACATCAAGAAGGTCACAGGTTATCCTGCCTTAGGGTTCTCTGATTGAATGGCAGCATCTCCCCAAAGTCCTGAATCAGATATCTTCCCCCTCTTCCATTTGTGCCACCTCGGTTTCTTCTTATCACAGAAACCTAGATATTTTATCACAAGAAGGATAGATAATGTCTACAACAGCACTGCCCCCCTATAATGTGACAGTTCCATTCCAGATTTACAACTCCTCTTCCCAATATTTCACAGGCCCAATCAAGTGAATTCGTACATTTTTAAGGACTTTCCATTCTTACTTTGCAACACTGCAGATAGTTTGCTGTTATGTAAATTCTATAAAGCTGTTGTATAATGTCTACATTTATTGGGATTTTCATCTGAACAGCAGAATCCTTCATTCAACAATGCAGAGGAAAAAATTGTAAACCTCCCAGAGACTACTTGTAGTGGTATGGGGCGGTATATAAGCAGAACACTTTGCTTTGCTTTGCTTTAGCATGTAGCAATAGCTGTGAGATTAAAATGATCTGTCCGTAGGTTTATTTGGGCAAATGTTGAATGCACATTTCTCCAAGAATATATCATTATTGGAAATAAATTGCAATGCATTCTAGTTAGATAAATGTTGTGACAGGACAAATGAGCATGGAATGGAGTAACACAGATAATTGTGCATTTAAACCCCCCCACACCTGTTTAAAAATAGTTAAGAGTATTCACCTTTGCTAGTGATCCACAGAGTGTGTACATTTAAAATTGAGACTGATGTTTTAATAGGCATGCCTTGTACTCAGTTATGATATTCTGCAACATTACTAACTTGGCTTCTTTACAACTTGCTTTCTATGCACTCAATTTTGTCATAGTCCGTCCTTACCCTAAATGAATCTGGAGTACTAGAGACTGGCAGCAACAGCCATCATGCACTGGTCCTACAGAATGTTCCCTTACAAAGCATCTGGAGTCTTTTTGTGTCACTAGAGGATTTATCTGTGCTCACACATTCCTCTCTGTTGCTTCAAGTGATAGAAAAAAATGCAAAAAAATATATATAGCATACATATCATTATTGTTTTGCAGAACTGTGGTGTGGTATTATATCATCTAGTCCAGCCTGCCCACTCAGCCATCATTTTCACTTCAGTATTTACCCAGAATCTACTACAGTCACCCCCACCATTTTGCGGTTCAGGTACTGCAGTTCCACTACATTGCGGGATCGCAGTACCTGCACCGTGGGGGCGGGGCGGTGGGGGGGGTCGATCGGGTTGCTCCGTGCTGCCCCTGCACATCCAAGAAGCCTCGGAGCTGGGTGGGGCAGTGGGGGACAAACACATCGCTCCCCACCCCCTCCCCCTCCGAGAAGCCTCAGAGATGTGCAGAGGGAAGGCGGGGGGGGCAATCGGGTAACTCCGTGCCACCCTCCCCGCACCTCCGAGAAGCCTCAGGGGCACATGGGGGACGGAGGTGAGATCGCATCACTCCACGCCACCCTCCTGGGCCCCTCTGAGAAGACTCGGAGCAGTGCGGGGGCAGTGGGGGGCAATCAGGTCGCTCCGCGCTGCCCCCAGCCCCTCTGAGAAGCCTCAGAGCTGCACAGGGGGGCAGCAGGGGGTGATCAGATCACTTTGCGCCACCCCGGCCCCTCTGAGAAGCCTCGGGGGTGCGTGGGAGGGCGGCGGGGGCGATCGGGTCACTCCGTGCCACCCTCTCAGCCCCTTCCGAGAAGCCTCGGAGCCACGCAGCAGGGCGGCGGGGGGCAATCAGGTCACTCTGCACTGCCCTTGGGCCCTCTGAGAAGCTTCAGGGGTGTGTGGGAGGGTGGCGGGGGGCAATTGGGTCACTCTGTGCCACCCCCGCCCCTCCGAGAAGTCTCAGGGCCGTGCGGAGGGCGGCGAGGGGCTGCAATCTCCATTGAAATGCATTGATTCAAGTGATTTCAATGGAGAAATTTTCCCCTTTGGAAAGCATTGAGCCAATGTTTTCCAATTGGGGAAAATTTTCTCCATTGAAATGCATTGGCAATGCATTTCAATGGAGACGGCCCCGGAGAAGAAGTCTCGGGCAGCGCGGGCGGGCGGCGGTGGGAGGTCAGATCCCCCTGCCGCCGCCGGCACGTGCCTCCCCAAGACTTCTCAGACAGGTGTGCGATCGCCCCCCTCCCCCTGGGCCCACCCCACCTGCTTCTGCATATCGCAGATTTTCATGCATCACGGGTGGGGTGGGTCCCTAACCCCCGCGATTGGTGGGGGGTTACTGTACCCTGCTATTTATCCAGTAGCTAATATTCTGCTATCTTTATCACTGGTTATCATCCCTTTTTTGACAGCAGCAGCAGCAGCAGCAGCAACAACAACAACACATATGTTGGCTTGCCCTATAAGGCCAAACTTTCAGTTTGTCAGCTTGTTCTTCTCTGTTAGTCAGAACTAAGCACAGAACAATGAATATTCTTAATCTTTCTTTCTTTACTCAGAAATGAAGTCATCCACAACAATTCATAGGATGTGCCATCCTTAATGGACTCCCAGCAAACATGAAGAGAGTTCCATGACAACTATGGTTCTCCTCTGTGGAAGTTTTAGTCAGATGTTTTACATCTTCCAGTTGGATGGGTGTTCGGTACAATACTGTGATCATTGTTTCATTTTCCTTTCTCGCTTCTTCGTTCTTGACTCATGTGCTTTCGACAGGGTGCCTGTCCTCAGATGCATGGATTTAATCATGCTTTTAATTCCATTGTCTTCTGGAAGCCATGTGCATACAGTACCCGCAAAGAACAGACTGCAGACACTGACTGATGCCTCACTATATTTCCCCCCACTATTCAATTGGAGGCTGCATTGCTTGCACACAGAGATGGCTTACTAAATACAGTGGTACCTTGTATAAAGAAATTAATTTGTTCCAAATGAAATTCTGTTAAGCAATTTTTCCTTTATACAAATTTCCCATAAGAATGCATTGAAAACGGAGTAATCCCTAATTGCGACCATTTTTATGTTGTACGGTTCCACCCCATAGGCCAGTGATGGTGAGCCTTTTAGAGACTGAGTACCCAAACTGTAATTCAAAACCCACCAATTTTTCACAAAGTGCCAATACAACAATTTAACCTAATGCAGGTGGCTGCGAAGGGGCAATGTCAGGTGCCTAGAGAAAGGGCTCCGAGTGCCACCTTTGGCACCCATGCCATAGGCTCGCCAACTCTGTCATAGGCAATTCTGTTAAGCAAATTTGCCCTATCTCCTGAATTTTTTATGTTGTACAGATTTTATGTTATACAAACTGTTATAGAAGAGTCCACTATACTTAAGAGCAGTGCTATACTAATAACAAAGCTAGGTCTTTTTAAAACTCTAAACACGACTCCCTTGCACACTTATGCACTCAAAAGTCTAAACATGACCTTTCAGGCTGTTTTTTATTTTATTTTATTTTATTTTATTTTATTTTATTTTATTTTATTTATTTGTTAAGATGACAGAATGGCTTCCAGAGCCATGTTCTTGATACAGTTCAGAGGGACACTCAAGCTGCATTTAAATGAAAGTTGAAATATGACCCAGTCTGTTTTGGGAGCCCTATACTCCATCTGCCTGAGAGCCTGCTCATGCACAGAGCAGGATTACTGCAATAGAAAAGCAGAACACATACATGGCATCTTGGCTGATGTAACTTATGTGCTGATTTCTTTTGCAATACAATATTTGTTTATAGAAAAGAAATGAGTATATAAGCTAAAATAAATAAACGAAAAACTATTTATATAAGGCCATAAATATACTCTGTATTTCATTATGTCTATATTCTGTATCACAGTTTGGACTTGTCATTGATAAAATGATGCATTGTAGCAACACACTTTCCCAAGTAAAGTATTTAAATGATATTTAAGATATAAAATTTCAGTGCTTGCTTTGGAAAATTACACATGTTTGGCAGGAGGCTTGGGGGAATAGAGAGTACATTTGTGGAGAAAGAATCTTTTTTTTTGCATTTTACAGCAAATGAAATTTTGTCTCATGTTACCTGTGTGTGTGTGGGGGTGTTGTGCTCTTTTTCTTGAAACATAAGAATCCATTTTTTCACTGTAATGAAAGTTCTTTTAAAAATTAACAGTACAACAATGGCAAAATGGCAAATATTGCCTCTACATAGGAGCACCTTTTCCTACTGTACATATGCATAGAATCACCAGCTATGTACAGTCAAATTTCAGAACTTTTATTATCTGCAGTAGCACACAGAATCGATAATGATGTCATACTTCTCTGTGGCCAGTCCTAATGAAACATGAAAACCTATTTTTTTGTGTAAGGTACAGTGCAAACTATAAGCCATGCATTTTTGAGTTGCCACTCAGAATGTCTTTAAAATGTCTTCAAAAAGTCTTTGTTTCAATTGTCTGCCAATCAAGCATCTTAAATATATGTGTATACATGTGGACACCACAGGTCTTGCCAGCAGATTTCCTAATAGCAGCTTTCCTATGTGACTGCACCAGAAGCTGCCACAGTATGGTCACATTGTGAGCTGACCTCATTCATTACAGCTGAGTGAAACGCCATCAGTTGGGGATTTGAATAATGAGAAATAAAACATTGGGACTAGAGATGGGGACAAATTGAAAAACAAATTCCACTTTTGATGAATTTAGCCAATTCATCAAAATTCTTCAATTTGTATTTGTCATAAATAATGCCCCCTCTGATGAATATGGACTGATGCATTTTTAGTTATTTGTGTTTTGCCAATTCATTGACCTATAAAATTGTCCCCAGAGCACCTAAAGACACTAAATTTGGAGGGAAACGTCCCCCAACTCTTCTCTACAATACCTCCAAGTATGGTGAAGATTAGGTTTCCCCAACCCAGTTGCTAATGGGCATATTCGGGGGGGGCATTTTGTGGGTGCATAATTCATATGTCTGAAACCCAAATTTATCCAAACTTAGGGCGCTTTTACGTGACCTCTAAAATCTGCCTGCAACTTAAATTCAGACCAGAGATCATGGGGGTTTGTCCCTCTTCCTGTGTTCCCACCCTTCCAACCTCCATTGCTCCTGTCTGCAGCGAGGGGAGGGAGAAAAACAGGGAGAAAAGCTCACCTCCTGCTCACCTCCGTCTGCCATCCGAGCAGCCCCAAGCAATCCGGAGGGATTCCTGTCTCTTAAAGGGGAGGCAGGGGAAAAAACAAACAAACAGAAGGCTCCCAGCCCGCCATCCACAGCTTTACAATCCGCACGGAAGATTTTTTACCTCTGGAGACCAGGTACTTGAAAAGTGTGCTGGCCTATGCTTAGGTAGACGTGGTCGTACTCTATTTTGTTTAAAGTCTGCAGCTGGAGGGAAACCAATTTTAAGCTCCAGATCTGAGAGCTCCTTGCCTTGGATTTTAGGGGTCATGTAAAAGCGCCTTTAGAGGGATTGTAGAGGACAGTTGGGAGAAGCCTTCCTGTAAGTTTAGTGTATCTGGGTTCCTCGGTGGTAGAGATGGGCACGACTTAGCGGTATTCCCGTTTCCGTTTCCGTTACTCGTATCCGTTACTCTACGGAAACGGTAACGGGAATCACTCCCCCAGAATTCGAGCTCGAACCGACGAACGAACAATTTTGGTCTGATTTGTCGTGCTCGTTACTTGCACGCGGCGATCGCGCAATGCCAAGCGGCACAGAAAAAAAGTTTTTAAAAGTTAAAAAAAAACCTGATTCCCGGTCCAAAATGGCGACCACAATTTTTTATTTTGAAATCCTTGCCCAAAACCCCACCAAAGCACCACAGAAACATGCAAAAGTAACCTATTTTAAATGCTTGCTTTTTTACAGTAGCAGCAGTGGGTTTGTCTTGCCAAAATACATCTCCGTTGATTTTATTTTATTTTTTTCTTAATTTATTTTTTTACACCTGTGCAACGATGGGCTGGCCATGGGACGGGACCATGCAAATTTTCGGAGCCATTCCACCAATCGCATGGACAGGTTTTGACGGACACTTCTGGATGTGCCAGAGGGCATAAAAAGCCGAGGCAGTTCCAGTCCATCACAGTCTGGGCTTGGATCTTGTGGAGGGTGGTCAGGGCTGGATTGCTGCGCTCAGTCTAGTTTCGATTTCGCGGTCGCGGTCTCGGTCTCGCTAGGCAGGGAGGGAATTGAATTGATTTTAATTCGAATCGCAAAACATAATTCTTCTATTCCCTGTGGGGAATAGCAACGCAGTGTTTATTCTCTTTTTTGTTTTCTGCATTTTTGAGGAAGAGTTCCGTACGTTTTATATTTGCTTCAAGGGGGAGGGAAGATTTGAGTGGGAGCGGTAGGGGAGGGGAGGTGCTGCGAATTTATTTTGAAAATATATTATTTTATATTACACTACCATACAATTTCTTTTGTATCCTTCCCAATTTCCCACCAAGTTCATTTACTTGGCCAAGGTCCTTTTACCCTGCACCTACAGCTTTTTTGCTGCTGTTGCGATTGGGGTTTTGGAAGGGAATCCAGCAACCCCTATCCTACCCTAGTAGCAGCTTATAGTTTTATTCCATTTATTTTCTATTTTACAGTTTATTAGCAACAAGTGGCAAGCAACAGCCAAGGTCCAGTAGTACTAGTGCTTAGAAGGGGAGGTTGGAGGCTGTGGATTAAATTATTTTAAAAATATTATACGGAGTACAGACTGAGTACTAGGCAGAGTCTCCCTCGCCAACCAGTGCACTCAAATTTCTCAAACACATTTGTTTTGGCAACAAGTCTAGGGCACCTTCCTCTATAGAACATTTTACAATTTCATTTTACTTAACACTATAGATATTCTTTGAGGGCCTTTTCACACGACCCCTCAGATCCGCTGGTCCCTTAAATTCAGACCAGCGATCTTGAGGGTTCCTTGCTGTTCCTCCATCCCCACCCCCTCCGCACTTCCTTGTTCTGTCTGCGGGAGGGGAGGGAGGGGGGAAAAGCCTTAGACACGGACAAAAGAAGAAACCCTTACCTCCCGTGCGTGGAAGCTTGCTCCGAGCCCCGGTTTTACTTCCTGGTTGCTCTTAAAGGGGCGGAGGCGAAAGAAAAACAACAAAAACTTCAAGGAGAGCCCAGGCACGCTCCGCATCAAATATTTTTCACCTCCCAAAAGCAAGTACAAGAAAGTGCAGCTGGGTCGCGCTTAGGTGGGCGGGGTCGCACTTAATTGTCTGCAAACTCCGGACCTGGTGGGAAAACATTTTTAAGGTCCGGAGCTTGCAGCCCTTTGCCGTGGAGCTTAGGGGTCGTGTATAAAATTTCTTTGAATTTCTTTCACTTGTCCAACACCTCATTCATTTTTTTGCAGTCAGGCACTCAAACAAACATTTGTTGAAGGGCAGGCACCCAGCCACCTCTATAGAACTTTTTCTTCAATTACATCTTTGAAGAAGTTCCATTCATCTTAGTTACTGTGCATTATTTGTGAAAGTTGGGTGCTGCCAGATTTTGCAAACCCCTTGCTTCTATTAGCTTGGTTTTTGTGCAGTTGTTGTATAACTTACATCTGTGAAGAAGTTAAGTTACACTTCTCCTAATTACACTTGCCCTGTGCATTAATTTGTGAAACTTGTTTGCCAGGATTGGCAAACCCCTTGCTCCTATTACCTTGTTTGATGTGCTGCTGTTGTGAGTCCATCTCACTCATTTACTTGTTGCCACCACAGTCTACATACACAATCCAATTACAACTGGGAAGAAGTTACAGTTCTCTTTGTTACACTTGCCCTGTGTAGGGCATAGAGAAACGTAGTTGGGTGCCAGGATTGGCAAACCCCTAGCTCCTATTTCCTTGTTTGTTGTGCTGCTGTTGTGAGTCCATCTCACTCATTTACTTGCCACCACAGTCTACATACACAATCCAATTACAACTGAGAAGAAGTTACAGTTCTCCTCCTAATTACACTTGCCCTGTGTAGGGCATAGAGAAACTTAGTTGGGTGCCATGATTGGCAAACCCCTAGCTCCTATTTCCTTGTTTGTTGTGCTGCTGTTGTGAGTCCATCTCACTCATTTACTTACCGCCACAGTCTACATACACAATCCAATTACAACTGGGAGGAAGTTACAGTTCTCCTCCTAATTACACTTGCCCTGTGTAGGGCATAGAGAGACTTAGTTGGGTGCCAGGATTGGCAAACCCCTACCTCCTATTTCCTGTTTGTTGTGCTGCTGTTGTGTGAGTCCATCTCACCCATTTACTTGTTGCCACCACAGTCTACATAAACAATCAAATTACAACTGGGAAGAAGTTACAGTTCTCCTCCTAATTACACTTGCCCTGTGCAGGGCATAGAGAATCTTAGTTGGGTGCCAGGATTGGCAAACCCCTAGCTCCTATTTCCTTGTTTGTTGTGCTGCTGTTGTGAGTCCATCTCACTCATTTACTTGTTGCCACCACAGTCTAGATACACAATCCAATTACAACTGGGAAGAAATTACAGTTCTCTTTGTTATACTTGCCCTGTGCAGGGCATAGAGAAACTTAGTTGGGTGCCAAGATTGGCAAACCCCTAGCTCCTATTTCCTTGTTTGTTGTGCTGCTGTTGTGAGTCCATCTCACTCATTTACTTGTTGCCACCACAGTCTACATACACAATCCAATTACAACTGGGAAGAAGTTACAGTTCTCCTCCTAATTACACTTGCCCTGTGCAGGGCATAGAGAAACTTAGTTGGGTGCAAGGATTGGCAAACCCCTAGCTCCTATTTCCTTGTTTGTTGTGCTGCTGTTGTGAGTCCATCTCACTCATTTACTTGTTGCCACCACAGTCTACATACACAATCCAATTACAACTGGGAAGAAATTACAGTTCTCTTTGTTATACTTGCCCTGTGCAGGGCATAGAGAAACTTGGTTGGGTGCCAGGATTGGCAAACCCCTTGCTCCTATTTCCTTGTTTGTTGTGCTGCTGTTGTGAGTCACTCATTTACTTGCACAGTTCCTTGGTGCTTTTCTTTACTATCACATTATACATTCCCTGGCCTGAGCCACAAGAAGTGAGAAAAATGAGGAGGGGTCGCACAGCTAGAGGGCAGGGGAGGGGGACCCCTACTAAGATAAATACGGGCACGTTTCTGAGGGAAGGGACAGGAAGTAGTGCAGAAAGTGATACTGGTGCAACTCCCTCGTCGAGTAGCAGTGCCAGTGGCACAAGCAGCAATGTGCCATCGTCTGTCACCGAGGGAAGCATGGATGAGGCGTACCAAATCCCATCTTCGTTACCTGACAGCCCCACCCTTGATCAGCAAGAAGACAAGGGCTCTGATTCTGAAATGGCATCAGAATCAGAATCGGGCTCCTTGTATCTAAACATGCCAGATTCTGAGGACCTGTTGGCAGGGACAGACTTAAGTCACGCTCCAGGCAGTGACGGAAGGAGCAGCCCTCTTTCCACCCAGAGTACCACCAGTGAGAGCAGTAGTACTAGTCTACTTTCCCGGCAGGGCAGAGGCCACAGCAGCACCACAGCAGCGGCAGCGGCAGGCAATAACAGAGGGGGCGTTACTTTCTGTAAGCCACGAGGGTGTCTCTTGGAGCATTTTGAGAACAGCCCCCAAGACGCAAGGATGGCGGTGTGCAAGATATGCGGGGTGGTCTTGCGCAGGGGGAATGACCCCAAACACCTCTCCTCAAGTGGGTTGCGCAGCCATCTGATGAGGAAGCACCCTGGGACTCTGCCTGGAACCCTGTCAGGCCCTTGCTCTTCAGGGAGGAAGAGAGGGGAAGAAGGGTTAGAGATAGAGAAAGAAAAACACAGCTCCGCTAGTGAGAGTGGGAAGAGGCAGGCCACTCTGCAGGAAGTGGGGCTGTTGGGTGGGACTTTTGTCAGCCTGCGAAATAGGGCCAAAGCACAGGAGACCACCACTTGAGTGGTGGGTGAAATGGTGGCCATGAACGGGTTGCCCCTCTCCTTTGTGGAGTCATCAGGCTTCAGGCACCTGATGAAGCACGTGGCACCATGGTACGAGACTCCATCCCGGCGTACCTTCAGCAGGCGGGTGCTTCCCTCCCTTTATGAGTCTGTCAGGGACAGGATCCGGGCCCTGCTGCAGGCGGCCAGAGGGAGGAAGATCCACTTCACTTCCGACCTCTGGACCGGTGGGCACCACGGATACCTCTCACTGATGGCTCATTGGTGGCAACCCAAGGAGGTCCTGGAGCCCCGGTCAGCCCATGAGCAGCTGCAGGGGGAGGCACAAGGCAGCACCCCAAGAGGGTATAGGGTGGTGGTTCTCAAGGCACAAAGCATGGAGGACAACGCCACAGGGATCAACATTGCTGACGTTCTCAAGACAGCAATGCAAGAGTGGGGATTGGGGACAGAGAGACAGGTCAATCGTGGAGTCATGGTTACAGACGCGGGCCGTAACATGACCAACACGGTTCTTGGGGCAGGGTTCCACGGCATCGTGTGCGCAGCACACAAACTGCATCTAGTGGTGGGCGATGCCATTGGCCTGGGTGCACCAAAGGACTCCTGGAGTGAGGGGACCAGGGAGACCAGGGCCTTGCTGGAAAAGTGTCGGAAGATCGTGGGGCACTTCGCTTGCAGCGTCAAGGCAGCCAGGATGATGCGTGAGAGGCAGGCGGAGATGGGCCGACCGGAGCACATCCTGATCCAGGACGTGACCACCCGGTGGAACTCCACCCACGAAATGGTCAAGCGTCTGGTGGAGCAGAAGGAAGTGGTGGAATACATCATGTCAACCACCCCAGTCCTGCATGAGGGGAGGGAATTGGACCTTGGTGCTACCGAGTGGCTCACCCTCTCCCAGATGGCGGGTATCCTGCAGCCTTTTGAGGAGACCACCCACATCCTCAGCAGCTACAACGCCAGCCTGGGCCACGTTCTCCCCCTGGTCAATGCCCTTCGCCAACGCCTAGAGACCAGTATCCGGGAAGAAGGCAATCTTCTCCCTAAGAGCAGGGCATTGGGAGACAGGCTGTTGACCGGCGTGGATACCCGCCTTGGCCCACTTAGAAGGGAAAAGGTGTACCAGATGGCCTGCCTGTGCGACCCTCGCGTCAAGGGTTCCCTGGCGGCCAGCACTGCCGAACTGAAATCCTGGAAGATGGAGCTATGCCGTCAAGTCAGGGCTGTCTCTGATGAGGGCCAGGCGTTTCAGAGGGTGCACGGAAGCCTGAGCGATGCTGAGGAGGAGTCCTCGCAAGGATCCACATCCCTCTCTACTCCAGGAGCATTCACCCAGAGACCAGGTTCCGTTCCAGCAGCCAACTACCTGGCCTCTGCCCTAGCCATGGCAGTTTCCTCCTCAGTGGAGGCCAGGGAGGAAGAAGTAGCAGACCCCGCTCAGACCATGGTGAAGGAGTACATGGCCGAGCCCCTCCAACCCCTCAGCTCGGACCCACTGCAGTACTGGGCCAGAAAGGCAGACCTCTGGCCCGCTCTTTCAACTCTGGCGTTGGACCTCTTGTCTATCCCACCCACCAGTGTCCAGAGTGAGTGTGTCTTCTCCCACATGGGAGATGTCCTGAGGCCGCGCCGCTGTCACCTGGACCCGGAGACGGTTGAAAGTTTGACTTTCATCCGCTTCAAACTTTCCACCTTGGGATTACCCCAACACTCCAAGAACTAAGTTGCTGCCTGTAACCTAACCTCCTGCCTGCAATCCTCCATGCCCGCCAGCAAGCCTGCCTGCCTCCCCTTGGCCCTACGAGCCTGCCTGCCTGCCTGCCTGCCTGGCCCTGTGACTACCTGCCGACTCCAGTGCCTAATGCCTGCAAAACTCCCTGCTTGATTGCCTGCCTGCCTACCTGTATTCTCTCTCACACACAATTGAAGGGTACTATTAGTGGCCCAATTTTTCTAGCCCTGGCCTGTCTCCAAACCAGGCAGGGCCACTCAAAGTGTCATTTGAAAGGGTCTGTCTGTATTGGCCCAATGTTTCCCCTTTTGCCATGGCTGGTCTGAGAGAGACCCTAATACCTGCCTTCCTTGGTGCTTCACACCACTCCCTGGGGTTTACGAGCCTGCCTGCCTGCCTGCCTACCTGTATTCTCTCACACACAAAGTGGTGAGGAAGCACTTTACAACAACCTACCTCAAAGACTGAGTATCAGGGGGCAAGCTCCCCTCCTTACAGCCTTAAAGAAATAGACCCACCCAGTTCTCCTGCTTCCACTCTGTCTCCTTGGTTGCCAAAACCCGGTCTCCTGGGGTGGCGAGAGAAACTCTGCCTGCCAAGGAAGCCTCTATGTTTGGTTCTTGATGGATACTCTGTCCCACACTGACTGTGTGAGTCTGTAATTCACACAGACCTAGCTCTGTCTCCTCCGCCACTCTTTCCACTGGGCTACCAGCTGTGGCTCACAAAGAAGGGAAACGTCTTTGTTGTGTGTGCGTACTCCTGGCCGAAAGTCCCCTGTGTGGATCTTGGTGCTGTGCTGTGTGACTCATTGTGCGCACACTCGGTGCTTAAACATTTTATAATCATTTCTCCCCTAACCCCGGAACAAAGGCTGCCGGACAAGAAAAGTTACTGGTTGAAAATCTAGGTTGTGATTGATGATGATGATTGAGTTATGGGAACACTCTTCATGAACAGCTGGTGGTTGGCTTAGGGTTAGGGTTAAGGGGGATGTTTAGGCCTCCGCTACTCTGTCCTCTGGGCTGCACCACACTGTGTCTCACTAAGAAGGGCTGGAGTGGAATGTACTTGCGCGTACCACAGTTCTGCACAATAATTGTTTCTTTCTTAGAAATAGAAGAGCCTTTCAGGAGGAAGTTCCAGGCTTGGCTCTTGGAGTTGTGGAACTGCTGTGATTCACTACGAAGGGCATGGAGATGGAATGCCGGCACGGCAGTTAGGAGCAGTCTACCAGCACACAGCTGGGAAAGAAAGTCAGAAAGCTTGGCTTGCTGTCCTTTTGGAAGCCTGTGTGGTCAAAGACTCAGACTCACTCTAGCTCTGTGTCTTCTCCCTGCCTGCCTGTCAGGCTCCCCCCACTTCCGGCTTAGAGGAGGCCTTCCAGCCGCTTCTCCTTCACCCTAACAGCATGGTCCAGTTAGTGCTTTAAGTTCAGCCCTGTTGCCACTGCCCTCAACTTGCCCATGCAGCAACCACGACTGCGCCCGCCTCTTGGCGGAATACCACTTGAAGACCAACTGTAACAGTGCATTCACTCATCAACTATTTTGTTTGCACACACTGTACCTCACAGAGAAGGGCATTGTGCTTGTGTGCTAGAAAACAGCCGTGGGGTGGTCCCGTGATTAGGCAGAACTCATGCGAAAGCACCCTTGGACTCCGCCTGGGACAGTGACAGGACTCTGCAGGAAGGAGTGCCACAGTGTGGGAGTGTTGTCAGCCTCCGGACCGCCAATTAGACTTCAGTGGGCTGCCATTGCCATACACTGTGGCTCACAAAGAAGGACAACTTACTGCCGTGCTGGTGGCCCTCTGTCACTGTTACAAATAGGACAGTTTATCAGAAAGTTCAAGGCTTGGCTCTTGTGGGGAATGTGATTCACTACGAAGGGCATGCCACTGGGATGCAATGCACTGACTGTGGCTCTCAGTGAAGGGAGGGAGCAAGGAAGCCTCCACTCCAGGCTTGGTTCTGTGTGGGTACTCTGACTCACACAGACAGTGAGCCTGTTGTTTTCAGGCCTACTGTCTTCCGTGGACTGCAAAGCTATGTCTCACTGAGAAGGGAACATGGCTGTGCTGGCCTGCTAGGAGTTTATGGGGAAAGCAGCACACAGCTGTGTAGGAAGACCCTCTGGCTTGCAGTCCTTTTGTCAGAGTGGTCTCAGGCCTCAGAGTCAGACACCATGTGGACTCTGCTTTCCCACTGGGCTGCCAACTGTGGCTCACGAAGAAGGGCATTTTCCTGGCGTCCTCCTCAGGGCATTCAGTCACGCTGGGGAGCTGGAGCTTCCTGGCAATGATCCTCCCCTACGGAGGCCCTGTGGCCTCAGACTCAGGCTATGTGGCCTCCTCCAGCCACTCTTTCCTCTTGGATGCAAAACACTATGGCTCACTAAGAAGGAAAGAGAAGTTGTGTGCAGCACGCACTCCAGTAGTTTCTCTGACAGTTCCAGGCTTGGTTCTTGGAGTGGTGTTGGAGCTGGGATTCACTACGAAGGGCATGGTAGTAGTTTGCAGGGAGTTTGTAATTCACACAGACCTAGCTCTGTCTCCTCCGCCACTCTTTCCTCTGGGATGCAAGACACTGTGCCTCACTAAGAAGGGAAGAGTAGCTGGGTGCCAGCACTCCAGTAGTTTCTCTGACAGTTCCAGGCTTGGCTGTTGGAGTTGTAGGAGCTGGGATTCACAACGAAGGCCATGGTCGTGGTCGGGATTGCTGGCCCAGCATTCAATTACTCCAGCTTGTGGCCTCCGCCACTCTTTCCTCTGGGATGCAAAACACTGTGCCTCACTAAGAAGGGAAGAGTAGTTGGGTGCCAGCACTCCAGTAGTTTCTCTGACAGTTCCAGGCTTGGCTGTTGGAGTTGTAGGAGCTGGGATTCACAACGAAGGCCATGGTCGTGGATTGCTGGCCCAGCATTCAATTACTCCAGCTTGTGGCCTCCGCCACTCTTTCCTCTGGGATGCAAGACACTGTGCCTCACAAGGAAGGGAAGAGGAGTTGGGTGCCAGCCCTCCATTAGTTTATTGCAAAGTTGCAGGCTTGGCTCTTGGAGTTGTGTGAGAACCAACTGTGATTCACAAAGAAGGGCATGGTAGTAGACTGCCGGGCCGGCAGTTAGCAAGTCTACCAGCACACAGCTGGGGACTTGGGGAGGAAGAGTCAGACTCAGAATGTGGCTTGCTGTCCTTTTTGCAGGCAGTGTGGTGCCAGACCAAACTCAAGGTGATTGGCCTCCTCTGCCAGTCTTTCCTCTGGGCTGCAAGACACCGTGTTTCACACAGAAGGGGGGTACTGATTTGAACAGCGTTCGTACTACGTACAGCACCACCCAAAAGTTTGTCAGAAAGTGCCATGTGGTGCATCGCAGGCAGTGTGGTGCCAGACCAGACTCAAGGTGATTGGCCTCCTCCGCAACTCAGTCCTCTGGGCTGCAAGACACTGTGACCCAAGGCCAGTGGCATTTAAATTCCTGTCATGCCATTCAGCTCCATCCTTTTTATACTGGAGCTGGCAAGGAGCCTGCCGCACTCTGGCTCTGTGCTGTGGTGCTCTCATAGTCTGCTTTGTGGCCTGACCGGAGTGGCCGCCCTTACTCTGGCCTTATGGACGCGTCGACCAGAGATAGTCCTCCTCCTTGTATAGCCTAGTGGGCTGGGCTGTGGGCTGTAAAACTTAAGTCAGAGCAACCCAGAGCCCTATCCCATTCCCATCCCTACCAAAACTATTCCTGGCTGTAGCTACTTAGCTAGGTACGTAGCTTAACCACCTCAGGCTCTAACTGCTAATGTTTTTGTTGACTATGACCAAAAGCAGGGTTGCATTGGCTTTGGCTTTATTGCTTGTCCTTTAAGTGTGTGTGACTTTGACTGTGAATGTGAAGTGAACGCAGAAGGACCTTGGTGATGGAGGGCCAATTTGAGAGGAGTAGAGGAGTAGACCCCTCATCCAGATTTGGGGAGGAACGGAATGTCTGTTTCTCCTGCTGCCTCTGAGAGAGGTGGATGGGGGAAGGGATGGATTCAAAACCAAACAACAAAAAAGTACAACAAACAGGCACGTCAGCCAGACCAAGTAGGGTGGCTGGCTGGTTCAGCATCAGCAGATTCAGCACAGCAGACCAAGAGAAAAAAAAGAAATGCAAATTTGTTTCTGCCCCACTTTGTTTGCTTAGGATGCAGTAGCCTTGTTGTGCAGCAGCAAGTCCATCACCCAGGCAGGTTTAAACTGTATTTCGCCTGCTCATTTTGCGGGACCCGCGCCCACCCGCCCACGCGCCTGCCCGCGCGCCTGCCCGCGCGCTAGCCACTTCCCCCTGCCGCTGCCGCTGCCACCGCCCACGCATGTACCCCCGCGCCACCGCCGCCCGCGCTGCGCCCGCAAGCCGCAAGTCTCGGTCGGACGTCAAAATGTGCGAAATCGCGGCAGAAACGGAAATGAAAAAACGAAAAAATGAACCGACTAAATTTTGCGAATTTTTGCGAAAAACGGAGACGACCCGAAACTGAACCGGCCTGACTAACGACAACTCGAAAAAAAAAATTTTCAAGTCGTGCCCATCTCTACTCGGTGGCATAGCTCAGATGTCTGAACCCCAAGCTTCACCAATGGCTTCAAAGAAAAACCAAATACAATGGGCTGATACTAATTCCAGTGTTATTCTTAAGTAGAGTAGAACAGTTGAAATGAATTGGATATGTTAGTCCCAACTGGCTTAAATATCACTGATTTAAGTGGGTTCACTCTGTAGAGCAGCAGTGGATTTAGTTATAGGTTTTGAGAATGCAATATAGCAGGCTGAAGGATATAATTAGGACATGTGTTACATAATAACAATTACAATATGAATTTTTGCCAAAACCTGTTTTTTTAGGTATTGCAAAATCCAATCTGATTTATTTTTTGCATAACTGTTAAAAAACCCAATCAATTAGCTGATGTAATGGTGTGACATTGTATCACTTGTGCAAGAATGCAGATCAGTTTCTAAATCAGATCCAGTAAAAAGCAAATTCTCCCATCCAGACTGTTGCTGCATTATTCATAGCAGGAAAATAACACAAGATTTACTGAACAAAAAAACAAAAGTGTTTTACACAGTAATTTCAATAATACATGCCTCTGTACTCAGAATTCTTCAGCAAGCCATTTCTTAACAGATACATGGAAATTATTCAGCAAGGCCTGTCACTTAAATCTTATAAGATCCATGTTTAGATTCAGTATTCAGCACTTCCAGTGACAGCTCGGCATTCATTTTGTTGCCAACCCAGAGCACAGAGGAAGATAATTATGCATTAAATGTGTGGTTTCTGTGCCGCTTTGTTAATTAATCCTCTGCATTCCATGGTGCGTGATTTCCCTTCCAAAAAGTGAAATAAAATATAATACGACAGACCAAAATGTCTTTTGGAACTTCAAATAGCAAAAAATGAAATGTTTCAGCAGAAAAATGCAGAAAACTTTCACATTAGCAACTGGGACTGTACACAATGCAACACTTTCACAGCAGTTTGCCCTGCTCTCTATAGGTCTCTGTGGTAGCCCAGTGAACATACACAAAAAGGCAAGCTTGACACCTGAAAAGGTCCACACAGTGGAACGCACAGTGAAACTGTCTGGATATGATGTATGAACTATGCCAGAATACTAACTGGATTTTAATTTAATGCATTTTATGGGCAGTATTCTTTCATACACCAGCTTTATAGCAACAAATGCCAATGAAACCCTAAGTGTTTCTTCAGGGATTTCAGAGCTAAAGAGGAGTTAGTATGAACAACGCCAACACTACCATTTGTCATAGTAAGGTCAGTGCCTCAGGCAACATATATAGGATGGTGAAAAACTGCAACAAAGGTATTACTACTGTACTTTTGAGGGGGAGTTGTATGTTAGTGGCATTTGCCTCTTGTGCCAGAACGTCTTAGGCCCTAGGCACTTTGGGGTAGTATATGGGAACTGGCAATAGGGATTCAGGTTATTCTGGGGGTAGCTGGAGTATAGGTAAAAAGGTAAAGGTTCCCCTTCACATGCGTGCTAGTTGTGTCTGATGCTAGGGGCGGTGCTCATCTATGTATTCAAGCTGAAGAGCCAGTGTTGTGCAACTCCATGGCCATGTGGCCGGCATGGCTGCAAGGAAACACTGTTTTACCTTCCCATTTTTTCAGTGGTACCTATTATCTACTTGCATTTACATGCTTTCAAGCGGCTAAGTTGGCAGGAGCTGGGGTTATCAGCAGGAACTCACTCCGCTGTGTGGCACCCAGGATTCGAACTGCCAAGCTGCCAACCTTGCAGCCAACAGTTTTTGGAGCCTGAGCCACCACACTGGGGTATACTCTCCCTGAAATGTTAGGTTCAGTGTGCTTCTTGATTGATCCTTCAACCTGGATACAGGTCTTAGGAGTGTCAAGGATTGTGTTTTCACCGTTAAAGATAAACCCACCACCTGTACACATTCCTTGTGATGTCCAAATTGGCTACAGGGCCACATAGCTTGGTTTCATGCCATCTAGATTACTGCAATATACTCAACTTGGGGCACTTCCACAGAGTGTTTGAAAACTTCAGCTGCTTCAAAATACTGCAGCCAGACTGTTGACTGCCACTGATGACTTTTAATTCCTTTATGACAACTAGAGATGGGCACGAAATGAAAAAAAAAAAAACATTTGTTCTGTTATCTGTTATTCATTCCATTACATAATGGAACGAATAACGAAGCCCAGAGTAATTTAGGAACGAACAGAACAGAACCAGAACAAATTAGTTTGGTTAGGTTCAGTTCGTTCTTCCCTGCTGGCGATGACAACCCGGCTGTGAGAGCAGAGGCGGGACCGGGGCTCTCTCTAAACAGATCCTGGCTGTCACCTCCCCACTGCGGAGATTGGCCCAGAGTCCAGACTTCAGACTGAGGGCCGCGGTCTCACCACCGCAAGCGGAGGCAAGGCCGCAGCTATCTCAGTCTCCAATCTCCGCAGCAAGGGGATGACAGCCGGCTCGGCTGTCATCCCCCACGGTGGAGGGCGGTTGGGAGTGGGCCGCGGTTTCATCTCCGCAAGTGGAGCTGAGGCCACAGCTTTCTCCCAAGGGATTGCTGGAGAAGGGGCTATGATCCCGCCTCCGCATGCGGAGGCCGGATCGCAGTCCCCTCTCGCCGCCCTCTACCATGGTGCCTAACAGCCCGCCGGGCTGTCATGTACCAGGGCAGAGATCGCAGCCCCCTCTCGCCACCCTCTGCCGTGGTGCCTGACAGCCCGCCGGGCTGTCATGTACCAGGGCGGAGATTGCTGGAGAGGGGGATGCAATCTGGCCTCTTCATGCGGAGGATGGATCGCAGCCCCCTCTCACCACCCTCCACCTTCCCCGTGCCAGTTGACAGCACCGGGCACCCTGTCATCGGCGTGGGGAAGATTCCTTTGAGACCCCTACTCACCCCTCTGCATGCAGAGAGGTGAACGGGGGTCTCGACTTCCCCATGCCGGATGACAGTGCCGGGCGCCCTGATGACAGGGCACCCAGTACTGTCATCCAGTGCGGGGAAGGTGGAGGGTAGAGAGAGGGGGCTGCGATCCAGCCTCTGTGTACAGAGGAAGGATCGCAGTCCCTTCTCCACCGATCTCTGCCCCGGTGCATGACAGCCTGGTGGGCTGTCATGCACCATGGCAGAGGGTGGCCAGAGGGATCCTCTCCACGCCGGATGACAGGGCACCCGGTGCTGTCATCCGGCGTGAGGAAGCCAAGACCCCCGCTTCCAAAACATCAAAAAACGAAACAATTTTTTTTAAAAAAAATCCTTCCAAAAAACGGAAACTAAGGGAGATGGGCCACAAAACGGAACGGAAACAGAACAACGTTTTTCTGTTTCGTGCCCATCTCTAATGACAAAAGCTTCACTAACTGTTCATTAGTCAATTTCAAGTCACAATTCAAAGTGCTGGTTGTGACCTGTTAAGCCCTACACAGCTTGGTCTAGACTCTCTGAATGTCCTCCATCTTCCTTGAATGAACCTTCTCAGTTTTTAGAACCCGGGGAATCCCTGCCCTTAATCCCACCATCCTCCCATGGTCATTTAGTTAGGATGCCAGAGAGGGACTTTTTGTGACAGCTTCCAGGTTGTGGAATCCACCCACTCAAGAAGTCAAGTTGGTAAAAACAAACCCCCACACATTTTACGTGCACTTTTAAGTACTAATTTTTTTAAAAGAAAAATAGTTTATGATATGAGGGGTCTTAAATTGTATTGTATAATTTAATTTTATAGATATTTTCCTTACGGACCTTTCTATTTAGTGCTGCGACTAAGAGGGCTTTTTGGTATGTGTGTGTGTGGAGGGGGGAATAAGAACTGGTTGTGTTTACTTTCCTTGGAGGGGTGACTGTGTGTGGGTACAACACAACACCAGTGGTGATAAGTAGTGGGGGAGAGAGTACTAGCCCCAAATGATCACTGATCTGATTGTGGACAAATTATGTTATGGCCTGGCCCACATAACAGACTTTGTGGGCACTAAGGTAACCCTCTGTCGTATTTATCCTCCAGGGCCAGGCTACTCTATGCAACATTAGGACAAACCAAAAGGCTCAGGAAGGGGGGGTGGATATTTCATACAAAAAATCCATCGAGGTTATCAGGATAGGCACCATGATCTGCCCTGCACTCAAGTGCCTCTACCTGTCTGTGGACCAATGGGACAGATGGGCTCTCCATAACCTGGTGCTGTCCCTGCCAAGCCTGTCTCTGCTGCATTGTTGTGCGACCACAGGTTTGTGTGCCTGGTTGACTCCAGAATACATGCACTCTGGCCTCAGACTTCATACATTCAATGGCATACATGGGGCTGTACCAGCAGGAGAGTTGTTCCACATATTTTATGGAATGTCATATATTTGTTCTGGTATTTTGGGCCAGTTATGTTGAGGAAGATCTGAAGGTGATTAGGGTTAGTTTATTAGTGTATCTTATTTTATTGCTTGCTCTTTCATGGTCAGATAATCACCTGCTGAACTTTTTGACTCAGAGAAGTAATTCATGTTGAGATGTCCAACAGCTCATCTTGTCTGAGTATACTGGATTGATTTCAACCTGTGATGATGGAAGACACTGAGAAGGCCAGGGAAGTACTGGTTGAATGGGCCACCCAGATTGTGAACTCTCCCTTGCATAAATAAATAATATGTTTCCAATGCTTTAAATTGTTTATTAAATTGTTCTGAATAGTGGTTTTAATGCTGTTGGATGTTTGGTTCTTAGTATGTTTCTGTGTGGTGTTTTTAACTATGGTTATTGTAGAGTTTTAATGGATTGTCAGCCACTCTGGCTCACGTTGTGGAAAAAGACAGAATATGAATAACAGAAATAAAAATATTGGGGAACATTTTCTGCACTAACAGAACAGTTAATTCTGTATCCCATGCTCCTTTCTGTAATACCTAATATTAATATTATAATACTTCTATAGCTGTTGCTTTCCATTAGAAACCATGGGAACTGTAGTAACATGTTGAGATTTCTGTTAAGAAACCTGCAACCTTTGGTCTTCCAGATCTTTCGTCCCTCAGTTTCTATAAATCCCAATAGACATGGCCAAGAATAAGGGATTATGAGTTATCCAAACTGTGTGGAGAGCCAGAGGTTCTCCATCTTGGGGACTGGTCTTACTTCTCAGTGTGCTTCCTGGGAGAAGCGCCAGCCTGTGCAGTTTTGGGCAATTTACAAAGTCCCAAAGTACCCCTGAGAAGAAGGGGTTGGTAAACTACTTCTGAGTACTTAGAAGGCCCTGAAAATTCAGAAATCTACTAAAGGTTCTGCAATTAAGTGGCTACCTATAGCCCTCTTCAATTATTATTTAAGCATATACAATGGGGAACACTCCACTAAAGGAGCCTCCTCAAAAAATTTGAGGACTGTGAACACATTTGGGTGCCCTCTGGGCTATGATGACACCCTGTCAGATAATCCTTCCATTCATAAGCACATTTTTTCTTCCGGCAGGAAGAAAGAAGCAGCAGCATCTGGGGTGCATGATTGACAAGAACACACTAGCCCTCCTCCCTCCATAATTCTTCCAGGTTCTGACTCCTTTGGGGAGGTTTCAAAGTAAAGAAGCCTTGTCCTCTTTGGGCTGTTGTTTTTAGACAATGAAAGCAACAACAAGGTCACGAGGCTAACATGAGCCTCTCCCTGCATGTAGGCTCTGCACACTCCGATAATGAAAAAAATAGGGCTTATATTACTCTCTGGCATGGCCACTGCAAATTCTCCACAAAATGTAGATACAGTTATCCCGATCATTATAAAAAGGCACTCTATTCATATTATTTATCCAAATGCAACAAGATGGTAATAGAGGAAAAAACCCAATCTAGGATGGCCCTGGATGTACTGTTGCACAAATAAGTAATGTCACAAATAGCACATTTATGTGGCCATATGCACTGTCCCATACAAGTCAAAGCTAGGCTGGATTCCAACCTTGTGCTGATGATAAATGTCCACCTGAGACCACAGCTCAACAGCATTTGCACCGTGACACCATTAAACGCAGGTCCTCATTTCCATTAAGGAAAATGCACACATATATTTGCGTGACCTCAGTTTATGAGCTGCAAATGAAATATAACGCAACCTCTGCCCGTATAACTTTGACCAAACTTTCGGGCTGTTTTTCCAGAAAAGTGGCTTTCAATATAGATCATGAAAATAAAGGACTGAAATGAATGGATCCCAGAACCCATTGCGGAAAATAGCCATAGGTTATGTATAGCCATTGTTTTTTTTCCCCCCCAAACAGAACCAAAGCATAACCTTTGCATGTGAGGCTGTAAGAGGCCATGCAGCCTCTGGAATAACAGCACAGATAAGGCCAGTGCCTCTTGAGAAGGATCACCCGCAATGCTCTAAAAATGGACACAGAGGAAGCATGGCACAAATTGATACTGAAAACTTGCTTGGAGAGAAGACACACACATGCATAAAAAAGATGCAAAGCCTCAATGCAAATTCACAACCTCTCCCTGACCTGTCCATAAGGCAGCATCCTGTTACAGCTATGACGGATATGACCCAACTCATTATTATGCACACACACACACACACACACACACACACACACACACACACACACACACACACACACACACACACACACACACACACACATCTACTTCTGTTTTCCATGGTTTCTCAGCCTATTGAGAAAACACAATGATGTTCAGTGTTATTCATAAAGCAAAGCAAAGTGGTCTGCTTATATACCACCCCATACCATTTCATGTAGTCTCTGGGCGGTTTACAGATTTAATTACAGAATGCAGGCTACACATTCCCCCCCACCGCAAGCGGGGAACTCCTTTTACCGACCTCAGAAGGATGGAAGGCTGAGTCAACCATGAGCCTGCTACCTGGGATTGAACCGCAGGTCGTGAGCACAGTTTTACCTGCAGTACACGCATTTAACCACTGCACCACGAGATTTTGTCCATTTTGGGATGAAAATGAGAATATTTTTCTTCCTGATTGTTGTTGATAGCAGCTGCTGAGTGAGAGGAGAATGTCTCTGTCTGCTGGGGAAACAGGAGGAACTGGGAGGAAGGGAAACAGGGACAACACAGAGCTAAGAAAGTACTTAGGGGACTGTCATATGGGAGATGGAAACAATGAGAAGCAAGAAAACAATTAGAAGCAACAATGTTCTTATTTTATGTTTGCAGTTTTAATCTTCAGAGATTGGACGAAAACTTGGACAGCCCACTGTGGACACTTGGTGTCAAACACTGTCCTCTGGATTGTTAATATTTGTTCTGAACATCAATGATGTGGATAATCATGTTGCCTCAGAGAAGTGTCACCTGTTGCACCTTGATATCTCACCACTTGCATCTTGGATATATGCCCTTCCTGATGGTTGAAACCCTTGAAAGATTGGACTTGCCAACTGGACCCCAGAATCGGTTAATGCTCTTCTAGGAGAGGATGCATGCAAAGTGACAGTGGCAAAACCATTATTTAATAACACACAAATATGGACACAGAAGAAATTGGTCTGAACATATGTCAGATACATGGCCCAAGTTTTAGACAGATTATATGGAAATTTCTTGTTCCTAGTTTTGCAGCTCAGGGTTGTACATATAAATGAAGACTGAAAAATTAAATTAAAGAACCTACTAGCAAAAAGAGTGCAGCGATAGAAACATGCAAAAATATTTGCAGTGCATCAATATAAAGTAAATTAATGCAATACATATTACATGGCAGATTATTTAAAAAGAAACTGAGGTAGAAATAGGGGACCATGCAATTAGATGATATTTGAACTAATTTAATGTATGTGTTTTGGGTGCATTTGTGCATGCATGTATTGTGATGGTTACTGGGTTCAGGAGTCCCCCCTCTAGCCACTCAGCCACACTACCCTGTTTATCCCAAAATAGTTGAATCTAAGAGATGATGGCTAAATGATGACTATGGAATCTACCTGACACAGGTGCTTCCTAACACTTCATTTTTCTCTTGACTGAACAGTGCTTTCATGGAGTACAAAATTCTACAAGGCTATGCACCTAAAGCTATTATGTCCACCTTACAAGGTAAAGTTGATGCCACATCCACTAAATTTTCAATTTTCTCAGTAGCTGGGTAAGGCAAGATCTCTTCACAAACCATCTGTGCCAAAAAACAACAACAGACATTAAGTTGAAGAAACCACCACCCAGAGTAGCCTATAGGCTAGATGGAACAATATATAAATCCAATAAATAAATAAATAAATGTCTATATTTTATTAAAGATAATAAAAAGACAAATGGCAAAAAATGCCAAAAGGGTTGGGGAAAGCATCAAATAGCAATTGGAGCAATGCACAATTAGAGAAAAAAGCTTGGGCAATCAAGAGAACCACCCAGAAAATAACAAAGTGAAACTAATCTACCTAATACTCACACTTTAGCAAAGAATCAGCATTTTGACGCATACACAGTGTGCCTCCTTCCAGGCATGGCATAATATAACAACAACTGAGCATAGCTTCTGCATACATGTAAGCTAACACAATTATACTAGCTTCTAATCCCTTTTTGTACTTCCAGATACCTTTTCACCAGAACTCACAAAGAAGCACACATTTTCCAAATAGATTCCTTGTCCCCCAGTATCTCCACATGAGTGACTACATGATAGTGTAGATACTGGTCCTCCAACTGACAATGGTTGATCAGGTTCCTACAGGTTCATATTGGTGACGTTGTTTTAATATTACAATGAGATCTCTTCTCATATTCAGAAAGGCTTGGCTGAAGCTCTGTTCCGATCACCCTGCTCAGCATGTGTTAGTGGCAAGCTTGGAGAGCAGGGAAAGAACATGTGCAGATTTTGGGGCAGAGCAAGCATACGAGGGCCTGTGTTTTACTCCATTACTGATCGAATGTAGGTATCTGTCAACAAACACCTCCCCCCTTCTGCACACACAATGTTCTTTAAAGAGTGGATGCATGTTCTCTTTTGTAACCCACAGTCAGAGCGGCACAAACATTGATGAGACCAAACTTCAGAAGACTTTCCTGCAGAAAATGTTCCGTTTAAAGTACTTTTTAAAAAAATCAATAAAGGGCTCCTTTAAAACATATTGATAGGTATCGCCAAGTTGTTAATGGGGGAGTCTCTGATGCTTCCTTGGAGACGTTAAATGCATTTTAGCACCAGCCTCATATCTTAATTGAGAAACTGGTTATTGCAGTGATTGATTTCTTACTGCAATCCCCTTGTTTCTATTTAAAATGCAACAATTTGTTGAACAACAAATTTAGGTTTAGCTATGGCACTCTGCTAAACCTAAAAGCACATTTGCATGTAAGGAAGATGTTGGAACTGGAAATATTTGGGGCTCAATTAATCGCTTCATTGACTTTTGGAAAGAAACTTGTGCCATTACCGTAGAAAACTGCACAGGGCTAGACCTCTGGTTGAGGAGGCTACTGCCACCCACCCCAGGGTTACATCTGGATTCATAGTTCTTGCCTTGTGATCTCCACAAATCATCCCAACCATATGGCAATTATCCTTGGTGGGGAGCAGAGTTTCCACAAGTTCCAATGGAAGGCTATTTTTTTCTAATACTTAACTGGCATGAAGAAAGAAGCAAGTGTATGTGTGTGTGCAAATGTGTGCACATTTGCACAAATATTAGAAAGTTAATGAAAATTAAATAAGCTGATTAATTTACACTGAACTTGAAAAGATAGCATTAAAACAAGTGCTTAAATTAACTATACTATGAGCCCTTTTAAATGACCCCTAAGATCCTCTGGTAGCTTAAATTCGGATCCCCCCCAGCCAGATATCATGTGGGTTTTGTGCCTCTTCCTGTGTTCCCACCCTTCCACACTCTGTTGCTTCTGTCTGCAGTGAGGGGAGGGAGAAAAAAGGGAGAGAAAAAATGCAGGCTCATCTCCGCTCACCACCGTCTGCCATCGGAGTAGCCCCATAGGGATTCCTGTCTGTTAAAGGGGCGGTGGGGATAACAAAAAGAAACAGAAGGCGAGGACAACCCGGCATCCACAGCTTTACAATCCGCATTGGAAATTTTTTTACCTCCAGAGACCAGGTACTTGTAAAGTGCACTGGGGAGCACTTAAGTGGGCATGGGCATACTTTTTTTATAAAAAAAAAAGTCTGCTCCTGGTGGGAAAACAATTGAATGCTCTGGATCTGCAAGTGTTTTGCAGTGGATTGTAGTGGTCATGTAAAAGGGCTCTGTGTTAACAGAAAGAAGATAAAAACCCCTCATCCCTGATTCCATTCCTTCTTTCCCCTTTGCCCTTGAAATGAGCTGTAGAAGCAAGGACAGAGGCACAAGATTTATTTATTTATTGAAAATCAGATTTCTACCACATAAACAATTGCTTCTTTTTTTCTTTTCTTCCTATTTTATAATATTATTCACTTATTCTTATTCTTTGTAAGTCTTACTGTATGACTCTTCATCCAGCTGTGTATTGGAATCCTAAAATGGAGTGAAGAAAAGAGTTTTATTATATCCTTTACTGGTGATCCTGTTGCCTGGCAACAGTTTTCTTTTCACACTCTCATTCCTGACTCTCCCAACTATCATGAGATAAATGTATATACAAAAATTCCAAGTAAGGTTAAACACTAACTAAATCAACCAATTGTATTAAAAAAAGCATGATGTTATTGCCAATATATGTGTCTGTATCTTTGTGAGAAAGAATGCTAATGGATTATACGAATGTAGGAATTAATCAGAATATATAAGCATGAGGATATGACTCCTCCCACAGCAGAAACGAAATGGACAAGTCATCAATAATTGTAGACCCATAAATTCTATGCTGGGTCATGAACATGAAAGGGAGTTCTGTGTCTGCATCTCTTTTAACCCACAACCAAGGCCCCAACATGGACAGGAACCCCTGTGAAATGGACACAAGCAGAATGCAGGAGTGAGCATTTCATGGCATGTGAAACTCAAACAGAGTCTAAGGCAGTCAGGTGATACAAGGCAAAAGATAAACTATAAGTCTTGAAATAGAGGTTCTGGATGAGAAGGAAATAAGTACAGCATGTCTCCTATATCCATTGAGGATTGATTACATACATACATACATACATACATACATACATACATACATACATACATACATACATACATACATACATACATACAGTGGACCCTTGTATAACAAACAGTGTGTATAACATAAAAGTTGTACAGCATAAAAAATTCTGGAGATAGGGGAAATTTGCTTAACATAATCGCCTATGGGGGGAATCCACACAACATAAAATTGGGATCACTCCATATTCAATGTATTCCTATGGGAATTTGTATAAAGGAAAATTTGCTTAACATAATTTCATTTGGAACGAATTATACAAAAATATAAGGAGAGAGAGAGAGAGAGAGAGAGAGAGAGAGAGAGAGAGAGAGAGAGAGAGAGAGAGAGAGAGAGAGAGAGAGAGAGAGAGAGAGAGAGAGCTTGGTAAAAGGAAAGAAACAGAGGCAAAATATTTTCTCATGCATTACCAGAGCTGGCCACTAGAGGGCACCGGAGAATATGCTATGTATTCTACCAGCAAGTATTCACAGTACAACCTCTAGCTCCCTTTAGTGGTCACTTCTGGTAACACATAGGAGAACAGGTTTTTTTTCTTTTTTTTCTTTTAGTATTTTTAATATTTTCTGACCATGGATAAGTGAAACATCAGATACTGGTCCCATGGGATAAGGGAATCCTACTGTGCTAGAAGGAAAAATCACAAAGAATGTGAAGCAAGCCTGACCTCTGGTCACGTCTGGGAGCCAAGAAGAATATGTGTTGCATATTGTGGGAGTTCCCAATTCTTCTCTGAGTACTTGGTTTGAAAGGCAGTAAATCCGTTCAGACAGAGAAAAGAATACAGGCAACTGCTCTGGAGGACTGTTACCTGGAAGCCACATCCCCCTGAAGCATTATAACATATTCTCATGTCAATATTAGGAGTGTTTAATGACTGGGCCACAAACATTTGATCTGGTAGAGATTAGACCTTTAGGGAAATAAAAGCTAATATGCTTGTCCTCCTTAAGTAATATAATTGCTTAAACAAAATAATAATCAATACATAGGCCAACATATGCTAATTAACACATCTACAAACAAATGCAGGAGCCTAAAATGAACAAATGCTGGAATTGCCAACTTCAGTACACTTGATTTAAATCAGATCTTATTAAAACATGATTACACTGTATTAACTTAAGGTAATTTGTCTATGTATTTCTATATCCTTATCCCTGCATCTACGGGTAAATTAATTGATAGTGTATTTTGCCCATGTGTGAAGGTTTGGTGGAGTTGTGTGGAGAACAGCACAACCACAGGGGGGGGAAGGGGAAGAAAAACTCATTCTGAGGTAAAATGGACAGAATGTTATCTTTCTTCATGATGCAGGTGAAGAACAGTGAAATAAAACCTCCACCGGCTTTGGAAAGTAAGAAGGACTGACAGTTCTGGCTGTTATTAGCCATGTTAGTCTTTTTAAGAATTTCAGGCAAAAATGAAAGAAAAACAAAACAAAACAGACACAAAACATGTGGCACCTTAAATACTAACTTTCATATTTTAATGTAACATTTTGTGGACTACAGCTGCTATATGTCTGAAGAAGCGGATTGTAGTCCACGAAACATTACATTAAAATATGAAAGTTAAGTCTTTAAGGTGCCACATGTTTTGTGTCTTTTGTTTTGTTTTGTTTTGTTTTTCTTTGATTTTTGGCTGTTATTAGTTAGATAATTGAAGATGCCAGAGTGATTCTGAAGATGAATTATAGAAAAGTTTAGTTGGAGGTTCATGAAGGAGCCACCAAGTCTATTCCTCTCTTCTGTGAGAGGATTTTGCATCTAAATCATCCTTGCAGCCTACATAATGACTCTATAGGACGTATGAGCAGCTTGTTCTGTTGCCCAAAATTTAAGAGAACAGTTCTTAATTCTCAGATGAGTTAGTATATTTTGGCCCCAAAATTGTCTTTCTTTAACTCAGCTACATTGCCACATAAAGTTGTTGAAAAAATCCACTGGGACAAAGAGTAGATGAGGTAGGATGGGAATTGCAACATAGAATAGGTAGAGAGGTAGTACAGAAACACCTGGAAACATTAAATGAATTTAAGTCTCCTGGGCTAGATGAATTACACCCAAGGATATTAAAAGAACTGGCAGACGTGTTTTCATTACCATTGGCAATAATCTTTGAGAAGTCATGGAAAACAGAAGTCCCCATCAATTGGAGAAGGACTAATGTTGTCCCCATTTTCAAAAAGGGGAAAAAAGAGGACCCAAATAATTACCGCCCAGTCAGCTTGACTTCAATTCCTGGAAAGACCCTAGAGCAGGGGTTCTCAATCTAAGGCCCCGGGGCCGGATGCAGCCCCCCAAGGTCCTGAATCCGGCCCCTGGGACCAATTGCAACCTCCCCCCACCTACCCCCTCTTTTGTTAGCAAGCCAGCCTCCACAGCTGCTTTTGGACTGTGATCTGGCCCCCAGTGGTGTCTGGGTGGTGGTGGACCGGCCCGCTGTTTGAAAACTTTGAGGACCCGTGCCCTAGAGCATATTATTAAACAGGCAGTCTGTAATTATTTAACAAACATTGCAGTCATTGCAAGAAGTCAACATGGGTTTCTTAAAAACATGTCATGCCAGACTAATTTGATCTCTTTCTTGTAGATGAGGCCTTGTAGATGAGGGGAATGCTGTAGACATTGCATATCTGGACTTTAGTAAGGCCTTCGATAAGTTTCCCCATGGTATTCTTGCAAAGAAGTTAGTAGAAAGTGGGATAGATAGTGCTACTGTTAGGTGGTGTAAGGAAACTCAGGAGTAGGAGTGTAGCTAGCCGAGAATTACCTAAGTTCCTGTACGTTCTTTTAAAGAAAACAAATAGCCTGAGAGTGGGATAGATAGCACTACTGTCAGGTGGATTTGTAATTGGATGACTGATCGCACCCAAAGGGTGACCATAAATGGCCTCTCTTCAGCTTGGAGAGACATGACCAGTGGGGTGCCTCAGGGTTCTGTTCTGAGTCCAGTGCTGTTCAATATCTTTATTAATGAATTGGAGGAAGGAATAGAGATTATGCTAATTAAATTTGCAGCTGATACCAAATTGGGAGGGGTTGCTAATTCCCTAGAGGATAAGGTGAAAATCCAAAATGACCTTGACAGATTAGAGTGCTGGGCCAAAGCTAACAGAATGGATTTCAACAGAGGGAAATGTAAGGTGCTGCATCTAGGTAAAAAGAATGAATTGCACAGATACAGGATGGGAGACACCTGGCTGGAAAATAGTACCTGGGAAAGGGATCTGGGAGTCTTGGTGGACCACAAATTGAACATGAGTCAGCAATGTGACACAGCGGCCAGGAAAGCCAATGCAATTCTTGATTGCATCAACAAAAGCATTGTGTCTACTCTAGATCAATTGAATTGATAGTACCACTCTATTCTGTTCTGGTCAGACCCCATCTGGAGTACTGTGTCCAGTTCTGTGCACCTCAATTTAAAAAGGATGTTGACAACCTCGAGTGGGCACAGAGGACGGCAGCGAGGATGGTTGAAGGTCCGGAAGAAATGTTTTATGAGGAACAGCTTAGGGAACTGGGAATGTTTAGCCTTTCAAAAAGAAGGCTGCAAGGAGATATGATAGCTATGTTTAAATATTTGAAAGGATGTCATATTGAAGAGGGAAAAGGTTTGTTTTCCATGGCTTCAAAGACTAGGACTCTGAGGCAATGGTTTCAAACTACAGGAAAAGAGATTCCATTTGAACATTAGGAAGAACTTCATAACAGTTAGAGCTGTAGAGGGGAGTCATGGCAAGATCTGTTGTCTCTAGATGCCTTAGGAGCCATTTTATAGCCCAATAAATCAACAAAGCAAACATAGCTAAAAATTCATTGATTCGTTTTCATCAAGGGGCATCAATTTGTATTAATATGAATCAACAAATTAGTGGGGTTTTTTTTGATGAATTTTGTATTTTTTAGAATTTGTGTCCACCTCTAGTCAGGATCCAAGTTAAAATATTGTTATAAAATGAAGACTGGAAGCTTATTTTGTCAGCTTGTCTTCCCTAGTGAACTTAATATTAGGGTCCAGCACATTGATCTGGTCTGTAAAGACAACTGGCTGGCTTTTCTGGATTGTGCAGTCATCATTGGACTGTGGCCTGGGAGTAGAAATTTACAGGAAACCCACCCACACAGATCAGTACTTACTGTTTGACTCTCACCATCCATTTAAACACAAATTAGGAGGTGTCATCAGGATCCTAAACCACACAGCAGGGAGCATGCCCATATCCACAGAAGCCAAGAAAAAGAAAGACATGCACCTGAAGATAGCACTTAAGACCTGTGAATAGTCCAAAGTGGGCCTTCAACAAAGCAGTATGCCAACCCAGAAGAACAATGGGTCAGCCTGAGACCCAGACCCAATGGAAGAACCTGGTCATTCCTTACATGGCTGGAGTGTCTGAAAAGCTTAAAAGGATTGTTGGCAAACACCACATGCCTATTTATTTCAAACCCACCAACACACTAATGCAGAGACACGTCCACCCAAAGGACCTGGCACCAAAGCATAAAAGGAGCAATATAAAATATGAGGTCCAATGCAGAGAGGAGTGTGCAGACCTCAACACTGGAGAAACTAAACAGCCATTAAACTGGAGTATGGCCCAACATAGGAGGGGCAACAGACCAGGACCAGAATCAGCAGTACACCTCCACTTGAAGGACAAAGGGCACTCATTCAAAGATGAAGATGTACACACATTAGACAGAGAAGATAGGTGGTTTGAGAGAGAAGTTAGGGAAGACAACAAACAAACAAACAAACAAACAAACAAACAAACAAAAACAAACAAACAAACAAACAACAAATAAACAACAACAGTTCCTATAATTCTGGCTAGGGCAATCCCTAACAAATTCAGTTCCATATAAAAGTCCCATATGTATTCATCTCAGTGGTAGATGAATTTGCTCTTGGCAACTCCCAACCACTCCACTGAAGCCCAGGGGAAGATGTCCTAAGCCAGCTCCTTCCATAGGGCTGGGAAAAGTTACACAATGATGGTGAGCTATGTTACAGAAAACAAAACAAAACAATAACAAATGCAGCACCATAAAATCCCTTCCAATTTTATGGACAGCTCAAAGACAAAAACAGATATTTGGGGAGTGGGGCGGGGGGAAATCAAGCTACATATACTGGTAACCCCTACTGCTGAGAAATCATGGAAGATTTCCCTAGAGAGATTTAGTGAAATTGTTTCCCCAATTTCTCTCTAGCCACAGACAGAGTGGATAAATGTGAAAGGCCGTTCGTGCACAGCTGTAGTTTGTGCACAGTCAGCCTTTTCCTTTTATCCACTCCATGTTCGGAGCTCATCTACAGACATGCAGGCAACTGCACATTCCTGCAGGCTGTTCGTTGTGAGAGAGCCGCTGAATATATAATAGTGGATTTGTCATTTTATAGTTTAGCCATGATATGAACTGCATATCTTTAATCCTAGCTGTTGATTCAAAATGGATACTGAATTCAAATTCAAGTTTGTTTTCCTTAAGATTATGAACCCCTGTGAAAGAGCTTTTAACTTTACAAAGAGAAAAAAGAGTTACCTTGTCAGACTATTTCTGTCTGGCATGGAGTGCCGACAAGCAAGGTGGAACCTCCCATCTGTGGATCCTTCACTTTCAGGATGTGCCATCAAAGTGTAGAATACACTACCAGGGATCTTCTTCAGATGCGATGAGCCTGTCTGTCTAACTGATGTCCGATGGCCTCACATCTTCTCAGGTTTTGATAACTCTCACTGAACTCAGTCAGCCAATTTGCCCCTAACACTTGGCCCTCAGGTAGAGCTTTGATCTTTTCACAGCCCAAGGGTAGCCCTGAGTGAACAAAATGTGGCTACTTGCCTGCAAACATTCATAAAACATGTACATCTTAAGAGTTCAAAGTTGGTCTTTTAGAGCCAATCTGGTCTTCTCAGGATGTGTGCAAATTAGGACAGCCTCAGTTTCAACATTTCTGCCTCCAGAAGCAGTTCAAAGGGTTATAACCGTTGCTGCACAGGGCTGATGATGTCATCGACCATGACAATATTTAGGAAACAAAAATGTCTGACTCCCCCTCCTCTGGAAGCCCTTTGGTTCTCTTGAGTTCCCTTTCATCATGACAATACTGTGGGAGCCACGAGATGGGCTGACACCTTACATTCCAAAATTCATAGTCAGTGGTAAAATCAACTCAGTGGTGGCCATTTAGTGAATGAGAAACTCCCCCCTCCTACAGCCTGCAAGAACTTGCCAACAATGAAAGAGAATCCAAGGGAAACTTGAGCCTTGAGCCTTTTTTTTTTTTTTTTTTGGAGCGGGGTCGAGGGGTGAAGGACAAAAATGTTTAATTTCCAAACATTTGCTGTGGAGGTGGCCATCATCAGTCTTAAATGGCATGAGTTAAAGTAACACGATTTCAGCCAATATATTAGATATAAAGTAAACAGTAACCGGGACTGCAGTGGGAAAGTATGCCATGCTTGTAAAGCTTCAGGTTATCCCATATTCTTTGGCAAACAAGAGAACTCACCATTCATGCTAATTTGTGCCTGAGTACACAGGTGCTCCGTCATGATCTTTCGAAAGATACCTAGAAATGGATTCCGATTGTATTGAATTGCAGCCAATTATTAATGTTTAAATAGAATTAGCATGAGATTTCTGCAAAGTGCAGGGGAGTGTGTCTCTGCACGTGTTTGTAACATGTATAGCTGCAAAAAACAAATTACCAATATATATATATATATTGCCTGGCAGGAAGGAAGTCTAATATCTTTTTTTTTGTATGTATGTATCATGTTAAATATATTAATTCTTTTTGTGAATCTTTGAGCACAGATGCCAGTAGAGAGCACATGGCTCCTTGCTTCCACTCCATTCTCTCCCTTCCCTTTGGGTGTTGGCAAACATGCCTCCCTGCAGAATGAGGATGGAACACCTAATTAATTTGAAACCGAGGCTGGCATTATAATGTTTTCTTTGTACTGAATGTTTCATCTTGAGGGAATAAAATAATGAATCTAAATTTCTTGGTCCTAGGATTGGGGGAGACCTCTGATAACCTTAGCTTGCAAGGAATAGTAATGACTCCTCAAGCAGGCAGCTGGGTGGATTGTGATTGATTGAAAACCTCCCTCTTTTGGGACACATTTATCAGAGAATGTATGTGTTGCATTTTTCTTCCTGACTTCTGTTATAAAAAGTGTTGCCGTTTGTTATTAGAACTGGCAAGGGCATTGGCTCTATATATTAAACAGGTCTCAGTAATTGACCAGTGCACAATTCCTAGCATATGTATTTAATATTTCGTGTTCCGTTGATCTCAATGCAGCATGTGAAAGGAAAACTTCTCATACTAATACAGCTGTCCAAGATTTATTCCCTTGTGGATGATAAATGTTCAGGAAATCCCCTTTGGTATCTGAGCATGGCAAATGGATTGCGTTCTGAATCTGCACCCTATCCACCTAAATTCAAAAGAAAAATCTTGGCAGATCTAGATTACTAAATTTTGATCTAGCAATTTCATCACCCTACACTACCCTCTGGGATGGGGTACTGGGGACACATTTTCCAAAACTTTCCCCAAAGTCTGGAGCTATGTTTTCCAAACCCATGCGTCTTCAGTTCTAGCATATCTTCACTTAACTAGCTAGCCAAGAAACAATCTTAATCTATCCATGTCAGATCGGTGTTGTGGGATTTATCTTTCAATGCAAATTCCTTCTGGCAGTCTGTGAAAGGATGGTGATATCATAGTCCGCCCGTGGTCACATTTTCCATCATCTCCACAGTCCAATTAAAACATGTGGATGGGGTGACAGCCATTCCGTAACACACTTCCTTTGAGGCCTTGGGTATCTAAAGAGAAATAGTAATTTACGTGCAGTGATGGATTCAAGTATACATATGTGCATACATCTGGAAATTACCGCTAGTATGCCATGCACAGAATTCAGAGCACACCTGGCCTCTCACAACAGGTATAAAGGGCCTCACATTTATAGATTAAGACTGTAAAGTCAGACCCAAGTAACAGGGGTTGGTGGAGAGAGTGAATTCGCTAGGGCCACTCAGGGCACTTTTACATGACCCCTAAGATCCACTGGCAACTTAAATTCGGACCTGAGATTGTGGGGGTTTGTTCTGCTTTCTGTGTTTCCACCCCTCCGCAGTCCATTGCTCCTGTCTGCGTGAGGGGAGGGAGAAAAAAGAGAGGAAAGAATGCAGCCTCACCTCCGCTTTCCTCCATCTGCCAGTTGAGCAGCCCCGTAGGCATTCCAGGCTGTTAAAGGGGTGGGAGGACAACAAAAGGCGAGGAGAGCCTGGCATCCACAGCTTTATAGTCCGCACTGGAAATTTTTTTACCTCCAGAGACCAGGTACTTGGAAAATGCGCTGGGGCACGCTTAGGTGGTCGTGGTCGTACTTAATTTTGTTTAAAGTCCGGAGCTGGTGGGAAAACAATTTTAAGGACCATATCTGGGAGCCCTTTGCTTCGGATTTTAGGGGTCATGTAAAAGTGCCGTCAGTGGCAAGCAGCTACTCTGAAATATCCTTTTGTTCACCCCCCCCCAAGAATGATGGAAGAGCCATGTCTACAGTACAATTTCAAATTCAGAGCATTCTTTAACTTTCCATAATAGGATCATGATGACTGTGATGATATTTCTGATTTACTGTCTGTGTCTGGGGAGGGATTCATAAGCACAATTCCAAGCGCTGTTGCAGTGCAAATTCTCCCTTCCAGCAGGTCCATTGGAGAAAAGATTGATTAATCGGGGATAAGCAATTCCTGAATCAGTTCTTTCCTTAATGTATTTATGGAATTTTCTACCTCTGAGGCCAAAGGCTGAAACAGATGTCATTTGTGGTCAAAAAGCTGCACTTTGGCTTCTGTGGAAGAACAAGAAAACTGTGCCACAGCATGCACACACTGGGGGTGGGTAGGGTGGAAATGAGCAAAGCACACTGCATGCATTATTAAAATGTGCACAAACACACTTGATTCAACGGGGGCACACATCCATTAAAGTGTCCATTTGAAATGCACATTTCTTATATCTTGTGTTCTGTTTTTAAATACTCAGTCGTACATAATGGAAACTGAATAGCCTTGAAGATGACAGAAGAAGGAAATCTATGGAAATGAACAGTCCTGACTTTGTTTCTCAGGGATTGCCTGAGTGGAATCTTATGCCTTGGCACTACAAGCATCATCCCTACTCCTAAGAGCAGACTCTTAGGGCATGAGGGTTGTGTGGGACCTGAGGCCCCTCCCTCCACCAAAGGGACCCTTCCTGCTGGTTGAGGGGTGGATGACATTGACCTGAAGAAGTGCTGAATTCTGGAGGGCCACCTCTGTCTTAATGCACCCCAGGATTTCTACTAGTTCTCTGGCCACAGAGGCAATGGTGGCAACTGGCAACACAGGCTCCCAAGACAACTAGTCAAGCCTGGCTTCGATTTGAGGTCTCATCTCCAGAAGACCCAACATTACTCTTGATGTTATTTTATTTTACCACTAACAAGCTATTTTTCGTTTTTTTCTTTTTTGTCTAAGACAGACTGCACCTCCATGTGATGTCATAAGAATCGACTTGAGATTATTTTCTTGTGTATTGTGTTTATTCAGTTCATAGCACAATCTTCACCGACATATTCATAGCAGAATCTACTTCTTTGGGAGCCTGGCTGCATAATCTCGTTATTACCAGTAGCATATCTACCCAGGTTTCTGATTGGCTTCTATGATGATGTGCATTTTTTCAATAAGAAAAAAAAAAACCTAGTTGGTGCCACTTCTAGGCACGGCACCATGGTACAAGCTCAACCTTTGGAGATGAAACTGCTAGGAAAATTTAAAAAAGCCTGTAACAGCTTAGCATTAAAAAGGAAGGAAGGAAGAAAAAAACACTAGACAAGACATTATCCTGGCAGCATTTCGCTTTGCCTGTGTGCTTTAGAGCAAGTAGATTATGCTAACAACTGGAAAGCAGTCAATTAGAAATCAAACTGATACTCTCTCTAGTACAAGGCACTAAAGGATTTTTGGATGATACGCTGACTGACTTCTGAGGCTGGCCGCCTAAAGCCCGACATTGCTTCCATCTGAAATACAAAGCCGTTAGGCACTCGAACACAGATCTTTCCACTCCAGACAACAACCAAAGTCATGCAGAATGTAAGAGCATCACTTGGCACACAGTAACAAATTCCTGCTGTTTCATGACAATCCATCATCGGTCAATCTATTTATTCCCCATACTTTGGAATTAATTCTCCACTAGAAGGAAATATCAATCATTCAACAGTTGATAGATTGATTCTTTCTATTGATAAGTAATTAATTCCAGGAATGCGAAATTTAAAATACAGGAAGGAGCCTATGTCCTCCTTTTGGAATAAGATTTAATATGGGTATATACCCTCCAGGCATCCTCCCTTCTTCCCTTCTTCCTGGCCATCATATGGAGTTCATTTTATTATTATTATTATTATTATTATTATTATTATTATTATTATTATTATTATTATTATTATTATTATTATTATTATTATTATTATTATTAATACATCTGGGGACTTTCAGGTGGGCTTCCTTTTGAAGTTACAAGGGTGGGTCGAAGCAAAAGAGGAGGAGAACGAGGAGATGAGGCAATTTGCGGAAGACTGGAGGAGGAGCTGAGCTTTTTCTAACGTGGAGCTGCGTCTGCATGAAACAAGACTGGCAGATTAAAGCTCCGTGATGGGGAAGGGCTTAAAGGCTGAGTCAAAAGCCAAAAAGTCTCTATTTACGCCCTACCTCCCAGCCTCTGGCAAGCTGACTAATAACAAACCGAGCTAACCAGAAAGACTAAACGCGGAGGGGAGAGTGCACGCGCGCCCGTCGCGGCCGTCTGGATCGTAAAAAAGAAGAGAAAACAAATGAGTTAATTACGCTTTCCCCCCTCCTTTTTTGTTGTTTTGCAAGACCAGGAGCGATCCGTTGAGTCCTACTCGGCGTCGGGTGTCTTGACTACACGCCGCAGCTTGCAAATGGTTAACTGACAATTCAGCCTCGCTGGAGAAGTCTGCTGTGAATTTTAATTGAGGCGAAGGGATCCCTGCTCACAGGATGGTCGTAGCGGGCTCCCCTGCTCGCTCCGGTTTCCCCGCCCTGCCAGATTTCTTGCTTTAAAAAAGAAAGAAAGAAAAAGAAAAGAAAGAAAAAAAGGAAAAAAAGCGAAATCTCTCCCCGTCTCAGTCAAATGCTTTGCCCTGCCTGCCTTTGATCCCGGATTTTAACTTCAAGGGACTGCAGCTTTACGCACCCGAGTTTACAGCAAAGTGTGATTTAACTCACAGGAAGGGAAGGACGAAGGGGAAAAAAATCTAGCCAAGAAAAGTGTGCCTGTGGGGAATAACCAGGCTCGGGGTTGCCTTTGCGAGAGTTCCTCTGTGCATTGCCGGTTTTGTCAGTGGGTGTAGCTGCTGTTACAGGTAAGGAGACTCGCGCCCAGGCGCGGAACTTCAGCCTAGCCAGCGTGTGGCGTTATTTTTAGCACCTTGGGCACAGATGGTACGTTTTCTCCCTCACAGAATGAGATGGTTTGCTCTCAGTTGACCGGACGCCTCAGGTATCGCAAAGTTACTGGAGGTGGAGGTGGAGGTGGGGATGGGGTTCCCCCCCTTCTCCCATGACAGAGCTGTTGAAGAAATCAGGTGGCAGCAGTAAAGCTGAGGTTGGAAAGAGTGACGTTTGGACTATTAACAAAATACTTTCTTAAAAAAACAAAAAACAAAATCGAACGATTCCTGTTGTGAAATATGCCGGTAGCACTCGGATTCCTTGCAGATTTGGACAAATAAGCCGAGAACCTGTTAGCTATTCACGCGATCCTAATCTGGGGCTTCGGACTTCTTCCGTATCTGATTTCTAAGAATGGTAGAACGCTAATTAAATCAAGACAAGGTATTTGATTTTTGCTTGGTAACTGATGGATTGATTGCTTTCAGATGTATGGAGAGAGGCTGCTTTAAGGAAGGTGGGCGGCAGGATTCCGGAAAGGGGACAATCGGTGTAAAACCTGTCCCAGCAGGACAAATACTCATGTTCACCGGTCTGTTTTCCCCACCCCGTTGCTTTCCATGCTCAAAATGGAACCAATGTGTGGATGTGCTGTAGTTTTCAGAAATGTTTGCGGAAATGTGAGATAATGCTTATAAGGCTTCAACTAAAAATGTACAGGCATGGTGATGAGGGAGACAGGGGGATAATGAGAAAGTTGTCATTTTTGAAAGTGCCATTTGGAATGTTTTCAGGTCCACCAACTTGATAATGCCTTCATGGAGCCATGGCTGATAGGATAGAAGATATATATATAATATATATTATATATATATATATATATATATATATAAAAACTTCTATCCTCTGTGTGTGTGTGTGTGTGTGTGTGTGTGTGTGTGTGTGTGTGTGTGTAATTAATGCATGCAATTACCCCAACTGGCTGCTTGGAAATGGTTGTCTTATTAATGGCTCAAGAAGGTGTGGGGACAGAATGAACAAACAGGAAAAAAAAACACCAAATCTATATGGCAGCACACGGTGGTCTTCTAGATAGAAGCTCAAGCATCTTTATTCACAGACGTAGGGATAGATAGAGTATGTGAGGAGTTGAGTCAGGCTTACTCCAGCTGGTCTCACTTACCCTAAACCTTAAAACTTCATGCTTGAGAAAAGACAGTGGGAGGCATTCAGAAATAAATATGCATCGCAAAGCGCCCTGCGATGTAGCACACAGTTTAAATTAATGCAAGTTGATTTACATCTCTGAATTTTGCTAAAGGACTTTGTAACCGGTCCATTCTGAACTCTCTGTTTGCTTAACTAGGAGGGCAGGTTAGAGAAAATAGAAGTGAAATAATGATCTAGTTACATTTCCGTAGACCTATGTTTACCAGAAGCTTTGTTTGTGAAAGGAGAGGAGGGAAAACAAAATTATGGGGATTAAAAGTTAATGCTTTCTCATTTCATAGCTGGTATTAAGGGAATCTCTTTGGATCTGCATGTCATGTCTTGCCCACCAGTTCTAATAAGGCGCTAAAAATGTCAAGCATAAACATGTGTTCTGGAGTTTAGGGATTGCATCAAGGCAAGCAGCTCACTTGTTTTATCCCACAAAACGTGTGTGTGTGTGTGTGTGTTTTCAAACCTTGTTATCAATCTCATCACTTCAAAAAGAACTGTGAGCCAGCATACTTTTATCTAAGTCAGTTGCAAATGCAGTGAAATATATGCATTTATCTGTTGGGATGAAGCTTCACTGGACTCAGTGGCACTTGCTTCTGAGTAGATGGGATTGCAGCATGAGAGTTGCTGGCAGCAATGGAACCAGTCTGGTTTACAGGCATGCTCTATGGGCGAATGCCTGTGTACAAAGCTGACCGTCACAATGCATCACCATCTAATTTTGAATAAAGGTCAGAGCTGCTACCTGCAGATCAGCAGCCTGATCATAAACAGGGTGTTTTACTTTTCCAGAAGTCTGCAGTAGGTTAAGAAGATAAGATAAGAGCATAAGTAAAAGAACATGCCTGATCAAGTTCATCTTCCAGAGGTGACCAGGATCACTGTGGGAATCCCTCGGTCCAAGGGTGGAAGGCACTCATTCTCTCTCACTGCTGCTTCTCAAGTTTCATGGTATTTGTTCATCTCAAGTTCACCTCATTGAAAGGCATGAACAATCTAAAGAAATGCAGAGTTATAAAGGGCAACACAATGCTTGTGGGCAGGGCCCAAATTCTAGTCCCGTGAGTATTGATTAACTCATTAATGAGCTAATATTTAGAAGCCAGGGTTCCTCCAATGGGCTCAAGCCAGCAAGTATGACTGCTCTCCTGTCGATGTCATTCTCAGACCAATCTTGAGAGAAAGAAAGTGAGAATGAGATGGGACCAAAGGAACCCTTCCCCCCCAGTTCCATGGCTGCATGGAGATTCCTATTAGGATCGTTCAAGTCTGTTTTTAACACTCTTAACCACTATGCCACACTGACACTCTGTGCATGGCATCATGCAAATGTCATTTTCATAGGGAAAGAGATGGAAAACTGCCACACAAATAGATGGTTTCCAGATGGTTGCATGTTGAACTCTTTCTCCAACCCAGCTTTGGTGTCGTCACTTAAAACGGTCACACAATGGAATGCCTTCCCTTGTGTGACAGAGGGACTAAGGGTGTAGGTTCATTGAATTCAGTCGGGCTTAATTCCGAATAAACATGCATAGGACTGCACAGCACATTAACTGTTACTACTTGCTGCTGCTAAGAAACAGCCCACACCTCAAAACAATTTCTGTGAAATGTGTTTTCAATACTCCCCACACCCTCAAAAGAGATCCTTCCTTGGAAAACGTGGTATAATTTACTTTGCTGCAGATTGGAAACAGATTATGACTTTATGTGAAACAGAAGGTGACACTCAAAACATCTCATAGTATAAACCCTTCCAGATAAGAAACAATTTTTAGGAATAACTTTAATCTCTTCTAAAGAACAATGCTAGTACATTTCCCACATTTAAAAATGTCAATTTGACCAGACATACTTCTCACCCATCAATATTTCTTTCAAACAAAATTCTTTACACTATGACCTCAAACACTATGTCTACTCAATAGTAAACACTTTTTTTTTTCTTCAAATGGGGTTGACATGCAAGTAAACAGGTGAAGGATTGCAGCTGTACAATGATGCAGATTTTGGATTTTGTAGACAATCATCCATCCACCCAACAATCACTAGATTCATCAAAAAACTTCACAGAAAATTGATGGGGATGCCTAAAAGATCTCCACTTGTCTACTATTGTTCCCTTTTTGCTATCCTTATAACTGCTACAGTCTCAAACATACCTAGAACTTAAAAACTATTGATAGAGAAAAATAAGATACAATGAGGTAATATAAGGAAGGGAGTGTAACAAAATATTGCAGCAGTTTCCATATGTGTTTATGTTTCTTGGATCGGAGGCATAGCCGGTGACAGGGTGGGGGATATTAAGTAAGTAATGTTACAAGCCAACACCTATGCTGGAACCTGCATTTTTTTTTGCATATTTTCATTTTTGAACAGTGATAAGTACAGCCAGTCTGCAGAAAATTTTGGAGGAAGGTGTCATCCTTCCATATAGGTAAATTCAAGATTTGTCCTGGGAGGAAGACTAGAAGAACAGTGTCAGAAGAAAGGTCTTGGGGCCTTTTTACACGACCCCTAAGATCCGCTGGCCACTTAAATTCGGACCAGAGATCTTGAGGGTTCATTGCTGTTCCTCTGTCCCCACCCGCTCCGCACTTCTTTGTTCTGCCTGCGTGAGGGGAGGGAGGGGAACAAAGCCTTAGACAGGGACAAAAGAATAAATCCTTACCTCCGGTGCCGGGGGAAGTTGCTCCGACCTCCGTTTACTACCTGGTTCCTCTTTAAGGGGCGGAGGCAAAAGAAAAACAACAGAAAGAAGTGAGGAGAGCTCAGGCACTCTCCGCATCAAATATTTTTCACCATCAAAAAGCAGGTACAAGAAAAGTGCGCTGGGTCGCGCTAAAGTGGGCGGGGTCGCACTTAATTGTCTGCAAACTCCGGAGCTGGTGGGTAAATATTTTTAAGGTCCAGAGCTTGCAGCCATTTGCGGCGGAGCTTAAGGGTCGTGTATAAACGCCCTTAGAGGTCTTGAATTTCTGTCCTACCTCTGACTTGCAGTATTTACAGGGGATGAAATATACTCTCTCATCGCTGCACACACACCCAAGCCTGCAGCAGAAACAGAATACAGTGGACCCTCATATAACAAATGGTTTGTATAACATAAAATCTGTACAACATAAAAAATCCAGAGATAGGGGAAATGTGCTTAACAGAATCATCTATGGGGCGAATCCATACAACATAAAATTGTTGCAATTAGAGATTACTCTGTTTTCAATGCATTTCTATGGGAAACTTATATAAAGGAAAGTTTCTTAAAATAATTTCATTTGGAACGAATTAATTCCTTTATACAAGGTACTACTGTAGTTAACTTCTTTGCCAGCTCCTTGTACACACCCTCAGCCCAAACCAGACTTAGCATGAAGAAAACAGCAGTGAGTAGCATAGCAAGGTTCAGGTTCAGCCTAACCCCCTCGCCAGATGCAACAGGGGGAGGGCAATGCTTCACGGCAGCACTGCAGGCTGATGCCTACTTCATAAAGCCTGTCTGCAATATTCAGTATGAACTACACTGCAGGACTGTTGCACACCGTTCTCAGAAGCAGCATCTCTTTCCAGCACACAGCCTGGGGATGATGAAGCACCTTTGCTTTGGATTTGGCATTAGTACAGCCAAACTGTGCTCTTTAAACTGTTCTAACTCAAGAATTGAATGAGAAAGGCAGGACCTTTGCTTTCATGCTTCCTTGTTTGTTTTGGAGAGCAGTATCCAGCTACTGCAAAATCTTGGATTTGTGCATGGATTTAATTCCTAGTTCCCGCCTTAAACCCCTCTTTGTTCCTTGCCTTGTACTGTATCTCAGATTTCTGGCTTACTGGCTACAGGATCAGTGTCATATTGAAGCTTTTTGCGTAGCTGGGACCATATCCACCACTTCACCAGTCTGTGGATGCCACTCCAAGTTTTGGTCTCCCAACAGACTCAGTGTTGTGTGGCTACTGAGAAATCCTGACTGTGCTGTTTTGAGTGTGCACAATGCTTTTATGCATCTGCAATTTGACCTTTCCCAAGCCTGACAATATCCCATTCTCATCAATAGGGGTGCTGGAACAAGGACTGACCCCTTCTCATGAACTGTGGAAGAAGATTGAATGGTTGGTGCAGAGGGTGGAGGCTGCAATTTACTTGAGGAGGAAAATCAAATTTAATACAGCAAAACATACCTCTGAGTAGATATGTAAAAAATTGCACGAGTGCCAGCTAAGTGGCAATAGTGTCACTGTAATTTCCCATCCCCTCATTTTATGTGGCTTGTTTGTTCTGGAATGTTAATCATACGAGACAGATACAAATCATTCAAGCTGCAGAGCTCTTCGTAGTAGAATTCTTCCTGTGCCCAACAGGCAGAAGAATGGCAAAACACATTGAGAACACATATCTAACTTCCATTTTGAGAACCAAGATGGGACTTGATGCCCCTCCCCCGTGTTGGCTGAATTAATTTAGGGCACATTGGGAGCCTAGACTCCCTCTTCAGTCATGGCGTCTGCTCTTCCTGGAATGACACAGAAGTGAGATCATTTGGCAAGAGCTTGCGATGTGATTTATCCCCTTCTCACAAAAGGACTGTGGCTCCTAGAAGCTGTCACAAAATTTGCATAGCCAGGAACTGGGTTGAAGGCTTCTCCCATAAGACGCTGATCTTCTATAGAACTGGGGCATGGAAGAACAATCCCCATGCCACCGAGCTGATGTCCAAAAGCACAGCTTTGATGGAAACGCAGTGGAGTCATTGGGTTGTTCTCTTGGTTTTATCAGGCTGGGTTTTTTAAATAAATGAGCACGGCAGATGCAATCAATTTTGCAAAGCTTTGAAATTTTAGATTAAATAATAATAAAACAATAACAAAAGCGCAGGGAGGGGGAGCCCATGGTTAAGAACATCAGCCATGATCATACTAATGAGAATTAAAACCCTACTAAAACATTGTTAAAATATAACAAATCCCATCTGCTGTGCGGTCAAGTATTTAAAAATGAAATGTCTCCTCTAAAGGGATTTTTGGGGGGTCTGGTGGCAGAAGGACAGCGAAGCGGGGTAGAAACAGAATCATAGAACCATAGAATTATGACGTTAGAAGGGGCCTACAAACTGGCCATCGACTCCAACCCCCTGTATCAAGGCAGAAATACAAATCACAAGATAAATCAATGGACAGAATAAACCTGCCAAGAAAGGACATTTCAGTCTGGGAGCCGTCACTGAAAAATTCTCTTGTGAAGATGCTGAGGCTGAGAGAAGAATCACCTCGGATGGTCTTTGCATTTACAGGGGAATCATAGATCAGTAGATGCAGTCCTTCAGAGAGCCCAGATCCAAGCCATACATGGCTTTATAGGTCAACTGAACGAAGTGGAAGCAAGTAGAAGCAAGTATACTTATTGTAATGGGAGTTACATGCTCCATGCATCCAGCCCCATTTAGGAGCCTGGCTGCAGCAGTTTGATCCAGTTAGATGCTCAGTCCACTTACAACAGCTTATCACTGTAAATCTCCACTGAGAGCACGAGGAGGAGGAGGAGGAGGAGAATGGAGTCATATAAATCCATCTCAGACTGAGGCTTTTTTTTGGGGGGGGGGGAACAAAAAACAAAACACACGTTTTTTCTCTTTCATGGCCACAATCCTATTGGTGTTAATACTGTAAAACAGGGATGTCTAAACTTTGGCCCTCCAGGTGTTTTTGGACCACAACTCCCAGAATTCCAAGCCTGTACTGCCAATGACAAGTGGCTGTGAGAGTTGTGGTCCAAAACATCTGGAGGGCCAATGTTTGGACACCACTGCAAAGGTTTGTTCAAATTTCCATGGCTAATTGACAAGGTGCTAAGGAGTGGCTCAGTCATGTATCTGGTCACACGTCTGATGACTCAGTTGAGATGTGCCCCAGTAGCTTGTCTGTTAGCTGTATATGGGTGCAGCAAGTTAAACAAATCTTAATGTGATCCCCAGTAGGAATCTAGCCTTTCCTTTTGTTTTGTCCTGATTTCTCCCTACATAACTTTGCTACTTTATAGGTACTGTCCTAAGAGTTGCATTATTTATTCATGCGAACCTTTCAGTGTTGCTTTGAACCTTTGGATGTAGCTCGGAACAACAACTGCCTTTTGCCCTTGAATCCAAATTTCCAAATACGTCTTGGCACCACATGTCTGCCGAGCACAGCATTTTTGTGGTCTATATATGTATGCTGCAGGTTCTCAGAACAATGAGTCTGTTTTTGAACCTTTTGTTATAAATAATGGAAAATGGAACACATGGCTGTTACACAGAATAATGACAGCTAATTTCTTAAACCCAAATGCCCAAGCCCTCTCAGAAGCAAGGGGTTTTCTTATGTTGGGATCAGTGTAGGATCAACTACAACTGCGTTTCTGGCAAATATATTAGGGTGTTGGGATGAAGACCCTATAGCACATCAGATTACCTTTTCACCTGGGGAATTATTGCTTTAATTTCTCATTTTCTTCATATTTTTTTCCTCCTATAATAGCTGGTTTTTATATTGCTCCATACTAATTCTTCCCTTCCAAATCTGATGAGATAATCTTAAAGTCCTTTATTGTCTGTTGTATTTTACAGAAGCTGGTGGATGACCATGAAGCTCTGGATAATAACATTAAGTTTGTTGGAGGTTGCTTGTGATGTACTCCAGTATGAGCCATCTTTCCCTTCATCCATTGGCTCTTGTGAGGCGTTGTGCTCTTGTGAAGAAAAGGATGGCGTCTTTCTTATATACTGTGAAGGCAGAGGCATTGAGGAGCTCTCTCAAGTACAGGTTCCACCATCCCTGCCTTTCCATCTTAGTCTTCTAAACAACAGTTTGACTTTACTACGCGAGAATGATTTCTCCAGGTTTATCAATGCTCTCACACTACATCTAGGATTTAACTATATTGAAGACATTGAACCAGGTGCATTTAATGGTCTAAGTCTCCTTAAGCAACTTCACATCAACCACAATTCTTTAGAAATGCTTAAAGAGGACACTTTTCATGGGCTGGAAAATCTGGAATTCCTTCAAGCAGATAATAATTTCATCACAATAATTGATTCAAGTGCCTTCAGCAAGCTCAACAAGCTCAAGGTGCTCATTTTAAATGACAATGCCATTGAGTTTCTTCCTCCTAATGTATTCCGTTTTGTGCCGTTAACTCATTTGGATCTTCGTGGGAACCAGCTGCAAACTCTGCCTTACGTTGGGTTTTTAGAACATATCGGCAGAATACTAGACCTTCAGCTAGAAGATAATAAATGGGTCTGTAATTGTGACCTACTGGAGTTAAAGAGTTGGCTAGAAAACATGCCCCCACAGTCTATCACAGGCGATGTTGTGTGCCACAGCCCTCCCATTTTGAAAGACAGCATTTTAAGTAGACTAAAGAAGGAGTCGCTGTGCCCAACGCACCCTACAAATGATCTTGATGCCCCATCAGGATCCTTGCCCTTGGTGGTTACCACATCAGTCAGTGACAGTCACTACTCAACCAAGGTAATACCAATTTTTAAAGCTCCTACCAAGGAATCCAGTTTAATACTTCACGTGACAAAGCCAGCCACTCTGCTTCCTGGAATATATTGTCCAATCCCATGCCAATGCACGAGCCATATTCTTTCAGGGATTTTAATGCAATGCCAGGAACAAAACATTGAGAACCTCTCAGATTTAGGCCCTCCTCCTCCAAATCCTAAAAAGCTTATTCTAGCTGGAAATATAATTCAAACATTACTTAAGTCAGACCTTGTAGACTATGGTAGTCTAGAAATGCTTCACTTGGGAAACAATCGTATTGAAGTTTTAGAAGAAGGATCCTTTATAAACCTTACCAGACTGCAGAAATTATATCTGAATGGCAATCATCTCACCCAGCTAAGTCGCAACTTGTTCTTGGGTCTGCTGCATCTTGAGTATTTGTATCTCGAATATAATTCCATCAAGGAGATTTTACCAGGAGCATTTAGCCCAATGCCTAAACTTAAGGTCCTCTATTTAAATAATAATCTTCTTCAGACTTTGCCACCTCATATTTTTGCTGGAGTTCCTCTAGCCAGGCTAAATCTGAAAACAAACCAGTTTGCACATTTGTCTGTAGGGAATATTTTAGATGATCTGGATCTATTAGTACAAATTGAACTTGAGGACAACCCTTGGGATTGTAGTTGTGACTCAGTTGGGCTGCAGCAATGGATACAAAAGTTGAGCAGAAATACAATGACGGGCGAAATTTTATGTACGTCTCCAAGGCACTTAGCTAAAAAAGAACTGAAATCTCTGAATAGGGACATGTTATGTCCGGGATTGATCAATAGCCCAGCCCTTCCAACTCATGCGAGCTTCATTATTGTCACAACGTCATCAACCACCACCGATATAGCAGACACCGTTCTTCAATCTCTCACTGATGCCATCCCACTTTCTGTTTTGATACTGGGCCTTCTGGTTGTGCTCATAACTATCATTTTTTGTGCAGCTGGTATTGTTGTCCTGGTTCTACACCGTCGGAGAAGGTACAAAAAGAAGCAGGCGGATGAGCAGATGCGGGACAGCAGCCCGGTGCAGCTCCAGTATAGCATGTATGGTCACAAAACCACACACCACACCACTGAGCACCCAGCCACAACCTTGTATGAACAGCGCATGATCAGTCCCATGGTTCAAGTTTATCGAAGCCCATCTTTCAGCCCCAAATTTGCAGACTGTCGTGAAGACCAGAATGACAAGGGCACAAATGATTCCAGACACCTTCGCAGAAGTCTGTTAGAAAAGGAGCACTCCTCCCCCTTGACAGGGTCAAAGGTCAAATACAAAACTTCAGATCAATCAGCTGAATTTCTGTCCTTCCAGGATGCAAGCTCTTTGTACAGGAACATTCTTGAGAAAGAAAGAGAACTCCAGCAACTAGGGATAACGGAGTATTTACGGAAAAACATTGCTCAGTTACACCCTGATATGGAAGTACATTATCCAGGAGCTCATGAAGAGCTCCAGCTTATGGAGAGACTCATGTACTCCAGGCCAAGAAAAGTTTTACTTGAACAGACTAAAAATGAGTATTTTGAACTTAAGGCCAACCTGCACACAGAACCTGATTACCTGGAGGTCTTGGAACAGCAAACGTAGAGTAAATAAAAATCTATATTGAAAACGCATTGAAAAACCCTTTGGCGGTACTGAATCTGAAACTGTAAGGTGGAAAACTTAGGTGGAAACTTTGTAAATAAAAGTGCCTTATAATAAAAGTGTCATCAATCAAACGTTTTAAGCACAGCAGTAATCTGAGTGGAAAGAAACTCTCAGGGATAACTGTGTGAAGCCATGGAAAAGTTTGCAGGCAATATGTCACTTACTCACTCACTCACACACACACACACACAGACACACACACACACACAAGTAAATTGTGAACGTTGTGTGACTGGAATCTGGGAGGACATTCAGTTTTCTTTGCCACATTTCTCCAGACCTGCATGACAATCCCTCATTTGTTTGCTGAAAAACAAGGTTAAAATGTTTTTATTGCAATTCCCTCGTTTTATTGGCATCATTTACTCTTTATTTTCTGAAAAAGCACCTGTATACTTAGTTATGCAACAGGCTGGTGTATATTGGTTAGTCCACATGTATGAACACTGTCTACAAATTGCACATGACATTGCCATGTAATAATGCAAGAAATATTAAATGGTTTTTTTTTCTTACAAAAGATATATTTTAATCTTATCCAAGGTCTACCAATACAGGTATTGGAATATCTTGTATTTAGAATGATATTTATTCAAAAAGTTGTTAGAATATTTGGATGGTGGAAAAGAGCTGAGTACAGGTTTCATCCAGGAATTTCAAAGACATACAAACAAACCTTTGCTCCTTACCCTGCCTGGCAGTTTGAGACTGATTTTGGACTTACAGCACACCTGGGAAGTTTAAAAAACTACTGAGAATTTATTGTAAATATATGAGTAAATTCAATGTGCTGGAGTTTTCGTATTTATATGATTGGCTCTTACTATGATTGCAGACATTCCAAGGAAAACTATAGACAGTGTACTTCACATACAAATTAGAATGTAAATAAGTTATTAAAAAACAACACACACACACACACACACACACACACACACACACACACACACACACACACACACACACACACACACACACACACACACACACACCAAACTGGTATGCCTCCGTGGGAAACTGTTGTTTTCACATTATGTTGCCAAGTGCCCAGAGAGTGCTTTACCACTATGGGATGTATCATCCTCTACAACATCTGGTTTTGATATTATGATTTGGAGGTGGGCTTTCATTCTTGGAAGTTTCAAAGAGTAGAACATCCCTTTTAATCTTGTCCCCCCTCTCCTGTTTATGAGGTATGGAGCGGCTTTGGTGTGATTTGGAGAGCCACAGAAGGCCTAGGCAACCTGTTGTTGACTACTGATAGAATTGCCTCTTGATGGCCACAACTGGACAGCCAATGAGTATTCCTCAGGTTAAATACCTCATATGATTCAAGCATAATGTCAAGTATGTAAACTGCACTTTGGGATGTGCAGTAAGCATCCTGGCTTAAAGTGATTTGTTGAAATCTGTGCCTGTAACATAATTCCACTATGCTGAATGAAAGTGATGTGCTTATAATTGCCCGTGTCTGATACTGGAATCCTAACGCTTTTTTTCCCCCCACAGGAAAGCCTCATTGGCCAAAATCCTCCTAGTTACCTCTGTTGGTGTAATAGGATTGCCTCAAGTGAAGAAGTTAAGGCGGGCATTTGGTGCTGCATGCTAAGTTGGAGGACTTGGTGTGCTAAAGCAAATACCTGTGCTGACTTCTTATTGTAATTTCCCAATGAGATGTACACTGAATGTGTTATCCTGATATGAAAAGTCAGCAGGACTTTGGCCACTGATTTCCAGATGAAGTATATTTAAGCTTACAGTCTAAGTATTTAATTATGGGGTTGTTGTTTTTTGGTACACACAGTATAAAACTGAAAATAAGCCTGAGATGCTATATGTCTTACTCATAAACCTCCTCACTTGATAGCAATTTCCATGGGGCTGTGTCTCACATTGCACCACATCAGACCCAGGTTAATTCTTGAGTATGCAACAAATTTTAACTCTTTGAAAGTAGACTTGTGTTTTGAGACACGGAAGGGATAACAAGTCTGTTGGATTTAGTTGTGTTTTTTTTTAAAAAAAATAGGACTTCACAAATTGTTTGGGAATTCATTAGAAATAAATTAAGATTTAATATATCAAGCATGATTGACCAAGGAAATGACCTGCAAGCAACTAGAGAGAAGGACTTAAAATTTGAAACTCTGACTCTTAATAATCTGGCTTTGACTCATTAATCTTCAGCCACATTCGAGGTGCTAAATTTCTTTGTGCGATAGGGTGCATCATCGTTGAGAGCTGCACGTTAGGCAGGGAGACTATGTTAATCTTCATACAGCATTTGGAATAGCTGTACTTCTTGAATTTATCCAATTCTGATAACAGTGAATTTTACTCATCCCTCCCGTTGTCCTTATAAAAGCTACCCTGCATTCACCAGTATCTACATGAATGGGAAAGAGGAGAGATTATTTAATTTTTTAAAAAATCCACTTCACATGTACACAAGAGCAAAATGGAAAAAAATGTCCCTCCCTGTTTTAGACCCCTACCTGCTCCAACCACAGATCACTTGTTTTGGTTAACACTTTTAAACCTTAGATGCATATCTTTTTAAAAAAACACATCTCAAAAATTTTGTCTTCAGTACAAGATGTGCTGCTAAGAAAGATTCACAGGACTGAAGGTGATCTCAATCATGACAGTGTAATATTACAAAACCTGGTTATACTGTATTTATCTTAGTTATTTATTCTTCACTGTCTGGATCTTTTCAAGTTTACAATTAGTCTTATTATTCTTGGGTGCTTTTTAAGCAGATCAAAGAATGTCTCACTATAAATAAAGAGATGGGAATAATGCATTTCTTTTTGAAAAGCTCTCATTTTAAATCGAACAGCCATTGGCAAGACCTGCAGACACAAGTTCAGATATGTTCAGAAATCAAATGGGAGGCTTTTGTCCAATGCCATGCATACAGAAGCATCTTGTTTGGGGTGCAAGGAGGCACTTGAATACCCATGTACGACTGACACAGTGCCAAATTGTTGATCTGACCTGCATTTCCCCTCTGGTTTAAGGCAGGCCTTTGTAGACCGGCAAGACTTGATATACTTCTTTTCTGAACAGTTGTAACTATTCAAGGCTCAATTGTTTCGGCAATACACATATTATTGTGTGTATTCTTTGTGCACATACACATACATTAAGCCTACAAAGTCTCAGCCAACCCAGTTGTTATCAAATAGTAAAACATTTCAATGAAATTTCTACAGGTTTGTGTACAAAATTATGTAGCTTCTTAATGGTGCTGCGGTTTTGAAAGAATCAGTGTCTGTGGAAAGGAGAGAGAGAGAGAGGAAGTATTTGCATCAGATACTTGAATATTACTGTTAGTGAATGCAACACCGCAGTTCTATAAAATGAGACTGGGCTTTTTGTCAGGACTACTGTGTGGCTGAACTAACTACAAGGGTTCAGTGATATTGATGTGCTAGTAGAGCATATCATGTAAAAAGGACATTCTAAAAATGGAGACAGACCAAACATAAACAAATTACAACTTTGAAACTGGACTTGGATTAGCATGTGCCAGAAATGCTCTTGTTCTATAAAATAGTGGGGAAGTTTGGGCAAAGACTCTTGTGGCTCAGTTGTTAAATTGCAGTACTTCAGTGAAGCCTCTTCTCATGACTTGAGTTCATCCTTGTTCATATTGAAAGATAATGCGTGGCCCCACCTACTTCTTTTATTTGGAAGGAATCAAGTCTGCAGGGGCTGAAACACTGATCCCTAAACAATGTATTTCAAAAGTTAAAAATCACCATTTTGTTACAAACTGGACATGCATAGAACAGACCTACCCCAAAAGTCATTCCAAAGTAGATACATTGTTACATCTTCATGATCAGGGAAGAGAGGTCTTTGAAGAGCAATGAAAGGTCACAGAAATAGTCAAACGAAAAGAAAAATAAATTTGCCTTTTAACTCCAGGAAATTAGCATACAATTGTGTAAGACATGGTCCAATTATTTCTGCATTAGAAAAGGACATGGCAGTTGTGTTTGCCTATCTCTGAGTGCTTCCAGTAAACATTTCTGAAACCAACCTCCTGATACCAGACTTCAAAGGGGATATCACTTCCAGCATTGCGGCAATCTCAGTTTTTGACCCCGTCAGTCAGGTCCCAATTAGCTGACTCTCAGGAGAAGAACTTTTAAATTCCTCGGTGAAACAGGAATTGGTGCAGGGAAATGAACCAGTTCACCGATTGCAAATATCTTTAAAACAATTTCAACAATAATAGAAGGCTACTCGTTGAAGGTGTTACATTACTGGTTTTTGCTTTGTGTCAGAAGATGCTTCTACTCTGCCAGCAGAGCTTTAGTGCTTGTCTCCTGTCATTATTTCAACCATCATCCCACTGATCTTGTCACCATACAATTGGAAATTAAGTGGGGGTGGGGGTGGAATCCAAAGATGAGCTTTCAATGCACTTATTCGCTATATGGTGACTATATGAGCGAATCATCTCCAGAATGTCATGTCATGAACAGTTCCGCTCACATCTTGCAGACCAAGAGCATATCAGATTGTCTTTTCACTCTCCTACCCCCTTTCCCATATTGTCTTTTCCAGCAGGTTCTGCTCAGATTTTGCAAACTAACAGCTGTAGCTCCCTAATAGTTGTACAATACTTTCCTTTTTCCTAATGTATTCTCCCAGCAATATATTTTGTAGTCAGTTCTTATTTTTCATTATAAAGTATGTGCAAGGTAAGATAGTGTAAGCTTAGTTGACTCAGTTGTTTGTTTGCTTGCTTGCTTGCTTGCACTAGTGACAGTTTGGCCTGACTTGATTGGGCACCCACTTTTCTACTTTCTGGGTGCCTGTGGAATCAGTAGTGCTCTCCTCCAACACCCCATTTCAGCTGAATTGTGGGTTTTGCTTTTGTTTTTTGGTTACAGTCTTCCTTCACTTTATTTCACAAAGTAGGGATGATTTGACCTTGGCTTCTAGTCACAATCTATGCTAACTCCAATTTCTCCCTTTCGATTCTTTCAAAAGTCCAGGGGTTGCCTTTGGAAAAGATACAGGTAACATGTTCCTTTAGGCTCTGTTCTTGATATAGTTTTTTTTTAATCAGATTGCCTAACTCAAGTAAAGGGTTTGGAAACTGATTTCCTGATCTGCATTCTGTGGAATAGGCATAGCAACATTAGTTCGCAACAGTAGTGAAAAGTTGTGTGTGTTTCTCCATTCCATGCTTCACATTCACTCACGCCTTTGCTTTACCACTTAATTAAGTCCCAAAACAGCCCTTCAAAATATTTTAGCCAGAAGGCCTGCAGTCACATCCCAGTATATTATTGTCTTTTCCTTTTCCTTTTCCTAGCAACTAGTGTCCATCTTCTCAGATCTTCTATCACTGGGGAAATCTACATGAGGGAAGCTTTTGTTGCATTGTATGGGTAGTTATGTATATGTAAACTTCCAGTTTAAAAATCTAGGAAATTCAGTTTTGCACTACTAATCACAGTTGTCAAAAAACCAGCACTGATCAATGCTTTGTCTTTGGTTGAGAGGTGGCAAACTAATGGGGGGAGGAGCATGTTTTCTGGGACTTTGTCTTTTGTGGTGGCATTTTGTGAATGGTAGTGAGTACAAGAGGTTTTCCTGCAGGCCATTCTTGACTGCTACCACTGGTGTTGTCAAAATTATTTATTAATTTTTATTTATTTATTTATTTTTATTTATTTATTTATTTATTTATTTATTTATTTATTTATTTATTTATTTATTTATTTATTCAGTTAGAGATGGGCACGAAATGAGCAATTTTTCATTTTTGTTTTCGTTTTTTCATTTCGTTACGTAACGAAATGAAAAACAAATTTTGTCTCCAAAATGAAACAAAACGAACTGAAACAACAGAAATTTTGTCGTGCGTTTCATTTTCGTTGCGGCAAATACATTGAACTGTAATGAATGCTAACGAAACAGCAATTTTTCATTTTTGTTTTCATTTTTTCGTTTCGTTTCGTTACGTAACGAAACGAAAATGAATTTTTTTGCAAAAAATTCATGAAAAATGAAAACAAACCGAAATGGACCCCCTAAACGACAAACGACAAACGAAACACCATTTTTTGAGTCGTGCCCATCTCTATATTCAGTGTTATAAATAAACATCCAGGCTATCCTTTGATATATATATAAAGTTTCCATCCTTTATTCCTGTTGACAATATGGGCAAGATAGTGAACACCAAAATCAGGGCATTTCCTGGAATTCTGAATCAACAATACAGAAGTGCAGTACAGTAGGACCCCCATATCCACTGATTCTTTATCCACTGATTCAGCTATCCACGGTTGGCAGAGGAAAAAAATTAAACAATTCAGCAGCCACAAAGCAAGCTGTAGAGCAAGCTGTTGTCACAAACAGCAGCTATAAAGCAAGCTGTTGTCACAAATAGCATCTGTAAAGCAAGCTACTGTCACAAACATCAGCCATAAAGCAAGCTACTATCAGGAAACAGCAGTTTGGGGGTGGGTGGGCAGGTGTTCTCTTTATCCATTGTTTTCATTATCCACGGGAAGGCCTGGAATCAATGCCCAGCAGATACCGGGGTCCTACTGTATCCCACATTTATTAAACTGAAGTGTTTTTTGGTTTTTGGTTCTAAATTGAATGCTATGTGATAATTTTAAGGACCACTCATACTTAATAATTTGAAGTATAAATTTAGAGGACCCACCCCTTGGGTTGAAATGTAGTATTATGCAGTAGGATTAATATGGGATCATACTGAAACTATTGTTGTTTTTGAGAGCAAGCACAAAAGCATTTACACAGACTTTTAGCCTTCTGTCCTTACATGCAATATGTACATTTATTTCCCCTGCCGTGTGTTGGTCGATTCTCTTCCAATTCCCAACTGTTTACTACATGTAGTTCATATTTGAGCCCTAACATTAATATCACCTTTGTCGTGGAGATTGGATCTAGCTCCTTTTCCTTTTTCTGAGCTGCAGTGTATTTTATGGACTCTTGTTGCCCTTGTTACTTATGAATACTATGTGCCCTTGCCATGATCCCATATGTGATGATGTATACAAATCAGGCTGCCACAAATGTTAAAAAGCTGAGCTCAAGACAGTCCAAATAAAGGTACAGATGCCAATCAGTCCTCTAGTTTGCAAAGCAGATACAAACTTTCTTAAGAAACCCTTTAACCCAAGGTGAGATGGCAGGAAAATTTGGTGTGGCAATTTATAGAGGTATCAGGGCCTGTAACTGGAATTGTTAGGGGATTTAAGGCCACCTATTCTAACTGCCTTCAAAGGCTTTCCCATGATCATTGGGAAGCCTAGAGAACACTGGGAATCCTGGGAAGTGGACAGAGCAAAACATGTTTAATTAACAAATTAGGACCATGTATGGTTGAAACACAGTAACATCAAGTTCCACACACACAAAAACTGTTTACATGATCAGACTTATGTTGTGCAACTTCGTTGCTGGATTTCAGTAATTACGTTGATTCATGGGGCAAATAATCCTGATATTATGTGACTAATTAAAACAGCATATGATGGTCCATTGTTGAGAAGAAAGAGTGGTCCAGACATTTTTTTTCAGATTTTGAACAGGTTATTGGGCCAAGGTTGTATTTGGCTGACTTGAAACAGTATGAGCTTGTTACGTACCAGATTTGGAAAAGATTTAATCAGCAACTGTAATGTTCTAATTTCTGTTTTTAAAAAACAAAATCTTGTTTGCTACCCTTTTTTCACAGTTTGCAGTTAATCCAGTAGTTATAATTTTTTTTCAAATGCTTTCCACTCCTTCCTAAAAATAAAATGATTCCTGACATAAGTTTTTAAAATTTGAGGTTGATCCAGACTGTCTATGGGACCTTAAATATGCTTCTTTTACAGATAAAAATGTTGATAGGGAAGAAAGAGAAGAAAGAGAGGACCAACAAGCGAGTTGGGAGATAAACCACTGAGAGCAATGGATGGAGAGAAAGTAGGTGAAGATGAAGACAGAGAGAAATGAAACACACAGAGAAAGGAGAGAGATGAATCACTGATAGAAGGAATGACCCAGAAATATTTTTTTTCCATTCAGTAGCGTATTGGTTCAAAAATGCTTGCACCACAATCTCATGAAGGGTTGCCACAGGGAAGAGGACACTGATTTATTCTCAATTGTCCCTGAGGGTATGACAAGAACCAATGGGTGGAAACTCATCTGAAGGAGAGCCAATCTGGAAATAAGGAGAAATTTCATGATGGTGAGAACCACTAAACAGTGGACCAGCTTGCTTCACTGTGTTTTGGGTGCCCCATCCTGGAGGTTTTCAAGAAAAGACTGGACAGCTATCTCTCCGGGATGGTATGAGATCTCCTGCCTTGGGCAAGGGGTTGGACTAGAAGACCTCCAAGGTTTCTTCCAACACTATGCTGATTCTATGATCCCATTCTGAAGGAAGCTGCAAATAATAAATATCAAGGGGATTTGTCAAATAACAGCTCTAACAATTGTGTGTTTGGTTGAAAACAGGGGAACTGATGGAAAAAGTGTCATTTTCTGGGATTTTCCCTTGATGGATATCTATTTGTGAATGGCAGTAAGCACAAGAAGGGACTGTGTAGACCAGGCATATCCAAACTTTGGCCCTCCAGATGTTTTGGACCACAACTCCCACAGTCCTTTGCCAATTAAATACAGGCTTGGAATTCTGGGAGTTGTGGTCCAAAACATCAGGAGGGCCAAAGTTTGGACATGCCTGGTGTAGACCATCTTGACTGTTGACTATGCGGTCATTAACATTTAGGTTGGCCTTTGAGGTATAACACTTGGCCTCATTTTTCCTGCTGGCAATGTGGATACAACATTGTAAGGCAATGCCAGCTCATTTCTTCAAATTTTGAACTGTGGACACAGAGACAATACTCCACATTTGCAATCCAGAGGGTTTTTGTTTTGTTTTGTTTTGTTTTTTAAGATGGAATAGTTATGAATGTGAGAATGATTCTGTTGATGCTGGACAGTTGTGCAAGTTTATTTGTAAATAAAATTGCTGAAAAGTTGATCTGATGAACAGCCATGAAAGCCTGAATATTATAGGTTGACTGCTAGGATGCATGAGAAATGGGTGATAGAATGTTAAGTGCAGGGCTGGATGTGGATTGATTACTCTAAGTGGAATGTGTTGGTAGTTGGCATCTGAAAGAGAGACCTTCTGTTTTAGTTGATTTTTTAAAAGAAGACTGTTTTAAAAGGTAGTATGAGTCTGTTAAAGAATCTAGCTATTTGAGTGAGAAATAAAAAAAGTTAAGGAGACAATTGTCACATGATAGCATTGGGAATAATCTTATTGAGCATATGCTACATAAAGATTGTGTGAAAGTGCTGTAGATATTCCAAGACTGAACACAGTATAAGATTATATTTTGTGATCATTTTAATTTTACCTGATATAGCCTAGATTATAATTTTTATTCCAATTCCTACCATTTACGTGTATTACTTGAATGAAGGACTTTTGTTTGTTCAGGCCCAAACTGTCCTTATTATTTAATTTTATGTTTAAATTAGAAGATATAAAATAGATATTAGGTTGGGGTAAAAAAAAGTAAATTCTATCTGGGTTGTAGTAAAAGGCATAGCCCCAAATATTTGATAAGAGTTGGGGGGGGGGGTTCTTTGGCCTAAAGCTTAATGCAGTGGCACTGAGGTGTGGAAGTTATGTTTAAGGTGAAGATACCAGAGACAGGGCTGTGGCTACCTGAAGAGTATGTGACCTGCTGGTTTGAAAATTAATGGGAAGGGACACCTCCCCAGTGAAGAATGTTGCAGGTAGCAGAAGGAAATGTGCAACCACTGCACCAACGGAACACTTGCTCCATTCTCTACATCCTCAGTGAGGTACTGGAAGAAAAAAATTGCAAAATAGTGGCAGCCACCTCCAGAACTGCACATCCAGAGTTTGACAGTCTGGGGTCATACAATGCTCATTTCTTAATCAAACATGGAGGGAGACACTGAAATAACAATGTCAGGCGTGGCTCCAGTTTTCTCTCTTGCTTAGCTGCCAAGATGAGGTGTCAGTACACCAATACTCTTTGGGTAAGAGGAGGTCACAGATACACATTGATGTACTTTAAGGACCTTTTCACATGACCCCTAAGATCCGCTGGCCCCTTAAATTCAGACCAGAGATCTTGGGGGTTCGTTGCTCTTCCTTCCTTCCCACCACTCCGCACTTCCTTGCTTCTGTCTGCGTGAGGGGAGGGAGGGAAAAAAAGCCTTAAAAAGGGACAAAAGAATAAAGCCTTACCTCCGGTGCCGGTGGAAGTTGCTCCGAGCCCCGGTCACTTCCTGGTTCCTCTTAAAGGGGCGAGAGGCAAAAAACAAACAAACAAAAAGAAGCGAGGAGAGCCCGGCACTCTCCGCATCAAAATTTTTCACTCTCCCAGAGCAGGTACTTGAAAGCTGTGCTGGGTCGTGCTTAAGTGGGCGGGGTCGCACTTAATTTTCTGTTAGCTCCGGAGCTGGTGGGGAAACATTTTTAAGCTCCGGAGCTGGGAGCCATTTGCAGCGGAGCCTAGGGGTCATGTATAAATGCGCTAAGTGTATTTCACTGGCTCCTTGATTAGGGCAGAGTATTTGAAAGGACCAGAAGAATCTTCATGCCCCACAGCAACAAATGGAGAATTGACTCTGCTCTTTTTTGTGTATTTGGCACAAACAGGCCTGAATTAATGAGGTGAGATGTATGTGGGAGTCAAATTGGGCCACAATTTATTGATATAAAGTTTACTCAAATTAACTGTTAAAACATCCCTTAAACAAGAGGGCCTTAATGTTGTGCAAGTGTATCAGATATTGATTCCTAATTTTTATCAGATGGGTGCTGCCCACCTGTTCATCACCCTCCCAAAGCTTAGGGTCTGGGCAGCCCTCATTCCTCCATCTTTGAACCTACCTATTCCTGACACCTAATGTTCCTAAGGTTCCTAATCCATTTCCTAATCCATATTGAGGGCTGCCAGCCCACTAAAGCTATATTAATCAATAAATTTCACCTGACTTATATTTACCACTTGCACTACCAACTAATTGTGACAGATTATTAAACCTCCCTTTAATGCAAAAGAGAATGGGATGGGCAAAAACAATCTGCCACTCAGGTCCATTTGAGTGACAGCCAAAAATTTCCATCCTGACCTTATGCGACCAGCTAATCTCATTCTCTTAACTGAATGGGAGGGTGAGAAGATGGCCAGATGAAGAAAGAGGCCTCTTGCCATGTGGCAAGCCCTCCTATCAGCTGCATCCCCTGGAAGAATATCCATTAGTTTCACCCACATGCGGGCAGGTAGGCAAAAGTCTGCCAGCAGATCAGGGTATTTCACTAGCACACATTTCCCTGATATTCTCATGTTCTATTCATGGAATAATTTCTGTGCTGTACTGTGATAGGCTTGTGTGACAAATTTGTGGTATAATTCTGGGATATACTGCATAGAATTGTTTCTCTACTACATTAATACCTTGGTTTACAGAAATATGCTTGTAAACCAAAACACTCTTATATCAAAGTAAATTTCCCAATAAGAAATAATGGATACTAGACCACATACTGTACACACAAAATGCCAAAACTCACAAAAGAAGTTGGCTAGAAGACCACGTCCACACCATGGTTTAGGTACCTGGCTGTGGAATCTGCTCTGCTTGGGAATAACAACTGGATTTTACTCTGCATTTTAATGTGCCAATAATAAAATGCAGTTTATGGCCATATACACATTTGACTAGCTGCCCCATGACTAGAAATGGTTTGAAAACTAAGAAAAGATGTTGAAAACAGCTTAAAGAAAAATATAAATATAAAGAAAAATAAACAAATCTCTAAGCTGCACTCATTTGGAAACCTTCATGGGACAGTTCAGAAAATCACCCACAATCCAGCAGGGATGGAGAGAACCACCATTGGCTCACTTGTGATCATGTTACCTGCTCCAGTGCTTATATTTCAATACATTGCACATAGGCCAAGACAAAATTTAGAAGAAATGTTTGTTTGTCTTGCAAAACACTTAAACTAAGGTATTACTGTATTTTTTTTTAAAAAAAGAGGTTATGTTTACCAACAAATATATGTGCTTTGAAAGCTGGAGTTGGGTGTCTCTTACTATGTTTGTGATAATGTACAAAAGAAAAGGCATTCTGGTAGACATTTGTAAACAAGGAAAAAAGGAGTAATGTCTCGGTCCAATCACATTAAATCAATATTCTCCTATTTCTGTCCAAAGGGAAGTAGAACATATCCAGCCACACGCACATACTTTAATATATAAATGATGTGTTTGCCTAGATTTGATATGACAGAGAAAACATATATTTTGTTTTAGGGGATGAATTAAATCCTTGCAAAACATTCTGAATAATGATGAAAGCTCAAAGCAGACAACAACTTGAATATGAACTTATTCCCTTTCTCCAGTTTACCTCTCTATCAACAGAAACTAGTTTTCAAGCTACAGCCAGTGAAACTTAAGCAAATTTAAAAAAAAGACATATGTGTATTTTGAATATAAAGTCTGGCCATGTTAATCCTCCAGGCAGCAAGAAGACTTAGAAGGAGGAAGGCTAACTCCTCAACTGACAGCCCACAGACTGAAAGTCAAAACAATATTTCTGGTACCTGGCAGCCCAACTAAATCTCAGTTAGGAGGGAGTTAGAAGAAAGTATTGCTCAACATTTCATTTGTGCCCAATCCATGAAAGAGTAATATTTTAAGAAATAGTGATGATTCATACTTTCTCATATCATTTACACATTCAACTTTTTAAAAAAGGCTATTTCATGTTTGTTTTCACCCTAGAAAACCAAAAAATCTGGAAGCTAGTCTGTAAAGGCTGGTGCCTAAAAAGGTGTGCCTTACAAACAGCAGTGATGGAGTGTATCACTGCTCCTACAACCCACACCCATATAACGAGGGGCCAATAAAGGGGCCACTGCCTCATCCTCAATTATTGTATCTGGCTGAAATTCTTTTGTACAACTCCACATGTGCAATGGGGATGTCCTCAGAAGCAGTGATACATTGCTACCTTTGGATTGGCTACATATTACAAGCACCCCAATCCTGTGAAAGAAAGCTTCGTTCTGTAGCAATTTGCCACTGACAATGGCACCATTCCCACTGTGTGCAGAAGAAACTGCAACAGGAGGTCAGCCATTATATATCTGTCCTTCTTTATAACCCAGCTCACAACTCACTAGAGCAATGTTAAATTTATTCAAGCCACTTGGAGCCCCCTCCTCCCCCTCCCCCTCCAGGTGGCCACAGATTGCTGCGTGCCCCGGGCAAAATGCACCCTTCTGCCACCGCCCCCCAAATACGCCCCTGCTCCTGTCGTTTTAGGAAATGTATGGCAAAGCTATGCACCAATATTTTAATAGTCTGTTTCTCCATTCATTTCTTCCCTACAGCAAGTTGAATTACAGGTGGGCTTCATACAGATGAGAGGAAATATTATTAAAGGACAGAAGGTAGTCACCATATGCCCATTTTAAAATTATCTAATTACCTTTACTGTGATTGTGCATGCTGGCATTTGGCCTTGTGGTTCAGTAAAGACAATGGCTGAAACTTTGTAACCGCAGATCCAAATGTGGCCTGCGGAAATTGGAAGAATACTGAGACTCAGAAGGATGGTTATGAAGGATCAATAAAGCATTGTGAAGTTAAGGACTTGACACTGGAGACTAAAGGCCAAGACCAAGGTCTTCCACTCTATAGAACCCCCCCCAGTTACAATACTATGCACAGATGTGAAAGGTGGAAAGACATAAAAGCTGAAAAAGAGAATAAAATGCTTGTTTGAAATGCAGTGATGGAGGAGAGCTTTGTGGACATCATGGCCTTTATTTATTTATTTATTTATTTATTTATTTATTTATTTATTTATTTATTTATTTATTTAGAATATTTTTTACCCCACCTTTCTCCTTGGAAAAAGACCCAAGGTGGCTTACAATAATGAGAGACAATATACAGTCCAGAACATTTAAGACATATTAAAGTTAAGAACAGGGAGTTAGAAGAGGCATCTTAGAACATTAATTTTATTTATTTATTTATTTTTATGTTTGTTAACTGCCCAATTTTCTCACACGAACTCAGGGTGGTGTACAACATGTCCAAACAAACGAAAAACCCAAGACATACCAAATAAAAATAATAACAGTAGAGCTACAAAGAGCACACGAAAAGAAAAATCCATTGTGAGGGGTGGAAAGCAACATGGAAAACACTGGTGTTCTTATGAAATCAGTCAACGCAATCATGTACTCTTCCAGAAAGACAAGCAAGTGGTTCCTAAATCAAATGCATTATGAACTCTCTCTAGAACCAAAATAGTCTGTCGTATTTTGGGTGAAGCTTATTAAATGATACAATGATGATAGAAAACGTTTAGGGACATAGAAGAGAAGGGTTGCATGAGGAGATAGAATGACTCAATAAAAGAAGCTACAGTCTTGAATTTGCAAGAGCTGAGCAATGATAGGACATTTTGAAGGTCACTCATAGAATCATGGAATCTTGAATTTGGAAAGGGCCTACAAGGCCATTGAGTCCAACCCCGTGTTCAAGGAAGGAATACTAATCAAAGGATATCTCCAAGGTGGTTGTCATCTATAGGGTCACCGCAAGCCAGAGGAGACTTGAAGGTAACATAGTAACAACAGCACTAAGACCTAGTACCCGTCTGTATTGAGAAAAAGGCCGAGGTAGAAGGAACAGGAGCTTCTTCCCTTCCTTTCTGAAAAGGAAGCGATTGTTATGTCAGTCAGTTGTCTTGGGAGGGCTTCAAATCCCCACAGCATTTGAATAGTTAAAATAAACAAAAAAGGCAACTCATAAAAAGTGAATGCAACATCTGTTCCACAGGGTTAAATACAGACATAAGCAAAGAGTTAGCAACTTTTCAAGAAGTAAAAAAAAAAAAAAAAAAGACTGCTCCATATGTTGTGATTTTTCTTTACAAGTCACGCACTTGGACTTTCTTCACCATGGAGGTCCCATTATTGATCCCATAAAAGAGCATGACAATACAAGCTCCTTCAAACTCCCTCCTGCCCTTGCTCCTTTGGCTTTTAGAAACTTCTTTTCAACATCAGGCATGTAGTTCAAGCCTTGTATACAATTTGAACTGGATATTTAGATCTTTTCCCCATCCTAGTGAATCATGATTAAGTATTCACAACTTACTACAAATGACCTGGAGTCCTTGATCTTGTGGACTGGTGACAACTATCAGGGCCACTATATCTCCTTATTAATTCTCCAGAAAATGGCAATACGTCATAGCATAGCATACACGTTTGAAAAGGAGGAAACAAAAAGGGGGCTGGTTTCATAGCTCTCCTGATGTTTTGATTGATTGAAAAGTTCTGTGTTTGTGTGCACACATTCTCTCTCTCTCCCTCCCTCCCTCCCCCCCTCTCTCTGTGTAAATGAGCACATGCTATCCAATGTTTATGATGTGTCAACAGAGGGCTATGGAAATATGCAGAAGACGGGAATCAAATAATTGCCTAAAAGTCTCACAGTTTAAATGACGCATGTATACAGCTTTGTACTGGAGTCACTTAAACTGTCACTCAAGTTGCTTAATTCAAAGCATGCATGAGTGCTTTTCCTCATAGGGAAATGCACGTAGAAGGTGTTTTAATAACTTTCTGCCCATATGGCAGGAGAGAATGCAGCCCTATAATCCTGGCAATAAATGACAATACTGAACACATTCTGCTCCCAGGACTGGCCTGAGATATTTTATTGTCTAAACCAGAATTATAAACTATGCCATCATTCTCAGGTCAAGCAGTATTGTAACCAAGACTGGCTACATGCTGTTGGCGGCTGCAGATGTAATACCTTGCAGCTGCTACTTTGTGGAAGTAAAAGCATAAAATAATCATAATGATGATAATAAGCCAAAGAGGAAACAATTTGCATCCCTTTCAAGAGCAACTGCTTCATTTGACTGAATGGCAGGGCTGTCCTGCCACAGTGATTTCCATATGGGGATATAATACTCCATCCACCTTGCTCATCATTGTGCAAGCTGGAGGTTCCCCACTACACTGGGTTTACACTTGCACTCCTGAATGCGGTCTTGATTAAGAGCTGAAAAAAATACAGCACTGCTCACTGCGGCCAGTTGTGACCTAGATTTTAGCCAGCCAAGTCTGAACTGTGAGCCCTGCTCATCACCAGTTGTATTTTCAACAATATTTGTCGAACAAACAAAATATAAGCATGGCACTCAGGTAATAAGGATACATTTGAATTGTGCTCACACACACACACACACCCAGAGAATTATTTGCCATCCCCATGATGGCAGCTTCAGCTGACCAGTAGGGAACTGCTGGGTATGCCTGAGTAAAAAACAGATCACATTAGTCATAATTGAATTGCTAATGATTGCAGGATAATGTAATCCAAATCCAACACTATTTGAAAGCACCTCCTTTGCTCTAAATCAAGGACCCATTCTGCTGTAATGACTAGAGATGGGCACGACTTGAAAAAAAATTTTTTCGAGTTGTCGTTAGTCGGGCCGGTTCCGTTTCGGCTCGTTTCCGTTTTTCGCGAAAATTTGCAAAAATTAGTCAGTTCGTTTTTTCGTTTTTTCGTTGTCGTTAGTACTGGTTTGGGGAGGGGGTAGCGGGCTCCTGGAGGGAGCTGCAGGAGTCAGCCAGAGCCACAAGTGACGGACTGGCAGACTCTTTGCACCCGCAGTGTCTCACGTACTTGCATGTAGTGCAATGCAAGTAGATCTGGCTTAGGGTTAAGACGGCTTAGCGCAACGGCTAGGGTTAGGCTAGTTACGGGTGAGGTTACGGTGAGTATTGGGGTGCATCTGGGTGCCTCTCTGACCCACTTAGAAGGACAGTGTACTGGCGTATGGGTTAGGCTTAGGGTTCGGGTTTGGGCTACGATTAGTGGGCTGTTTATGCCCGATTGGCACATCCCAGAAGTCTCTGTGGTCAACCTGGCCAAGTGGCCATGCGATTGGTGGAAAATTTGCATGGTCTACTCCCATGGGAGAGCCCATCATTGCAAATGTGCAGGTGTAATAAAATAAAATAAAATAAAATAAAATAAAATAAAATCAACGGAGACTTTTTTTTGCAAGAAAAACCCACTGCTGCTACTGTAAATATTCAAGCATTTAAAATAGCTAATTTTCGCATGTTTCTGTGGTGCTTTGGTGGGGTTTTGGGCAACAATTTCAAAAAAAATATTGCGGTCGCCATTTTGGATCCCCCCCCACCGCATGGCAAATGGATGCGCCCTCCCAGCCTGGTACAGTCAGCAAAACCTGGCCATGCGATTGGTGGAATGGCTCCAAAACTTTGCATGGTCCACTCCCATGGGCGAGCCCATCATTGCGAATGCGCAGGTGTAAAAAATAAAATAAAATAAAATAAAATAAAATCAACGGAGACTTTTTTTGCAAGAAAAACCCACTGCTGCTACTGTAAAAATTCAAGCATTTAAAATAGCTAATTTTCGCATGTTTCTGTGGTGCTTTGGTGGGGTTTTGGGCAACGATTTCAAAAAAAAAATATTGTGGTCGCCATTTTGGATCCCCCGCACTGCATGGCAAATGGATGCGCCTTCCCAGCCTGGTACCAGCAGCGCAGCAGTAGCAATAGCCAAGGAGAGGGGGGCGGGGAACCCCCCCCCCCCAAATAAAACACCCTTCTGGCCTGGTAGGTGCCCTCAGACAGTTTTCGCCTACTTTTAGGGCCGGGAATCGGGTTTTTTTTTAACTTTTAAAAACTTTCTTTCTGTGCCGCTTGGCATTGCGCGATGCAAGTAACGAGCACGACAAATCAGACCAAATTGTTCGTTCGTCGGTTCGAGCTCGAAGTCTGGGGCAGTGATTCCCGTTACCGTTTCCGTAGAGTAACGGAAACGAGTAACGGAAACGGAAACGGGAATACTGCTAAGTCGTGCCCATCTCTAGTAATGACTGTTTTCACTTGATCATTAGGACCTAAAGTGAACTTACTCTAGAAGACTGATCTCTGAGCACATATATTTGAACAATTGTTTTCTTTTAAGGAAAAAAATACTATTAATGCAGGGAACACCCATTTCTCTTAACAACTAGTTTGACCCATACAAAGAAATCTCTCTCTTTCTCTCTCTCTCTCTCTCTCTCTCACACACACACACACACACACACACACACACACACACACACACACACACAAAATCTAGTATATGTGTTATATGTGTTCTAAAGGGCAGAACTTTTTGCAGGCATATGGAAGGGAACACTTCATTCACATCAGAATATTATTATGTCATTTTCCCTTCTAGCAATGTGTTAGCAATGTGTCAAACTTTAATTTTGCAGAATATTTAATGCGGTTGAGCAACAAATCATCTAAACATACAGAACAGCTGGAAAGGAGGGACTGAGGCAAATAATGGCTTCCTGTCCTGTATCTCTGTGTATCTGTCTATTCATCCAAGAATCAATCTTGTTGATGTTCATGGTATGCTGGCAAGCAAACGATTAAACCCCAGCAGCCCTTGCCTGCATGTTCATCAATCATACGGAGGGCAGATTCTGTTGGGGTGTATTAGCCAGCTGGTACACCAGTGCTTAAGGACCAAAAGGAGAAAGTTGCAACCACATCACCTTTTCTGGGCACTGTGTTTGAAGAGTAGTTAAGGGGGGGAAGAGATGGTCCAACACACACACACACACACACACACACACACACACACACACACACACACACACACACACACACACACACACACACACACACACACTGCAGGCAGGTCTCATTTTCAGGTCTCATTGGCATGGCACCAGAGTTTGAGATTTTTAGCAGTCGAGCCATGCCTTTGGAGAAAGGCTGTCATTTAGGAAAGCAGTCCTGGGCCAGACAGGCCAAATGGTTTGACTTTGGGTAAGACATCCTCCTATCTGTCAATGTAGAGGGCTGACTGATGACAAGAGAGGGCACACCCTCCTTTTGGGAGATCACTTTTCTTAAGATGCAGTTACTGCCCAGCATTGCAATTGATATTAGATGCATAAGCACAGAATCTTATCATGTGGCACATGATCTGCTCATCTGCCTGCCTCATCATATGCTGGCTTACCAATATTTTAGGCTAGATCAGTAAGGCTATGCTTCTTTCCTTTTCTTTCCTCAACTGTATTTCCACATATAACTTTTTTCTATCACCTCTGGCATATCAACCCCTGACCCTCAAAAACTCTAGGCTTGTTCTAAAGAAGGTATGGAGTGATGTGCTCCAGAAAGAAATGTTACACCATGTTTCTCCAGGGAATGAACATACATCCAGCCAACACTACTGCAAAGGAAGCTGGAAGGAGCAGGAGTGGATGGACATCTTACCACATGGATAATAGACTTTCTCACCAACAGACCACAGTACATGCGGCTGAGGAACTGTGTCTCTGATGTGGTGGTTTGTAGCATGGGAGCTCCACAGGGTACGGTGCTTTCACTGTTCCTTTTTACTCTCTACACCTCAGATTTCACCTACAATACTTGCAGTTGTCATCTCCAGAAATTGTTGGATGTGTGTCAGAAGGGAAGGAGCTGGAGTATAGGTCAACCATCATGGACTTTGTTGACTGGTGTGAAAACAACCACTTGCACTTAAGCACTAGCAAGAAGAAAGAGATGGTGATTGACTTCCGAAGAAAGACACTACCTTTTACACCAGTGATCATCCGGGGCTTAGATATTGAGATAGTGAACAGCATCAAGTACCTGGGTGTTCACTTAAATAATAAACTGGACTGGACTTATAACACTGATGCCCTATACAAGAAGGGTCAAAGTCGCCTCCATCTCCTGAGGAGACTGAGGTCCTTCGGAGTGTGTAGGCCTATGTTACGGAATTTTTATGACTCTGTGGTAGCTTCAGCTCTTTTCTACGCTGTAGTCTGCTGGAGTTCAGGTAGTACTGAACGGGATAAGAACAGACTGAACAAGCTGGTCAGGAGGGCTAGTTCTGTCTTGGAATGCCCTCTGGATTCTGTGGAGGAGATGGGCAAGAGGAGGATGTTGGCCAAGCTGACATCCATTATGAACAATACTTCTCACCCACTGCACCAGACAGTGGAGGCTCTGCGTAGCTCCTTCAGTGGCAGACTCAGACATCCTCGGTGTGGGAAGGAGTGCTACCACAGGTCCTTTATTCCCACCGCTGTGAGACTCTTCAACTCTACAGTTTAACATATCCATATGGGGTATACTGTAGCTTCTCTTTATATATATTTATTTTTATATGCAATTTTTATTGTAATATTTGTATATTGGGTTTCTTATTTTAAGCTCTATTAGCTATTTTCTCTCTCACACACACACCTTACACTTTTGTGTGCACCTATCTTTACTTGTTTTTTATATTGGGAGCTGTGTAACAAGTAAATTTCCCCAGATGTGGGATCAATAAAGATTTATCTTATCTTACAATTCTGTAAGGCAAATTTGTGGATTTTTTTCAATCAAAAGTGGAGCCCTCCAGTTAAAAACAGTAGCTTGAACAGAGACATTCTAGACTGGAACATTGCCTATCCTGTCCATTTTTCAAACTGTGACATAATCAGAAATGGACAGGGCCCTTGATCGGGTGTCCTGCCACCACCACCTCCCTTGCCTGGCCTGGCTTATAAAAGCAGCCAGGCTGGTGACCACCAAATGGGCCACTGCAATAATTAATGGGCCTCTCGAGGAGACACTCATTAGGCCCATTCAGAAGAAAATAAACCTGTCAGTTGACCAAATTGACAGCTACACGCCCATCGCCAATGTTCCAAGGTAGTTGAGAGGTTGGTGGCTGATCAACTTCAGAGGCTTCTGGATGAAACTGATGCCCTTGATCCATTCCAGTTGGGATTCAGGCCATGCCATGGTATTGGATCAGCATTGGTCACCCTGCATGAGTATCTCTTGTGGGAGGCATAAGAACATAAGAAGAGCCATGCTGGATCAGACCGAAGGCCCATCTAGTCCAGCTTCCTGTATCTCACAGTGAGGCAAATGGAGAAACCATCCTTGTTGGTCCTCCTTGATCTCTCATGGGCCTTTGATACCATCACCCATGGTATCTTCGTGGGGAGTCTCTCCCAGCTGGGGACTGGAGGCACTGGTCTGCAGTGGTTCCGCTCCTTGTTGAGGGACTGTCCCCAGAGAATACAACTGGGGAAATGAGCTTCACTTCTTGGTCCCTCAACTGGGTAAGTCATTTCCACCATGCTATTTAATAGCTAGATGAGATTACTGGGGGAGATTGTCAGAATAATGTACGGGGTCTCGTGTCATCAGCACACTAATGATGTCCAGCCCTATATCACCTCTTCTCTCCCCCCCCCCCCCAATCTGCAGTGGTTGCCATTTAAGCCCTGGATCACTGTCTGGACTCTCTTCTGAGATAGATGAGAGTGAATAGACTGAGGTTGAATATGGACAGGATGGAAGTCCGGGGGGGGGGGGGGGTCAACTCTTGCCAAGCAGGATGAGGTGCACTGTCTGGGCATTTTATTGGACCTAGCACTCACCATGGAAGCCCAGGTGACATCTGTGGTCCATTCTGCACACTACCAAATATGGTGGATTGCATAGTTGCATGCCTTCCTGGACCCTGGTGCCCTTATAACAATGGTCCATGCACTCGTAGTACAGTGGTGTAGCTAGAGTTTGGAGCACCTGGGGACAAAGTCAGTTTTTGTGCCCTCTCATCCCTCCACCATGTCTCATCCACCCAGTATGGGGAGGCAGATCCTGGGGGAACAGTGGGGGAGGGGAAAGTAGGGTCTCTCCTTCTCATGCCCTCTTTGTGGGTCTCCTTTCCAGTTAAGTTACTCCTGTGCAAAACACACAGCATGCGGATAGCACCAAGCAGGTGATTTTTTTTCAAGCATCACCTCCGTAGCATGCTTCCCCATCCTCCTTTCCCCCCGACTAAGGCTTGGCGATTGTTAGCCCCAGGAAAGGAGGAGAGGGAAGCAGGTGATGGGTTTTCTTTTCCAAGCAGCACCTCCATTGCACATTCATGGCTTTGCACACTACCTTCTGTAGGAATAATAAGTCTAAACATGGACAGGATTTGGGGTACAATCATCTCTTGGTCCCAGTCATACATCTCTCTCTGTGTGGGCATGTCTCTCTGCCTTCGCCTGGGATGCATGGCTCTTTATTGTTTACAGTAAGCAGCGTACACAAGGGGTGGAGAGAAGCATTGACAACAGGACAGAGGAAGATAGAGGAAGTATGGTCTTTAGTCACATATGAATTCCATTGGGGGGGCAGAGCTTATCTAAAGGGTCGCAGGCAGCTGTTTTCCCTGCAACCCCCTCTCACAGGCTTCCTGGCTGACCTGAGGGGAGATACAGAACAAACTGGCTTCCTGAGTATATGGGCTTTAGTTATGGGATTCATTTCCTTCCATCCGGGGCCTCCCCACTCAGATAGAGAGGTTTAATGATTCCCAAAAGCCTTGCCCATGCAGGCAGCTGGGACCATGATTCTCCTGAGGGGGATTTCTCTACAACCTTCTCCTTTCAAAACTAACGTTCTCTCTAGCTGCCTTGTGGTCTCTATTCCTCCTCTCTTTTGGAGAGACATACAGCAGAGAAATTCTCTGTGCTTCTCCCAAACCCCAGCCACTGTGAACAATGTTTGCTTCCATTGGCAAAGTCAACATCTTGTTTCCTCACTCTTTTATAAAAGTATAAAATGAATATGTCTTATTTGTGTTGGACTGTATATTGTCTCTCATTACTGTAATCCGCCTTGAGTTCTTTTTCAAGGAGAAAAGCAGGGTAAAAATACTCTAAAATAAAATAAAATAAAGCGTGAAGGAATGCTGGGAAAGGTGATGGGAACGGATGCTGGATACTATAGAATATAGATTTATTTATTTATTTATTTATTTATTTATTTATTTATTATTTTAATACTTATATAGCGCCTGTCTTCCAGAGGAACTCTGGGCGGTTTACAACAAAGAAATAAAAACAATAACAATTAATTAATACATCACAATTTAATAGCGAGAAGATAGATTTGAATGTTGGTAAAAAAAAGAGAGAGAGAAAGAGAGAATACAACAGTAAAAGGATGCTGAAATCAAAGGCACACATTCAGACTTGGAATGCAGCTGAAATTAGCTATTTTGCAGCATTGGCTGACATCTCCAACATTTCCCCCACAAGGGATTTCATCATCTGTGGACAGCACATATCTGAATAGAATTCTAAAGCTTTGATGTAACATACATTAAAAAGTGGGGGAAAAGAAGCTTAACCAGGCACAGTGGTTTGTACAGGCTGTATGCTTCAAAATCTTTTTGACATGCTGTCTGGAAGAATCAAGCAGGGAAACAAGGCAATTGAGAGGAGACTTCCTAAGTGATTTTAAAAAGTAATACAGTTTCTTAATTCATCAACTGTTATTAAATTAGTTTGCTCCTTCAGCTGTCACTGCAGGTTTCTTCCAGAAGAGAATTCAGCAGTTCTGTTCAACCTGAGGGCACATATTCACAAAACCATTTAATGTGCATCTTTTTCTTGCAGATGTTCTCGGCACATTCTTTAAAAAAACTGCTTCTTCTTGCACATTTATCATCATCATCATCATCATCATCATCATCATCATCATCATCATCATCATCATCATCATCATCATCATCAAGAAGAAGAAAATATTGCAATGGCCTTGAAAATGTTGTTGTGCTCAGATCTGTGAACAAACATTACCTCATCTCAGTTAAATCTTCCATTAGGAATGGAGCATTTTTATTTTAATGAATTTTTATTTTATTTCTTAATATAATGCTCCTCTCTGCCAGCACTGAGTCATTCACTGGTGGGGTATATTTGCCATCTTCCTCCTGGTGGGAGATGGACAGTTGGGGGTGACAATAATTGTTTCCTACACAGCTGGGCTGGGGTGGGTGGGTGGGGGACCAGAGGGTCTTTGGAAACCCTGCTCCTCCCAGTCAGCCTTCTGTCCCCTGTCCCAGTGCTTCTCTCCACTGCTGGGCCACATGGCACACATTTCTGGCCTTGTACGATGACCTGGCATGTCTACTCTATGGTGGTGCATAATGTATGATGTGTTGGTATCCAGAGGATCAGGTTCTGAGGATCTATTGGCGGCTTGTGCTGCTGTGTGTTAGACCTCATTTATGGGGGTTCCATAGTGAAGATGGCAATTCATCCTTATTCCAGGATTTCTTCCCACACCCACTTCTCTCTTGATGAGCAGTGGTTGAGGAGTTAGGAGTGGTTGGAGCCCTCCTTCCCTCAAGCAGTGTGGAAAAGGTGGTTGAACAGTTAGCTCTTGGGTGCTTCAGCAGTGCCTTGAGTTAATAATAATAATAATAATAATAATAATAATAATAATAATAATAATAATAATAATAATAATAATAATAATATCTATATTTATATTTTAAAAATGGGAATTTTGTAGCTCTAGAGTGTGGTGTGTGTTGCTCCACCCATTTTCACTTGGATGGGGTTATTCTTCTCCCTCACCGCCACCTGGGTGAGAACCAACTTGGCCAGTTACTAACATTAGTAGACAAGGTTGGTACCGATCTCTCAGTAGAGCTTCATACCATTCCCCATTCAGACCAACTGCCACAGTATAAATTGGATGACTGCCACTGTTGAGTAGTGGTAATTGTAGATGTTGCCCTCTCAATTTGGCTTGCATGGTGGTAGCCCCTGGCATGGCCTTCCTCAGATGGCTGAGCAATGCCTTGAAGAGGCTTGATAATCCCCACCTTAGGTGCAGGGTCATGGCAAAAATGAGTGGTGACACGCTATATGGCAACAATTCCTCAGTGTCTTTAATGAGGTGTCGTTCTGGTGTACAGAGCTACAAATGGGGGCTGACCTTCAGGTTCATACAGCAGATCTGTCTTGCATCTGTGGTTGGCTTGTTGCAATTTTGCATGCCTCTGTACAGGCAGGGACCTTGCCACCCAATCCATACAAGGTCATATACCAACCCTGGCCCTTTATGCTGGGCAGATGCCACTGATGATTTTCAGACCTGTAAGGTGATGAAAGGAGGGGCAAGGGAGAAGGGCACTCTCTTTCCCCTGTTAATTCATGTGACAGCTTTGCTTTACTCGCATTTTTCATGCATCACAGGTGAATGAATTGGTGGCTGAATCTCAGTCATATAGGTCAGGGAGGACTTTCATGTCCACATTCAGGCTCCTGTGTTGGATGAGGGAGGTTAAAAGTAAGACTTAATAATGTGTGGCCCTAGTTAACACCATCACCTGTGTCCATCTCTTTATTCCAGGAGTGGGAGGGCAAAGTATATGAAAATGGGGAAATGTAATCTTTGCTAAGGCCATGGGGAAGAAATAATCTAGCTGTTGGAATCAACAAAAAAATCAGAAAAAGTTATGGAAACAAATAGGTTGGAATTGAATTTATAATAGTCAGTGAAGCCTTTAATTTATCTCTCCCAAATGTTAAATCTAAACTACATATCTAAAATATCAGAAGTCCTTTATAGTTGCTGCATTAGGTATTCATAGCTTTAAGGAGGTCTCAAAGTTCTCTTGAGTTTATCCCAGTTCAAAAGGTGATTGGATAAGCATGTAACTGGGTGGGGTGGGGAATTAAAGTACAGTGAACATAGGCGAGGAGTAAATCTTGAAATCACAATGGCTCTGGTGACAAAGAAATAGCCTTCTCTCATTTCTTATAGAAGTTTCAGTATAAAAATGATGATATTTCTTCAGATAGCACTGCATGAATTCTTGCACAGGCATTCCTAAAAAGAGCAGAAGCATTTGTGTTCAATCCTGTTAATTACGATATTATTTTATATTATTTCCAAAGACAGAAGCCATTTCCTTGTATCCTAGCAAACACTAGTATTTGTTTGTCATTATTCAATAAGGGGCATTGCTAAGTAAGTGGAGATTCAGCATTCCTTAATGATGCACCCTCTGTATCTGTTAGAGCAACCCATTACCATCATTCAGGCTTTCATCATGATTAAGAGACACTTGTATTCCTCCTCTTACATTTTTTCCCATCCAGACATACAGATCTTTCATACTTAATGTGATTGAAAACACTGGCAGACAAATGAAGTGATATTTATCACCCAGTCTCTAATGGAAAGCCAAAAGCAAGTTCATTTGCCAAACACAGACATAGGGTGCAATCTCATAGCACCAAAGGTGCAAGTCTGATTGCACCAGAAAAGGTTGTGTTGATGGGGGTGACCTCTCTGTCTGTTTGGGAATCACTCCAGCCCAGCCAACCCAAAATAGATGCTTTACAACTGGATGCCTCCCCCAGCTTGGTGATGGATTATGGTTGAGCAAGAGCACATATCCGCATGCATCATGGCCACAGAGGAAAAGAATTGGTGAGGCCTCGAACTGCCAGGCAGAGCTTTTCTGGGTGGTTCAGGACCTCACCAATACTAGTCTGGTAAGGCCTCCTCCTACTGAGTTCAGTAGTGAGAATTTCGCAGTCTTTTTTCGATCCAAAATAGAGGCCATCCGTGCTGGCTTCGACTCCGGTTGCACTAGCCCTCCCCCGCCATCGCCTGTCACTGCACCCCCTCGCTCTCCTCATCTGGATGAGCTTGGGCCTGTTTCCTCTTTGGAGGCCTCCAGGGTGATTGCCCACTGCCGGCCCATGTCCACCCCCTTTGATTCTTGCCCTTCCTGGCTGATAAAAGCTGCCGGAGGGACTATGCCAGAATGGGTGTCTGCCATCACCACCGCCTCCTTCAGCGAGGGTTTTTTCCCCTCCCATCTGAAGGAGACAGTGGTTAAGCCCATTCTTAAAAAAACAGGCATGGCATCGGACGAATTGGCAAACTATCGTCCAATCACCAATGTCCCCTTCATGGGCAAGGTAATCGAGAGGGTGGCCGCGATCTGGATTCAGGCTTTTTTGGAGGAACAACAGTGCCTTGACCCATGCCAATCCGGGTTCAGGCCGGGCCGGGGGATGAGACAGCTCTGGTCGCGCTGCAAGATGACCTAATCCGGGCAGCCGACAGGGGTTGCTCTACCCTGTTGGTCCTCCTGGATTTGTCAGCGGCCTTCGATACCGTCGACCACGGTATCTTGCTGGATCGGCTCTCTGAGGTGGGATTCAGGGGCACTGCTCGCAGTTGGCTCCGATCCTTCCTGGAGGGCTGTGCCCAGTATGTGCAACATGGTGGAGAGTTGTCGGCCCCGAGGATACTCCCTTGTGGGGTTCTGCAGGGCTCGTCTCTCTCCCCCATGCTGTTCAACATCTATGTGAGGCCGCTGGCTGGGGTCATTAGGAGATTTGGAGTCTGCTGTCATCAGTACGCTGATGACACACAGCTCTATCTCTCCTTTTCCACCTCTGCAGTGGAAGCTGTTCGGACTCTAGACCAGTGCCTGGATGCGGTCTTGACATGGACCAGGGCCAACAGTCTCAAGCTCAACCCCGAGAAGACAGAGGTGATGTTCTTCGGGAGTTCCCCATCTGGATATGGAGGCCCTCTCCCCAGTTTGGATAGTGTTTGCCTCCAGCTGGCGGATAGGGTTCGGAATCTGGGCGTGGTTCTGGATCCGGCTCTCACCTTGGAAGCCCAGGTGGCCACCTTTTCCAGATCCGCCTTCTACCATCTTCGTCAAATCGCCCAGATCCACCCATACCTAGATGGTGACTCTCTGAGAACAGTGGTGCAAGCGCTGGTGATCTCGAGGTTGGACTACTGCAAAGCTCTTTACATGGGGCTGCCCTTGACTCTCCTCTGGCGTTTGCAGCAGGTACAAAATGCGGCTACCAGGCTGGTGGCGAGTGTGCATCGTTATGACCATATCACCCCAGTCCTGGCTCGCCTGCATTGGTTGCCCGTTGCATCCCAGATCAGATTCAAGGTCCTGGTTTTAGTTTTTAAAACCCTCCATGGCTTGGGCCCGGACTACCTGTCAGAGCGGATCGTCCAGCGGTCAACCTCGGCCCGTCCAGTTCGGCAGTCGTGAGCGCACTCTCTCCGGGTTGCCACCCCTAGAGAGGCCCGGAAAACTTCTACCCATAACTGGGCCTTCTCGGTTGCTGTCCCTTCTCTTTGGAAGAGCTTACCAAGTGAGGTGCGCTCTGCAGAGTCCCTGCTAACCTTTCGCTGAGCATTAAAAACTCTGCTCTTTATCGAGGCTTTCTGCAGTTTAGTTCGATTTCTTTTTAACCCCGCCATCTGTATGCTCGCTCAACCATTGCTGCTGCTGAGCCTTCTTCGTATGTTTTTTAAGATGCCTAAGTTGATTATCAAAGCTGTTTTTATACTGTTGTTGTTGTCTCATAGTGTATTGTCCGCTGACATGTTCAGCCTATGTAAGCAGCCCAGAGTTCCCTTAGGAAAATGGGTGGGGTATACATAAATAAATAAATAAATAAATAAATAAATAAATAAATAAATAAATAAAAAAAAGTCACCAGACTGCTCCACAAGTGATCCAGTTTGCAATCAGTTTCACCTCTTTCATGAGCACCCACACTCTCATAGGGAGTGTGTGATCACACCCTGAAACAGATTTATAGCAGATGAAGGAGGCTGAATTATATTATTTAGTTCAGCCCTCAAACATACAGTACTTGTGGACAAATTGTGTGCCTGTTAGTAAGCGTGAACTCTTCAATGATGTTCTTCAGAGTTAAGTGTTATGTAAAATCAGAGGCTTGATTTGCATAGTGTGTTGACAATATTTTGAAGTTATAAGCTAAAAAATAAAGTTCAGTGCATGTCTCCACAAAATGCCATTGACATCTAATTATTTTTTTTCCTTAGAGAAGGTAGCCATGTTAGTCTGAGCAAGAATTCCAGGCAGAAATCAAACAACATAACAAAACAAAAGATAAAAAACAACAACATGTGGCACCTTAAAGACTAACTTTCATATTTTAATGTAACATTTCATGGACACACACACTTCTTTGTACATATAGCAGCAGAATGAGGTGTGCAATATAATATGTGATTTGATATATATTTCATACCAAATATTCATTGGCTGCTGTATGTGTATTTGTATGCAAGACTGGTTGTAAGTTCCTCTAGAGACAGAATTGGGTGAGGGGGAAGAGGAGGGGGTTGTTGTTTAGTTTTAAAGGGGGTTGGTTAGTTTTAAAGATGATGGGAAGAAGGATTTGGCCTCGGGTCTCCTGGTGGAAGTTGGGTTTGTAGATATGGTAGGAGTTGTTTTATGGCTTTGTGGTGTTCTGTCATTTGGCCCTTTGGATCTGTCTTGTAGCAGGTTATCTCTGAGTACGTGTCTTGCTTTGTTGATTGTATAGCCTGCATAATTAAAAACTGTAAACCACCCAGAGACTACTTGAAGTCGTATGTAGAGATGGGCACGACTTAGCGGTATTCCCGTTTCTGTTTCCATTACTCGTATCCGTTACTCTACGGAAACGGTAACGGGAATTACTCCACCAGAATTCGAGCTCGAACCGACGAACGAACAATTTGGTCTGATTTGTCGTGCTCGTTACTTGCATTGCGGCGATCACACAATGCCAAGCGGGACAGAAAAAAAGTTTTTAAAAGTTAAAAAAAACCCGATTCCCGGCCCTAAAAGTAGGCGAAAACTGTCTGAGGGCACCTACCAGGCCAGAAGGGTGTTTTATTTGGGGGGGGGGGTTCCCCGTCCCCCTCTCCTTGGCTATTGCTACTGCTGCGCTGCTGGTACCAGGCTGGGAGGGTGCATCCATTTGCCATGCAGTGCGGGGGATCCAAAATGGCGACCGCAATATTTTTTTTGAAATCGTTGCCCAAAAACCCCACCAAAGGAAACATGCGAAAAATTAGCTATTTTAAATGCTTGAATTTTTACAGTAGCAGCAGTGGGTTTTTCTTGCAAAAAAAGTCTCCGTTGATTTTATTTTTATTTTATTTTATTTTTTTACACCTGCGCATTCGCAATGATGGGCTCGCCCATGGGAGCGGACCATGCAAAGTTTTGGAGCCATTCCACCAATCGCATGGCCAGGTTTTGCTGACTGTACCAGGCTGGTAGGGCGCATCCATTTGCCATGCGGTGGGGGGGATCCAAAATGGCGACCGCAATATTTTTTTTGAAATCGTTGCCCAAAACCCCACCAAAGCACCACAGAAACATGCAAAAATTAGCTATTTTAAATGCTTGAATTTTTACAGTAGCAGCAGTGGGTTTTTCTTGCAAAAAAAAAAAGTCTCCGTTGATTTTATTTTATTTTATTTTATTTTATTTTATTTTATTTTATTTTATTTTTTTACACCTGGGAGTAGACCATGCAAATTTTCCACCAATCGCATGGCCACTTGGCCAGGTTGACCACAGAGACTTCTGGGATGTGCCAATCAGGCATAAACAGCCCACTAATCGTAGCCCAAACCCGAACCCTAAGCCTAACCCATACGCCAGTACACTGTCCTTCTAAGTGGGTCAGAGAGGCACCCAGAGGTGCACCCCAATACTCACCCTAACCTCACCCGTAACTAGCCTAACCCTAGCCGTTGTGCTAACCCGTCTTAACCCTAAGCCAGATCTACTTGCATTGCACTACATGCAAGTACGTGAGACACAGCGGGTGCAAAGAGTCTGCCAGTCCATCACTTGTGGCTCTGGCTGACTCCTGCAGCTCCCTCCAGGAGCCCACTACCCCCCCAAACCAGTACTAACGACAACGAAAAAACGAAAAAATGAACCGACTAATTTTTGCAAAATTTCACGAAAAACGGAAACGAGCCGAAACGGACTGCCTCCGACACACGACAACTCGAAAACGTCATTTTCCCTAGTCGTGCCCATCTCTAGTTGTATGGACTGGTATATAAGCAGAACACTTTGCTTTTGCTTTTTTGTTCCTTATATCATGCAAGGTGGGTACTGTAGTCCGAGGAAAGCATTATGTAGATGCCGAGTTTGGAGTCTCTGTCCGGAGGATCTGAGGAGATGTGGTTGTATCTAAGGGCTTGGCTGTATATGATGGAATTCATTGAGTGTTCAGGGTGGAAACGTGAAGAATGCAGACAGGTATACCGGTCAGTTGGTTTTTGGTACAGTGTAGTACTAAGATGCCCAAGTTGTATTTTCACAGTGGTGTCCAGAAAATTCATCTGTTGTGTGGATTGTTCCAGGGTGAGGTTGATGTCTGGCTGAAAACTATTGAAGTCCTGGTGGAAATTTTTTAGGGATTCCTCTCCATGGGTCCAGATCAGAAAAATGTCATAGGTATATCTCAGAAAGAGAGGTGGTTTTGAGGTGCGGTGGTTAAGAAAATGTTGTTCGAGGTCAGCCATGGATATGTTTTGCGTATTGCATATGTTGCGGGATTGCATGCAAATACATAAACTACAGCCAATGAATATTTGGTATGAAACGTATATCCCATTACATATTATATTGCACACCTCATTCTGCTGCTATATGTCTGAAGAAGTGGATATGTCCACAAAATGTTACATTAAAATATGAAAGTTAATCTTTAAGGTGCCACATTTTTTGTCTTTTGTTTTGTTTTTCTTTGAATTTTACCTGGAATTATTTTTTTTCTTGTTCATGAAGGACAGTCTTCAGAGGAAGTTAGATACAACTTCATAAAAAGGTACTAGACACCTTCTTTCAACTTCTGAGGAATTTTTTTTTTTCATGTTGAAAAGGGGTGAAGGCTTCTCAGAATGGAAAAATAATACCTTTTCATTATCTATCTCCCCCCCCACACACACACACACACAGACACCAAGAATATGTGAATCATGCTCCTGGGACATTATTGGGATGTTTTTGCTTCAAGGAGTGGCACAATTAATTTGTTCGTAGCAGACACAATTTGCCATGGGACTGGATAGCCCCTGTCACCCTTCCTTGACTATGAACTTAATAACTCTGATGATTATGTTTCCCCTTGCTGTTTTACCTCTCAAACAATAACATATTTTAAAGTTGTTATGCAACCTTACAGAAACAGGGAACATAGCTTTTCCTAAGGCATTTCTTTGTCTTCAAAATATTTTACACTCTAATGTGTTTTTTCCCATTTTTAATAAAAGGAAATTATGCAGTACTTCTACTGCTCAAAGCACTTTTGAATTCTTACCCCAGTGAGAAAGATATAACAAGGTCATGACTTACATCTACGATGACCTTTCTTCAGCCTGTTAATTGGTGCCAAATAATTATCACCAGGAAGCAGACAAAATTTCTTAAAATAGTAGTTTTTTTTAAAAGATATATATAAACTGCTACATTATTTTATCATCCCATGCAGATTCAGCACTGCTACACTATTTTGTCATCCCATGCAGGTTCAGATACAGGGTGGTTTTTGACTCATGCACACTCCTTCTCAGTCATGGTACCAGTTAGGTGAGAAATATCAGTCCTACCTATTGTGCCCACCAACACTGTTACATTATTGGAAATGACGTGAAAGCAGCTCCTACATCACTCTTGCAATGGGTGCTGGAGAAGTGGCTTCAGCATAAAACAAATATATTGTTTTTTTAAAAAAATGAACATTTATACACTCTAGACATGGGCACGGAGTGGCGAAAATCTCGTTTCCGTTTTCGGTTCTCGTTATCGTTACGTAACGGGTAACGGTAACGAGAATTACTCCGCTCCAGCTCGAACCCGACCCGATAAAGATAAATTGGGTCTGATTTTTCGTTGTTGTTCATGGCATCGCGGCGATCGCGCGATGCCAAGCAGCACAGAAAAAAAGTTTTTTTAAAAAAAACCCCGATTCCCGGCCATAAAATCAGGTGAAAATATGTCTGCCTCAGTGAGGGCACCTACCAGAGAGGGGTGGTTTCTGGGGGGGGGGTCCCCGGCCTTCCCCCCCTCTCCTGTCCTGGGCTGCTGGTACCAGGCTGGGGGGGCCATCCTCGTCATCTCCATTTGCCATGCGGTAGGCGAGATCCAAAATGGCGACCACAATATTTATTTTTAAATCGTGGTCCAAAAACCCACCAAAGCACCACAGAAACATTTGAAAATTATGTATTTTAAATGCCTGATTTTTTATAGTAGCAGCAGTGGGTTTTTCTTGCAATAAAACGTCTCCATTGATTTTATTTTTTTATTTTATTTTTTATTTTTTTTACACCTGCACAATGATGGGCTGGCCATGGGATGGGACCATGCAAATTTTTGGACCCATTCCACCAATCACATGGCCAGGTTTTGACTGAGATTTCTGGATGTGCCAGAGGGCATAAAAAGCCCACTAACCCTAACCCTAACCCTAACCCATATGCCAGTACACTGTCCTTCTTAGTGGGTCAGAGGCACCCAGAGAGGTGCCTCCCAGCCAGAGCCCACTACCCCTACCCCTAACCTGTACACCAGTATGCCAGTATGCTTTCCTTCTTAGTGAGTCAGAGGTACCCAGAGAGGTGCCTCTGCCACTTACCCCCCAACCCTAACATAATGTAATGTATGGTACGTGGCGGCTACGCGAAACACTTCCCTTCCCTTCCCTTCTTAGTGGGTCAGACGTCAGAGGCACCCAGAGAGGTGCCTCCCAGAGCCCACTTACCCCAACCACAACCGCAACCACAACCACAACCACAACCCTAACCCCAAGACAAATGACAAATGACAAACGGAAATGACAAATTTTTGAAAATTTCCTCGACAAACAGAAATGACCCGAAACGGACCCGTCCCGACAAATGACAACTCAAAACATCATTTTTCCTGGTCGTGCCCATCTCTAATACACTCTTTTTGGAGTGGAGTTTAAGGGAACTAACTCAACTATAAAGAACAGGTTCTGCTGATAAGAAGATATCTGGATACAATGGAGCTGATCAATCTTTTTCTTAAGAACAAGATCCAGCCTTATCATTAGATAGACGAAATTGCTTCAGGTTGTGAATCATGGCATGACTGATTCTTGTCTACCATTCACTACCATTTGAATCCCACAAATGAATTTATCTTGGTCTCCTTGGTCTACCTTGCTGCTTTCATGTATCGAGAAGCAAGTTATCCCATCACCAATAGCCATATTTCCAGTTGAAACAAATGAGGTGTATGCCTTATCTAACTCTCTGTCTAGGGTGGTGGCCTGCAGTATATATGGTGGACAATGGAAATCCTAATAAGAGTTTTTGGAGTAAGGGATCTCCAAGGCTATACAGTTCCTCACATGTGGATAGTGAGCACACTTTTAGAGATTTATTTAATTAATCGTTTCTTCATATTTTCTAAGATCATCTGAGCAACTTCAAGACTGCTTTAGGAGCACTGAATGGGCACTGTTTGAGGAGGACAATGTTGATACATATGCCTCGACAGTACTGTTCTATATTAAAAGCTGCATTGATGTTGTCACTATCACCAGACAAGTACGGGTGTTTCCTAACAACAAGCCCTGGCTAAATAGAGATGTGCGCCTTCTGTTAAAGGCCAGAAATGCTGCTTTCCACTCTGTTGATGCACTACAGTACAGAGAGGCCAGAGCTAAATTGAAAAAGGGCATCAGGGATGCCAAAGCTATGTACTGTCAGAGGATTGAACATCATTTTGAGAGCTCTGATCCTCGTCGGGTATGGCAAGGTCTGCGACAAATCACGGGGCAGAATATTAAAAATAATCTGTCTAGCAGTAGTGAGTTTTTGGCTGATCAGCTGAATCAATTCTTCAGCCGTTTTGAGGTGGAAGCTGGAACCACTATCACTACAGCATCGACCATCAATAGCACACCACCAGAATCTACTACCGACAGACAACCACTTCTACTGCAGATTTCTGATGTGCAACGCGCTTTCCAGAATATTAATGCTAGGAAGGCAGCTGGACCGGATGGAATCATGGGACGAGTTGTTAGGGACTGTGCTGCAGAATTAGCTGGAGTATTTACAGACATTTTTAATCTATCTTTGTTGCAGTGCTTTGTCCCTACTTGCCTGAAGACATCTATTATAGTGCCAGTCCCTAAGCAGCCAGTAGTAGTATCTCTCAATGACTATAGACCAATAGCTTTAACATCTGTTATTATGAAATGTTTTGAGAGATTGGTGCTAGATTATATTAAGGCTAGACTTCCATCTACTCTGGACCCGTTCCAGTTTGCATACAGGAGTAACAGATCCACTGATGATGCTATATCCATTGTTGTCCATACTGTACTGAGCCATTTAGAGCAACAGGGAACATATGCAAGGCTGTTATTTGTGGATTATAGCTCTGCTTTTAATTCAATTCTACCTAATAGGTTGTTTTTTAAAATGGCCAGTTTGGGTATACATCAGAAGATTTGTTTGTGGGTAAGGAATTTTCTTGATAGGCCACAGTCAGTAAGGATGGGACTCCACCATTCTTCTACTCTTGTATTAAGTACAGGAGCTCCTCAGGGTTGTGTGCTAAGCCCCTTCCTCTACTCCTTGTACACACATGATTGCACCCCACTGTATAACTCCAACACAATCATCAAATTTGCAGATGATACAACAGTGGTGGGGCTCATTAGTAAGAACGATGAGTCTGCTTATAGGAAAGAAGTACAAGGGTTGACTCAGTGGTGTAAAGAAAACAATCTTATACTTAACACAAAAAAACTAAAGAACTTATAATTGATTTCAGGAGGAAGAAAGAGGTACATTTACCATTGTACATAAATGGTGAGGAGGTGGAGAGGGTTGGTAGCTTTAAATATCTGGGCACTTACATCTCAGAGGACCTCTCATGGACTGCAAACACCAATATGGTTGTGAAGAAGGCTCAGAAGAGGCTGTATTTCCTGAGAATGCTCAGGAAGATGAATTTATCTCAGCATCTACTTCTGTCTTACTATCACAGCACCATTGAGAGTGTCCTAACTTATGGCATGCTATCATGGTATGGGAGCAGCTCTGTAGCGGACAAAAAAGCTCTACAGAGAATAATTAAAATTGCCCAGAATGTTACCGGGCTCCAGCTACCAACCCTGGATGACATCTTCACATCTCACTGTTTGAGGAAGTCACACAACATTCTGAGGGACTCTACTCATCCTGCTCACAATTTCTTTGAACTGTTGCCTTCTGGCAGAAGATACAGAACAATTAAAACTCGGACCACACGTCTTCTGAACAGTTTTTATCCCAGAGCTATAATTGCACTTAATAATGAACTCAAGAACCACCAGTAGTGAGCACTTGGACAGGATTACCTAGCCTGTTGTGTAGATGCTTGTGTTTTTAAGGGGGGGGGGTTGGTGGGTGGGGGAGTGTTCAGGGATTTTTATGTGTGTGTGTTGAAGTTTTTTTTTTTTAAAATGTGTGTGAGAGTGTTTGGAGATTTGTGTGTGTGCGTGTTGAATCTGGTCTCTGGGTGTCTGAATTTCGTTGTATGTGTATACTGTGTATATACACACAATGACAATAAAAATTATTATTATTATCATTCTGGTTGGTTGCTATCTTATTGCCTTCTTACTATTTAAATGTTCTTCAGTGTTTAAGGTTTTGCTCCTGGGTTTGTTTAAGCTGTTGTAATGATTTTATTCTTTGATGCATCACTTGAACACATGTACAGTGGCAACAAAAAAACAAACAAGTGAACAAGTCATCCATAATCATGAGTTCTCAGAGATCATGTTTTCAGTAAATCCTATCTCATTGCCAAGCACCCAAATTTCCATCTTTAAGTTTATTCTCTGTGGCAAACTGTACCGAATCCCTTTCTCAAATATAGAGGTACATGCCAGCAAACCATCTGTAGCACAAGTAGAAGACATTGTTTTTTAGGGGACATTATACTTGTAATGTGCTTGAAATGTACAAGATAATGGTTTACTGCTTCGTGTTATATTTTTAAAAAGCAACAAAAACAAAAACCGAATTCTCAGGATTTTGTTGTGTATAGCCAGAGGGAAACATGAGTTTACCACGGATAAATACTTAGAGCAGAATGAATCCAGTACATAACAGAGGCAGGATAAAGAATATCATTTCCACAGAGATTATCTTTTCTTTTCTCCCATTTTCACTGTGCTTCTTTCTGTCATTTTCTAAAAGCAAAAATCCTGTGGAAGGACCTGGGAAGGTGCAGGGCAGGGTAAGAAAATATCCAGTAGAAAAATGAAGTAATGTTTGAGAGCACAACCTTTTTGTAACACTGTTATTTGAATATAGGGTAGAGATTTATGGAATCAGCTTTAGTTCACCTTCCCAAAAATCTGATATTTGTTAATTCTGGAGGCTCTGAAGATCTCTGATACTGACTGAAATGCAGTTTCTTTAGGAGCAAGTGGTGCTACATATAACCTACTTCTCAGGAGTCATAAATAAGCTCCTTTCAAAAGGCCCAAACATCCTTGCCGAATTTAACAAATCTGGAAGAACAGTCAAATTGGTAGTAATCTTCAGTCCTTCAGGGCACATGTCCATATTCTCAGTTTGCACAATATATATCTGAACATCACAGCTGCAACCAACATATGTTCTCTTTGGGTAGCCACTGGCATTTGCCCAAGTCCAAGCACCTATTTATCACTAGACCCTTAATTGACTTCCTAGCACCAAGCCTGCCTAAATTTCTTCCATGTGCTCTTCCATTTTGAAGAGATATGGCACTTGGAGCAGCATTAGCTCTATTAAATCAACAATAAAAGATCACAGGAGATGGTCCAGCAACATCTGTAAGGCCCCAAGTTTCCTGCTACCAGCTCAGAGGCTATACTTCATAAATTGTCTGTATCCAGACAGAACTTGTCATTCTAATATTTTAGAACAGTGTTTCCCAACCATAGGGGCTCCAGGTGTTTTGAACTGCCCAAGCCAGTACAGCTAGTGGTGAAGGATTCTGGAAATTGTAGCCCAAGAGCACTTGGGTTACCCAAGGATGAGAGCCACTGTTTTAGAATGTACCCATTAAAAGCAACATAAGAAGAGCCACACTGGATGAGGCCAAAGGCCCATCTAGTCCAGCTTCCTGTATCTCACAGTGGCCCCACCAAATGTACCTGGGAGTGCAAAAGAATAGGTATCTGTCTCCTGATACCACTCCCCTCCATCTGGCCCTTGAAGTACCCTGGTTTTAAGCCTGGAGATTACACATCTCCATCATGGTTTGTAACCTGTGATGGACTTTTCCTCCAGGAATCTGTCCAATCCCCTCTTGAAGGCATCCAGGCCAGATGCCATCACCACCTTCTGTGGCAAGGAGTTCCACAGACTAACAACACGCTGGGTAAAAAAAAATCTTTTGTCTGTTCTCACTATCCCAACCCTCAATTTGAGTGGATGTCCCCTAGTTCTGGTATTTTGTGAGAGGGAGAAGGGTGTCCGTCTATCCACTTTACTCATGCCCTGCATTATTTGTACGTCTCAATCATATCCCCCCCCTCAGGAGCCTTTTTTCAAGACTAAAGAGCCCCAAATGTTTTAGCCTTTCCTAATAAGGGAGCTCCCCCAGCCCAGTAATCATTTTAGTTGCTCTCTTCTGCACCTTTTCCAGTTCCACTATGTCTTTTTTGAGATGTGGTGACCAGAATTGTACACAATACTCCAGGTGCGGCCTTACTATTATTTTGTACAATTGCATTATAATGTTCGCTGTTTTATTTCCAATCCCCTTTTTCATAATCCCTAGCATGGAATTGGCCTTCTTCACTGCTGCCACACACTGGATAGAGGCCTTCATTGAGTTGTCCACCAGCACACCAAGATCTATTTCCTAATCCATCACGGATAGCTCAGAGCCCATGAGTTGATAGATAAAGTTTTTTTTTTTTGCCCCAATATGAATTACTGTACATTTTCCTTCACTGAAACACATTTGCCGTTTGACAGCTCATTCTCCCAGTTTGGAGAGATCCTTCTGGAGCTCTTCACAATCTTCTCTGGTTTTTACTACACAGAAAAGTTTCATGCCATCCACAAATTTGGCCACCTCACTGCTCATCCCTGTCTCCAGGTCATTTATAACAGATTGAAAACACTGGTCCCAGGACAGATCCCTGGGGCACACTGCTTTTCACCTCTCTCCATTGTGAAAATTGCCCATTGTCACCTACTCTTTGTTTCCTGGCTCTCAACCAGTTCTCAGTCCATAAAAGGACCTGCCCTCTTATCCCCTGACTGTGCAATTTTCTCAGCAGTCTTTGATGAGGGACTGTGTCAAAAGCCTTCTGAAAATCAAGGTAGACAATATCCACCACTTCACCAAAATCCACATGCATGTTGACCTGTTCAGGATAGTCTGGTCTGCTCTATAAAAGAACAGCTCAATCTCCTTAATTAGTTTCTTAATTTGTTCTTTGGGCCTCTAAAGTAGCTCTAGTCCAACTGCTATCACCCCAGAAACTTACCAGTGCTCACTTCCTCATGTTTGTTTGGCTTTCTCAGCAGCAGCTTTGCTTTGATCACACCCAGGCTCAAAATGCTCTCATTAGTTATTCAGAATAATGACAATCACATTTGCAGGGGGTATACTTTACATCTGGGTAGAACTCAATTATATCAAGTAATTTGCCAATTTTCTTGACTGTAGCTTGATGGTTTAATAAGTAATATGAAAAGCAACTTCTTGTTCTTAAATTCTCACCCCAGTTTTGTAGTTGTTATTAGGGAAAGAAATAAACAAGACATAGTTAATTTAGATTTGAAAAGCCTGGGATTTTTTTTAAAGGATGCTTGCCACTAAAAAGGCTTTCATATAACATAAATTCCATAGCTCCCTTAAGTTGTAACACACAAAAAAGCTTTTAAAATCCCAAATCTACTTTAAAGCCATCTTACTACAGGGAATTGTTCAAGCACCAAACCCTACAACTGTCTTCTATAATTAACGTATCTAAGAAGAACATCTCAAACTGTTTAACCCAGAGTAAGCTAAAATCAGACCATGAATGACTCGAATCTACCTAACCTTTCTGTTGCCTTCAGAAAATGTAACTGTATCTGACAACCTTATTTTTGACATGACACATAAATCAGGTGGGTGTGGTGTTCCTGTAAAGGCTAGGGTGTGGGCAGCAACTAGGATGTCTGCAAGGGGGACAGGACCAGGGTATTTCCAGAAGCCAAGAGCATGGTCAGCCAGACTGAGTTCAAGATTCACAGAGAGGTTTTTCAGCCAGTCCAAGTTCAAGATTCACAGAGAGGATTGTCAGCCAGTCCAGGTTCAAGATTCACAAAAACACAGTCTGACAGGGAGGGGGATGACAAAGAAGAAGATTTACAGAGTAGGAGAGTTCTGGGAAGGATAAAGATAAGAGGGCTAAAGCTCCAGGAGTCCAAAATCTCATGTTGCTGAGGCAAGGAACAGGGAGTGCTACCTTTAATAAAGCAGCTACCTTTATTCTGGCAGTAGGCTCACCAGCCTAAATTTAATTGCCAATCACCACTTGATCCCAATCAATAGGAAATCAGTAAGCCATAATCATTGTGAATTTTACAGATTCTATAGAACTCACAATGGTATTGACACATTGAGTTCCCATTGACTAGAACAATATATGTATGTTGAAACTAACATTTTGGATTTATGTTGTTGTGTTCCCTGAGATTAAAGATCCTATCCTTTCCATTGTATTTACAGAAGCCAACTGCACTGAAAACTGAATCTTACTTTGACATTAGCTATGGGATTCTTGTTGTATGTGTGGTTGGCAGGCTACCTCTAGGGATCATGGCAGGCTGTGCAGCATACAAGTATAGTCTTCCAACTCTTCTCAAGCACTCACTGACTTTCAACATCTCTTTTATGAGGTGCATATCTCATCAGCCTAATAGTAGGGCTTGGCCTATCATTCATTCAGTACATCTGTCGTATTCATTCCAGGATATTTAGAGGCTGAATACTGGTGCATTTTACTTGCTTTTTAGTCCATTGTAGGGATAGGGATGGTTCAATCCTAAATATAGCAATCAATTCATATTTTCACTGGAGTGAATTAGACACACACCATTCATTCCTGCCTGTACATTTCTGGTTGCTGTTAGAGATATCTTCATTTGGGCAGTAGGTAGAATGATTATGTTGGTCCATTTCCAGCATGTGTGATGACCAGGAACAAACCAAAAACACTTTCTTCTTTGATTTAGCAATATTTTGAAATAGCTTAATAGAGTCGCTTCAGGATCTTGGCTAGTTAAAACTTGCTCTCCTTCCTCCTGGAGAAATAATGGGAGTGAAAATGTGTAGCCTTTCTTGGAGTAAGAAAAAGTGCTGCAACAGTTACAAAAAACAAAAACAAAAAACTTTTGGTTCCCCTGTCTGCAACTGAATCTACTACTGTGGCAGTTTCTTTAGGAAAAATGAAACAAGCATATTTGTGTATTAGGTATGTGTATTAGTTGTAGCTCCTCCATGGATATGGGCCTTGATGAGGTAAAGGGACTTGCATGCTTGAGTGAAACTGAGAGGTATGCTGGTGGTGGCATTGCTACCAGAAGGGTCTACCAGGCCAGATAGGTCTCAGTGGAGAAACCAGACTTATGGTGTCCACCCCCAAAGCATCTGATCCATTGTGGACAGCTTCAAACAGTGTCTGATCCATAAAGGGGGGCTGGCATAATGGCCAGTAATGGAAACCACCTCACTTAAGCTAACCTCCCCAGGCAAATCTTTAGCATGATTGGAAAACGTAAAGCCATGGCCCCCATTCCCTGGCAACCCTTCAGTGGGCAGGAGGTGCTAAGAATCTCTGGGTGAGCCATGAGAAGAATTGCCACCTGGAATCTTTGCAGCTTATTTCAAAGTGGAAAAACCCACAACGCCATCAAGGAAATTGAGAGACTTAACATTGAAATCCTTGGTATTAGTGAGATGTGTTGGCCTAATACCGGAAGATGTGTAGTACATGGGTATCATGTATACTATATGGTAACAAACCTCATCACTATAATGGAGTGGGATTCATAGTCCATCCAAACATCTGTAGGACTGTCAAAAAGTTTGTGCCAGTGTCAGACCATCATTTTTCTCCAACTTAATGCACAACCTATCTTGCTAAATGTTATACAGGTGTATGCACCAACTTGTGATGCATCAGATGACGAGATAGAAGAATTTTATACTGAATTAAAGACTGCTTTATCATTTACCAAATCAATGGAAGTTACCATAGTAATGGGTGACTTCAGTGCAAATGTAGGACAAGGCCAATGGACTGAAGTAGTAGGTAATTATGAATTAGGAGTTGGCAATGAGTGATGTGACTGATTAATTTAGTTATGTCGAGAAGAACTTATAATAGCAAATACATATTCCCAGATGCCTCCGTACTTTCTTTATATCTGTATCTCAAATGCTGATAGGAATATTAGGAATCAGATTGATTATGTCTTGATTAATAAACATTTTAAGAATTCAATTAAATCTTTTGTTAGCAACAGTGAACCTTAAGTACAAAATTCAAAACCATCAAGGAGACAGCTGATATAAATGAAGTTGAAAATGCCTGGAGGCAAATTAAAGCTGCTGTGAATAAGGTGTACCAAGATGTAATTCTGGACCTCATAGATCATAGAAGAGAGATGAAAATAGAGATCCTGTAATATATAAACAACTGCAGAAACAAATACAGTGTAAAATATAAATGGTGGAGGAAGAAAAACTTTCAAAGGAATGTAGCACAATTGAAGAATTGGATGCTGAGCATGATTCTTTTAACATTTACAAGAAAATAAGGTAAGCAGGAGGTGTGTATAACAGTAGAGGAAATGAATCTCTTATTGGAAAGAACGGTAATACCTTGACAAGCACTGAGGAGAAACTACAGGAGTGGAAGAAATACATCTCTTTAAAGATAACGGAAGTACTGACCATGGTGTCAAGTTAAATGATGATGTAGATGTCATGAGGGAAGAGTTAGAACTTGCAATTAAACTATTGAAGTTTGGCAAAGTCCCAGGTCCTGATGAAATATATATGGAAGTTTTGAAATTGCTTAAGGAAAAACAATCCCTTTCCCTTCTGGTCCATTTGTTTATACAACAGCATTTATAGAAGTGGGACCATCCCACAGGACTGGCTCATATCCACTTTTATACCACTTCCAAAGAAACCTAATGGAAAAGTTGTAATGAATATTGGACAATCAGTTTGATGAGTCACATCTTGAAGTTATAAGAAGAGCCATGCTGAATCAGGCCAAAGCCCCATTTAGTTATTTTAAAAAGTCCTGCATTTAGAATATATTGGAAGTGTGAAGAGAGCAATGGATATACCCAATTTGGATTCAGGAATGGATTTGGCACTCGGGAGGCATTATTTAGTCTTCAAATACCAGTTCAGCAATGTCTCAATGTCAATATTGATGTTTTTGTTTGCTTCATTGATTATGGAAAAAGCATTTGACTCAGACAAATATTTTAAACTTATCAATATTCATAATGACCTAGGCCTGGAAAATTGTGAGATCAGATTGATTGGGAATTTTTATTGGAATCAGCATGCTGGTGTCTGGATAGATGGTCAGATATCAGAAGGGGTGTCAATTATAAAAGGTGTTCATCAAGGTTGTATTCTCTCACCTCTACTTTTTTTTCTATTCAGAAAGTATTTTCTGGTATGCTTTTGAAGGAAAGAACCAAGATTTGAAGGTGAATGGAGTTCCTGTTAATAATATTAGATATGCTGAGAACACTGTCTTGCTTGCAACAATTCTGGCAGATTTGCAAGGATTATTAGATTTTGTTGCTGCAGAAAGCAGTGCCATGGGATTTGGACTTAACATGAAGAAGACAAAATGGATGGTTATCAGTAAAAAACAAAATGGCAGAATGGCAGTGATATAATTGGGCGAATATCTTATAAATACTTGAGGTTTTATGTCAAGGATAACTGGGACCCTTCATGTTGTATAAGTGAACAAGCTAGAAATTCCTTCCAGAAAAATGAGGAAAGTCTTGAAAAAAGGGACTTATCTATCAAACTTCATACTCAAATACTTCGATCCTATGTATTCAGTATGCTTCTCAATGGTGTAGAAACTTGGACCTTTACAGACACATTATGCAGGAAGCTGGAAGCATTTGAAATGTGGATGTACAGACGAATTCTGAAAAAACCTTGGACAGCCAGAGTCACTAATGTGACTGTATTAGAGTGCATGAATAAAAAGCTAGAAATCCTCAGTACCATAATGAGAAGAAAACTGCAGTATTTCGGACACATACTGTGCATTAAGAAATACCATCTGCTGCAGGTTATCCTTCAAGGAAAAATAGATGGGAAGTGTGGCCCGGGCGTAGAAGAACTTTCTGGCTCAAGAATGTAAGCCAATGGTCCTCAGTAAACACAGCTACTCTATTTAGAGTAGCTTTAGATCAGTGGTTCTCAACATGTGGGTCCCTAGATATTCCTGGACTGCAACTCCCAGAAGTGTCCACCACTCGCTGTTCTGTAAAGGATTTCTGAGAGTTGCAGTTCAGGAACATCTGGGGACCCACAGGTTGAGAACCACTGCTTTAGATCGAAACCAGTTCTGGCTACTGATCACCAATGTTCTCTGAGGACATGGCATTTGAAGAAGAAAATCAGGTTGTAGTATTGGACCTTTAGGAGAAGTATATTAATTATATACTTCCCTTAAAGACTACTTGTAATATACATGACTAATACACATATACTTTAAAAAGGCAGGCCTTTTTAAATAAGATTATTTGAGGTCTGTGCCCATTTGGGTGAGAGCCTTGTACCAAATAGTATACTGAGCCTCCTAGCAAACCTGTATGGTCTGCATTAGCCCACTCCAGCCCACTCCAACATTCTCATAATGTATATTTAAGCAGAACTCTCAAAAGTTGGAAAAATATTAAATACTGGTAGTCTGAAAACTGAAAGTACAGTTGGGAGTAGAGATAATTACTGCCTTGTTATGAAGGTTTCTCAGCATGCTGGTTACAATGGAGACAAGCAAACAACCTTCTGGGGGCTGAAAATGATCTCAAAAGTTATCAGCTCTGGAATAATTTTAAGGCTAAGAAAAATGCCTGCATGAAAGATGCCAATAAAAATAGCTTATACTAACTTCCCTCAGAATATATCCAGATGCTTATTAGAATGTGCTGGGGCTAGCAAGCCTTAAGTCCAAAGCCCTGGACATATGATAAAGGTGTGGATTCCATCCTGGTGTAACACCAGCGATACAATGGTGTAACATCTGTCATTCCATTACACATGACATTGGGTGAGTCTCAACATCCTTCTCACATGCTGTGTCATCCTATAGTAATATTTCTAATGTTATTTTAGAAATAATGATTCATTGAGCAGCAAACAGTTTCTGAATGTTTCAGGATGTAGCAGTTTGCCTTTCTCTAGCATTTCAGACAAAGAGAGGAAACTGGAAAGAGAGCACTTGAACACCTTAACAATTGGTAAGTTTCCTACCTCTCTACCATTCTTGTGGTTCCCACCTTTGTGGGAGGTCAAAGGACCTATTAAGGCTCTGAATTTCCAAGGTCCTGACTGCTGCAATATCTCAGAATATGTAGGGTGTCATTATTAATGGCAAAAAATGCAGCACTCAAATCTTCAGCAAGTGAACACCCAAACTTTGTCAGGAATCCTCCACCTTATCATCTCTGTGGGAGAGGGCATCCACCTGATCAATAAATTATGTGGAGGCTGAACCTGGAGAAAAACTGGGCCAAAAGTGCATGGTAGGGCTGCAGACACTTCATAGACTGGAAACACTCCAGATTCCTGTGATCCGTGAACAACTGTACTTGGTGTTTTGCCCCTTCCAAGAGATGCTGCCATTCTTCAAACAATGCCTTAATGATCAATAGTTCCTTGTCCTAGATGTTTTAATTGCATCCAGCCAGGGTTAGTCACCAGGAGTAGAAGGCACATGGATGAAGGGACTGCTGTGGACCACAGCATTGCTGTGCATTGAGGTTAGGCCTCATCCTAAGTACTGTGTTCAGTTCTATACCCCACACTTCAAGGAGGCTGACAAATTGGAACAAGTTATGATAGGTTGGGCGACAATAATGATCAGGGCACTGGAAACCAAGCTCCTATGAGGACAGACTAAAGGAACTGTGAATGTTTAGCCTAGAGAAAATAAGAGTGAGGAAAGATATGGTAGCACTGTTCAAAAACTTGAAAGGCAGTCATACAGAGAAGGGAAAGAATCTGTTCTTGGTCATTCCAGAATGCAGGACAAGTAATAATGGACTCAAGTTACAGGAAGCCAGATTTTAGTTGACTATCAGGACAAACTTCCTAATTGTTAGAGCAGTAACGCAATGGGACCAATTACCTTGAGAGGTCGTGAGTGCTCCATCACTAGAGCCATTTAAGAGAAATTTAAACTAACACTAGGCAGACATCCTATTATTTGTATTCTTGCCTTTATTTATTTTTATTTATTTTTTAGAGTGTTTTTACCCCACCTTTCTCCTTGGAAAAGGACCCAAGGCAGCTTACAGTAATGAGGGTTGAGAACAATGAATTGAGGGACATCTTACAGCATTAATAGACAACATTACATTAAAGCTACACGGTTAAAATACACATGACATTCCCCTTTAGCAGGGGGGTTGGAGTTAATGGTTTTGCAAGCCCCTTCCAACTTTATAATTCTATGATTCTGTGTTATGAAATAACGTGGCATGGCATGGCATAACCTACATCTCATGACATGACATGCTGCATAATGTTATAGCTTAACATACCATGACACAGATTAACATGAAGTGACATCATGTTATGTCATGACATAACCTGGCCTTGCAGCTTGATTATAATAAACATGTAGGTGTCACCTTTTGAATAGAGATGGGCACGAAACAAGCAATTTTTTTGTTTTCATTTTCGTTTTGTCATTTTGTTACGTAACGAAACGAAAAATTAATTTTGTCTCCAAAATGAAACAAAACGAACCGAAACAACAGAAATTTTGTCGTGTGTTTCGTTTTCATTGCAGCAAATACATTGAACTGTAATGAATGCTAATGAAACAGCATTTTTTATTTTCGTTTGTTTTTTCGTTTCGTTACGTAACGAAACAAAAACGATTTTTTTTGCAAAAAATTCACGAAAAACGAAAATGAACTGAAACGGACCCCCTACACGACAAACGACAAACGAAACACCATTTTTTTGAGTCGTGCCCATCTCTACTTTTGAATGTTCTAAAATGCTAAATATTAATACGTCTAAAAGGGATCACTGCAGCTATATAAATATCATGTTAACTGACTGCTGTGTTTTTGCTGTTATTTTACTCAATCAACATATATGCTTCTAGGTGTGGCTTTTATCATGCTTTCAGCTTCCCTTCATACAGTGAATTTTCCACAAGGCACTGTTGTTGTCTTCTTATAACCTTCCAGTGTTTTCCTGCTGCTGCTTGCATTTTGCCTCAAATTTGCAAATTCAAATCTTTTCGGGAAAAGAAGAGGCAATGGCTACACAATCTATTTTGATTAGTTATGCTAGAAGTTGTCCAACTGGAAGCCCTCTAGGAGAGAACATCATTAAATATTTACCTCAGGAATTCCAGGTCTAAACACACAAAGCTAAAAATTGCATGGACACATACATACTGTAGGTATATGTCAAGGCCAGAAGTGGTGGGGTCAGTGATGATAGCCATACTCTTCTGTGTTTGTACCCTCTTTACTGACACCTGGCCACAACAAAAGCTTAGAAAGCAAAGCAAAGTGTTCTGCTTATATACCGCCCCATACCACTACAAGTAGTCTCTGGGCGGTTTACAATTTTGATTACAGTGTGCAGGCTACACATTGCCCCCCCAGCAAACTGGGTACTCATTTTACCGACCTCGGAAGGATGGAAGGCTGAGTGAACCTTGAGCCTGCTACCAGGGATTGAACCCAGGTCGTGAGCACAGTTTTACCTGCAGTACAGGCATTTAACCACTGCGCCACAAGGAAGCGTTGACTGGCATATCAAGAATTCACTGCTAGTTTCAAAGTCAATGGGGATACCAGTGAGGAGCTGAGCTCAAACTTTCTCTCTCTCTGAAATTCATCATCTACAGATGCCTTCAGCGATGTCTTTGATTGGCACTAATGAGCTGATTTCACCTGATTTCAGTTCTAATAATAATAAAAAGTTTGAAGAGCTGGGGTACAGAATAAAACTTAAATAAAAATGAGGATGGGGATTGTATGTCCACCCCAAAATGCAAAACAGTTCATGAAAAGTAGAAAAAGAATAAATATTTCTGACATCCTAGTATACAGTAAGTGGACAGATATCAGTGACAGAAGACTTTATTTTATTTATTTTATTTTATTGCTCGTCAATATTTTTAAGGAATACAAAGGCATTTATACCCTAAAAGATATACTTTAATCCACAGGTACAGGTTTTAAAATGCTCAAGGGAAGAAGGGAATTATTTTTTGAAGAGGTCTGATGGGAGTATTGGGTGATCACATAACACAGTTATCTAGTAGAATTCTTAATTAAAGGTGACATTGCTCAGAATATGGGGAATGATGATAATGCTCCTTTTGCATTGATGAATGAGTGCTACTAGTTTTGCTCCCAGTAATAACTAAGATATATAATATTCCAAGGGAGACATGGATTTACCCTGGTACACATTTGGATAAATGGGACATTGCAATTTGAGACCTTTTTTTTCAACTTTCAAAATTATATTCTCACTCTTAAATCTAGAGAGGGAGATTTAATCTAGAGATTTAATAAATGTAGAGAACTTTAGATATTTATCTCTTCCTTTTGAACTTGGGCCCCCTCACCTTATGCCATTTTCTGTACTCACCTGTTAAGATGGCACGATTTCGGGATTTGAAACCTGGCAGTGGCATCACATCTAATCCCATCAGTTACTCTGCTTCTTTTCTTGGCAAGGCATGAGAAAAAATAGTGCTGTTCTCCCATGAGAATTTGGTGCATCCTCAGCCAACATCCTGCCAAAGAAATTATCTTGGAAAAGAATTTCAAAGGAGGTGAAATTTCAGAGAAAATATTGCAGGCAAGGCTCAGAGCTCTGTGCTTGTTTTACTTGTAAGGGGACCAAGGGAGGATGTGCTCATGACTTTTCTTTCATTATGCTAACACCTCTGTAGCAACTCATGGCTGGCATCTGAAAAGTGTTGAAAATGAATATATGAAACTAGTGGCTCGGTACAGAATGAGTCTTGTTGGGTGCATATGAGTGCCTTCTTCTTTGATATTGGAAGGTTGCACTTCTGTTTGCCATCTGTCAGAGCACCAATTTTACATAAGTTTTAGACACCACTCAAGAAGTAAGATAGATTAAAGTTAAAATGGACAGTGGTAATTAGAAGAGGAGAAAGAAGAGATGCCTCTGATTCCTTCCTGGCATTAGGAACAGGGAACATTATAATTAGAACAACATGAGAACTTTTCCTGAGAAGTTCAAACAACATTAGACAGAAATGACATTCATACATCCAGTGTGGTATCTGGAAGAGCTTTATGGAGCATCTTAATTCTTCAGTGTCCTTTCCAAAGGGTGAAATATATCTTAAATAAAATGAGAAGAAGGAGAAAACAGAGTGAGAACAGCTTCAGTGTTCTCAGGGTCAACTTTGATATTGCAGAAGGCATGCATTACAGTATTTGCTAGGAGTCTCTTTTGTTCTGAAACAATATGATTTCTGTGAAGATCCAAGATATCATATCTGCCAAGGAAGCCAGTTTGACAAATTACAAAGCAAAGCTCACTGTAAAGCAAAATTTGGAGCTGATTGAAAGCATGGGCTAAGGGGGGTATTTTTCAGCTCTTAAGCAAGCTCACGTTCTAACAATGTGCTAATGTTCCATCTAGTCTTACAGTCAGAATCCTGTATTATCAGGGTCTTCTGTTTCTGCTACTGTCAACAAATAGAGGACACAGGCCACAGCTTCCTTCTCTCTCTTTCGCTCCCTTCATAGCTAGCTCTCTCTGTCTATACATATAAACAAACACACAATCAGATTACATGCAATGCAACTTTTTTTGTATTTTGGAACAAAATAATTTATGAATCCAGTTTAGTTTCTATGGTATAAACATATGATTAATGTGTAACAGCCTCTCTCTCTCTCTCTCTCTCTCTCTCTCTCACACACACACACACACACACACACACACACACACACACACACACACACACACACACACACACACCACATCAAAGGTGCTGCTACGCATGCTCCTTGCCCGCTAAAAAGCCGACCAGCTTGGCTTGGAGGCCCATCTGCAGGTCATTGGACACCATCGGACCCGAACAATTCTGGGCAAGCAAACTTGATGTTGGGGTGTGTGATGACCGATCCCAGGCCCTGATGCATGGCCTGGCTGATTTCTCTGTTTAAGCGTCTCCTGGCCCTGTCGGCCCATGGCAGGTTCTGGGCCCCAAGCCACATGAGCCGTGGCAACAATGCTGACCAGACCAATCTGGTACAAGTGATTGGGCCTTAAAGGCCTTCAGATCATGAATTATCCATAGAATTAAATCCTTCCCCTTACCCCTGGTCAAATCATTACCGCCCAGATGGACAAGCAAAATAGCAATTGGTGCCTCTTGTGCGCAACGGGATGCAACTGTAGAGAAGCCATCCCATTGCATTCCACAGGATCCTTTCCACTCAATTTGGATCCACTCAGTCCAAAGTGTGGGCCAAAGGCTGAATGCCATGCATATTTTGGTGCTCAAAAAACAAAGCTGTGGTCACAAATGACAACTCCTAAATGTTCTCGTGCAAGATAACCTGTAGAAACACAACAGTTAGCCACCACGCTGGTCACTTAACAATCAGGGAGGGGGCAGATATAGGTCTTGTATTGATTAGAGGACCACCTCCCGAGGGCCCTTATGTCTATAACTCCACAGCCCATGGCCACCGCCACAGAGGCGGCCCCAATCCAAAATGAGTGGGTGTCAAATTGTCTGCTGTGGAGTCTGACTGCCTCAAGGGCCCGACACGTGACTGCCCAGAACTGGTAGCGGGTCAAAGGGGTAATATCAGTGTGGGCAAAGAGGGGGGCAGTTTTGTTGCCCCGGTGTGCCAAATAGGTCTGTAGAGTCCATAGGGGGCAGATCTCTGGCTACATGTAGCACCCCAAAGTAAGTCAGGTACCCCGGGCCCACTGGTCAGTTTTGGATTTGCGTAAGTGGATTACCACTCCATCAGTAATCGTGGAGACATCTGCTCTTTGTAGGAATGTGCCAGAGTGATTATGCTTAGCAGCCGCTAGCAGTTTGCTGATCCTAAAGCCCCCTAAAAATGCTATTGAAACCAATGCTCGAAAAAGCGCCACTTCAAATGCATCCCGACAAACAGTGGGCCAGGCCTTGTGTAAGTTTAGTAAAATCTCTGGCATAATGGGCATACAGGTGTCACTCATATGGCCCCTCTCCTTAGTCCATCCTTCTAGCATTTTTTGCAACACAAAGTCATTGGAGGGGTGTGGAAACCATTGGGATTTGGCATAATAAGCTAGGGCTGATAGCTTACCTTGTATCGAATGTGGGGCCAACCCATTCCGATGGAAGTGAACCACATACTGGATCAAATGGTCAGCGTTTGCCAGCTATGGCTGCAAGTCTCGCTGGGTGCAGAATTGCTGATACTCCCTGCAAGCTTCTGCGAATATATGCCTAGTGTCCGGTGCTAATGCCAAGCCCACAGCTCTAATGGCCTCTTTTCGCCAAGACTCCAAACCTCCTGCGGTATAGCCTATTGCTTTGCCCGCACCCCTGGTGCCAACAGTCAAAAACACTCCATCTGTTGATGGGACAATGCATCAGCGATCTTGTTCTTGACCCCAGTGATGTGGTGGGCATGGAACACTATGTTGTACTGGAGGCAGCACAAGGTAAGCACCCTGACTAACTGCATGATCCTGGTCAACTTTGAAGACAATGTGTTGACTATGGAAACAACTGCCTGGTTATTGCACCAGAAGGTGACCACAGAGTTGGCCCAGAGGTGCACCCAAAGCCATAGGACTCCCACAATAGGAAAAAGCTCAAGAAACATGAGGTCCCTAGTTATGCCCAGGTGAATCCATTTGGCCAGCCAGGTGCCGTTGGACCAACAGCCCTGGAAAAAGATGCCAAAGCCAAGGGAGCCCGATGCGTCAGTATGAACCTGGAGTTCCGACCCCAGGAGGAGTTTGTTCCTCCAAAATGACACACCATTGAAATCCTGAAGTAATATCTTCCAGACAATCAAGTCCTCCCTCATTTCTCTGGACACTTTGTGTCTGTGGTGGGGCTTGCTTAGAATTGTCTCAGAAAAGTGCAACCCAGGGTCACTACCTTGCATGCAAAGTTCAAGTGACCCACAAGTACTTGTAGTTCCCGGAGGGACACCTTTCTCCTGGCTAACATGTCCCTCAGTCTCGTGTGCAAGTCGTGTATCTTGTCCTGTGGGAGGTGGCTAGCCTGCACCCACATGTCTAGTTCAATCCTTAGGAAGTCAGGACCTGAGCTGGTCCCTCCATTTTTTCTTCAACTAGGGGGATGCCAAAGTCACCGGCCAAAGCGCAGAATTGGTCCATCAAGAATTTGCATTGCCCAGACCCTGCGGGGCCACACATCAGGAAATCATCTAAATAATGTACCACCACAGTGGAATGTGTCCTGGTCTTTAGGGCCCATTCCAAGAATGTACTAAATCATTTGAATGCAGCGCACACAATCGAGCATCCGAAAGGCATGGCCCTATCCATGTAGTAAGCGCCCTCAAAGGCAAAGCCCTAGAGCTCAATGTCTGCGGGATGTACCGGGAGTAGTCGAAAGGCAGATTTTACATCACATTTTCCCAGCAAGGCTCCCATGCCAGCCCGCCAGATCATGCACACTGCCACATCAAATGAGGTGTACTTAACACTACAGAGTTCCTGTGGAATCATATCATTCATTGATTCCCCATCTGGGTAGGAGAGATGGTAAACCAGGCAGTATTCGCATGAGCGGGGAGACCCTAAAGCACGCTGATGGGGGATCAGTGAAAGATCCCAGGACCCTACCTTATTTGATTTCTTTAACAATTTTTGCTCAGACTACGTCCTCCATGCCCCATATAGACTTCAAATTATTAGCATGATATGGGATATGGGAGCCCTGGGCCAGACTTCTGAATCCAAATTGGAACCCATCCCATAAGTATGTGGCAGCCTGCTGATCTGGGTAGCTGCAGAGCCAACCCAGCATGGTGTGCAGTTTAATGAGCTTTTTGGAAGATGGCCACCCCCTTGGGAGGGTTGCTTCCTGTTGGATTGATCTCTTCCTCCCTGGTTTCCTTGGTGACCCTTTTGACAGGCATAGGATGTGTGGGGCCCGTTGCAGTTGGTGCACAGGTACCAGAACTTACAGGGTCGGCGGGCACAGAATCCTTTTGAGTTATAATCCCAGCACACCCGTCATGGCTGAACTGACTGGCCTGCATTAGTGTGGGCAGGGCTGGGCTGGCCTATACAGAAAATCAAATGTCCTCTACCATTTGATTTTCGGCATTGCGGCACCATGAAACGCCTCCCCAATGGGTCAAGTGGTACATCACATCTGAGGTGCAGCTGCATGGCCGCTCTCATTCTGAAACCCTCATCATAAAGTAGCCACACAGAGCCAGGGAATTCAGAGTAAGCCCAGTAAATCATGTCCGTGTACTGTATCAAGTCATAGGCCCGTTCCGGGCGGGCCTTGATTATGGTAGCTGAATAGATAAAGAAAGCTGGAAACCAATTGGCCCAACATTGGTCTGGGCATTTTTTCCTAATTCGTTCCTTGTCTTGGGCCTCCATATGTTTAAACTTCTTCTCATCTACCTCCCTGTTCATAAGGTCAAAGATGTTGACGTAGTCACCTCTCAATATCTTATCCACTGTGGCCAGTAAGAGGTGGTCACCCAATGGCAAAGATTGGTCCGAGTCAGGGTAATATTGAGGCGGGATATTGATGTCCCCTTGTGGGCCAATCCATGTCAGACCAGCGAGCTAGCCAGGGGAGGGGGCTCTGTGATACCAGGCAACTGTTCAGTGGTGTCCTGTACTGGGACCTGAGATGGTGGACTTACCGTGCTACTCTGGATTGACCTGGGCCATGGGGCTGGCATATTGTTCTGCAGTTGTGTGACAGATCAAGGGGAAGGCAGAGGGGGCAGCCCTCGGCTAAGGGCTGCCAGCCATGGCCAATCCCTGGGAGGATTTGTCATCCTGCGTGGTGCATGTAACTCACCCGGTTGAAGGGCTGGTCTCAGCTCGGAGGCCGGCCTTTGTTGCAGCATGAGGTCTTAGTGCCTGCTGCTTGATCGGTGCCACCTCCACCTGTTGAGGTGTTGATACCTGTTGGGGTGCTGCAGCTGCTCCAGCTTCCTGGTCCTCCTGCATCTCTTGCCCCTGCTTGCGGTCCAGCGGTGGAGACCTGTGGGTCTGGCCAAACATGCCACTGCATTCACCTTCAAGGGTGAGAATTCGAGACATCATTAGCTCCACCATGTGGTGGAGTTCCGCAATCTTACGGGCCTTGGATTCCCTTGCTGACCTGAGAACACCAAAGCTCTCAGCCGTCCCCTGTTGGTGAGCCCAACCCTGTTCCAGAGCATTTAGTTTGTCATAGATAGGCTGGAAATCTGGTAGGTCATCATCATCTGAGGATGACAAGATGGGTGGAGGCCTGGCGACAGCCCAGCATTTTGCAGGCTGCTTGCCTTTTTTACTTGGGGTCCACTTGGGGGCTGTGGCCATAGCTAGATGTGCGTTGCGTGGGGGGGGCAATGTCCTAGGAGTTGCAGCTGGCCAAGCTTGGAACAGAGGAGTCCACCCATTGAGGGGGTCCCTTTAACAGTGATATGGCCTAATCTCTAGCCCAGTTAAGTACTTCTTATTTACCTATTAATCTTATTATTGATGCACAATTATTGCTCTCCTTAATACGATTATCTGGGTAATTTATTATAATTTTTATTTATTATTATTTATTTTATTTTACTCTAATTCTTATTAATAATTATTTCTTTAATTTATTTATTTATTATTATTTTGTTTTTATTTATTTTATTTTATTTTATTTGTAACCAAGCCCACTAAACAGGCTAGAAAGCCACCAGATGGCCAATTGGGCTCCGGCAGGGGCAGCTAGGGGCTCCTGCCGGGCTGGGGCAGGACCATGGGCCCAGTGGGACTAAGGAGGGAAGCCATGGGTGAGGCTTGGTGTGCTCAGCACCAGGCGCCCAATGAAGAGGCCCGCCGGTGGCTGAGCTAACGGTTGGGGCTCAGGCGCGCTCCTGCACTAGGCGCCGGACAACCCGATGCTGATTTGGGAAGCAAGCCCGTGGGGCCTAGACTGCTGTCACTGGGGAAGGGCGGAAGGCCTGCGCCCCGCGCCCCATGCCGCTAACGCTGGGGTTTTTTTTAAGCCCATGCGACGAGTCAGACCCGCAGATATGCTGGGCGCTAAGCGGCTTCCCTTCCCTCTCCCTGCGTAGGGCCCAGCAAGGTTTTCACCAAGGGCTTGGCTGAAGGCTCGAGCCCTGCATTGCTCCCGCGGCAGCACCACGACACGGTGCTTCCTCTCCCAGTGCCATTCAGAGTGAAGAGAGGCTGGGGGGAGCACGGGAAACCTTTATGAAGGCTTCTCATTCCGCGCCCTCGTGAGAGTACTCACACGCTGCTGGGTAAGACAAAGCAGCCCCACGTTGGACCGTGGCCTCATGGACTGGCCATTTTTGCAGCATCTTTGGGCAGTGCATGTAAGCTGCCTTCAACACATATGCTTTTAATTTTTTCCAAAACTTTCTCTTAATAGCTTTGCACACCGATTCTAAACGTTTGACTTGGACTTAATATCAATAGAGCTTACATCTAAATGTGTACACGTAGGATGGCAGATTTGTTATACAACAAATGTCAGGGTGAATTATGCATTAAGCTACCAAACGTGAGATAGCATGAATTCATCTTCTAAAAGCTGGAAAAATATATTTTAATAGGTTTCCCCCTTTGTGCTTCTAAAAATAAAACTGTTCACATATCCTATGTGAATGGAAATGTTCACTGGAAACTTAATAGCATACAGCATTTGAGTGGCTTTCAGAACAATGTCATGGTTGTAAACTTCACTACTAAATTATACATTGCAGGCAGACTCCAGGCATGTTTTAGGAACTGTCCATAGCTGCAATGAAGTGCAATTACATAAATACGTAGCAAATTCTTCTATCTATTTCCAAAAGTCCTAAATCAAATGATTCAAAAAGAGGTCATCCAAAGTTTCCCTTTGTACACTGGTTCTGATTTACAGTTGGTTTAACAAATACTATTGGGATCCAGATGCAATGTCCTCTGAATCCTGTATAACTTGAAAAATGTACAGTGGTACCTTGCATAAAGGAGTTAATTCATTCCAAATGAAATTCTGCTAAGCAATTTTTCTTTTGTACAAAATTCCCATAGGAATGCATTGAAAACAGAGTAATCCCTAATCACCACAATTCCATGCTGTATGGATTCGCCCCATAGGCAACTCTGTTAACTAAATTTCCCCTATCTTCGTAATTTTTTATGTTGTACAGATTTTATGTTATACAAACCATACTTGTAAAGAGGAAGGCTGAAGTGACATGATGATAGTGTCTGTGACTGAGCTCTAGTAGGATGATGCTTTGGAATCCAGAGCACCAGTTTACAGTTATGGATGGCTTCAACATAACATGACACTAATTCTTCTTGAAGGTAACTTTCCATACTAGACTAACTCCAACCAGCATTGCCTGAAGATTCAGGAGCCTCCTGTGCTACTGAAGGAAACAAACTAATGGACAGAGAATGAAGAAGAGTCAGAAAAAAGAGGATTTTGTGTAAGACAGAAGGCTGGATTGGATGGGCTGTGGCCTGTTCCAGCAAGGCTGTTATTGTGTTCTTATACTAGAGTTCAGTTCAGTTCAGTTCAGTTTAGTTTATTAATTAGGTTTAGGGTTAGGGTTAGGTCTTACCTGGGTTCAACCTCAGTCTATTTGCTCTCATCTACTCCAGAACAGCACCCCAGCATTAATCCAGGAATGAAATGGCATCCATTGCAGATGGGAAAAAGGAGATGACACAAAACCCCCTAAATCCTAACAACCTCCACCAGTGGCCTCATACTGATATTAAAGAGCATGATTGACTCCTGAGGTACCCCCACAAATGAGGGACCAACATACCAACACTAACACATCTATGTGTTTGCCTGTTCACTAAAACATGTTGGTGCACATTTTAGAAATGTTGGCACCCCCTCATTATGCAGTTGTGCACATTGTTTCTTTCCTTGTTGGTGCTGCAACATATTATGACTTATTGTGAACCAGGATTTTCACACCTGTGCAAATAGCAACTGGTACAGCATGGGTGAATTCATACCCACCCTTGATTGTGCAAATTCTCATACATTTCTAGCCTGCTGTGGCCCATATATATGAATTCAATATAGACTGTATTCAGAATCTATTTGACAGGCACAAGGTAGAATTAACAGCCCAGACAGATGGCAGAGAAAACTACACAAAATCTCTCTCTCTCTCTCTCTCTCTCTCTCTCTCTCTCTCTCTCTCTCTCTCTCTCTCTCTCTCTCTCTCTCTCTCTCTCACACACACACACACACACACACACACACACACACACACACACACACACACACACACACACACACACCCCAATGTGACAGACATAGGTTATAAAATAAAAATTTAAAAATAACAGACAAGAAAGAGGTGTACATTAACTTGTGATGCTGCGACATAATAATTTGCACCAGGGCAACATAAAGAGTTACCACCTGGAACACTGGAAATAAAAGCAATGTCTTCCAGTTCTGCTATTTTTGCTACAAGTGCTGTGGACACAGAACCTGCATAGTACACACAGGCTTAGCGTGCAGCAGACGTGGTCCTAAGCCAGATATGGTAAGGATATGCAACAACAAACAGCTATTAAGGAACTCCTTTGCACCAAGATGTCTGTCCTTAAGCCTTGGTTGTTATACTGTTCAGCATTCATTAGGAGCTATTGTACCCCCTACCTGTGCCCATATGTGTTAAGTGTTTTCCAATGGATCCAGCTTAATCAATTTTGTTTGCCCTCCCCAAAAAAGAAAAAAGGGGGGATGCATAGTATCTGGGGCAAGCCGCGAGTGTGGAGTGCTTTGTTCAATAGTGTTGAAATACCTGGTGATGGAAGAAAGAGGGCAGGCTGCTAGTTCATCATGTAAACACTTGGGAATAGACAAACTGGATTGTTGTTACACATTCATGTCCTGGTCCTTTCTTTAGAAGCAACAGTCAAGTGCCCTCTTCCATTCAAATCTACATCCTTCATTCTCCCCAAATTATATTCTCCTCAACATTATTCGTCACGAAACCTGATAATCTTGTTATGAAACAGTGTGTTGAATATGGTAGCTGGAGGGTGAGAAACTTGTCATTATCCTGATAATACATCATGTTGTGCATTTGCTATGTCAGAAAGATTTCATCAACACACCAGAGACAAAAAAACAAACCTGGAACAATAACAACAAATGAATGCATCGCTCTCCTGTCTATCAAGTCAGAGTTTCCCTAAGTGCCACTGTTGTAATAACTGTGAACAGTATAACACAATTGGTTGCTATACCAGTCTTATGACCCACATTCCTGCAATGTTAATACTATCTTTGTGCGAAAATAAATCTAATCTGAAAGATAAATTGGCTCTTGAAACAGATCTCTCCTTACAATATTACACTTGATGGGCAAATGCGCAATGTCTGCTGATAAGTTCAAGACATCTGCTTCAGAATTAAATAGCACAGCTTTGAGAATCCTTGGAGCTGAGATAGCTTTCAGTAGCCACTGCAGTTCTGCTTGCTTCTCAAATCAGATGCAATGACTTATTTATTGAAACTAATCATGACAGCATGCGATATGGCCACCCCATCTAGATGCAACTGAAATTCAGGAAGGCTGAAACTGTTCCAGTGCACTCTAACAAACTAGGCTGGGAAGGTCAAAAGCCTCCCATAGATGTGAAAATGTTGGCCTCAATTTGGTCACATTTTCCACTTGCATTTTCTTTCTGCCCCTTTTCCTCTTTGGGGTGTGCAACTACATTTTTGATTTTCTCACTGATGCTCCTATGACTGTATTTGTACATTCTTCCTAAGGTGCATACTTAATTGCACATTCCCCTAATACAGGGTGTCCAAACATTTTGCAAGGAGGGCCAGATATGGTGAGGTGAAAATGTGGGCGGGGGGTTGACCATTCAGCCACATTTGGCCCCCCGGCCGGACTTTGGACAAGTCTCTATAACATGCAAGGAGGTGGGGAGGATGCTGCAGCAATGGAACTGGAGTGGGTAGGCTGTGCAGGTGGCTGGAGGGATGGACAGAAGCAGGGAGGGCAGGCAAACCATAAAACTGCAAGCTAATGCCTCCATCCAGTATGTGGAGGGGCAGCTGGCAGGGATGCATGACAGGCTGAGCCGGTGGGGAGAAGAAGCCGTGGGCCACTCAGAATTTGAAAATGGGCTACATTTGGCCCCCGGGCCTGACTTTGGACATGCCTGCCCTAATATATATGTGCACCATGGATTGAAGCATGATTGTGTGCATTTTAAAAAAATAGTATGTGTTTTACCAGCTTACTTTTATAACTGGAGAAATAAATAATTTTGTGCACACACTCTCTGCAAATGTGCCCCACTTTTTGAGATGAAGTCTGCTTTTCTTTTTCTTGCAATGAGCCTTGAGCAGTGTGAAAATGCTACGTCTATGGAAATAAGCAGATCTGGCAAAATTCTTCTTTGTCAATTCAGCCTTGAGATAACATGGTGCACAGTGGGGAAGAAGGATGGAGTCACATTTCCATGACAAGAGCAAAGATTCTCTCCAATACAATTTGCCACTGAAACATAAGTGTCTGGGCAACCCAAGCCACAACTACACATGAAAAGAGATAAGGTGGCTGCTGTCCTAATCAGAAGCTGCAATCTGTTCTTCACCCTCTCAACAGCAACACAGAGCAGCTGGCATGATATCAATGTACAGTACTTTGAAGTTCCCATAGCACCTGGCTGTCTTGAGATGAACTATTGAAACAGGAGTGAAAGAGATAACCTTCACTCTACATTATCCTTTATGGTCCTCCTCAAGCTTCTCCCTAGCTATTTTCATATAGCAAAACCTGTGTTAATCAATATGCTTACTCAGTTGATACTCACCGGTGAATCAAGGCATTTGCTGCCTCCCGTTCCTGGAATTTTAACACGGGCTTACAAGAGGTAGGAATGCTAAAGAGTCCTCTGGATTAGGGATGGGCACGAAATGAAAAAACAGTGTTTTGTTTCATTCCGTTTTGTCCACACCCACATTTCGTTTTGTTTCGTTTCGTTTCATATGACTTTTTAAAAAAAAATCATACGAAATGAAACAATAATGAAATGGTTCATTTCTCTGAGGGCTTGTACTTAACCCTTCTCCTCCTCCTTCTGGAATCCAGGGGCTTCTGGGCTCTGGCGGGGCTCCAGTGGCATTGCTACCCTGTACGAGATTGTCGGCAGCACCAGGGGCAGTGGGTGCTGAGAAACCTCCTCGCTACCTCACAAAGTGGACCTGCACCAGATCAGTGTTGGGCTGGCAGTGGTCGCAGCAGCAGCGAGTGTCAAGATGCCTCCCTGCTGCCTCACAAGGCACCACTTCTCAGTACGCTCCCCACTGGGAGGAGGAGAAGCGGTGGTTCTTTAAAAAGTTTTTTTATTGCTGCAGAAGCAAGCACTGGTGGTGGCCACTGGCCATCAGCGTTTGGTTCTGCAGTGAAAAAAATGTTTAAAAGACCCAACGCTTCTCCTCCTCCCAGTGGGGAGCGTACTGAGAAGTGGTGCCTTGTGAGGCAGCAGGGAGGAGAAGTAGTAACTTCTCGGTGGCAGAAGCATTGGCAGTGGGCCCTGCTGGGCCTCCTGATGTCCCTGCTGGCCCTCTCCAGCCCGCGTCCTCAGTGGCAGCAGCAGCAGTGGTGGGCGCAGGGTCTCCTGGCATCCCTGCTGGCCCTCTCCAGCCTGTGTCCTTGGCGGCTGCAGCAGTAGTGGTGGGCACAGGGCCTCCTGGCGTCCCCACTGGACCTCTGCAGCTTGCATCTTTGGTAGCAGCAGTGGCAGCAGCAGGTGTAGGGGCCACCTGGCCGCCCTGCTGGCCCTTTCTGACATGGTGTCACAGTGGCAGCAGTGCCTGCAGCAGTCTGCTCACCCTCTCCAGCCAGGATGCTCAGCAGCAGCAGTAGCAGCAGCGAGCCCAGCAGTAAGCGCCCATTTTACAGACTTAATGAAACAGTTTGTTTTAATGGGAAAAAATGACCGCTTTGTTTCATCTGTAATGAGATGCTGCTTTATTGTTTTATTTTGTTACATAACAAGATAATGAAATTAGCATTTCACTTTTCATTTTGTGTCCATCCCTACTCTGGATATAAACTTTATCCACTGAAGAGTATGGCCAGTCAAGGAAGGAGAAGCCCTAGAAGCTGAACCCACACACCAAAGATACCTTGGCCAAGGACAAAAGCAAAAGAGGGCAGAGCTTGGACGTGGGTGCAAAACCCAACAGAGACTTCACAAGTGGAGGGGCAAGATCCATTATTGTGCCAAGATTCATGGCCTAGAACAGTGGTGGTGAACCTTCAGCACTCCAGATGTTTTGGACCACAACTCCCAGAATTCTGAGCCTAGATTGCCAATGACAAAGGGCTGTGGGAGTTGTGGTCCAAAACATCTGTAGTGCCAAAGGTTCACCACCACTGGCCTAGAGACTCAGCCAGATAATTTCAAAAGCTGGGCCTCTCTTAAGTGTGGAAGGAGGGGTGTCTGCTGTGACTGGAAATAACTTAAAAGTACAATCTAGTGAGGAGGACTCTGGTGGGCCATCCTCAGCTTGTGGGGAGGAGGAGCCACTGAAGGTGTGTACTTGTTGCTTTTCTCATAAGGTAAAGGGGAGGAGACAAGAGTTCTCACTGAGTCAGAAGATGAAAGGAAGAGCAACAAGTGATACCTGCACTTATCTGTATCCTGAATGGGGGACCTGGACCCAGTGGACCAATGTACTCCTGAAACATAAGTGAACACTTGAGGGAAAAGCTGGGGGGTGCCTTTTCTTGGATATTGTAAGGAAATGAATTGGGTAGCATGCAGCTGTTGGACTAAATATTTTTTTCTAATTCTCTCCCTCCCTCCCCCTTATCTCAATCTGCTTGCCATTTTGCACTGATAAATTGTTATTTCATGGTTGGGAGACAAATTTGTGGGTTTATTCCAATGTATTCCACAATATGCAATAGATTCCTACATACTTTCACCCCATGTCTGATATAGGTCCTGGAATGGCATGGAAAACAGAGTGGCTGAGGAGATAATGTGGGCATTTTTTTATTGTGGGTGATGGGAACAGTTTGCCCCTTGGGTTATTTTGAAGGAGTCTACACCCTTTCTGCTTGCATGTTCCTACAAAGTTGTTATCTTTTCCTTCAAACTCCAAGCAATGCAACACCAAGCAAAAAGTGTACATTAATGCAGTGTTAGACCTATGGGTGATTGTTACTATTTCTGTGAAAATAAATTCATAATAAACTGGTGAGACAATGTGTTTTAGGTAGGGAGTGGATACTTAAATAGGTGGCTCATCACAGGTATTTGCTAAGGACCCTTCTGAGGCTTCAAGTCCAAGTGCTTGCCAAGGCCACCACCTAGATATGCAACAGAGGGGGGCAGGCTAAATGTGCAGAAATGCACAGCTGTCAATTTGATAATTTGACTGTATTGCACAGGCCCTAGATCTGTACTTAAATCTCGCAGATCCTGCTGTACAGGCACAATAATCCTCAGCACAGTTAGGGATAAAAATGTTAAATTGATTAAGTACATCAGTTCAACAGGGAGATTCAAAAACTACTAGAAGCAAAGCTTGAAGCAAATTCATGATATATCAAATGGATGATTCAGATGCATAAAACATAGCTTCAAGGGAACATAATGTATGGCAGAAGGAAAGACATTTGGAAAATGAGCCAAAGTCCCAGCAGAATATATGAGCTTTGCTTTTATTTTAAACAATCCCAATATAGTGTAAAAATGTGCTCAAAAAAGAGAATGACACACAAAGGTTCCCTTTGATATTGGCTCAAATCTCACTTCAAAAATGTGTCTACTAATAAGAAAGGGGAAATTGAAAGACTGGAGAAAATGGACTGCGAAAATGAGGGCCTTTCGTGTACAGTGGATGTATCTGAGTCAGAACTTAATGTGGGCACCATTGTGTGAAGGCTTAATAAAAGTTGAAAGTAGAGAAATACAGTACTGGGACATGGTGTACGTGGGGAAGAACAATAGGTACTATTTTATGATGTCTATAAGAGCAACATTTCCTTGCTCTTTTACAGCAAGACCAGAGGAGTGCAACTTGGATCTTTTCTAACTGCAAGCCTTACTTCCCAGACAGGAGGAGAGTTTGAGTCTAACAACATCCTGGGTGCCACACCTGATTCAAAGGATTAGCAACCCTCTTATACTGGGGCATTATATTCAAGTCAATAATAATCTTAGGATTTTAGAGTTGATCTCATTGTAGACCAAACGATCTCCCTGCTCAACCAAATTCTTGAAATTGTAGAAATGGCAGAGGTGAAAGGCCATGAGGACAACCTTGGGATCACTGGAGAAAAGGGTCCATAGAGCAAGGAAAGAAACAAATCTTCATTCCGAATGCCAGGTTTCTAATGTATTTCAGAAATGAGCAGTCTGTGGGGTTTGTGCACAGCCTCCCCCACATTTGTGGGAAGAAGAAATATCAAGCTGTGCCCCCAGAAGGCTCTGGAAGCTGCACTTTACCATTTTATGAACTTCCCCTTTTATGAACAAACAAGTAAACAGCCATTCCCTTCTTGTTTTTCCCTAAGCCTAAGAAAACATGGGGAGGGTGTAAAAAGTGCACTCCTTAGAAGTTTCTTGGAGTTTAATTCTACCCCTCCCCCATGTATCTATTTTTTCCTTGAAGAAGTGCGGTGGGGGAATCACAGTAAATTCTGACCCAGAAGGTCCAAGGGGGTGGGAGGAATGGCTTCCCAGATTCTCAGCACTTGGCAATTATAGCTCAGAGCTGGTGAACTTTTCTAGCTTAAGGATTGGATTCCATTTGAGGAAAATTCTTCATGCTATGTTCCAGCAGTGGCTGCCCCCCCACCCCCAAATAGGATGGGGCCAAAAAGAGCAGCATCCTTTAACTTAAAGATCTTCTTGACAATGCTATTATAATATAGTACCATTGCTCAGCCAGAATAATTTTTTTTCTGCTCTCTGGATGCACCTCCCCATAGATGAGAACTGACATTGAAAGCTTCTACCTGAACTCCATTCTTGGTTCAAAGTGAAATAAGCAAACTGCAGGAGAAAGCCAGGAAGGCTGCTGCTTGTTGTCACTGTACAGGCCTTTGAGCAATGGTAAGAATACCAACATCATCAATGCACTGTTGGGTACAAGTAAGGGCAGAAATAAGGTCTAGATAAAACTTCGGGAAAAGCGTCTCCGTTCCAACCTTTCAGGAAAAGAAAGTTCTCATTTAAAAAACTGGGAAAATGTCAAACCAGGATGTCATGGGGAGGGCTGATATAGGACTCCAGAATGGCCAGATGTGACCCCAGCTGGAAATTCTTTACTTCTGGTTTTGTACTTGCCACCCGGTTGGCTTGATTCAGAAAAAAACCATCAAGCCAGGAAATGTCTGACACCACCCAAATAGCCTAGTCCTGCTGAAGAAACTAGAGCACACATAATAGAGCACACATTTCACATGCTAGCAAGGTTATGCTCAAAATTCTACAAGGCAGGCTTCAGCAGTATGTGGAAAGAGAACTTCCAGAACTACAAGCTGGATTTCGAAGGGGCAGAGGAACTAGAGACCAAATCGCCAACATGCGCTGGATTATGGAGAAAGCCAGAGAGTTCCAGAAAAACATCTACTTCTGCTTCATTGACTATGCCAAAGCCTTCGACTGTGTAGACCACAACAAACTATGGCAAGTCCTTAAAGGAATGGGAGTGCCTGAACACCTTATCTGTCTCCTAAGAAATCTATATGTGGGACAAGCAGCAACCGTCAGAACTGGATATGGAACAACTGACTGGTTTAGAATCGGGAAAGGAGTACGACAAGGCTGTATACTGTCACCTTGCCTATTTAACTTATATGCAGAGTACATCATGAGAAAGGCCAGTCTGGATGAATCACAAGCCGGAATTAAGATTGCCGGAAGAAATATCAACAACCTCAGATACGCAGATGATACTACTCTAATAGCAGAGAGTGAGGAAGAATTAAAGAACCTCTTAATGAGGGTGAAAGAGGAGAGTGAAAAAAAATGGGCTGAAGCTCAACATAAAAAAAAACTAAGATCATGGCCACTGGTCCCATCACCTCCTGGCAAATAGAAGGGGAAGAAATGGAGGCAATGACAGAGTTTATTTTCTTGGGCTCCTTGATCACTGCAGATGGCGACTGCAGCAACGAAATAAAAAGACGCCTGCTTCTTGGGAGGAAAGCAATGGCAAACCTAGATAGCATCCTAAAGAGCAGAGACATCACTTTGCCAACTAAGGTCAGGATGGTTAAAGCTATGGTTTTTCCAGTAGTGATGTATGGAAGTGAGAGCTGGACTATAAAGAAGGCTGATCGCCGCAGAATTGATGCTTTTGAGCTGTGGTGCTGGAGGAGAGTCTTGAGAGTCCCCTGGACTGCAAGGAGATCAAACCTATCCATTCTGAAAGAAATCAACCCCGAATGCTCACTGGAAGGACAGATTTTGAAGCTGAGGCTCCAGTACTTTGGCCACCTCATGAGAAGAGAGGACTCCCTGGAAAAGTCCCTGATGCTGGGAAAAATCAAAGGCAAAAGGAAAAGAGGACGACAGAGAATGAGATGGTTGGACGGTGTCATCGATGCAACCAAAATGAATTTGTCCGGGAGGCAGTGGAGGATAGGAAGGCCTGGCGAGCTCTGGTCCATGGGGTCACGAAGAGTCGGACACGACTGAACGACTGAACAACAACAACAAAATAGAGGCAGCTTTTCTCAACATTCATTTGGGAGTTGACTCTTGAATAAAGGTAGGTAAGGATTTCATTTCAATAAATTTCTTAATCAGAATGTAACACAGCTCAAATTCTGATTTGGGAGAAATTGAAACTCATATATTTTCCCATAATGAGAATGAAATCAGAATTTCCCAAAAGGAGCAACTTCTACATGCAAGAGAAAGCATAAATCACTGTTTTGTTCATCTTCACTCTTGGCATAAACAAGGCACACATTCTTTTTTCTTTAATTTTTCTTTACTTTTTTCTTTTTCTTTTCTTTTCTTTTCTTTTCTTTTCTTTTCTTTTCTTTTTTTCTTTCTTTCTTTTTTCTTTCTTTCTTTCTTTCTTTCTTTCTTTCTTTCTTTCTTTCTTTCTTTCTTTCTTTCTTTCTTTCTTTTCTTTTTGAATTATATCATCCATGACACACTAGTGTGACATTCGAGATGAGACTGATGGTATCAGTGAAGTCATGGAATCTCCGGACTCATTTTAAGATTTTCCTTAGGAAAGCTGACAGGAGAAACACAGAGGTTGAAAGGGGGCATTCTGATGAGGGCAAAAACAGGTAAATATAAAAATGTGTGTGCATAAGAAAAAAAATCTTAAAAGGAAAAATCAGTGATGGGTTTAAAATTTTAAAATGATATATATGTTAAGAAGCCAAAAGAAGGATAATGGGTGCTGGGGGGGGGAGAGAGAGAAGTACCAGTTAACTGAAAAACATGTTTATAAATCCAGCCTCTGTTGTGCTATGGGCATTCACATGCACATCAAACAGTTATCATGAACCTTCCTTGTTTCCCATCTCTTTTTAGTAAGTGTGTGTGTGTGTGTGTTTGGAATATACTTATTTTTTTCCTTTTAAGGCCATGAGCATTTTTTTACCTTGTTTACCTTTTTACACAATCTAGTCTTCAACTCAGGAGTGCTTCAGTGGTGTTTTACAGCATTGGCAATGGATGCAGCATTTTTCTACGTGGGATTTTCCAGGGTGCACCTTTTTTAGACAAAACACTTCAGACTTTGTCAGTGGTCCTTGGATGGGAAACCAATTGAACAGGTTAGAGTTTTTAAATACCTAGGCATAATTTTTCAGTCATCAGGAACCTGGACAGGTCAGCAAGAACATGTGGTAGAAAAAGCCTCACAAACTATAAAAATCTTGAAACAGTTTTTCTATAACAAAGGGCACAAACTCACAATTTCATAACAGCAATGCTGGGAGTGTACAGAGCCAAGCCACTAGCCCAGATGCTGTATGGCAGGCATGTCCAAACTTTGGCCCTCCAGATGTTTTGGACCCCCCAACTCCCACAGTCCTTTGCCATTGGAAATGCAGGCTTGGAATTCTGGGGATTCCAATAGGGGCCATTAGAAATCTAAAATCATTAGAAATTGCACAGTCTAAATTTCTTACACAAATTTTTGCTGTACCTGGCTGTGTCCCAAATGCTTCCTTAAGGTTGGAAAGTGGCCTCCCCTCAGTGCATACACAGGCTTGGCTCAGGACACTAAATTACTGGTTAAGGCTGAATCTAGCTCCCTCTGATCTGCTCCTCCTTGTCATGAAGAATTCTCATGAGAGTAGATGGATGAAAGATATCAAGTCCAAAGTATACACTTTGGGACTGTCACCCGATCTTCTATTCACCACCGGATATAGTAAAGCGAGATTCCTATTACAGCAGCACATATATGATATTGAACATCAAAATAATCTGTCTGTCACCAACAAACTATGCCCCTGGTATGACCATTCAGTGATAAGTCATCCAAAAATAATGGCACTATATCTAAACACGTTAATAGTTCCAAAGTACAAAAGGGCCTTTTCATGTGCAAGATTTAATGCCATGCCTTCAGCTATACTTGAGGGCTGTTTTAAAGGAATACCTCTACAAAATTGCACATGCCCATGTGGTGAAGGTGTTGAAACACTTGCCCATGTGCTACTGTTATGCTCGTTTTATAGAGAGGTGTGGCAAGTATTACTTTTCCCATTTTTAGTAAAGAAACCAGGTTGTTCATCTGATTTCTATGTATCTTTACTCCCCAGAGACCGAGACAAACAGGCGACACTACAGACAGCTAAATTTTTAGCAGCAGCAATTAAACAAAGCCAACTATGATTTTAAAATAATAAATTATGGATTACTTGTCCAATATATAGGTATATTGCATGTATATGTATTTATTATCTTGATTTTAGTATGCTAATTTGACATCGATGCAAATGTTGTATTTTTTTCCTAAGGCCATGGCTAAAGCAAATAAATAAATAAATGGAATGGTAAATGGACATAACAGCAGATATTTCCATAGCACAAATTTCAACTGGGCTACCATCAGTCAAGTGAGAGCTAACTGGTACAGGTCCACCCCAAAAAGTCTACCCCAGCAGATTCTTCATTCACCCTTGAATTATAAACACCTCCTCCTGTGTTTGCGCATTGTGGGAATCATTATACTACATTTGTGCTATTTGTGTTGTCACAACCAATTGCTCTTCCCATTGCTTAGAAGGTCAAAATGTCTCCCCGCCTTAATAAATTACTTACAAGTAACAGGGGTGCAAAAATCAGTAGTAAGGTGGAACAATGTTTTTAAAAGCTTTCCCTGCTGTGCTTTATGTCTCCCTAGCAGAAGCAAAATGGATGAAACAGTTCGTCTTCTCTTCTCTTCTTCAAAATACAAACATATATTTAGTGTAATCTGAGTGTACCTTTATGACCTTCCAAGCTCTTTAGAGTCATCTGAGAAACGGGGAGACTCGCTGCATTTGTTTTCATAGTAAAGCTAGGTAAAATGTTCTGGAAATGTTGCCATCAAATAAACATGGCACATAAGTGGTTTGGGTAAGGATGTAATTGACAATTAGCGTTGATGAGGGCCCATGAGGAAAAACAAATGTGATTCCCTCATCTTTAAATGACTGTTCCCATTATATGGAAGCCCTGCTCTTCCTTAAACTAGTTTTGAAACAGCTTGGTGACCTTGTAAAAATAATTTGCTGTTGGGAATCAGCTGGGTTGAGTAACTCCACTCACTGTTTTTCTTTTAAAACCCTGGTCTACGAACCCAATCATAGTTTACTACAATGTGGCAAATATACAGTGGTACCTCTACTTACGAGTGGCTCTACTTACGAGCAATTCAGCTTAAGATCAGAAAACCATTGGTGTTTTAACTTCTGCCTTACAAATTTTAGATGTGGTCTGCTCTACTTACAATTTTTTATTTTTTATTTTTTATTTTTTAGATATGGCTAGTGTACTTATGAGTTGCTCAATTTATGAGCATATATTCGGAATGGATTAAACTCATAAGTAGAGGTAACACTTTATCTGGAACCTCAGTTTATTCAAGAAAGGGACTGGAACTGAAACCATATGCTCCACAGGGGTTAATGGTTTGGGACATTCTTATGTGTCAGAACGGCTCCTACTGCAGAATACTGCCCATTAGAGATGGGCATGAAACAAACATTTTTTTCGTTTCCATTATTCGTTATTCGTTTTGTTATGTAATGAAATGAGAAACAAAAATTGTGATGAAAATGGAACGAAACGAACAGAACCACGAAAATTGTGTTCGTTACATTTCGTTTTCGTTAATGGTGGTGTGCAATGAAATGAGCTGTTTTAAAGGTTAAAAAACGCCCTGAACATCCATAAAAACACAGCAATAATTATTTATACTGTCTGATAATACCTACCAGAGGGGGTGGGATCCTTAAAACATGCATTTATGTCTTTTCTCAGATCACTGTATTTTTTCCTTTAAGGGGAGTTAGGGGACATTGACCCAAAATGGCTCCCAGATGACTAATATTGATTTCTTGGGTATTAAAACGCCCTGGACATCCATAAAAATGCAGCAATAATGCAATAATTATTTGAAATTATTACCTACCAGGGGGTTGGGGTCCTTAAAACGTTTGTTTTTGTCTTCTCCCATCGTGATGTATTTTTCTTTTCACTTTAAGGATGACAAAATAGATGTCGCCACTCCAGCCACAACATGGAGGCAAGCCATGTGATGGGATCATGTAAATTCTTGGACAACTTCAACCAATAGCATGCCCTGGTGGCAGACTGGGCAGGTCTGGCAGCCACAGAGGGCATAAAAAGCTCTGGCAGCCCCCGTCCTCCTTGCAGTCTCCGGTGGGAGTTAGGGTGGGATTGCTGTCTCTGCAACTCTAGCTTCAGTCCTGCAGCCTCCCTGTGTGTGTGTGTGCGTACCTCTCTGTGAGTACCCTCCCCTGCCCTGCGGTGCAGTCACTCTACGGCTGCCTTGCACCCTGGGCAACGCCCGCCACTGCCTTTGCAGCCTCCCTGTGTACCTAGTCTATACTGTGTCTCTGCCAGCATCATTTTTTTAGTGTTTTCCCTATGGTCTGGGGACGCCCCCGCACAGAAATGCTTTAAAAATCACGCAAAAAGTGGGTAGAAACTAAAAACAAAAAACAAAAACAATTTTTTTCCAAAAATTCGCAAAAAAAGGAAACAAAACAAAACGGACCTCTCAACGACAAACAAAAAACCAAAGCACCTTTTTTTTATTCGTGCCCATCTCTACTGCCCGTAGGACCCGATAATTTCAAGCAGGGCATTTGAGTGTGTCAACGTTGAAGGAGGTTCATAAGTCATTGACGAGGAATCGGGCTTTCTCAGTGGCAGCTCCTCAACTTTGGAACCAGCTCCCTCTTGAGATCTGTCTGGCCCCCTCGTTGTTGTTGTTCTTCAAGAATCATCTGAAGATGCGGCTATATACAAAGGCTTTCCCTGACTATTAGTTCCTCTACGACAATTCACTGTTATTCATCTTGTCTTTCTCCATCTTTAGCCTCTTTGCTCTTTGCTTTGAATGTATGCCTTTGATATAGTTATGCTTATGTTATACTATGACATGCTGTTTATATATTGTTTGGTGTAGAAGTTTATGCTTTGTATTTATATATTTGTTTAATATTGTAAACCGCCCAGAGTGGCCTTGTTGCTAGATGTCAATGTATATAAATTTAATAAATAAATGAATTAGTAGCCATTAGAGATGGGCACAAATAAAAAATAATTGTGTTTCATTTGTTTGTCGTTTAGGGGGTCCGTTTCGTTTCGTTTCCATTTTTCGTGAATTTCCGCAAAAAAATTGTTTTTGTTTTCATTTGTTTCATTACTGTTTTGTTACCATTTATTTCAATTTTTGTGGTTTTTTTGAGCATTTAAAGCAGTTCAATGTATTGCGGTAACGAAAATGAAACGGACGACAAAATTTCTGGTGTTTCTGGTCGTTTCGTTTCATTTTTGAGACAATTTTTTTTGTCATTTTTTTGCATAACAAAATGAAAAAACAAAAACGGAAATGAAAAATTGTTCGTTTCGTGCCCATCTCTAGTAGCCATACCCAATGCTGTTATTTTTGTACTGCCCTCTACAACTGGTGCAGTAGTGATGAATACTAAGCTCCCAGGTGACTTTTAAAACTACTACTACTACTACTACTACTACTACTACTACTACTACTACTACTACTACTACTACTACTACTACTACTACTACTACTACAAAACATTATAAATGTTATAGGTATTATAAAGCAGTTGGAAATGTCTTAAATAATACCATTAGATCTACAAATGGCACTATTAGGAACCACACACATACTATGGCAATAATTTATAGAAATTTAGGTTTTGGAGTAAATGGTTTTATCACTGTGCCTGTTATTTTTAATAATACCAATACCAATACTGCTGCTGCTGTAGAATTACTGGAAGTAGAACAATCTCAGAAATGGCAGAAATATACTTTACCAGAGAATTGAGCAATCATGAAATGCTATTATAGAGCAAAACCTGAAATATGAGGCTACCAAAAGCAGATGCATCAATTTTATTATTATTATTATTATTATTATTATTATTATTATTATTATTATTATTATTATTATTATTATTATTATTATTATTATTATTATTTCACAGAGACTGTAAACTAAATAGTCCATTATACCTAAGAAGCATCCCTAAAAAGCAGGAGTGATTTGACCGTGAGAATCAGTAAATGTTGTGCTTCAGTATCTTTCAATTCTCTAAGGCGATAACTTCTATACGGTTTGAATAATAAAGGCACACACTATGCCAGGAATAATTAACTCCCACCCTACCCCTCCTAGTTTCCCAGGAACTTTTTAGAAGTGAACTGGGCTGCCTACAATAGCAGAGACTATATTTTGAAGAAAACATGTTGAAAACATTGTCATTAGACCATTTACTGAATGACTGCTCTGGCGACGGTACATTCGCAGAGCATCCTGATGCACTGTGTGCAATGATCCCAGAGAAGAGAAGCCCCAGGCCCTATCATGCCGTGGGATCGAAGCAGCCCCCTGTTAACCCCATGAACTCTGTCTCTATTTTCAGAGTCTGAGAGAGCACTGGGAACGAAGCAAGAGGCAGGGTACTATATTCTCACCGGAATCAGATGCAGAGGAACTCCAGTGCCAACAGAAGCAAGCATGTGGTGCAGGACTGAAGTGAATACTACCTCACTGCCCTCCCCTCTTGCTTACGTTTCTCTACTCCTACCTGAAAAGCAGTAAAAGAGGGAAAGTTTATTTATTTGGCTTTGTGTTTCATCACTAGTCCTGGGGTGGGGGAAGAAAGGGGGAGAAGAAACTGTATTAATTATCCTTGCACAGTGTCTGAAGGCCACTTAAAAAGGCCCTCTCACATATAAGCTTTTTATTATCTCAAATTCTCAGATATGACCTTCACCACATTTCAGTTTGCCTCCATCCCCAGTCAAAAAGGAATTGTTTGTTTCAGTGTAGGGCAATGGCATGGGGATGGGGTAATAATGCTGAATGGTTGGCTGCACTGTACTTCGTTAGGCTTAGGAGACATGGGGCCAGCCTGGCCTCCTAAAGGAAGGCAAGAGTTTGGGAGCAGCAACAAAAGCAGCCCACTTCCCTGGCCACACCAAATGCTCCTCTTAGGGTGGTGGGACCAAATAAAGGCCTCACCAGGCTTACATGGGGAAATGCAGCCTTTGAGTCCTTTGATTCATTTAATAAAGGGATTTATAGGCCAAAGTCACAACCCTGAGGGGCACTACTGAGTACGGAAGAGAAATCCCACAGTATCACGTTCTGAGTTCTTCCTTCTAGGAAGGACCAGAGCCACTGTAAAAGAGTGCCTCTAAGTCCCATCCCAGAGAGATGGTCCAGAAAGATGCCATGGTTGACTATGCTAGAAATTGGTGAGAGGCCCAGCAAAATCAGAATACACCCCATGCTCACCTTGTGATGTAAGGTATCCACCAAGGTGAACAAAGCAGTCTCCATACCATAAACAGACTTGAAACTAGATTGAAATGGATCTGCATTGGAGATGGGCATGAAGCTCCAGTTCATCAGTTCATCTGTGCTTATTTACTGACTGCACAGCTGATTTGTAGCTTGGCTCCCCATCTCCTCTGGTAGGTGCCCACTTGGAGGAGATGGGGCAGAGAGTCTGGAGTGCTGGCTCCAAGCAGGCACTCACTCAGAAGGGGCAGGGTGCCAAACCACAGATCCGCACAGCTCCAATCTGAATAATTTGTTGCATAAATGACCCCCCCTCCGGTGCATGACAGACACAAGGTGATCAGTGATGTCCTCTAACCTCAAGAGTTCAGCTGGCAACACAGATGTCCTGAAACTTGGAAGAAACTTATATGATTACTGATTAATTAGAATTATGTGATTGTATTAAGAAGGAATCAGAAATAGCCAATAGAAGCAGCTGCACAAAAAAACAACAACCAAGAAAAGTAAATATTTACACCTTCAACCTCAGAGAAAATTCCTTTTCAAGAAAACTGATAGCTTCAACCTTACCTGAAAAATGGCAAAATGTTTGCCCAAACTGTAACACTGTGAAATGGCTAATTTAATACTTTAATAGATGAATTATATTAAATTGTATATCATTTGGTCTTTGATTTTTGTCTTTATCTTTATCCCTTTAACTTTTTGTTACATATCTAGCAGTTAACACTGCTTTTGTTAATAATCCTTTTGTCTGTTCATTGCATGATTTATTAATAATGCTTTTGTCTGTTCATTGCGTGATTTGTTAATAATGCTTTTGTCTGTTCATTGCATGATTTTTATGTTTAATTGTAAAATCCTTGATCATTTTTTTTAAAAAGTGAATTGTCTATGTATACTGGTTGGGTGCCATATAAACAATTAAAATAATTAAATTGACCAAAACTTTATCATCTTGTGAAATTGTGTAAGACAATGCAAGTTATTCTAACTGTTTCACACACAATCCATCATGTGTCCAGTCACCTCCATTTCAGCAATAAATCACACTCCCGAGTAGGCAGTTTGTGAGATTGCTCCTTATGTGCATAGTATTCCTCAATAGCTGGTTGTACATAATAAATAGCTGGGCCAAAAGAGTTATTTCGGGGAAACCCATTGCACATATCCATAGCTAATCTTGTGTAATTTCCCCTTTATGAGTCACCAATTGATCTCATACTGGTCACACTTTCAAATTTTCATATATCTGACGGGGCTTCATTTGGTCAAAGGGAAAGCAGGTGCTTTACAAGGGATTTTGTTCTTGTAGATTCTTGTCTTCACCTGTTTAGTTGCTTCAGTGTGTGTGGGGGGGATAGGCAGCAGGGCCAGTGCTAGGTTTTTTTGCACCCTAGGCGGGCGGCGGGGGTGGGTGGGTAGGGTGGTGGCGGGCAGGTGGCGGGGGTGGGGTGGCAGCAGGGGGTGGGGCACCGGCAGATGGTGGGGTGCGGTGATGGGCACAGGGGGTGGGCGGCGATGGGCGCAGGGGGCGGGGGGCAGATGGCAACGGGCTGCGATGAGCGGATGGTGACGGGTGGCTGGCGGGCAGTGGGGGGACGGATGGCAGTGGCCAGTGGCGGGGGGCAGCAGGGAGGCAGCAGGCTGACCAGAGCCCTCTTTCCTATTCCCTATTTTTCCTTTTGGTGCCCTAGGCAACTGCCTAGTTCACCTTAATGGAAGTGTCGGCCCTGATTGGCAGGAGGATGGTTGTACATCCATTGGTCTATGAGATCACTCTGCTAACAGAAACAAGCGGTTAAGAGGTCTTATTTGGTTGGCTCCTGTTGGGAACAGTATGGGGCCTCAACCTAGCTGTCTTCTTCCACATCTCCCTCTGCTTTACTTGTCCATTGCCACCAACTACCTGTCACCTCCAGAGTCCTGCTCATTCCTTTTACCCTTTATACTTCCAGTATCTCTTTCTCTATGGACACTTTGAACCCTCTGAGCCCTACTCTGCCCTTCCCTACTCTGAGCTCCTTTTCCTTTGCTGGTTCTCAGATGTTTCTTGCTCCTCTAAGTCCCAGAACACGCCCCTACCAAGGCCTTTGATTCGTCCACCTCTATGGGCAAGTGGGCGAAGTATCAGTGCTGTTGTCTGTCACAGTGCTATCCTTCAGTGTGGCAAGTACATCAGTCACCTGAAACTGAAGCCTTCTTGGAACCCCCCATGCACCAGCTGACAATTTCTTCACTGAGGAAAAGACAGTTTAATAGATACATCCATAACTATGGGACAATTGCGAATGTTCTTTTCAAGGGTCCATACTGCCCTTCGGTGCACAGAATGCTGTAAACTACTCTTCTAAGTCTTGGACTCCCTTTTGTGCTTATGACAGCTGGCCACTCTATGAACAGAATCAAGGAGGAGATAGGCCTTTGGTTGAAATTATTCCCTTCTCACCTCTCTTTCTTCATATATCCATAAGCTGTAATGCATGGTTGTAGGGAGAAAAATCACCAAATGTAACCTAAATCAAAGCATTACAAATTCACACAAACTAGTGGAGAAAGATCATTTCAAAAATATCAGGTGACTGAAACTGCACATGATATTTCAACTCCAATATTTATTTTTGTTCCCATTTTTTTTCTGGAACAGAGCCCGACAGAGATCATGAGACCAAGCTTGCTCGGGGGGGGGGGAATGTATAGCCTGCACACTGTAATGAAATTGCAAACTGCCCAGAGACTACTTGAAGTGGTATGGGGTGATATATAAGCAGAACTTACATCTGAGTAGAGATACGTGTGTTGATAAAAACTTGAGGACCAATGATAAAAGCAAAGCAAAAAAATACGAATAATCATTAAGGATATAGAAATCCTGACCCAGAAGGTGTCATGGAAAACTCAACAAGTTGACTCAGGTGTTTCCATTGAAATACATATCCAGGAGAGATGGGCACGAACCGAAGAAATGGTGATTCATTTTGGCTCGGTTTGTTTTAGGGTTCAGTTTGTTTCATTTCATTTTAAATAATTTTTTTGAAAAAAAATCATTTTGTTGATTTGTTGATTCGTTATTCATTTTGTGTGTGTGTGTGTGTGTGTGTGTGTGTGTGTGTGTGTGTGTGTGTGTGTGTGTGTGTGTGTGTGGTGCTTGTGCAACTTTGGCTGGGGGAAAGAGGGGCTTAATCTTCCCCCCAGCCACTGTGGGGTGGGGAAAAGAGCTCCCCAGCCAGCACCTCTCAGCTGAGAGGCAGTGGCTTGGGGCCAGCACCTCAAAGAGACCCTTCTTTCCATCTCTGCATGAGGAGGTGAGGAGCAGAGTCTCTTTTGATATTTCCCCCCGCAGCGGATGGCACCGTCAAGCGGGTGCTGTCATCCACTGCAGAGAAGATCCTTTTAAAGAGACCCCACTTCCTGCCTCCACATGCGGAGGCGAGAAGTGGAGTCTCTTTTGACATTTTCCCCCTGCATCGGATGGCAGTGCTGAGTGGGTGCTCGGCGCTGTCATCCACTGAAGGGAAGATCCCTTTAAAGAGACCCTTCTTCTCTGTAATCGGCTAGGCCCCTTTAAAAATGGCCCAGTCGCCACCAGTGGTTCTCCCCAGTGCTGATTGGGCCATTTTTGAAGGGGTCCAGCCGATGAGAGCTCGGCAGGATCCCTCTGAAAATGGTCAGTACGCCAGTTTGGAGCTCTCCCGCTGGTGTCCCGACCATTTTCAGAGGGATCCTGCTGAGCTGTCATTGGCTGGACCCCTTTAAAAAATGGCCCAGTCAGCCCCAGGGGTTCTCCCCATTTTTAAAGGGGTCTAGCCAATGACAGGTGGGCAGGAGCTCTCTGAAAATGGTCAGGACCCCAGTGCGAGAGCTCCAAACTGGCATCCCGACCATTTTCAGAGGGATCCTGCGAAACTAACAAAGCGGAAATTTCTGTTTCTTTTCCTTTCCTTTCATTTTTCTTTGATGGGTCAGTTTGTTATTAATTTCATTACCTAATGAAACGAATAACAAATAATGAAACAAATTAAAAATTCATTTTGTGCCCATCTCTATTATCCAGTAAATAAGCCTTGAAAATATATTATTTTGCTTAATAAACCTATAGCACCTGGAAAAAATATGTGGAATTTTAAAATATTGAGGTCCATGATAGCAAATTAAAAGATAATTTTTATAAGTTTGTATGGGGATGGCACTTAACAGTGCCAACCTAATGAAAAACAGTGAACCCTAATTAAATAGATTATCATTGTTCTAAGATGTTCTGGAGAGGGTGCCAGAAAATGGTCACTTACCATGTGGTGGAAATGGAAGTGTATATATGTATAAATTTTGACAATTGGTTTTTTAAGAATTAAATGAAATATTTAACATAACTCTGGCTGCATGTCTTAAAATTGTGTTTCTATCGATATTTGGAAGAAACATAAAAGAGTTCATGAAAAAAGAACTTCCTGCAGTTTCTAATCTGTTAATTGCAGCAACAGTGATTACCACTAGTAATATTCAGAAATAACTAGTAGGAATGGGATATCAGCTCACAATATATCATTAAACGACTGGTATAGAAACATTTGTAATATAGCAACTAATAATAAACTTCAGTTTTTAACATGTATAAATGGAAATGTTAAAATATATTATCAATAAGGTACAAATATGCACATCCATGCACATGTTTATGGAAAGCTTCAGAGGCATGCCAATAGATATGTGATGCAATCAACAATGGGTGTCTTGGGAGGGATTTCCTCTATGTTTAATTGACCATGCTTTCAAGTAGAGATGGGCACGAAATGAACAATTTTTCATTTCCTTTTTTATTTTTTCATTTCGTTATGCAACAAAACGACAAATGAATTTTGTCTCTAAAATGAAACGAAACAAACAGAAAAACCAGAAATTTTGTCATCCGTTTCGTTTTCGTTATGGCAATACATTGAACTGCTTTAAATGCTAAAAAAATTACAAAAAATTGAAATTAATGGTAACAAAACAAATGAAAACAAAAATGATTTTTTTTGCAAAAATTCGCGAAAAACAGAAATTGAACCGAAACAGACCCCCAAACGACAAACGACAAATGAAACACCATTTTTTTTTATTCGTGCCCATCTCTACTTTCAAGTAAGGTTACTTAGGATTAAAGGGGTGCTTGGTAAGGTTCATGGGAAAGCATTTTAGGAATTTCAGACCAAACACAGAGTAGACCAAAAGCTATCTCAGAGAAACTCAATTAACACTAATGGCTCCTGCCTATTTAAAGCTGTAACTGAAATCTACAACTTTATTTTTCATTTAAGAAAATTCTCCTGTGAAAAAATCAGTATCATATACTGGAAATGCATGTATACAATGTTTTAAATACTCTGTAAATACTTAAACAGCAGTAATCATGCATGGCATGCAAATAAAACCAAACAAAATAAAATAAGGATAGCTTACAACATTTGAGTCCATTTAACTTAGAAGAAATGAAGTCACTGGAATATGAAGAATTCCATCTCAGTTTTCTTTTGATCATTATATTTGTCATCCAATACAAACAGACTCAACATGTCAAGACAGCCTTTCAAGGAACTCCCCAAAGAAAGCTGTGCCTTTCTCTGTAATCAAAGCATTGAATGAGACAAGCAGGACCGTTCTTCTCTCTTACCAGTAAAGGTCAAGAGCGCAGATCCCCGTCTCCCATTTCTCTATGTACAGTTAGAATTTGCTAAATCTTTTGCAATGTAAACTTAATTAGAAAAGGAAGTAGACATCCAAATAAGAGATCAGGATGTTAGAAAGTTATTTCCACAAGATGGGGAGTCCTACCCTTCCCAGAGAGTATGCATCCATTTTCATTGAATCATTCACCCCACCAGTGGCCCATCCCCATGGACAATAAACTAGGATGAGTTTGCAGCAGACGTATAGGATTCATACCAGGACCAGGACTTCGCTGATTGTTACAGCAGGTCTACTTGGGGATGAATTTGCAAGGCACAGAATCTGACCCACATTTCACCTGTGGTCAGGCACACATTTTTACCATCCTGTCTGCCTAATTACTCTCAGCCTCACGGGCCTTTTGAAACTGTGCTGCTTTTCTGCAGGTACTTGCACTTAGTCAGCAAATCATAGAATTATGGCCTTCTGATAAGATCAAAACAAACAGTTATAAATACACCGGGGCTGAGACTCCTCATTATCTTTTATGAAATATGTCAGACACAGTTTTGTGGATAATGTTTTATCACTTGAAGGGGCAAGTACCCAAACTCTAACCTTGCAAGGATCAGCAAGTGTTAGAACCTTTTGTCAGAATTTATTTTCCATTCTGAAGGAATCTGTGGTTTGCTCAGACCTCTGAAATGTTAACAAAGGACATTCTGAAACATGTTGTTGGATAGAGTAATTTTAGGTATTTAGAGGAACAAGGTGCTCTGTAGGTGACATTATGACATTAAAATGTGAAGCAATATTGTTTTGGGAATTATATATGAAGAACAATAAAAAGGCTGACACAGGAATACCTCATAAGCTTCAGGCCACATGCAAACTACCCAGAGTCTAAATGTTACCTGTTGATTTCTTGAAATTTGTGTGCATGTGCAGAGGCAGCTGGGCTCCTGGAAGGGAAACAGGCTTTTTTCACAGAAGGTGGTGATGGTGGTGGTGGAGAAGGAGGAGGTTGAAGGAGGAGAAAGGACCATGGAGGGAGGTGATGGGGCAGTGGGAAGGGGGCCAGGCAGGTGACAGAGGAGGTAAAGAGGTTAGGTTCCCCACCCCCCAGTTACGAACCAGAAAAATGAACTTCAAACCAGTTCATTTTTCCTGGGTCTTTTTCCCAACCATTGCCAAAACAAGAATGCACAGATAAGCATTCTGGACTTATAGCTCTATTAGCCCTTTGTTTAAAGAATTCTAGCAAAGGATATTCCACCACATTTTGAGGCAGTTTGTCCGAAAGCCAAATAGCTCTTAACATTAAGAAGTTCTTCATCATGCTTGTACAGAATTGCCTTTCTTATAATTTCAGTCCATTGGTTCAAGTCCTGCTCTCTGGAGCGGAATAAAACAACCTTGTTCCATGCTCCTTGCATCTGCCCTCCAGATATTTGAAGCTGGTTATCATTTTGCTTGACAGTCTTCTATTCTCCCAACCAATTTTCTCCAGGCTGATGAGGAGCCATCATTGAGCAACCTTTGAGGATGATCCATCCATCAGCTACAAATATCCATAACAGTAGCACTATGTAGCCCAAATGGTAACAGCTTTATCATTGGTGCTACAATGGATATATTAATCTTTTCTGGCCCAGAAAAATAGATAGTAAAGTCATCTGTAAGGGTGAGATGTCCATTCCCCTACTTTCTTGTGCTGCTGACTCCAGGTATCCTCAGAATTTTCAAATATATTTGCTAATATTCCTACCTCATACAACTTTCTTACATAGCATGTTCCAGTCTTAATAATTCCTTTATAAAAATAAAATCTGGGGATTTTTAACATCATCTGACCACTCAAAGTCTGTCTGGGACGGAGAACCATTTGATTTCCATATTTAGTTGGTCTTGGGATCTCTAGTGAGTTGGTTTCTCCTTGCCTTTCTCTGACCATTCCAAAAAATACTGCTTCCACTTATAGGTACTGTTGTTATCACAAAGCTATAACAGTTACTGTGGGACTGAAACAATTGTATGGGACTTAAAATGGTGCGGACTGTTTCCAGAATTACTATTGGAGCCAATATGTCCGTCATTTCATAGCTGCTTTCAATAGCTTCTCAGTTAACTGAGCCTGGCTATTGCTACATATACCAGGTGTGACAATAGTCATATTAGATAGCTGCTTGTAGCTATAATTGAGAGTTGAAAGATGTTTGGGGCCACTGCCACAGAATGACCAGACAGCATGATAACTCAGAGTGTAGAGGTGCTACCCCCAAGCAGTTTTCTGTATACCCCATACAAAATCTATGCTGGCTCTTAAAAATCGTAGTATTATGTAAGTCCTAAACACTCATGATCTAAATATACAACTGTTTTCCCAGGAAGCCATAACAACAATATTGGATTGCAGTGTTCCACCACTTATCCCATGTGGAGAGTTCACTATTGCAGTGAGTCATTAGTAGACAAGTTCAATACTGTTTTGTCATTGTGGCCCTTGGGATGCAGTAATTGATAAACTAGCTTTCCTTGCAGAAAGAGACACTTGTCTGTGGTCTTGAAGGTACAAAATTGATAAATTGAACCAAACCCAAAACTGGGCAGGAAAAAAAAAATCTCACCCATTTCTGTATCTCCTCCACTTGATTTTTGGAAATATTTGTGTGACTGAAAAACTATAATTTATTATGACTGTCTTCCTTGAAGTGGTAATATTAATTGTACACTGATTATGCATTCGGTTGTAAAATTATGTAAAAGGATATCTTCACCAAAACTGTGATTCAAATACAGTGGTACCTCTCATAACAAATTTAATTTGCTCTCCGAGGCAATTTGTTATCCGAAAAAAACTGTTATCCAAAATGTGGTTTCCCATTGAAATGAATGGGAAACTGATCAATTTGTCCTGGCAGTCTTTAAAAAAAGGCAAAAAAGCTGAGAGTTTTTTTCAGACCTCTTTATAAAGTGCAATTTCAAGGCTTGCAGTGCTGGAACACCCCCACCCTAAGAACACCCCCCTCTGCAGTGCAATGGACAAAAGAAAGCAGCAAAGACTACCCCTAGCCTGTTCCCTCCCAAAATGCAATGCAAAGCAGTTCAAAGATCTCCCTCCCAAACTGTATTACAAAGCAGTTCAAAGCTCAATAAAACCAAGCTCCAAAACAAATGCCCAGTCTTTCCCACCAAATGCACAGGGGGGAAAAACCTAGGGCAATTCTCAGTTCATCTCAGGCTTTTAAAACTTTTTTCCCTGCCAAAGCCCCACACTCTGAGAAGACAGAGATGATGCCCCAGGGCCCAGGTGTAAACTGACTGGTGTACGCTCAGAGTGAGAAAACACGGAGCAAGGGTTGAGAGACCCTCAGGTCTTAAAGAGTTATGCTGCACTTTTTGAGGCATGGGGGAACCACCAGCTTTTTCCCATAGGAATGCATTGCTTCAATGCATTCCTATGGGAAAATGAAAAACGAAGTGAATGAAATGGAAATTTCCATTTCATTTTGTTTCATTTTTTCTTTGATGGGTCTGTTCATTATTCATTTTGTTCTATAACAAAACAAATAATGAATAACCAAATGAATTAAAAATTGATTTCATGCCCATCTCTAATTAACAGTACTCAATTAAAGAAAGAGGACAAGGAATTGATTACTGTTTAGATTGCTAATCCAAGGTTGACATTTGTGAAGAATCGGAAAATGATACTCAATTTAATATGGAAATATGGTGTAAAGAAATATGGAATATGGCCATTTATGATAAATTAACTGATGAAACCAAGGTTAGAAAAGAAATTCTGAAACACAATGATTTCAAGGATATATGGAATTTACTTCTTGTATATGTGCTTCATAACTGCAAAGGGTATATACCTGGAGAGGAATCAATATATTTTTGGAGATAAATGGGGCATCATGAAATGTAATTTAAAATATAAGTTGACTATTCCCAAGGGTGTTATGCATTGTTTGTTTGGTATTTTTAACTTGATAGCCGTGCATTTACTTTATTTGTTGTTGTTTGCTATTGTTTAAAAAATATTTTTGAGGTATTGTAATTGGCCTGAAGCCAAATTTTCACTTAAAGAAGTGCACAGCCTGTTGCACCAATTACTTTTCAACCTGGCCTTACAAAAACACCGACCCCCACATGCTTGAAATTTGAAGATGCAGTAGCTTCTTCAGAGAGCATTAACCCTGAAAAACAGTAAGCAGATAAATTAAAGGGTTTTTGAACTCTTCTGAACCTAAAAGTTGCTCTTCAAGAGGCACTTCCAATATCAGAGAAAGAAGGATCCCAACATATTTTGCATTTTGCTTGGTAAGAAATGTTTCGACATGAGGATGCATGACATATCACAGAGTAACATAACCCTTGAACTAGAGATGGGCACGAAACGAGCAATTTTTCGTTTTTTTTGTTATGTAACAAAACGAAAAACGAATTTTGTCTCCAAAATGAAATGAACCAGACCAAAACAACAGAAATTTTGTCGTGCGTTTCATTTTCATTGCGGCAAATACATTGAACTGTAATGAATGCTAACGAAACAGCAATTTTTCATTTTCGTTTTTGTTTTTTCATTTCATTATGTATGAAAATGATTTTTTTTGCAAAAAATTCACAAAAAACGAAAATGAACCAAAACGGACCCCCTAAACGACAAACGACAAATGAAACACCATTTTTTTGAGTCGTGCCCATTTCTACCTTGAACAATAGTTCAATAGTGCCACCATCCTTATCTGCATCACATTTTTTACTTACTTGACTGCAAACACTTGGGAAACAGCATCAGGTACCAGTTTATCCGTATGCCTCAAAGATGACCAAATAGATACAAGAAGTTGTACTGCATACTGTGTTTCTATCCTGCCTATAAAAACAAATAAATATGTCAACTCTATATCTGTGGATATCCTTGAGGTAAAATCGAGTCTGCTGCTCTCAAGATGCATCAATGAACAGGAAACATATACATGTTGTAAATAAATATCACATCTGATTGAGTCTCAGACATTTACCACGATGTGGATGCTGCCCTATCTGGTAGTGTCACTGCATATTACATTTCCTGTTCAACCAAGGCCCTTACTTCACGAGGCGCGGCGCTCCGCAGCGATATTGCCTTCGATTTGAATTCGGAGGCGGTCACGTGGCGGTCACGTGTTCTCGCTTCGCTCCCGCCCCTGTTTCTCAGTACTCACGAGCTGCAGTTTTAGGACCGATTCGAGCACAACCTCACGTGCTCCCTTCGCATTCGCATGCCACTTTTCAACGTTCGTTATTTCCCATCCGTCCTTTAAAAAAAATCCTACCGACGGCGTATCGATGCACTGATGCTGGACTGTCAGTTGCAATGGCTCTACTGATTTCAACTGTTTCCTGGCATCATTGGCAGCCCCGCCGCCGCCGCTACTCGGGGGGAGCCCCGCATGGCACAGCCGCCCGCCCTCCGCCGCTTGCACGCTGCCTGCCCCGGGTGCCCTGCTCTGGCCGGGCGAGGCGGCAGCGGCTCCTCCTGCTCCCGCCGCCGCCGCCGCCGCCGCCGCCGCCGCCGCCCCTACTCGAGCGAGGAAGTAACAGCGCAAAGCGATGAAACGATATAGCGATGCATCGATATCCCTGTTTGAATATTTTTTAAAAAAACTTGAAATAAAAGCCAAAAACCGAGACCACACGTGACGTTGGGAGCGAAGCAAGATGCGAAGTGAAAAGATTCCCGGCAGCAGCCAGGGGAACCACTCGCCCCGCTTGGAGCACGGTAAAGGGGGTGTGGTCGGGGTGGCATCGCAGCCAAAAAGGAGGAGCGTGCAGACTGAAACGATTGATTCGCACAGAAAAGAAGGCTAGCCGCGAAGCGAGCGGCTCGTGAAGTAACGGCCTTACCATCACAACTTGTTTATTTCCTCATATGCACATAAGGTACATTCCTACAGCTTGGGCGATGCAACCATGGCCCTTTTTACTTTTGCATGATTTGTTTCATAAAAAACCAAAATGGAACAGAACAGAACAGAACAGCCCAATGCCTATGGGGATAGGTAATTAAGTTGGAAAGCCATCACCCAAATCCAAAGAGATGTCATAAATTCTTCATGTAATTCCATGGTACTTGTAACAGACTGTTGCCTTTGATCAAAACATAAGGACTAGAAGAACAGAAGCAATTTGGCAGGAGAGTCAACGTCTTATACCTGAAGAAAGAAAGGAAGAAATCTTAGCAAGCAACTCTGAGGGAAGAATTAAGGTAATTTCAAGCCGGCCAAAGCGCACATTTCAGTTGCAGATGTAAAAATGATTGTTATTCTTTTCCAGCATTGATAGTTGAAAATTATTTTACTTTGTAATTTGAGAAACCAAATATTTTGAGATACTCATAGGTAGAACTTAGAGATTTTTCCTTTATACTGAGTGAAGCAGCTGGCCCCAGGATTATGCAGAGTGAAGTGTGGTCTCGTAACTTATTTTCCTACTAGGATTTAGGAGAAACATTCAATATATACAGTAACAGTCACATCATCACCGTAGCTTTTATATGTTTTATAAACATATAAAACTCATCTCAAATGCTTGATAAGATAGCTTGATAAGATAGTTATCTGGCTGTGGAACTAGAGGTTAGGTGTTTGATTCCCTGGTATGTCTCCTGTGAATAAGGCCAGCTTATGTGGGCAAGCTACACTGGCCTAAGATGACTCAAGAAGAAGGAAATGGTAAACCATTTCTGAGTATTCCCTGTCTATAAGACCCAGAAAAGGGTTACCTTAAGTCAATATTGACAATATCTGATTATTATTAATCTAAACAAGTAGCTCTATTAGTTTATTGCAGCAAAACATAGTATCTTGTAGCATTAACAGACATATTAGAGTAGGATCTTTGATGGCTGTGTGGAACCGTGCCCTCAGAAGCGTGGCATATTATCCAGAGTTTCAGCTATGTTTGTGTGTGTGCCTATGCACAGTACATGATTGGGGCATTGGGGTTACACATAATTTGGGCTGAGAGACATTGCTCAAGGTACTCACAGACCTTTATCAGTGATACATTATTACTACCCACCACTCATGAAACTGCTTCTGGTAATATGTCTGTGAAGATTCTCAGTCATCCAGGTGAGTTTATCTGGAAGTTGAGTCATGGCTACTGGACTTCTTTTTTGAGAGCTACAGTATCTCAAAAAAGAAGTCCAGTAGCTATGACTCAACTTCCAGATGCTTCTGGTTACACAAATATCCCTGCACTGGGCAAGCTAATTAGCACCTTCATTCCAAATGAAACCTCAACCTATCTAATGAATTATAACTCATCTCTCTCTCTCTGGCTTTGTTGTCCTGCCATCTCCACCTCTGTCTTTCTTTGAAATTCTTCTGCTCTGCATTGGCTATTTTAAAGATCCCTTGTTTATTTGTCTGGTCCCCAGACATGTCCTCAAATCCTTACTAGGTGATCTCTGCCATACCTATAGCTGGTTTAGATTAATTCCCTCCCACTGAAACCAGGGGGAAGGAATGCATTTAAAAATGTTAAAAGGCCCCTCACCACTTTCTGGCAGGAGCCCAGCCACCATTGGGTATGGTCATTTTTTGCCACTAGTTCTCCCCTACCTGGCCGGTGGGGCTGCTCAGTAAATGCAGGAGAAAAATGCTTAGAGATTCTGAGTCGTGTCACAATGAAAACAATGTTTATCTACAGATCAGGTACATTCAATGAGATTTCACACACAGCTCAGCGTGTATACTTAGTTCTTTTAAATTTTCCCTCCCAACATGAGCTGAATATTAGAAAACCCATCAATAATGGGGTTCCTAAGTTTATATGGAAAGGTGTTTAGTCATCTACATTGTTTGATTGTCATAGATGTTGGGCTTTGGAGAGGTTTGCATAATAAAAATAAAAACGGCATTTACATCTGACAAGAAGAGAGTTTTTTAAATCTGTTTTTCTCCTGGGGCAACTCCAGTCTGTAAAATATTTTTGGCAAGGCAATCATTTTAAACACAATTTCTGCAACACTCTAAGAAGAGCAGGAGGCATGAAGCATTGGGAAGTCCATATGTCATTTCTCCAGTAAAAACAAATCTGCTTCTTAACTACCCTGAATTTCAGAAACATTGTGACATGTTTATTCCTATTAATAATGCCCAAACTGCAGCAAGATATCACGAGATACAAATTTGTCCCTCCATGGCTGCCATTGTATTCCTCCAGGAAAAACAAATCCAGAATTATCATTCCAGATTGAAACACAGTAAGATTTAAGACAAAGATGCCTTCCTAATGAAAACCATGATTGGACAACTTTTTACCATGAAGAAATAAAAAATAAATTTGCTATAAAGCTTCAGTGGTTTTAGTGCACATGTTTATTATCCAAGTTTGCCTCCTGGGAAAAAGAGCAATTTACTAAATCTGGCTGCAGAAGAAACGGCTGTGCCCTGTGAAGAGAATGGGATTTCTTTCCTTGACTTCAAAGAGAAAATGGAGATGTTAATGCTGAAGTTTGTCAGGGAAGGTCAGCTTTACAGTAAAGACTCCTCCATCATACCTGGCATTCTGGATTTGATTTACAAACAAGTCACATATGTATAATTCTGTTTTATTTATTTATTTATTTATTTATTTATTTATTTATTTATTTATTTATTTATTTATGAATATTTTTATCCCACCTCTCCTTGGAAAAGGACCCAAGGTGGCTTACAATATGCAGTCCAAAACATGTAAGACATATTCAAATTAAGAACAAGGAATTAGAAGAGACATCCTTAAGAGGTAACATTAGAGCTACAAAGAGCATGCAAGAACACATCGGCCGCTGGCATTCCCCCCCTTCCCACTGTGAGGTGTTGGGGAGTTTTAAGTTCAAGTTTAAGTTCCATCTCTTGTCTGCCGGTTTGGCCGTTAACATGACTCGAACTCTTCTAGCAGTGGGGGCTGCCAAAATAATTTTGAGATCTCCAAGGGGGCTCTCGACCGGCCCAGTGTGGGCTTCCTCTGGGATCAATCAGGCCAAGAGGCTGCTGACCCCGATCCGAGGGCTCTCACTGAGCCGTTTCCGTCAAACCCCTTTGGCTCTGGCACCATGTGGCCACCCTGTCTGAAGAGCTGCTCCATCCGAGAAATCTGCCCTGGACACATTTGTCACCTGTGTTGTGTTGGAGGAGGTGGTTGTTGAGACTAGCTCTTTTATTTTTATCTATAGCACAAACCGTTGTTATCATGTACCATCTCTTGGCCTGTCTCCAGCCTCCCCCCTCCCCCCTTCTCCCCCCCCATGTGTTTCCATCCGCCCTGTGGCTCTGTGCCCATGTTATATCTTATATTAATTTTTACCTTTATTTTATTTTATTTGTATTTATTTATATTGTATACTTTATTGTTTCTTAGGTGAATTGTATATTGTTTCTCATTTTATTTTTAGTTGTTATTGTTGTATTTTGTATTTTGTATTTTTTTCCACCACCATGTTTGCAGGGACTCATATTCCGACTGTGGCAGACCGTGGACGGTACACTTGTAGTCGAGGGGTTAGTCAGATCAGAAGAACTCGGGTAAGGCATCTCATGCCTGTCCCACGTTCTGACCCCTCGGCTCACTGCCACGTGTCCAGGAGTCATCCCACCAGCACCTCCAACCTTTCCTGTCTCCTCATGAATGCCCGGTCAGTCCATAATAAGATCCCTATTATTTATGATTCCATCATTGTTGGGAGGGCTGACCTGGCTTGTATTACCGAGACCTGGGTGGGTGCAGGGGGGGGGGCTTTGCTCTCCCAGCTGTGCCCACCTGGTTTCCTGGTTCAGGGAGTGGGAAGGTTGGAGGGTCAGAAGGGGGGCCGCCATTGTTTACAGGGACTCTCTTCATGTTAGCAGGGCCTCGACATTGGTTAGTAAAGGGTTAAAATGCCTTCACCTGTTGGTAGGACAGCAGGACAGATTTGGCATTGTGCTGGGCTACCGCGCTCCCCGCAACCCAGCACAATCCCTCCCAGAGATCTCGAAGTTCATTACAGCTGCACTTTTGATGTCCCCTCGCCTGTTGGTTGTGGGGGACTTCAATGTGCAGGCTGGTGGTGAGCTTTCTGGTGCAGCTCTGGATTTCATGGAATCCATGGCCTCCATGAGTCTATCCCAGCATGTTTTATGTCTTACCCACAGGTCAGGGCATACCCTTGACTTGGTATTTACCTCCATGTCGGGGGACTTCAGTCTGGAGGTAGGGGACATTGTCTCTCTACCTGTGTCATGGTCAGACCATCACCTGCTCTGTTTCTCCCTGTCGATCGTGCCACCCCCCCTTGTGGGGACCCTCGGCCTCCTGTGTTGGCCCACCCCCGGAGGCTCATGGACCTTCGGGGAGCTTCCTGGTGGCTTGACTGACACTCCGGCCAAGGTTGCAGCTGACCAATGGTTTGAAACAGCTGCCCGCACCATCAACCGGATTGTCCCCAAGCGCCTTCTCTGTACCAGAGCTCGACCTTGGTCATGGTTCACGGAAGAGTTGAGAGCAATGAAGCAGGAACAGAGAAGGCTGGAGAGCAGCTGGAGAAGAAGCTGAACAGCAATTAATAAGACTGCAGTTGTTATCCAGACTTGGCACTATTCCCGAGTGATCAGGGAGGCTAAGTCATCCTATTACTCCCTGAGAATTGGTGATGCCTCGAACTGCCAGTCGGAGCTCTTCCAGGTGGTTCGGGACCTCACCAATCCTAGTCTGGCTAGGCATCCTCATACTGAGTTCAGTAGTGAGAACTTTGTAGGCTATTTTCGATCTAAAATAGAGGCCATCCGGGCCGGCTTTGACTCCGGTTGTACTAGCCCTTCCCCGCCATCCCCTGTTGCTGCACCACCTCACTCTCCTCGGCTGGATGAGCTTGGGCCTGTTTCCTCTTTGGAGGCCTCCAGGGCGATTGCCCACTGCTGGCCCGCGTCCACCCCCTTCGATCATTGCCCTGCCTGGCAGCCAGCGGGAGTATACCAGAATGGGCATCTGCCATCGCCACCGCCTCCTTCAGTGAGGGGTTTTTTCCCTCCCGTTTGAAGGAGACGGTGGTCAAGCCCATTCTTAAAACCCTGGCCTGGCATTGGACGAATTGGCCAGTTACTGTCCGATAGCCAACGTTCCCTTTCTGGGCAAGGTTATCGAGCGCGTGGCCTCAATCTGGATTCAGTCATATCTGGAGGAACAGCAGTGCCTTGACCCATGCCAATCCGGGTTCAGGCCATGCTGGTGGACCGAAACAGCTTTGGTCGTGCTGCAAGATGACCTAATCCGGGCGCCTGTTGGTTCGCCTGGATTTGTCAGCAGCCTTCGATACCGTCGACCACGGTATCTTACTGGATCGGCTCTCTGAGGTGGGAATCGGAGGCACTGCTCGCAGTTTGCTCCGGTCCTTCTTGGAGGGCCACCCCCAGTATGTGCAGCATGGTGGAGAGTTGTCGGCCCCGTGGATACTCCCTTGTGGGGTTCCGCAGGGGTCATCTCTCTCCCCCATGTTGTTTAACATCTATGTAAGGCCACTGGCTGGGGTCATTAGGAGATTTGGAGTCTGCTGTCATCAGTATGATGATGACACACAGCTCTAGCTCTCCTTTTCCACCTCTGCAGTGGAAGCTGTTCGGACTCTCGACCAGTGCCTGGATGCGGTTTTGACATGGACCAGGGCCAACAAGCTCAAGCTCAACCCCAAGAAGATAGAGGTTATGTTCTTTGGGAGTTCGCCATCTGGGTATGGAGGCCCTCTCCCCTGTCTGGAGGGAGTCTCTCCAACTGGCGGATAGGGTTCAGAATCTGGGTGTGGTTCTGGATCCGGCGCTTACCTTGGAATCCCAGGTGGCTGCCGTGACCAGATCCGCATTTTACCATCTTCGTCAAATTGCCCAGATCCGCCCATATCTAGATGGTGACTCTCTGAGAACTGTGGTTCAAGCGCTGGTGATCTCGAGGTTGGACTACTGCAACGCTCTTTACATGGGGTTGCCCTTGACTCTCCTCCGGTGCTTGCAGCGGGTACAAAATGCGGCAGCCAGACTGGTGGTGGGTGGGTGTCGTTACAACCACATCACCCCAGTTCTGGCTCGCCTGCATTCGTTGCCCGTTGCATCCCGGATCAGATTCAAGGTCCTGGACCCTCCATGGCTTGGGCCCAGACTACCTGTCAGAGCGGATCGTCCAGCGATCAACTTCGGCCCGTCCAGTCCGGCAGTCACGAGTGCACTTGCTTCGGGTTGCCACCCCTAGAGAGGCCCGGAAAACGTCTACACGCAACCTTCCAAGCGAAGTGCACTCTGCAGAGTCCCTGCCGGCCTTCCGCAAAGTGTTAAAAACTCTGCTTTTTCGCGAGGCCTTTGGCGGGTTTTTGTAGTTTTTGTTTTCTCCCCCCCCCCATTATTTATATAGCTTATATGCCCCCCCCCACTACCCAAAGGTCTCTGGGCAGCTCACAATCAAAATAGACAATTAAAACATCAAAATTACAATAAAATTAGAACAATAAAAACATATAAATACAATAAATACGATACCTTAAAAGCACAATGCTAAAATTGGCATCAGGACCCACAATCATTAGTTTAAAAATTTCTGGAACAGGAAGGTTTTTACATGGTGCCAAAATGTTATCAACGTCAGTGCCAGTTGAGTCTCACTTGGGAGGGCATTCCATAGTCTGGGGGCAGTTGCTGAAAAAGTCCTATTCCTGTAAGCCATCCCTTTCACCTCCTTAAGGGATGGCTCTTTCAGGAGGGCTCCCTGACTAGATCTTAATTGTCAGGTAGGTTCATATGGAAGGAGGTGGCCCTTCAGGTATCTAGGTCCTAAGCCATTTAGGGCTTTATATGTCAAAACAAACACTTTGAATTGGGCTCGGGCAGCAACTGGTAACAAATGAAGGCTATACAGAATCAGCGTGATGTGTTCCTTGGCAGCCCTGCCACTCACCAAACACACAGCATGATTCTGAACCAGTTGCAATTGCCGGACCCTCTTCAAAGGTAGCCCCATGTAAAGCGCATTGCAGTAATCAATACGGGATGTTACCAGTGCATGCGTAACTGTCATGAGGCTCAGTTCATCCAGGTAGGGGCGCAGCTCATATATATTCCGCAGCTGGAGAAAGGCACCCCTGGCCACCAAGTCCACCTGTCATGCCCATGGGTGCGGGTGGTGAAGGAGAGAGAACCTGAGGCATCTGTGCCTCTGCTGACCCCCCCCCTCGTTTCTGGGCATGGCTCCTGAGTGGAGTGGGGTCTCCCACCCAGTCCCTTTCCACTGTGATTTGTGCACATGGACGTGCATGCACACACACCTAAATACCACTAGAAAGTTTAAGAGTTCTGAGAGTCGACCACAGGGGACGTTTGGGAGTGTCAGGTAGGCCACAGGCTGTTCAAAGTTGGACAGCCCTGATGTATGGTAATCCATATAAAGTCACATAGTAGGTAGTCCCTCATTCAGGGAAAGGTTGCCTGAAGAGGAAGGTCTTTGCCTGATTCCGGAAAGACAGCAGAGATGGGTTTATTGAATTAAATAAATTGTTCCTTCTTAACTAATCAGAGCAATGTGTAGAAGTAAATTAGATCGTGATTTGATGTTGAAAAAATGGAATATTGGTCTTCTGTACTCTCTTGCAGAAAATTCCAGGTTGACCAATCTATAAGTCCAAAAGTTCCATAGGATGGAGGCATGATAATAAAAGCACCATAAAACAGGCATAATCTTTTAATATATGCTAATCACTTGGACAGCCTCTGTTATTTCATGTTCAGAAGACAGCTTGAAGGACAATCAATCTGCATAAAAGGACAGTTCCTTGTGTTCTCACTTGCCAGCAATAATTGTAAATTATAAAGGTGTTAGCCTGTGAAACTCAAAGGCCTTTCTCAGGGCCTTTTCACACGACCCCTAAGATCCACTGGTCCCTTAAATTCGGACCAGAGATCTTGGGGGTTTGTTTCTGTTCCTGTGTCCCCACCCCTCAGCACTTCCTGCTCCTGTCGGCATGAGGGGAGGGAGGGAAAAAAGGACAAAATAAGCCTTTACTAACCTGCCGGTGCCGGTTGAAGTTGCCACGAGCCCCGTTACTTCCTGGTTCCTTCTCAAGGGGCTCTTAAAGGGGCGGGAAGCAAAAAAACAACAGACAAGCGAGGAGAGCCCGGCACTCTTATCCGCATCAAATATTTTTCACCTCCAGAGAGAAGGTACAAGAAAAGTGTGCTGGGTCGCGCTAAAGTGGGCGGGGTCACACTTAATTGTCTGCAAACTCCGGAGCTGGTGGGGAAACATTTCTAAGCTCCGGAGCTGGGAGCCATTTGCAGCGCAGCTTAGGGGTCATGTATAAACGCCCTCAGTTACCCACTTTCACCAATGGGGGAGACAAATGCCTCACTGTCGGTGGGAACTTTGGCAATCCTATAATGACTTTTTCCTTAAGCAATATTAGGGTGCTAAACACCACAGTGCCACAAACACATTTCAATGGAAGTCGCTCCATCTCCATTCATCGTCACGTCCATCATGGTTTCATAAAGCACTAGCTCTGAAGAGTTGGAGTTGATGATCATTAGGATCTCTTCCAGCTCTGCAGTTCTAAGATTAAGAGAGGAGGTGCATGCTCATGTACTGGCTCTAAACATGAGCAAGAAATTAGATTTCCCAGAAAGAACACACTCTACATGTGTTCTTGTCCACATGTAAAGTCTACATACCAAGAGGATCACAACACGGGAACCATGAAGGAGACAGACGATGATTGCAATAGTGAATCTCACAACAGCATTGGGGATGAATAATGCATGCACAGGGCACCCATGTGTGATTTTGAGTTTGATGATCATGATCACAAAGATAAAGCACTTTGTAAAGTTCATGTCAGAAGGTGCAGTTTAGAAGGTGTCTTTGGCTTTAGCCTCCTCTCTTACCTTTCCTCCCCTGTCCTATCAACATTACAGGTTTTTTTTTTCATGTATAAGACTACATTTTTTTTCTAAAACTGATAGATTTAAAAATGTGGGTTATACACAGACATAAGCTGAGGAGAGAACTATATGGCTGTGAAATTTTAATTTATAGATGGAAAAATATGGTATATGTTTGTGTGAATAATAAGGAACAGCAAAAGGGGAAGGGACCTGGACAGAAGAGGGGGGTCACCAAGCCACTACAAAGGTAAGAATATTTTTTTAGAAGACACTGTCTGTAATCCAGTTGCTTTGCACAGGAGATTACAACTGAAGTAAGATCATTTACTAATGGGTTAATTCATAATGCATTATTGCCCTTTCCAGTGAGTGTTCTCTTCACATGATCTATCGAAGTACAATAGCCTCAATTTATTCTCTTTATTTGTTTTAGCTTCTCTAGTGAGAATTCAGACTTTATCTGATCCCCAAACCGCTTATTTGCCTTTCTGGCAATCCAGGGAACAGAATAAAGCTCTCTCACAATATCACCTTTCACTTTTCACTTTTTTGTTGTCAGCTTGCTTCACTGTCCAGCTTTCACATCCCTATATGGTAACTGGGAATAAAGTAGTTAGGTGATCTTGCCTTGTTCTTCAGTAGTGAGTCTTTTTGAAAACCCCTTTCTTGATCCAGCATAGTTGCCCGATTTTCAGTCTTATTCTGATTTCTTGGTTGCAGGCTTCACTTAAATTGATGATTGAACCAAGGTACTGAGAACATTTAACAATTTTGATTTCTTTATCCTGTAAATTATGTAATTGCCCTGTGGTCATTATGCCCATTATCCCCTGGTTTAGATAAGATAGAGAGGGAGAGACACACACACACACACACACACACACACACACACACACACACACACACACCCCTCTCATATTCTTTTGTTGCCATATAGATGTTGCCTTTAAATTTATTTTGAGAACAAAAACAGTTCAGTATTCAAGTGTTTTGTTCTTGTTTTATCTGTTTCATCGGAGTGACAGAAAAAATTACACTTTTCAAAAAGAGCTTTTGAAAGAGTTGAGAAAACATGGATGATGTTCCTTTAGGCAACATGCCACCCTTTCCCCGTCAACTGTCTGGAAATTTAAAATAGCAACTGTAGATATTGTAATTTTGTTAGACCTATCCTTTTACAACAACAGAAACACCAATGACAGGTTGCTAAGAGTACTGATGAACTTTGATTTTCATTTATATCTGTCTATTCTGTGCCTTGTTGTGTAGATCAGAAGGATGACAGTACCACAAATGTATCATAATCTTTTAGAAGTCTAGAAAGTGGTTAAAGAATCTAAATATCCTATACTTCTGATTTTCTTCTCTTCTAGTTATTTTTAGACTTCAGAGAACTCTCTTGTGTAATTAAAACCAAAAAACAAAACAAAAACAAAAAGTGTGGCAGATTGATAGAGAAAATGTTAAACTAGACATGGTCTCAACTATGTCTAGCCATAAGGAAGCACTGGAAGGTTTGGGGCAACACTCCCAGAATAGTGTACCCCAGAGAGTTGTTATGAAAATAAAAATCAAGCAGAGACAAGAAACTGGCAGCTGTGGTGTATGTGTGTGTGGCCACACACTGGGGCCTGGGAGACTGACAGAAAGGCCTCCTGGAAGCTTAAAAGCAAAGTTGTGTATCATCAGCAAAATGGTGGTACAGACCACAACATTCTAAACAGCCTCTTCCATATTTTTTATGTATATGCGCAATAGTATAGGGCATCATGGAACTCTGTGACACTCCATAGGCAAATGGTCAAGGCATTACACAGGAGTCCTCAAACCCCCCCCCCCAACATTTAGAAAGTGATACAATGGAAGGGAAAATTTCAGAAGCTGATACCACAGCCCCCATCATTTCTCCATTTCTCACCCAAACATGAAACAATCACCAGTTTTTTTTAATAAACGTGAATGGTAGTGAGCAGAAGAGGGTATGCTGTAGACCAGTGTTCCCCAACCCCGGGCCGCGGACCAGTACCGGTCCATGGATCAATTGGCACTGGGCCGCCCGAGGAACTAACCCTAAGCCTAAGAACGGGAGTGGCGACTGTCCCGCTGGACTCCGGAAGGTCCTAGCGCCTGTCGATACAGGGGTGGGGTGGGGTGGGAAAAAAAAGAGGGCCTGATGCAGAGCGGCCACGTTCTGCTACGACTCCCTATCGGCGACCCCCCTTCCCTCCCCGCCCCTGTGCGTGCATGCGTGCGCGTGCCTGCCCGCGGCCCCATTATTCTACGCGCGGCTTAATTAGGAGGGGAGCGGGCACGGCTGGGTCCAGAGCGCTTCGGCTGCCTTATTATTGTTGGGGGCCAGGCGGGCGGCGCGGTTAGGTGGAGATCCGCTGGAACCCGCGAACAAGAAGAAGAAGAGGAGGAGGAGGAGGAGCAGGACATCGTGGGTGGAGGAGAAGACGAAGGCAGGTGGGTGAGTGGTCAACCTGGATGCCCACCTGTCATTCCACAGGGGGGAAGGTGCTTTTTGCATTTGCACCCCATGCGGGCAAGGGTTCTTTTTTGGGGGGGGGGACTTTTCCCGCTTTTTTCATCTGGGAATAGCCTTCCTGGCCTGCCGCCCCCCCTGCCGCTGTTGGCTCTTCTTCTCCCCCCCCGTCCCTGCTGTGTGGGGCAGGAGGAGCCCCTCCACCACTCCCGCCTGCCCTGCGGCTGGAAGCGGCGGCGGGGGGGAGGGAGGAGGAGGAGGAAGAAGAAGAGGCGAGTGAAAGGGGGGTGAAAGGGGGCGCACGTCAGGAAAAGCCAGTGACGCAGCCTGGATTGGAAGCCAGGAGCGCCCCCCCCGTACGCCACTTTGGAGGGCTGCCGGCTGGGTCGTGCGCCGCCGCCGCCGCTTCCATCCCGGGCGGTGGTGGTGGTGGTGGGGACACACACCGAGGGGTGGGCGTGCGGGGAGAAGGGGGGTTGCGTGCGTGTGCCTTTTGTGTGTGTGACACACTTCTGTCACACGTCCCCTCCCTCCCTCCCTCCCTTGCCCGCCCGCTGTCACCGGGCTCAGTTGTGCCTCCGGTACAGTAAGAAGGTTGTGGGGATGAATGTTGTCGGTTGTTGTTGTTGTTGTTGTTGTTGTTGTGTGGTGGTGGTGGTGGTGGTGTGTGTGTGTGTGTGTGTGTGTGTGTGTGTGTGTGTGTGTGAGAGAGAGAGAGAGAGAGAGAGAGAGAGAGAGAGAGAGAGAGAGAGAGAGAGAGTAGGGAGTTCTGTTCAGCAAGAGAGCAGGCCTAGATCTTTTCGCAGAAGGAAAAGATGGACTAAATCAAAACAAGCGGGCCAGGGAAAAATTATCAAACATTTACCGGTCCGCGGTGATAAAAAGGTTGGGGAGCACTGCTGTAGACCATATTGAGTGCTGCCACTGGTGTAGTCAACATTTAGACTGCCCTTTGCTATGTAAAGCTTGGCATCTTTTTTCCTGCTGGCAATGTTTTACCTGTTCAAGGAGGCATACGACAACCTTTTTGTTTAATTTTCTCCTTCTCCTTTTGTTTTTTTCCCCTTCCCCCCTTTTTTTCCTTCCTGTGGCCACCCATGCCATTCTGTGTGGAGGGTATTGTACCCTCCCATTTTTATTGATGCCTCTGATTTTATGCTCTGATTTTACACTGTACACCACCCCGAGTTCCGATACGGAAGAGTATATAAATATAATAAATAAATAAATAAATAAATAAAATGTGTAGCATGATATTGAGCTATTAATTCCAAAGAGAGATAAATAAAATCCGTGGCAGGCAGTTTTAGAATGGCTATTTCTTCTTGTATGTCACATGTCTCCATGTGCTACAAAGAAAAATTCCACATTCATTAATTTGTTGATATTAATAGTATGAGGTCTGTTTGTGTGTAGAGAGAACCAATAATACAGTAGTACCCCAACTTAAGAGCAATTCGACTTAAGAGTGGAAAACTGTTGGCATTTTAACTGCCGCCTTACAAATTTTAGATATGGTCTGCTCGACTTACAATTTTTTTTTATTTTTAACTTATTTTTTAAATTTTTTAGATAGGCACCCCAACTTAAGAGTAGTTCGACTTAAGAGCATGCATTTGGAATGGATTAAATTCGTAAGTCGAGGTACCACTGTATTAGTGATTAGCTGTGGAATTCTAGATGTATCTACTGAGAAGTAAAACTGACTAGAGTCCCTGAAATGCATTCCCTGACTACAGTGGATTAGGCTGTGGTCTGATGCAGAGATGGATGCCGAGACATGGCTATTGCAAAGACTGACTGCAGTGTTTGGTGGAAACTACTTGCCTTTGCGTGTATGACTAGTCAGGGAAAGCCAAAAAAGATTACATAATATGTTTCACCATGCACCACATCATTGCCCATGCTGGCAGACAGCTTAATTTTCGAGAAGTATAATCATCAGAGATTCACCAAGCATTAAATTGACTTAGAAGAATGCACTCAGGCAGTACTGTAAGTTGCCCAAAGAAATCAGGCATTATGGAAGTCCATACCTGGCCTTCTTTGAAGAAGCATGAAATTGACCAGCAATTAAAACTTGGCTGGAAGGAAGACAATGAAAATAGCATCAAGGCATTACAGAGAAAGAATGAAATCACAATGGAATCAAGGGCAACTTCATAAGAGAGGACTCTTAAGAGAGTTTGATCAACACAAGTAGAAAGATTTCTGTCTGTAAATTTCACTCTGGCCACCTTCAAAAACAATTGTAGCAGTAAGCAAGGCAGATTCACTTATAAATCTAGAGACAGAACAAACAGAATAAACAAAGGAGTGATATTAGAGAACCACTACACTCAGAAGGAATAGTGGGCTATGGAGACATAGGGAGTGGGAATAGTGGGCTATGGAAACTAGGGAGTGGTTCAAAAACTGCTTTAGGCGACCTGAGACATCCCATCCACATTTGTGCTGAGCCATGAAACTCACAGGGTGAACCTGGACAGCTACACAGTCTTTGAATATAATCTACATCACAGGTTATCTGCAATGAGGATAAGAGTGGGAGAAATAGAGGTATAGAAACTCTCTTGAGATCCCTGAATGGATAGTAGGAGGTAAACATCAACAAGAACAACAAAAAGATTTAATATATTTTAAGTCCTTAAATATTTAATGACAGGTGGACTTACATTCTGCTTCTGTGGTTCCCAAGAGTAGTTGGACTGGATAAGCATTTTGTTGGTCTCTCAATCTTGGGTTTGATTCTGCAGATTTTGGGGACTAGTTAGCAATTCTGAAAGGGGGCCATATGGCCCCAGGGGGACTCTGCCATATTTGAAAGGGACTGCAGACTGTAAAATGTGAGAAGATTCTAAAAGATATATCTTCATGTTGTATCCTTGCTTAATGAGGGCACTGGAACCACAGAAGAGCTTCTCAAAGTGCCGCAGCAAAGAATGGAAGCTACTAATGGCTGAAATGCCAGAAGGAGCTGATTTGCCACCAGCCCAGGTGATGGGACCAAGTCAGGCGCGGCACAATGTGAGCAGTTGATGCAGTTGTTTAAAGATATAACAGTGGAACGAGGGGGGGCCCTTAGCAGTTGAGAAATCTGATGACCCAACAGCACAGCTGATATTTCTGGTCATCAAGTTAGACACAAGGCAACAGGCAAGTCGTCTGCCCAAGGACAAGATTAGGAACTTGACTGAATCACTGAAAGTTCTCTTAGGTAGGCATAAAGGAACCCTTCATGAACTTCCGGAGGTTATATGTCACTTAAACTTTGCCTGTAGAGTTGTGACACTAGAAGAGGCTTTTTAAGGAGGTTATGTGAGGCCATGATGGGCCTAAAAAGCCATACCATAGAACCAAAGGGCTGAAAGAGGATTTGAAAGTCTGGCTTTCCTTCTTTAAATAAAATTAATGGCTTGTCCTTTGGAAGGATAGCATTAAGGTTGGGTGCGGATTTTCAAGTATATTCTGATGCTTCAGGCACCCTGGGGTTTGGTATATGCTACAGGAGCAGGTGGTGTGCTCATCATTGGCCAGTGGAGTGGGTGGAAAATGGACTGACTCATGACTTGACCTTCTTGGAACTTTTCCCAATAGTGAGAGCTTTATGGCTGTGGGCAGGTGACTGGGCCAATTCCTCGGTTTTATTTTGGTGTGATAATCAGGCGGTGGTTCAGATAGTTAACTCGTCGTCAAATTCCCCCAGAGTGATAAAACTAGTCAGGGCCTTTACCTTTAAGATGTTTACAATATAACATAGTTGTGCATGCCAATCATGTGCCAGGAGCTAGAAACAATATAGCTGATGTACTGTCCTGCCAAAAAGATGCCGCTATGCAGGGAGTTGGTGCCAGATGCCCAAGTTCTTCCGAGGTCCTGCCGGAGGAGGTATGGTGCATTGAGGAACAGAGGTGAATCATGCTTTGGGTCTGGCTTTGGTTCCTAGTACTAGACGGAGCTATGTTACTGCAGTTTAATACATTTTGTATTGGGGAGGGATATGAGCATAAGCATATCTGGCCCACATCCAGTGACGAGTTTGCTCAGTTTGCTGTATACTTACATGGAAAAGATTTGGCCCCTAGATCCATACAGGGCAAGGTGTCTGCATTGTCATTTTATGCCAAGGCTCACAGCCATCCCTGCCATCTGCCAATTTTCATTTGCAGAAGATGATCAAGGGTTGGTCTCAGGAGAGGGGTACCCCTGTGCATAAAAGGACTCCCATTTCACCAGAGATTTTGGCCAACCTTTACAATGTGTGGCAAGAAATTTGCACTGATGTGTATGAGGTGAAGCTGTTTAGAGCAGCCGCAGTACTGGCATTTTTCACTGTTCTCAGAATGAGCAAATTAGTGGTCACCTTGAAAATGGATAAGTCAGGATTCTCTTTGCGGAGGGCCGACTTGTCACTTGGCTAGAACGAGGGGCAGATTAAACTGAGCAAATCTAAGACTGATAAAAGAGGGCGAAGGCAAGTTATTACCTTGAGAGAATGTAGTGATGCATTATTATACCTGGTGGTGATAATGACAGCTGATTTGGGTTGCAGAGGTGAGAGGGACATCTATCTGTTTATGCATAGCGAGGGTACCCACTAATGAAATATCAATTGTGGAAGGTGACATCTAAATCCTTAAGCAAAATTGGAGCTCACAGATGTAGTTTTGGGACCCATTGCTTTAGAATTGGTTGGCTTCTACTTCAACTGCCATGGACTAGGAAGACAACTGTACAATGAATGTGGGCCGATGGAAGTCGCAAAAGTTCCATGTATATGTAGGGCTGCTACCGAACTGTTAGTTGGGGATGGATTCTGGGCTTAGGCTCAGTGGCCATGTCTAAATGGGAGGAAAGAGAGGCATGCACTGGGATGGGTTTTGGAGGCCACATCCCAGGCTGTGAGAGAAGTATCCCCTGATATCTTGGTGATCCACCTCAGTGGAAATTACTTAACCCAGCAAGTCACTCATTCTGCAGATCAAGCCAACCTGCAGTCTGTTAGGACTAGAGATGGGCACGAAACAGAAAAATGGTGTTTCGGTTTTTTTGTTTGTCGTTGAGATGTCCGTTTCTGTTTGTCGGGAAATTTTTGAAAAATTTTGTTACCGTTTTTTGTTTTTTCGTTTGTCATTTCTACCCAATTTTTGCGTGATTTTTAAAGCATTTCCATGCGCAGGCATCCCCCAACGCCCCAGACCAGAGGGAAAACACTAAAAAAATGGATGCTGGCAGAGACACAGTATAGACTAGGTATGCAGGGAGGCTGCAAAGGCAGCGGCGGGCGTTGCCCAGGGTGCAAGGCATCCGCAGAGTGACTGCACTATGGGGCAAGGGAGGGTACTCACCGAGAGGTACGCAGCACGCACGCACACCGGGAGGCTGCAGGACTGAAGCTAGAGTCACAGCAGAGACAGCAATCCCACCCTAACTCCCACCAGAGACTGCAAGGAGGACGGGGACTGCCAGAGTTTTTTATGCCCTCTGTGGTTGCCAGACCTGCCCGCCCAGTCTGCAACCTGGGCATGCTATTGGTTGAACATGATCCCACCACATGCCTTGCCTCCATTTTGTGGCTGGTGGCGACATCCATTTTAAAGGGAAAAGAAAAATACATTGCAATGGGAGAAGACTAAAACAAATATTTTAAGGCCACCAACCCTCCTGGTAGGTATTATTAGAAAATATAAATAATCGCTGTGTTTTTATGGATGTCCAGGGTGTTTTTTAACATTTAACACAGCTCATTTCATTGTGCGTTGCCATTAACAGAAACGAAACATAACGACCACAATTTTCGTGGTTCTGTTCGTTTCGTTTCATTTCATTTTCCTCACAATTTTCGTTTGTTGTTTCGTTGCGTAACGGAAACAACAAATGGTAACGGAAACAAAAAATGTTCGTTCTGTGCCCATCTCTACTTAGGACAAGTTATCTAGTGATTAAAATCATATGGTCAAGCATTGTGCAGCGGTTAAATTGGAGAGGGGCACAGGACCCCAGGCAAATTGATAGAACCAGAACAAAGGTAAATTTTGTAAGATAGGCTGATCTGTAATTGTACACCTGGCCATCAGATTTGGATGTCCACAGTTGTTTAGGAAGGACAGTATTCATTTATCTGAATAGGGCCCGGAGTGTTTCTTGGATAACTTTCAAGGAGGCCTGGAAGCCATGGTGAATGGCTTGAAGGGAGAAAGGGAGCATATCTAATAGCCCTCTCAGTGGCAGGCAGTGTAAGTGGCATAGGACTTTTAATAGGCTGTAATAGAAAAAACATATATTAGCTCAGCAGCCCTCAGTGGTAATTAGGTGGCAAGAATACAGTTAGGGATAGCAAAGTAGAACAAGTGATTTTAATATCCCACTGAGGGATAGATGAGGACTGCCCAGACCGCCTTAAATGTGGTACAATGCTGAACAGCTGACATGCCATCTCCAGTGTGTTGCATGACAGCTGCTGTATACCAGTTGATGACAACCCAAGTGAGAAGATACTATTGTGTGCATGTTCATAACCAATTGGTTGCCCACAGTGTGAACAGAATGCTGGACTAAGATGCCCGTTGGTCTTTTATCTCCTTTTATTGACAATTGTATATTTGTGTGTGTGTGTGTGTGTGTGTGTTGGACTCTGAAGAGGCATATCTTCAGGATCCAGAGAGAGAGGGGGAGGGAAGAAAGAAAGAAGGTAAAGAGAGAGTGAGTTTGGTTTTGCTGCAGCTATAAGAAAAAGTTACATTATCTGTATTATGTGATACATATAACAGATGATTTATGTAAAATGTCATTTTTAATTACCCCGACAAGCACTTTAGATGCCATGAGTTCTCTTGCTCTTATTTCTGAATGGCTATATCAGTTGCTGCAGCACCATGTTAATATAATCTCCAGTGTTGAACCTTGCAGTTTTTCATCACTTCATCAGCCAGGGGGCAATGTTCTTTCCCAGCCACCAATCCAACCACAAGCTGTCATTCAGAGAATGCAGTCAACTTAATGTCTGAGGTAACACACAGTAATGGAGCATGACCCAAATAGTGCTTTCATTAGGAAAGCCACACACACTAAAAGGGGAAGGATTTTCATTTTACTTATTACTCTGTGGAGAGATTGCATGTACTTCAAGAGCCTTTATACACGACCCCTAAGCTCTGCAGGAAATGGCTGCAAGGTCCGGACCTTACAAGTGTTTTCCCACCAGCTCCGGACTTTGCAGACAATTAAGTGCGACCCCGCCCACCTAAGCGCGACCCAGCTGCACTTTCTTGTACCTGCTTGAGGTGGGTGAAAATCCCCAGGTCCGGATTTAATCTGGTCAGTGCAGGGCTCTCCTGGCTTCTGCTTGTGTTTTTTTTGCCTCCTGCCCCTTTAAGAGAAGAGGTGGGAGGAAAAAAAGCAAGCAGGAGAGAAACGGAAGAGAAACGGAGCTCCGGGAACCTCCTCCAGGTGAGCTGCATTTTCCCCCCTCTTTCTCTGTTGGGGAGGAAGGAAGGGCAACGAACCCCTAAGATCTTTGGTCCGAATTTAAGGGACCAGCGGATCTTAGGGGTCGTGTGAAAAGGCCCCAAGATAATCTCATTTTAAAATAGACTTTAATACCTTTGGAGATTCTAGACGATGCTATTTGTCCAAGGATCTATTTTACTCCATAATTTTTCATATATTTTTTCCTTTTTAAAAATTACTTAATGGTAACAGCTGAATAACCAACTTTAGTACACATTTTTAATTTTAAAAAAATTGTAAGGTAAAATGAATTTCACTTTCAGCTATATTAAGAGCCATCTCATTTTGTTGTGATAAAATTTCAAAATATGTGAATCGTTTAGTGAAATTCAGTAAGTTTTCACTATTTGATATGCTCTGATTATCCAGCACATTTTATCACAATGTTAATGCTTTTAGCCACAACAGAAAGATTAAAAGTATCAGAGAGCCCATGAGCCACACAGTACTACTGTTGAATTCCAGGTCGGTACAAAATAAGACCACCCTCATCCATTCTGGTGAGGTATCAACCTGGCATGTATTACTGACACTATCGGCCAGGACTGCCTCATCTCTGTTGTCCTTCCAGAAACAGGCAGAGACCTTTGTGTTTATAACTACTTATAACCTTGTAGATTTAATGTAATGTTGTCTGTTAATGCTGTAAGATGTCCCTCAATTCCTTGTTCTGAAATATTTGAACACGTCTTAATTGTATTGGACTGTATATTATCCCTCATTACTGTAAGCCGCCTGGGGTCCTTTTCCATGGAGAAAGGCAGGGTAAAAATACTCTAAAATAAAAATAATAAATAAATAATTATTCCCAGGTGGTAACCAGGAAAAGACACCATAGTTCCTGTTTTCTTTCAAGTCTTTATTAACCTGTCAAGCTTTGTAAGCTGGGAGGTGCGGCATGGTAGCAGCCAGAGAAGACCTAAATACCATCTGGGACTATTCAGAGTTTGTTTTTAAAATAATTATCTATAATTGAATAGAGGCCAGGACATTCTCAGATATTTACATGGACCCAAACTGCACATCCTGGATTCAACCCTTTGTAATTTTTGCTGAAGTCACACGAGCTTCATGATTTGAGGATGAACTTGACACCAACTTTGACAAAGCTTCTACTTCTTAAATTGCCAACTTGCACTGTCACATAGAATCACAGAAACACAGAAGAATGGAGTGTAAAATACTGAAAATATGTAAGTATGCCAAGTTTCACCAGCTTGTTGTAGAAATGTGGAACATGCATATCAATCGGATTTTCCAAAAGTGCTTAAACAAATGCAATGGCAACAAGATGCAATGAATAAACAAAAGATAAATCACAGTTGTGCTGCTTAATTATTATTTTGTCAGCATAAAAAATAACCTCTTATTCTTGTTGTAATGGATTTACACCAAACAAATACAAAAATACAGTGATAATTACTTTATTGCTAATTACTAATTAATTATTTCCAACCATTATGAATATCTCTGACATAATAAACTAAATTATGAGAGTGTTTCATGGTCTTCTAGTTTATAAGAAAATGTGATACAATCTCACTGCATTCCTTTAAAAAAGAAAAAAAAAGTCCCATAAATAATTTCTCCTTTTAATCACATTGATGATTTTGATTCACCAACTATATTTTTACTGAGGAAGCAGTGTAATGCATCTCCTTCCCCCAAGCTCCCACATCTAAATTTGGCTTTTGATTTTGATTGGTATTTTACGAACCCAGTTGGAGGAAGTTTGATTCCAGCCCTTGTTCTGCACAATATATCTATATATATCTATCTATCTATCTATCTATCTATCTATCTATCTATCTATCTATCTATCTATCTATCTATCTATCTATCTATCTATCTATCTATAGATAGATAGATAGATAGATAGATAGATAGATAGATAGATACATACATACATACATACATACATACATACATACATACATACATACATACATAAAAACATGGAACAAAGTAAGAGGAAAAGAAACCACTTTCCTCATGTTCTTCTGCATCAGGTGCTTTGGTTTCAGGGAGAGACATTATCCAAATTGTCTACTGCACAGCAAATCACCTCTGGCTTGCGGGTTTGGGGAGAGAGAAGTAGAGCAGACAAGAGATGTTTTTTTCTTCTTCTTCTTCACACACTCTTTCTTGAGGCTCATTGGGCTCATTAAAATGGTTTCCATTTGTATGAGCAATTTGGTGCCTGGTTTGGATGCAACACAACAATTGTTGCCTAGGCACACCACATCCACAGTGAAACTACCCAAGGCAATGTCCAACCTGCAGTAGGAGAGGGAAAACAAGATTATGATATATAAACAAAGTGGGCTTTTTGGACTGAGTGAGGCTTATTTCATGCCTCCCAAGGTAGCCTGCTTCTCTTAGGGGAAGCAGAACATGCAGACTCGTTGCTGGTGTTGAAATAAGATCCAACAGCCAGTTCAGTTGCTTTTACACATGGAATGTGTATCTATGGGTACCATCTTATCCTCTGCCTCAGACAGTAAAATAGCTTGATACACACCTGATTTTTGAGCATTCATTCTTCACTGCACACCCTGAAAATACACATTCTGGAATCTCATCAGTGTATGTCAATTCTCTAGCATCTGGCAACCCACTGCCCTTATTGATTTCTTTGGGCTACTTTGGCCTCCTCTGTTTTTTTGTGTCTTTCACAACTTCAAGCAAGAGGGAGCTTCTGCAAGAGCAAAAGAAGAAGAAGAAGAAAGAAAGAAAGAAAGAAAGAAAGAAAGAAAAAGAAATGGGGCAGCTTTTTTCCATTTTTTTTCTCAGAAGATAGATGCTGCAGTGTGGGAGGACAAAAGCAAAGTTTACCTCAGCATTTCTAAGATATATTTCAAATTTTTAAGAAATGATGTTCATAGAAATTCCTCAGTTAAAGGCAAACATTAATTGAGGCTGATGGAAATTTTCTTTATTTTGGTAAACATTACAAGGTAATTGTATTATTGTACAAATAAGCAATACTTTATAGGCCGCCACCACACACACACACACACACACACACACACACACAATGTGAGCTTTCATCCGATTTATGCACAAAAGTTACTGTACCTTTGTTTTTGTTTTGTTAGTGGCCTATAAAGGTATTGTCTATTCTTGCATTACAAGATAAGTGAGAGGTCTCTATTTTAAAAACATTGTATGTGAAGATCCAATTGCTGTGCCTCCTACTATGGGTCACTGTTTTGATACTTGCCTCACTGCTGCTTAAAGCAACAAGGAAATGCATTCTCTGTAGCCTCTTACCTTGTTTTTTTTTCTGCCATTAACCCCTAGCAGCAGTGCTACTGTAGTCTTCAATTATGGGAATTTCCCCCATGGTTCACATTTCAGTGGAGCTTTGTTTTTCACCCCCCCCCCCAAAAAAAAACAACAACAACAACAACCCTGTGGCAGAAACTGAGTCCTATGAATCAGTTGTGCTGATTTATTATACGATTCATGTAAACATGCATAAATCAGCTTCCATCTTCTCAGGTCAAGTAGCAGATTTTAAGTACATTCAGAAAAGGTAAAATTAAAGATCTTACTATGTAAATCAGGGCTGGAGTAGCTGTTTAGCATGATGCCTGCACAGGGAACAGATAATGTTGTTGTTGATAGATAGATAGATAGATAGATAGATAGATAGATAGATAGATAGATAGATAGATAGATAGATAGATAGATAGATAGATTTTCTTGTCTCACCATCTTCCTCATTTTCTATGTTATGGCTAAGTGGGGAGGAAAAAGACAATTGTATTTCCCTCACACTCTTTTTCCCTACCTGCACTATCAGCTGATCCTTTAGAAACTGTCAAGGAGTTAAGGAAAAGGTTAAACTGCCTGCAATGGAATGCAGCATTGCTGGTGTTAACCAAAAGACTTTCAAATAAGCTGAAGGAGGAAGGAACATTGTTGTCATTCAGGATATGCACTATATTCAACTTGAAAACCCATAGGTGCTAATAAAACCAAGGCTATTTGGGAATTTCTGGGCTTGTCCAATGATCCTCACAGGATGGAGTGGCACACATCTCATGGACCCTTCATGTGCCAAAGGAGGGGCCTGCCATCTTCTCTCCACCTTGGAGTGCAGGACTTCTCCAATGTTAATATTTCTGTCCTGCACTCTTCAATTTCCAGGTGGGATGTCTCACAGCTATGGAAAGCTACCATTTCTCAATTTTACAATAAGCAGACAGTGAAAGAAGACTGTCTGAAATGCTCAAGGTATTCAGTGACTGAACATCTATGAATACAAAATCTCTAGTTGTCATAACAATTATCATTAAGCTGTTATAAAAACAGAATATGAATGGTTAAGGTCAGTTGCAGTCTGCCTCTCTCCATTGAATGGGTAGTTAAATCAGTTATCTTTTGCTCCAGGCTAATTTTTATTAGTCATAGGATAAACTAAAAAGTGTGGATTATGTTCCTAAAGTAAAGCAAGAATTATAATATTAGTTGACCTTTTCTGTGGCATCAATCTTCCATCATTATTTGTACAGACAGAGGGATGGATGGAGGAACAGGTTCAGATTTAGTGCTGAGACCAAGCCTTAATTTAGCTGTGAACATATTGGCTGACTGATTTAAACAAGTTGACTCAAAGCATGATTAACTCCAGATGCACCACTTTTAGTAATAACATTATTTATAAATGGGCATCTGACAGTATGTAATGGCTAAAGGCATGCTTTGTTTCCAGAAAGGTACTGTTTCATGTCACGGATCAAAAATAATGTTGTATTCCTGTTTATTTAGCTAACTTCTGTACTGTAAAAGAAGCCTCTAATAATGAGCTTCTTCGTAATTCAGAGGCTGCAATATTGTTATCCTGGTTCAATAGGCTCACCCACCTCAAAGCATTCCCATTTCAAGCTGCTCAAATTTTTTCAGATTAAAAGGCTGTAGCAATTTTTGGGTTCCTGTTCCACAGAAATTCCCTATAAAACAATTCACTCATATAATTCAATTTATCTAGAGAGACATGACATCCAGTATTGCTCTTCTGCTCTTGCCTAATGCAAACATTTTGAAAACCCTCCAAATTCCTAATGCTTATTATGGGATCAAGGGAGCAGAAGCTTGCCATAACAATGTAGATACGTGGACAGTATCCCCCTTTGCCCCCAGACTGGAATAAAGAGACAAGACAAGGTTGTGGGATTCAAATTGGGCCACAATTTATTGATATCGAATTCATTCTCTTTCAACTGATAACTCACCCTTAAACAAGGGGGGCTGGATTGATACCAAATGTGGTCTTGGACAAAGATGGCTGCCTGCTCCCTGCAACCTTTTTAAGCTCTCTGAGTTTTGATCCTTTTATCCTTTTACCCTTTTCACACAGCCCAAACAGGCTCTTGATGGGTACCAAGTTCTTTTAGACTTTTGAAGGGGTTTTTTTTAGAGCCTCGAGTCTGAAAACAACTGCTGCTGCTGACATTTGAGTGGAGCTCTCGTCCGGACCCGAAGTTCTTGCCAGGGAATATATAATCATAATGAGGAGGAAGAAGAAGCGGCAGAGGGCTCAATCAGGATCCCCAGCCAAGGCGGCAAAACAACTGCAGCTTGACGAGATACTGGCACGGACAGTAAGAGAAACCGTAAGTGAGATATCTGAAATGTCCTCCCCAAATAAATTTGCAGTGTTGGAAGTTGAACCCCCTCCATCTTATGGTGATGATGATGAAAATAAGATCCCAGAACAGACTGCCTCTCCCCCCCCCCCCGATCTGGGATTACTGCCCAAGGCTCAAGTCCAAGTTCATGAAGGCAATCAGACCTCTTCACCCTCTGATACTTGCACAAGACCTTGTAATACTTCTGTGATCATCAATGGAGGGGAGCACGAGAGACAATTAATTGAAACTGTTGGAGAGCATTGTATTCTCACAGGGAGTACTGTCCTAGCAATATTTCAAAAGCTTGAAAACATCACCAATCAATTGGATAGTGTCCATAAATCCCTCAATAAAAATGAAGGAGAGCTTTCAAAAGCCCATTCTCACTCATATCCCCTTGCTGAAACAGTGACAGGGGGCCATATGGAGGATATGCGCAAAACTGTCGAAGAGCCCTCTAAGGACAGTAAGGTGTGTGGGTCCCATTCCCGTCGCCTTCAAGTAGCTAAAATAATGCTTGAGATTACAAACAACTATATGAATAGAGGGAAATGGGCAAATAGACAGAAGGTTGTATCCTCCCTAAGCTCCCTCCTCAGAACGACACCATCACAAATTGATCTAAAATCCATTGTGCCCTTACCTGCATCACACAACTCCACAAGGCTGCTTTTAGAATTTGATGCATCTACAATTCCTCTTATGCTTTTTAAAATGAGGGACTTTTTGAACACTTTCTGCATAAGAACTAGAAGAATTTTTTAGCGAGGACACTTTAAAACCACTGTTATCATTGAAAAAGCTTCCTTTGCTAAACACTGCCTCCATGCCAAGGCCACATCAAGTTGGCTGCTTGCCAAACCACAACTCTGCAGATAACCAAAAAGAGGATGTGCAGCTACTACAGTTAACCCCTGAAAGGCAGCTTCCACTTGAAACTGAGTCCTTGAGAAAGCTAACCTCTTCTCTGGAAGAATCCCTTGCAAAATTCACGGAGTCCTTAACAGTCCGGAGTCAAGTACCGACTGATAAGACAATGCGACGAACACAAGGAAAACCTGCTTCCAATGTCAACTAACGCAGCACTAGCATACCGGAGGGAAAACCAAATCAAGATTTGGATTTGTCTTTTGCTGCTACTCCGCATAATCTGGAAATAACGGAGGGCTATCGTAAAGAGGTATCTCACCTCTTGGAAGAAGACCTACTTCTGCACCTTGACGTCGACGTCGACGGGGATAATATAACTACTGCCGCCTTTAAAGGCCTCTCCTGGACAGAACAAACTAAGATCATCTCATCCCTAGACAAAGTTAGGTCTGAGCTGTCCCACAATATGAACAATGCCTTAACTCAACCTATTACTTCCCCCAAAACTGCCATATTCTTACCTCCAGATATTAATTTTATGCACAGGCCAGTTGCTGCCCAACCCAGCACCCCCCACTTGTGTTCAGAACATGCCAATGATGCTGCTATATCTAATTGACTCTCTCCCCCTTCCCTCCCCTTCCCTCCGTCTCCATCTAGTATCAAACTGGTCTCATGGAACATTGCAGGTTGGGAGAGGAAAAGGAATGACTCCGATTTTATAGAATATCTCTCCAGGCATGATATTATTTTTCTCCAGGAAACCTGGTCCCTCACAGGCCCCACTGTTCCTGGATTTGTTTCCTACAATCTTCCTGCTTTTAAACTAAATAAGTTGGGTTGTCCCCGCTCTGGCTTAAGCTGTCTAGTGAAACCCTCCTCCTCCTTTGTTCTGTCCCCTTTTACCTCTCACTCCCCTTATGTTCAAGCCTTTCTATTTAATAATAGTGAGCGCCACATCCTCATGCTGAATGTTTACATCCCTCCCTATGGTTCTTCTTCCACAGATCCATGGATAGAAGTAAAAAGAATTATTGACCAAGTACTAGTATCCAATCCATCTATCTCTCTTCTCTTTGCTGGTGATTTTAACTCTAGGCTAGGAGCAAATAATCTAAGCCTTGCCAAATATATGAATTGGGATATGGAGGAGATGATTCCTCCTTCTTTCTCGGGGGTCAGGAAGTCCAAGGACCTTTCCTTCAATAAGAATGCCTTATTAATGGTCAATCCATGTCTAAGTTATGATCTCCGTATTTTGAACGGTGCCCCTGATTATCCTCTTTCAGGTGATTTTACCTTCTTCTCACCCTTAGGGTTGAGTGTGGTCGATTATATATTAATTTTCCCCCGACCTTCTTGCGAAGACTTCCGATTTTGAACTTAGCCCGCGCACCAATAATGACCATATCCCTCTGCAGGTGTCGTTATTGAACCCCCTCTCAGATCCTTCCAGTAGCGACTCCCCCACTGATCTCTTTATATATCCTAAGTGGACCTCTAGATCTTCACTGGCCTTCCAACAATGGTCCAGATCACTGGAAACTGTTTGCCAGTGTGCAACTATTCAATCAACCAACTCCCCCGAAGTTGCTATCCAAGCATATTCCGCAATTATCTCACACTTAACCAACTCACTGAACCCTCCCTGTCCACACACAGGGAAGAGCAAACCAGTTTCCTGGTTTGACCAGGATTGTCGATCTGCAAAATATGAACTGAGACAATTGTTCTCCTTTATTTGCTCTCATCCTTCTTCTGAGGCACTTACCTTTTATTTTTCAGTTAGAAAGTCCTTCCATCTTTTCTTGGAAGAGAAACAGCATATTTTTGCTCTAAATCAGTGGGATAGGTTATTCGACGCCATCTCCTCCAAGAACAGCAGAGTATTTTGGCAACTGGTGTCCCGTTCCAACTCGGTTCCCCCTTTAATTGATGTTCCTCCCATTTCTCCCTCTGCTTGGACTACACACTATTCTAAAATCTTTGCTGCCTCTGACCTGGTATTCCCTTTTCCTCCCCTGCCCCCTGAACTTCCCCCTTGGCCTCCCGTTTTAGAATCCGAAATACTAGAACTGATTAGCACCTTGAAACCCGGAAAAGCCCCGGGACCCGATGGGATTGTAAGCGAAATACTGATTAATGCCCCTGACTGGTGGGCTCCCTTCCTGGCTAAACTATTTACCCTGATTAACCATTTTGGGATTTTCCCAGAATCATGGTTATCTTTGATTTTAGTACCAATTTTCAAAAAGGATGACCCTACATCCCTGTCCAACTATAGGCCTATTAGTCTCCTTTCCACTATAGGTAAACTCTATGCAAAATTCCTTCTCAACCGTTTCGTAGCCTGGGCGGAGGCGAAGTGCCTTCCCGGCAATGAGCAAATTGGTTTCCGTCCAGGATCATCCACTTTAGACCATGCACTTTTGCTGTCTTTCCTTGCAGAAAAATATTCTTTTCACTTTAAAGGGAAACTCTACGCTGCTTTCATCAATCTGAGAGGTGTGTTTGATTCTATCAATAGGAACCTATTATGGCACAAACTTGCTTCTTGGGGAATTGACTCTCAACTGCTTTTCTTAATTAGGAATCTTCACTCCTCCAATTCATGTTGGGTCCGTATAAACTGCAAGGGCTCCCTTTCTGAAAAGATTACTATATCCAAAGGTGTCCATCAGGGTTGTATACTAGTGCCCCAACTATTCAATCTCTTCCTTGCTGATTTACGTTCTCAACTATCTCATTGTGATAAGTATGCCCCTTGTTTGAGTAACTCCCCATTACCAATTCTCCTTTATGCTGATGATTCTGTCCTTCTCTCCATCTCCAAAATCGGGCTACGGCATCTCCTACCTGCTTTTCATTCTTATTGTATATCTAATGATCTAATAATCAACTCCGAAAAAACCAAAATATTGGTTTTTTCTCATCTATGGAAACCGCTATCCTGGAGCATTGACAGCAGACCAGTCGAACAAGTTAAAAAATTCAAATATTTAGGTATAAATTTCCACCACCGATTAGAATGGAATTTCCATAGAGACTTGGCAATATCTTCAACCAAATTCCATTTGAATACAGTATCCTGTTTTCATTACCATAGTGGCAACCAGTATGTACCTGCGGCCCTCAAGGTTCTTCAGACAAAGACCTTGAGTCAGCTTCTGTACGGAGTTCCAATTTGGATCAAGGCAGCTTCCACAAAAGTAGACCTAGTAATTGCCCCCCTTTTAAGGCAAATGCTAGGTGTTCCCACCAACACAATCAAACTTTCAACCATGATCCTTGAGTTGGGCATTCACTTACCTTCCACTTTGGCATGGTCTCAGGCCATCAAATACTGGTTAGCCCTCCATTATAATTCCTCCCCTGGTTCCTTACCTTTCGATCTTTTAAAGGATCCCTTTACTTCCACCTGGGATTCCCTCTTTGTAAACAAACTCCACAACTTAGGTTTTACTCTTGATTATTTTGCCAACTTTGACTTTAAAAGAGCTTACTTGACCATTAAGGCAAAATTATTTGAAGAAGAAACTGAATTACTTTCCTCTAATCTAAATTGGACCTGCTCTCCACGTTTCTTTAACCTATCCCTGGTCTTTGGCCATGATCTCTGTTATTTCCGCAAGCTAATTAATCCAAATAAGAGACATGCTTTCACGTGGGCCAGACTCAATGTTTTCCCCTCCTCAGTATTCTCAGGAAGATACTTGGGTATACCATCGTCCCAGAGGCTTTGTAAATTTTGCCATCTTGAACCGGACACAGTCCCTCATATACTGTGCCGTTGCCCTGCCCATACTAGGTTACGCAAAGAGTTTTTAGACCCAATTATGTCTATGTTCTCTGGCCCTCCAGAGGAATACACAAGCTTTTTACTTCATGACCATTCCGAATGGGTCACCTTACAAGTTGCAGATTTTCTAGTAGCTGTTATTAATAAGAAATGAGAGTGTATCTTTTACCTATTGTTTTACTTGACAATGGTTTCCCATCACTGTTTTGGTTGTGTTCTATTTTCTTTGTTTTAGTGCCAATAAAGTTGTATTTATTTATTTATTTATTTATTTATTTATTTATTTATTTGTTGCATTTATACCCCGCTTATCTTCATTGCGAACTCTAAGCGGCTTACAGGCTACAGTGTATGTATGTACAAGGGGGGCTGAACGTAATGCAAGTAGGTATGGCATAATCCCTTATTAATTCAGGAGGGTGCTGCCCAACTCTTCAGCACCCTCCCAAAGTTTAGTGGTTTTATCACATCTGGGCAGCCCTCCATTTCATAATGTTAAGCCCCTCATGCCTATTGCCTCATTATTCCCATTATTCTTTCCCTTTCCTAACTCTCAGTTTGAGGGCTACAGACATTTCTGGGTGTCTTATTCTCATTTAGCCTGAATTTACTTTACCTCTTGCACTACCTGCCAATTGTGACTGGGATTAATATGAAACCTCCTGGAACAACCCAAAGAGAATGAGATGGGAAAAAACACATTGCCACTCTGGGCCAATCTGAGTAGCATCCAAAAATTCCCATCCAGCCCATACACGACCAGCTAATCTCATTCTTTTTTGAACAAGGGTAGTGTTCAGTTTCCAGGAATTTTTGTTAAGAGTTTTTGCATTGGTGGGAATAGGTTTTCACATAGCATTTGCCAGTTTCCATTCAGATTGCCTTTTTTTTGCCCAAATTGAACAAATCATGCAGCTGCACGAAATGACCCAAATGACAATTGCTATTTTGTTTAACATTTTGAAGCACTGGATGATGTGGTGGCATCTTTTTAAAAAATCAGCCAGTCCTTCTCTGTTTCTGTGTGTGTGTGTGTGTGTGTGTGTGTGTGTGTGTGTGTGTGTGTGTGTGTGTGTGTGTGTGTGTGTGTGTGTGTGTGTGTGTGTGTGTGTGTGTGTGCATTTTGCAAAGAAAAAGGACACTAGAGACAATTCACAGATTTTTCAGAGACATGAGACAATAGAAAAAGCACTTCTCATATTTTTCAAAAAACTTGGTGATGTCAATTAAAATGTACTATTTGCTTTTTAGGAGAAGTGATGCTGCTATACAGGTCAGCACTGTATAGCAAGCCCTCTCACATATCATTCATGATAATTAAAGATGGCATGACCAGCCAAACCAGTGGTTCATGCCAGTTTATCATTCAGCAAAAGAGGCATTTGACCTTCCCCAACCTTGTGCCATGTGATGGATGCCCACTCAGAGGGAAAACCCTAGCTTATCTGCCCTGCCTCCTCTGGGCACTGCCTCTGAGTAGGAGCTTGTGGGAGGAAGTGGGGCTGGGAAGAGGCGATCATCTGTTTGGCCAAAGGATGAACCAGAATGAATTGCCAGTTTAGCATACCCACCTCTAAATCATCCCCACTATTTTAAGAATATAACAGCATAAGAACAGCCTTGCTGGAACAGCCCATACAGTCCAGCATTCTGCCTCACATGGTGGCTTACCATTTACTTCAGGGTATTCCCAAGCAGATGTCTTCACCTGCTTGTGATTCCCTGCAAATGGCATTGAGAGGTTGTCCTTAAGCATCCATAATGATAACTAGAGATGGGCACGACTTAGCGGTATTCCCGTTTCCGTTTCCGTTACTCGTTTCCGTTACTCTACGGAAACGGTAACGGGAATCACTGCCCCAGACTTCGAGCTCGAACCGACGAACGAACAATTTGGTCTGATTTGTCGTGCTCGTTACTTGCATCGCGCAATGCCAAGCGGCACAGAAAAAAAGTTTTTAAAAGTTAAAAAAACCCCCGATTCCCGGCCCTAAAAGTAGGCGAAAACTGTCTGAGGGCACCTACCAGGCCAGAAGGGTGTTTTATTTGGGGGGGGGTGTTCCCCGCCCACCTCTCCTTGGCTATTGCTACTGCTGCGCTGCTGGTACCAGGCTGGGAGGGCGCATCCATTTGCCATGCAGTGCGGGGGATCCAAAATGGCGACCGCAATATTTTTTTTGAAATCGTTGCCCAAAACCCCACCAAAGCACCACAGAAACATGCGAAAATTAGCTATTTTAAATGCTTGAATTTTTACAGTAGCAGCAGTGGGTTTTTCTTGCAAAAAAAAGTCTCCGTTGATTTTATTTTATTTTATTTTATTTTATTTTTTTACACCTGCACATTTGCAATGATGGGCTCGCCCATGGGAGTGGACCATGCAAAGTTTTGGAGCCATTCCACCAATCGCATGGCCAGGTTTTGCTGACTGTACCAGGCTGGGAGGGCGCATCCATTTGCCATGCGGTGGGGGGGGATCCAAAATGGCGACCGCAATTTTTTTTTTTGAAATTGTTGCCCAAAACCCCACCAAAGCACCACAGAAACATGCGGAAATTAGCTATTTTAAATGCTTGAATTTTTACAGTAGCAGCAGTGGGTTTTTCTTGCAAAAAAAGTCTCCGTTGATTTTATTTTATTTTATTTTATTTTATTTTATTTTTTTACACCTGCGCATTCGCAAATGATGGGCTCGCCCATGGGAGTGGACCATGCAAATTTTCCACCAATCGCATGGCCACTTGGCCAGGTTGACCACAGAGACTTCTGGGATGTGCCAATCGGGCATAAACAGCCCACTAATCGTAGCCCAAACCCGAACCCTAAGCCTAACCCATACGCCAGTACACTGTCCTTCTAAGTGGGTCAGAGAGGCACCCAGATGCACCCCAATACTCACCGTAACCTCACCCGTAACTAGCCTAACCCTAGCCGTTGCGCTAAGCCGTCTTAACCCTAAGCCAGATCTACTTGCATTGCACTACATGCAAGTACGTGAGACACAGCGGGTGCAAAGAGTCTGCCAGTCCGTCACTTGTGGCTCTGGCTGACTCCTGCAGCTCCCTCCAGGAGCCCGCTACCCCCTCCCCAAACCAGTACTAACGACAACAAAAAAACGAAAAAACGAACCGACTAATTTTTGCAAATTTTCGCGAAAAACGGAAACGAGCCGAAACGGAACCGGCCCGACTAACGACAACTCGAAAAATTTTTTTTTCAAGTCGTGCCCATCTCTAATGATAACCATTGATACTCTTATTCTCTGAGAACTTGTCTAATCCTTTCTTAAAGTTGTCAAGGCTGACAGCTGTCACCACTTCTTGCAGGGAGTTCCATAGAACTGTGATCCTCTGGGTGAAAAAAGTACTTTCTCTTATTTATCTTATCTTAGTACTACAAAGCTGAAATGGAGCCCATGGAAGTTGTACAGAAGCAGAAGTTGCATAAATTCTGTTACTTTCCAGTGGGGATGGAAAAGTGTTAGTAGAACTGAGATTTTTAGTAAAAAAAACAACCCACTTTATCGCTTGCCAAACTCACAGTGTGATACCTCAGAAATGTGTACATTTGTAAAACTTGCACTTTGTAAAAGTAGAATATGCATAAGGAATATTCAGTTCTTCTCCATAATGGAGAAATCCAGAGGCTGGCCTTCTTTTCTCTCCTGTCCAAAGGAGGTGCATGTAGTGTCAGCTGCAGAGCTGGATGTGCAGTGGCTAGACAGCCCATAAATAGACTTTGTGAGCTTGCACCAGCCTCCTTTGCAATCTGGGCAGCACTGGGCTCAGATCATCATCCCTCCTATCAGAATTAAGCAAAGGGAAGGATAGGAGGGGGAAAAATTAAGAAAACTCATAGAATGCACACATTATAGATAATGAGGCTCAGACCTGCTTGCACTACGTTCAACCCTCCCTTGTAATAAGGCGAAGTTCAAGCTTGAACAATCTAATAAAGTTGTGGCCCAGTTTTAATGCAGCCATGCTGTCTTGGCTCTTTATTTCAGGCTGGGTGAGCAAAACCATGCATGCATTATTTTAACAATAGAAATTTCTTGCATGGGGACAACTGAGAAATTTATAAGATGATTCTTCAGTCAATATGTTCCTTTCGTGCCAAAATATGGTGCAGGAGTGATTTGCCCGCCCACCCAGCTGTGGTGAGGACACAGAGAGAGAGAGACCAGGGACAGTGGCCACGGAGGTTCACATGAGGCTTAGCTTTTATAAGGGAACTCACCCATTTCCCTGGTCTCTTTTGATCAAGCACTGTTCCCTCCCTCCCACCCTTTTATTAAGAATGAGATTAGCTGGTTGCTACGGCGCGAAATGGGGATTTTTGGCCTGCCCCTAGTTTGGTGTATTGGAGCTGGTGTGTTTTCACCCGTCCCGTTCTTAATGTGTGTTTACTAGGAAGTGGTGTAGTTATTGGTCACACTTGGCAGGTACTGGTGGAAGAGGGGAGAAATAAAAGAGTTCAAGGACACTATAAGAGTGTTTGATGGCCCACCTCTTGGATTTTGAAGGCCTAGAGGAATCGGGTCTGAGAGGTGGGGGAAGCCGAGGGTCCCACAGGCGACGATTGCCCTGAGCCAGGAGCTTTGGGAAGTTGTCACCTGGTGGTGACACTCATTTATTATTTAATGAATTCTTCTCAGGCCTGGGTCTGGGGCTCTGCCGGCTCCAGACCCAGAAGATTCTCCCACCCTACTGTAGCCCCCCCCCCTTGTTATGGGCAGTAAAGTGTTATATATTAATAAAGTGTGGCCCATGTTTTCATCCACATATCTCCATGTTGCCTCATTTCTCTGGGCTTGTTGGGCAAAGAAAATGCCGACAAATACAGCAAATAAATACAGCATATTTCCACATAGGAAAGAAAAAAAAACAAAGTTTCCTAAGGGATGGGATAAGAATGTAGGTGGGTTAAGAGGAAGCACAGCAAAACCGAGCTTGAGACTTCTTCCCATTCCTAGTCTCCAGAAACTGATGCTGTTTCAGCGTCCCTAAGGACTTACTATGAACTGTGAAATATCAGAATCTCATAGTGGAAATATAAGGTTGGAAAGCAATTCCTGCAATACCTCAGGTTTTTTTTTTGAAAAGTTATTGACTATCAATGAAAAATTTTCTGTGTGCTAACCAATCTTCTCAGCATTCTCAAACTGGAGTGAAAGTAATCTGAACAACACAGATTCACTTGGCGAGTTCCATTCTTTTGCACGCAAAATGATAATATGACCTGTCCTTCCTAACTCCTGAAGTAAAAGGCTTACCTGCTATGCCAAAGGCACTACAGTTAATGCATCTGACAGGGCAAGCATTAATGGAAAAATTTTTATCTCAACTGCTAGAAAACACCTTTACAATAATAATTATATTTATCAAATTACTTTCATCCACTTCTCTGAAATAATAGTGACTTGAACAGGCTTGAGGAAATGGTTATTAACACAAACATCATTAGCTCTTGGAGTTTTTCATCCCATTTATGTGAACAATCACCGTGGGAAGCTATTCTTGTGTCCATTAGCAAACATTCACTCTAATTAGGCCAAGCCTTGATTTCTTTGTCCTCCACAATAATGACAAATTCATGGCTCCCATAAATTTTCAGCAAGATACACACCACATTAATATTCTATAGTGATATGTATATTTAAGACATACCCCATAGGCTGTGCAGCTTCCAAGTACAGTAACATTGTGCTTTACATGTGCTGAATTTCTGTTCATTATAAAATAGAGCTTTTCAAAATTTATTGGGATTGTTTGCAAGAATCATCTGGCAATTAATCACTTTAATATAATTATTTTGTTTTACATGTTCCGGGAAAGAGATTTGGCAGTAACACATTTTAACTACTTTGAGCTATAGATTAACAGATAAAATGCTACTTTAAATAACATGGTAACAGATAGTCATTCCCACCAGTAAAATCCAATAGATGCCATATATTTCAAAATTATAAACAGCCAAAGCAAGGAATATGTTAAAGAAACCTTACACATTTATGATCATGTCTTGCTAGGTAAATGTATAAATTGCAGTCTTGAAAGCTTTTAGAAAACATAGATGACATTAGAGTGGAAATGTGTTTAAACAAGTAAGAGACAAGTGTTTGTAATGCAATTCACTTCTAGTAAAGTTGGCATAGGATCACAGCTGAAGAACAATACTGTATGTCAAACCAGTTTCAACTAAATGGCACCAGGGTGAGGAACTTAAAAACATCTACCCCAAAACTTGTTGAAACCAGCTGTCAGCTCACCTTCAGCAACATGCCTGGCACATCATTGCCATGACTTTTTGGGGGGACAGTCATTCATAATTTTTCTACTCTATGCTTAAAGAAGTGAATTTGATTCACAAAATCACTGTTTGATTTTCAGTGCTCTAAATAAAGGGAGCACCTCTTCAACATTTGGATTGTATAAAGGACCACACAAGTTCCAGAGCTTAGTTAAGATCACATGGCTGTCTCCTGCAAATTACATGCATCAAACTATAAATTTTAGTGTTTATTTATAAAGTTAAATTGCTCTACTCCGAAATTGTTCCCTATCCCAGAAATGATCCAAGGATGTATTTTGACAGTATCTCTTTTGCCCTTTGATACATGTCCAGTTGTCAGAAAATAACAGGGTAGGTCATAAGGTTGACCCTAAAAATAGGATAGGGAAAGAAGGAGCATTGCCAACAGCCTTGAAGGTGTTTGTTTTTTGTGTTATGCCTCTTGGGTCAAAACAGACAGACAGCTTGAAATAAGCAGCAGCAACAAGGATATGGTGATGCAAGAAAACAACAGCAGGAGACAGACAGATACTATGACATATTTGATGGAAAGATGCACAGAACATGATCAGCCCCTAGGTTTATCAAGGAATGGTTTTGCAAAGGAGAAGAAAAGAATTTTGTCAGAGTTGAGTTTCTTGAAAATGTACCTTTTGTGATTTGCGAAATAAAGCATGCCTTGACCTGGAAATCTGCATATTTATCTGGCTAAAATATGTACAAGTGAAAAATATTCACAAGCATGTTTAGGTTGGGGGGGGGGAATGATGGTTTGGAAAAAATGTGCACAGAAAATGGACGCTTTGCTCGGTGTTTGCTGTATGGGCGGGGCTTCGTTGCCTCCGGGTGTGAGGAGGTGACAAGTTTCTGTGCTCTTTGAGAGGCTGGTGGTGGGGGTGAGTGAGGCAATTTAAGGATGCCCCCGCTCTTCCCCACCCTTTTGCTGTGACAAGTTTTGCCAAGAACTCTCTCTGCAGCAGCGACGGGCTTCTCTTTGATCATTAGCTGCTGCAAGGACTCGGCTCGCACTCCCTGCTGAGCAGCACAGTTTAACTTTGCTCCATTTGGAGCCTCTTTTTTTGCTGCTACTTAATTTGTTTAATTCGTTTAAAAGGTTAGGGGGGTAGATTTAGCGGGGGTGGGGTAGTGGGATGCTGGGTTAGCTTCTCATGAGGCTGCTTGGCTTGGGGGGGCCATGGGGAGTTAAGGCGTTATGTGGGGTGGGGAAAATAAAAATAAATAAAAGTAAAAATAATTATATAAATTAATAAATTAATAGTATATATAAAAGTAGCAGTAAACTCTGATAGTGGATCAGACTCAATTTAAGGTAGCCCTTCGGGCCCCTTGGCTTTACATTTTTAGGATTGTGTTGTTAAAAAAACTATTGGAAAACTATATATAGGTGGATTTCATCTTGCTACTGATTTACAAGGGAGACTCCCATAAGGGGTACTTATTGAATAGCCCCCCTCTTTTGGGGTGGGAAAGGGGGGGTTTCTTCATTTGGTGAGGTGAGAAGCCTGTTTAATTGCACCCTGGGAGTGGCCCAATTTTATTACAGCTGGGTTGGTACAGGCATTGTGGCCTTACACTATGAGTCAATTTGATTAATAGCCATTGGCCGAAAGTGAAACTTTCAGGGTGTAGTCATTTTATAACTGTCGGTTGATGGCCATTTTGTGCCTCAAATTTTGAATTCATTCAAAAGTAAAATTGCTAGGGGGCAGCCATTTTGTCCCATCAGTTGGAAGCCATTTTGGGACTCTGCTATTTGAATTCTTTGTGCCACTCCCTTCTCTCCCCACCTTCTACTCCCCCTTCCGTGATGTAGCTTGCAGCTGAACTAACAAGTAGTTACTTCATTGCAGTGTTGGCTCCTGGTTAGCATGACTTCATTTGCTGGACTGCACAGTTCTGTTTCACTGATCCTCACTTTATCTCTATCATGCCACCAAAGAGGCCAACAGGGAAAGAGAAGGGCAAGGCACCTTCAAAAAAACACAACCCCTTGTGCGCACCTCCGGAGTTGTCATTGTCTTCTGACAAAGAGTGGCTTCAATATTCAGCAATTTGAGACAAACTTAGTTGCTTGGAACAGGAGTATGTGAGGTGCCATGGCTTGGAGTCATCATATGGTGGTGGGGAGGTCCTATCGGGATACCAGGGCTCAGAAGTGGGCTGAAATAAAAAGGATGGGTGATTTAATGATGTCCCACATTGGGTTTTTGGAGGGAAATTTAGCTGGAGTGACATCTTCAGTAGCCCCAGGGGCACATCTGCCTGAGCAACCTAGGTTCCCAGTGCTTGTTACAACTCCAATACCTCTGAGCCAGCCCGATTTGCTAAGCCTTGCAGCCTAAGCCTTGCAGCCTGACACACACCAAGGAAAGAATATAATGGAGGTAGAACCTGGAAAAATGCAACAAAATTTAGAGTTTTTTGACATCCATATTTGTGAAAGGAACTTTGAGCATGGATGAAATCAACTAAGAAACACATCATACACATGCTTGCTACTTTTAATATTTGTTTTCTTTTTACTGTTTTACCCTGATGTTAAGCTTTCTTAAAATTAAGTTTAGCTTAATCTGTCTCCCAAATCTTCCTGTCAGCCACCTGTTATTCTTGCTCCTCCCAGGAACATAGTCTGGCACCTACTCGGTGTGCAGTTACTGGCATGAGGATGATGAGAAGATGTCTCACATGCTTGCTGTTGAAACAGGTGCTGTTATAAGATTTCACTGATATTCATTGAGTGAGACTGATGCCACCTCATAGAACCAACTCCTCCTCTTGAGTCCGACAGATTCTAAAAGGCAAACATATTGGTGCAAATGACATACAATGAGATGCTGCCCATAAAAGTTTTCCAACAAGGATTCCCAAATGCTCCTGTGTTCAAACATTGCAAGCCCCTTTTCATCTTTCACAGAAAAATGTGGCCTGATTTAAGGTGGTTATACACGAAACAGACAAAGAAATGATCAGTGCCTTTAAATAGATGATTGTTGAGTTGCTTTATCATCACAGCTTCTGTGCTTTCTGCCTCTGTCTCAGCAGCTGGTGGAACCCTTTTCATCTGAATTGTTACTTGAGAGGCCACAGCCTTTCAAGGCAGCCAACTGTGCTCAGATCAGGGGCTGGCCAAGCTTTCATTTGCAGCTGAAAGCGAAGCGTCATCTTCAGAGGAGCAATCCTCTAAAGTGGTAAATCATACAAAGCTCATTGCAGTAATAGCTGCTCTTGACATATGAAGCACATTATCTCAAGTGTTGGGTTTCAAGAGGGAAAATCAGGTTCAGATCACCTTTTCCCAGCCAAATTTACCTCACAAGGTTATTACATGGGTACTCTTTCTGCATCAGCCTGAACTCCTTGAAAAAAAGACAGATTGGATGAAAGGTGCAGTGGTATCTCAGTTTAAGTAATTAATTCATTCTCATTAATTTGTTTCATATTGGAAAAGAAAATTGTAAACCAAAATGTGGTTTTGCATAGGAATACATTGAAAACCAATTAGTTCATTCCAGGGGTCAGAAAAAAATGCAAACTGGGGCATTCCATTTAAATTTTTGTTAAACGAGGCATCCCCATTCTTTTTGTCATGTGAACATCCCAGATCAACTGTTAATGCCTTGTGGAAAAAAATGTAAACCAGGGCATTCCATTGAAAAAAATTCTTAATCTGAGGCACCCCATTTCCAATAATTTATTTTCTTAAACTAATTATTTTGTTAACTGAGACTTTCTTAAGCCTACGTACCACTATAAAATGGTGGTTAATATTTATATACAAAAGGGGAGATATGCTAGTCATTAAATCTAGACTGCAAGGTCTTACGTGAACATTAATAACCATGAGGTGTTTACAAATCAGTTCTGACTTATGGTGGCCCTTTCCAGGTTTTCAACATAATAAAGCAAAGCAAACACAAAGCGTGCTGTTTATATACCACCCCATAGTGCTTAAAGGATGCTCTAAGCACTTTGCAATCTAATTTATACAGGCTACACATTGCCCCTGCAGCAATCTGGGTATTCATTTTACCAGCCCCAGAAGGATAGAAGGCTGAATCAACCACATACCAGCTACCTGAGATTGAAATGTGTTGTCAAATCAATTCTTATTTATGGTGTTCCTTTTCAGATTTTATTAAGTATAGAGTACTCAGAAGTGGTTTACCATTCCCTTCTTTGGGGGGTGCCCATGGGCATGCAGGCTGCATTGGTTAGCTCTTCTGACATGCAGAGTGGGAAATTGAGCTCTCTCTGTCTGGCTTAGCAGCTGGCTACCTAACTCATAGAGATATCCTGCCTTCTCAGACTATAGAGTACCCAAATGTAGTTTTCTCTTCTCTTCTGCCCTTAGTGTTCTGGGACAATGCACCATGTCCAAGGTTACATTCGGTGATTCTTCTCCCACAACAAGTCAACTGTTTATTTAGCCTTTGGCTCCTCAGCCAATTATCAGTTCACTAAGCTGTCCAGCCAGGCACCATGACTACTACCTACAAACACTTCTCACAAATATCTGAAAATGTGCTTGTTTTCCAGTTACAAAAATACTTATGCTCAGAAAGACAGCATATCCATACTTCACATGTATTATCTCTGAGTCATGATGTTCAAACAGATTCTGTTCCGCTTAAGAATGTGAGTCAATCTGAACTGGTTAAAAAAGCGAATATTATTTGTTTATGCACTTCTGTCTCTACATCCATTTCAGGAAATAAATATTTGAAGATTATTTGGCGTTCTTTGAATAAGTAATAAAAATATGAAAATGATGTTGACTCTTGACTCAGCCCAAGGTGTGAGCAAAAATAACCAAATCTGACAACAAATGTTCATTTAAAGCTAGCACGTTGTTTATTGGTGAAATAGGCTGTCCTTGTGTAAGTGTTAGGCACAAAACCTAATGATGAAAGCAGAGTTATACAAAGCTAGTTCTATTTTTGTATTGCTGAACATTATTTCAGGGCTGTTAAATTCTTTATGAAAGTAGCACTCCCTAAGGGATGAAGCTACCAGATATGGACATAATATTTTTCCTAAAAGGCCTTACTGTGATGTGACTCACTGTATGTTTTTACAATGCTTTCCATTGATAACATGTGAAAGAGGGATTCCTTTTGAGTTTTGTCATCTTAACTTCCGCGTTATTTCAAGGCTTGCAGTGAAAACATAGGGAGTAGAGATGGGCACGACTCAGCGAAATTTCCGTTTTTGTTTTTGTTTTTTCATTTCATTTCGCAACAAAAACGAAAACGAAAAATTTTTCAGAAGCAAAACGACAATGGAAACAAAACGAAAATTTTTGCCGTGTTTTCGTTTTCGTCACGGCAGACACATTGCATTGAAAAGAATGCCAATGAAATGAATTTTTTTGTTTTCGTTTTTGTTTTTTCGTTTCATTTCGTAACAAAACAAAAACAAAAAATGTGCAAAAAACCCCCGAAAAATGAAAACGAACCGAAACGGACCCCTGAACGAAAAGCGAAAAATGAAAAATTATTTTTTGAGTCGTGCCCATCTCTAATAGGGAGCAGTGCCACTTTTTTGGTCAAATCTAAGCCTGACATTAAATAATCCATTTTCGCTAGCATCCACCCACTTGATATCTTACTGATAGCATTTAAGATATGTGCATGTGACCACCACACAAAGATGGGGTTTCCCGCTTTTCTTTAAAAGAGGAGAAAAATTCCTCTCCGAAAATGTGGGTTTTATCCAGAGCTTAGAAAACTGGGAATTACTACTGAAAAACTTAACTTTGACTTGGTTTTAAAACTTTAGTTTTATAATCTTCTGGCTTGTCCATACCTAGATGCTCCCTCCACCCCCTTTTTAGAAAATGTATTTCTCCACTGGTGAAGAAAAAGTCACAAGTAACTGAAGATATCCATTATACCAGATTGTACAGAGAAAAGAGAAAAATGCATTCCAAGGTACTCTGGTTGATAGGAAATTCATACCGAGATTTTATAGCATGTTTTTCCAAGGCAAATTAATCTGTTTAATTTTGCTGGCTAGCTCAAAATCAATTTCTTTGATCATTCTGCATAGCTATCCATGGTAGATTGCTATTACCAGTACACTACATCCCATTATCCTTTTTCTACACGAAGATTCCCTCTTATGGGCCTAGCTGATTTCACTTTAATTGCCCACCCATAGTCCTGATTCACAGTTATATGTGGCACTGTCTGGAGAACTGTGGAGAGTAATAGCAAGGAAGGGACTACAAAAAATATTTTTTTCTCTTTATTATGGGAGTCCATGGCTGCTTTTACACGACCCCCAAAATTCGAGGCAAAGGGCTTCCAGATCCGGAGTTTAAAATTGTTTTCCCACCAGCTCCGGACTTTTAAAAAATATTAAGTACGACCACGCCACCTAAGCGCACCCCAGCGTACTTTACAAGTACCTGGTCTCCAGAGGTAAAAAATCTTCCGATGCAGATTGTAAAGCTGTGAATGCTGGGCTCCTCTCGCCTTCTGTTTGTTTTTTTTGTCCCTACCACCCCTTTAAGAGACAGGAGTCCCTACGGGGCAGACGGAGGTGAGCCTGCATTCTTTTCTCCCTTTTTTCCTCCCTCCCCTCACGCACACAGGAACAATGGAGTGTGGAGGGGTGGGAACACAGGAAGAGGGACAACCCCCCACAATCTCTGGTCCAAATTTAAGTTGCCAGCACATTTTAGAGGTCATGTAAAAGCACCCCATGAGATCATTTCCCATATTTTCATGAAACTATGATGTTTTCACACATTTTCCATACCTCAACATACTATAAGCTCTTTAAATGCTAAAGATCCATTGTTTCACAGCAACTGTAAAAAAAATACATAGGCATGGTAGCTTGACAGCTTCTCCCCTTCAATAGAATCATGGTAGCATAGTGTCCTGATGCCATCTCATGTTAGCCTAAGTAGGGGAAATGGAAAAAAATAATTGAGCTCCTAAATTAAAGAAATTAAATAGATCAGCATGATTCGACAAAGAAATGGAGGGTAGTAAGTTGCTACAGGAAATTAGGAATCCTGCAAGTGATTGGATATGTTGATACTTCCCCTGCCTTTTCATCAGAATTAAGAACTAGGCTTGAATGATGTCATAGTAGCATTGCATCTCAGCTAAATCAAAACAAACCACAAAGCATCACAAAATGCCAGCTTTCTGGTTTGTACCCATCTAGTCTAATTAAGATTTTTCTCCCTCCTACCCCCCCCCATTCCCAATGTCTCGCATATGTTGGAATTGATTCCATGGGAGCCTCAGAAACACGAGGAGACAGCGAAGAGGATTGGTTTCCAAAAAAATTACAGCCGTTGACAATGTCATCAGCCTTACGTAGCATCACTTATGGCAACAGAGTGCCAGCCATCATGTGTGTAGATATCTAGGTTCCTCCTAACACATTCAATAATGTTTGATACATAGATGAGTAGAAAGAAGATGTAGGGGACAGAGCAATGCTACCATGGCCTAAAACTGTGCTTATGTATTTATTAAATTAGTAATAGTTGGTATTGTTATGCCACAAATGAATACAGCTAGGGTCTCAGTTCCTAACCCATTGGCCTCGAGTAGCCAAATAGTAAGCAAGCTGTAAGTTTTCAGCAGAACTTGCTGCTGTTTCCTTCAATAAAAGATTAATGGTTTTAGATAAAAAATTAAGACACCAGAGGGGGTTGTTGTTGTTGGGTCCCCCCTCCCCCGACAACTGCCAGTACTGTTGTCCCAGGGGGGAAAGGGAGGAAAGGGCAGCACTGTAGCTTGACATGACAGTACTCCAATTTCCCACCTGATAGTTAGTTTGAGTGCTGTTGTACGATTTGTGAAGGTAAATTACAACAGTGATTAGAGATGATCATTTGATTTTGAAGGGTAATTAACTTGAACTTCAATTTAATCACAAGACATCTAAGAAAAGGCTGCTCATGCTGCCAACAATGCAGACTGTCATGCCCAAGAGCATGGCAATTATGCATACATTAAAATAATAGGATAACGGGAGCAAAAACTCTTATAAATTGTGGTCTCCATTTTAAACAGACCTGAAATAGGACTGTAAATTGAGGGGCAGATTTAACTTGCAGATCCTCTTATGATACCGGGCTTCTGGGACTCATCCTGCTGAATTCTCACTGTGACTTCATGATTACAATATCTGCATACTCTACAGGTACAATGCTCCAGGACTTTATCTGTTGATTTGATTCATCCCTTATAATCATAGAGCCATCCCCTATAATCATAGTTCCTAGTATAATAGCTGTCAGTACAAGTCCAGATCTTCTTTTTCTTAGCCTTTGTCGCACTTGGTGGTAGGGTCCGCTATTCTTGTTTTGTCCTTCCACTTGGCGTGGCCATGGGTTAGGTCCAGGTGAACCTGGGACAACTTCATGTCATGCTCAGGGGTGTTCACTCACTGCTGTTTCAGTCATCCCTTCCAGGGTGAGACACTTTTGGGCCAGAGTTTCCTCATCAGCATGCAGGATTTGTCCAAACCAACACAGCCAGGCTTCACACATCTTGTCAGCGATTGGTGCAATACCATATTTTGCTCAGATGTCATCATTGTGCACATGATCCTTTTCATGTGAGTCCATTGCAGCATCTTTGTCTCCATGACACCAAGGTGACATTCAACTTATTTAGTCAGCAGTTTAAATCCTGATGTAGTAGGTTATTTTCAGAAAGTTGTTATGTGTAATCAAGTCACCTTGAACCTAAGGTGATTCTATGATTAAATGACCTTCAAAATGGCCTATCCTCAATAAGCCTTCTCTGCTCCTGCAAACCCAATGCTGTGGCTTTCCATATCTATCTCATATTTCTACTTTATTTATTCCTGGTGCATTCACTTTTTCCTAGCATTGCATCTTGTCCTCGTGTCATGTGACAAAAGTACCACAGCCTCAGTTTCATCATTTTTGCTTTTAGAGATCAAATAAGTTTTGATTTGATCTAGGACTTACTTTTCCCCCCAGAACGACTATCAATTAATTTCTGCTAACATGGGGTGATCTCAAAACATAAGCAAATATATGTTATAGAATGGCAGACAAATTAATGCTGTCCAGAAAGTTAACACCTCATGTTTTCTCCACTGCCATTTTACTGCTTTTCCTTTAGTCGCTTCAAAGTAATTACTTTGAAACACCAAGGAAACAATTGCTATTACAAGGTTATTATCTCAGTTCTACCTGGCATTTGTATCCATCTCCTGTATTGGATTGGTGATACTCGACACATAATTAATTTTATTGATGAAACTGGAACCTTCCAAGAGGGATTTCTGTTTGTTTGTTTGTTTGTTTGTTTGTTTGTTTGTTTTATGCTTTTATGTTGTTTGGCTTTGGAGCCTGACATAGAGGGAATAGGTTAAGGAAGCCAAAAATGGAGAAGGTATATATGACACATATTCATGTTTTGTTTTGTTTTAGATGGCCATAATAAAGAGATGGTCAGCACTCTGAATACAAATGTATGTGATCTAACTTAGGTTACTAACATTTTGGACTAACCTACCTTTATTAATGTTATGCCTTCTATTGTAAATAAATTTGTGGTGCCAAGTTTCATTGGCATTTATTGATAATGCTGGAATATTTGTAGAAATCATAGGAAAGGTCAATATTTCAGATGTACTTATTATAATATATTATTATATTATACACATAGTATATGTGTATACTATGCTTCCCCCCCTCCCCAAATCAATGGCACTAAAAATGAAGGGGTGTCATATACATGGAAGTAAGCCTTTCCTGAGGGGTGGGGAGTGGGATGGAGGAGAACCCAAACTTACCTTGCTGCTTTCTTTCCTTTTCATGTTCTAAAACTCCTCTCTGCTTTGTTCTTGCAGGAACAGACCCTCCTCTTCAGCAGGAAAAAGCCTGGTGTGTGTGTGTGGAGCAATGCATTCGGAAGTAGCTTTTCATGCTGAAAAGAAGGGTCTGATCCTGCAAGAGGAGGGCAATCAAGCGCTGCCAGAGAGGAAGTGAAACTGTGAGGTCAGTTTGGATTCTCCACCACCCCACTCCCTATGCTTTACCAACCTCTGCTGTTTTCTTTTCTTTCTAGAAGCACTTGATTGCCCTCCTCTCTGCTTTGTTCTTGAAGGATCGGACCCTTCTTTTTAGCATGAAAAGAATAGAATAGAGTTTTTATTGTCATTATGCATATGTGAGATATGCACAACGAAATTAGAGTGCTGTTCCACATCCCAAGCCACTTCTTAATGGGTTGCTCCACTCCAAGCGTTTCAGCAATGAAAAGAAGGGCCTGCTTCTGTAAGAACAAAGCAGAGAGGAGTCTTCAGAACACAGAAAGGAAAGGAAACAGTGTGGGGTGGGGTGGAGGAGAACTCAAGGAGGGTTTATTAATTTTATTGATTTGGGGTCTTAAAAGTGGGGGTATCTAATATATGACAGCATCTTATAGATGGAAAAATATGGTATATTTCCATATAAGAAAAGATTAAGATCAACCATGTTGAAAGGCCTCATACTTAGTGCATCAAGGAATAACCTATCTGAAATGGTTCTGTAAACTCACCTTTCAATTGAGCTTCAGGGCACCACCAGGAAACTTTCCTAGCATGATCTCCTGGTTTTAAATGATTAAAAATGAAAGCAAAGAAACTCATTTGAGACATGCTGTGTAGTGTTCTCCTGGCTGTTGCTACTCTTAGTTGCTGCAGATTCCTCACCTTATTTCACCCTCAGCAGGGTCTTAATATGTGCTGACAAAAATGAGTTGGCATTTGGCTTGCTTTATCAGTGAAGTGAATTATTTTTCACCACATAGTGCTACCTCCCTTGGGAGCAGGCTTTGTTGATTTGATAGGACGTGCTTCCAAATATGTCTCCTCTGGAGTGGAGTTCAAAGCAGAGAAAGACTGTGTGACATTTTGCCAGCTTTGCCATAAATATGAGAGGTGGCATTTGTCTTTCCTGGCGTGGTTCAGCTGGATGGCTTAAACTGGGATTATAACACAGTTGTAACATTTCAGATCCCTAGAACTGGACCAAGTACAGCTAAGGAGGCATTGACTAAGTAAACCTCCTGGAGCTGTGGCCACATTATTTAACTAGGTTTCAATTCTGGGGTTTTGAAGCCTCCATAATTTAAACCCTTTTGCACAGCAGCCAGAATAGATCATGTGGGAATGCATCAGACTCAGGTTTTACCCTGTTTTTTGGCAAAGTTGCCTGCTTTTAGATGTCACATTTTGTAACACATGCAAAGGCACATAGAGAGTATCCTTTTCCTGTGGAAAGTCACTGGAATATCCAGGGTGTTTATTTTGTTTTTGTTTTTGTTTTTGTTTTTTCTTTTTGTTTTTAAAGATAGCAGGTGACAACGCTATTGCCTGGGATCCTACGGTAAAGACAAGCTTCCTCTTGCATTCAGTTTTTGTCTTTTTACTTTCATGTTTAAATGCTCATTTCCTGAATACAGAATTTATCAATGTCGCTTGAACTAAACAGTGAATTAAAACATGTTTTCACCTTTTTCAAAAATACACTCAAAAGAGTACAAACTTCAGTTCATTTTTATATAAAAAATAATAGTTCAAAAAAAATCTAGTTCTTACCTATCCTTGTCCCAAAATTTTGCTATCAAGCAGGAAAGGTGGTGCTGGGCAAGATAGGAAAACAATCTGACTCGATTCAAGGCAGTTTTTTATATTATATTTTGCCGGACCTTCCCTCCATGTGATCTTCTGTTTGATCCCAGCATAATCCTATTGTTCTGCATATTCTGGGTGTTCTATTCAGGTTAATGGGAGTGTAAGTCAAAGGATGGAGGAGTGGTGGCTGGAATACAGGGAGATGTAGGGAACAGGCCTGGAAAACAGTCACACTAAGATACACTAGGGCCAGGAAACTTCTGGAATTTTCGAGGGTGGCACTCTCTGAACCCTTGATGGCTCTTTATGGTTTTGGAAGAAACAAACTCCCCCACCACCACCACCAAGAAAAGCTTAAAACAAATCAGGTACTGAAAGAGAATTCTCAGACTTTAAAATTTACCCACTAGACCACTGTGAATGGGCAGGCAGAAATTTCAAGTTTGACCTATGCTGGCATGTTGTTATTAGAGATGGGCACGACTTGAAAAAAAAATTTTCGAGTTGTCATTAGTCGGGCCGGTCCCGTTTCGGGTCATCTCCGTTTTTCGCGAAAATTCACAAAAATTAGTCGGTTCATTTTTTTGTTTTTTCGTTGTCGTTAGTACTGGTTTTTTTGGGGGGGAGCGGGCTCCTGGAGGCACCTCTCTGGGGTGGGTGCCTCCTCTGGCCCGCTATAAGGGAAAGTGGGCTCCTGGAGGCACCTGTGGGTGCCTCCTATCCTCACCCACTAGGAAAGGGGAAGCAGGCTCCAAGAGACCCCTCAACATGGGGGTCTCCCCTCCTCACCTGCTGCTGCTGCAAAATGCTATGCAATAGCCATATGGATATTGCATAACATAATGTGCAGACAGTGACTGTGAAGACTAGTGGATGGCACTGAACCCAGAGCCATAGTGAGATGCCTAACTAAGGCTCTCGCACCACCATGTCTCACACAGAAGGGAATTGTACTTGCTGAGTGTAGTGCAATGCAAGCAAGTAGATCTGGCTTTAAGGTGGCTTAGTGCAAGGGCTAGGGTTAGGCTAGTGACGGGTAAGGTTACGGTGGACTAGTGGGTTGCACCTCTGGGTGCCTCTCTGACCCACTAAGAAGACAGTCTGTGACATATGGGTACGGAGTCAAGGGTTAGGGTTAGGGTTAGGGGGCCTAGGGCAGGTTTTAGGGGGCTTTTTGGCACATCCCAGAAGTCTCCATGGCCAAGTGGCCATGCGATTGGTGGGATGGCTCCAAAAATTTGCATGGTCGTCCACTCCCACATGGCTGGCCACTTGGCCAGCCCATCATTGCGCAGGTGTAAATAAAATAAAATAAAATAAAATCAATGGAGGACAGAGGAGGAGAGGAGAGACATTTTGTTGCAAGAAAAAACTCACTGCTACTGTGAAAAATCTGGTAGTTTATACATTTCCGCGTGTTTCTGTTGTGCTTGTGTGTTTTTGGACCACGATTTCAAAAACAATATTGCGTTCGCCACCCCATTTTGGATCCCCCGCCCGCACCGCATGGCATGGCGATGGCGACTCGAGTCCGGCTGCCCAGGAAGGGGGGGAGGCGGGACCCTCCCTCCAGAAACCACCCCTCCGGTAGATGCCCTGTGCCCTTAGTCAAGCAGGCATTTTTCCGCCTGCTTTTTTGGTCTGGGAATGGGTGGGGGGAGAGTTTAAAAGTTTTTTCCTGTGCCGTCCGTGCCGCTTGCTTGCGCTTTAATTGAAGCGGCCGGCGGCCAGCGAGACTGGGCTTTTTGCTGGCTGGCTGCGAGCCTGCGGCGAGTCCCACAGAGCAGCCCACTAGGACGGGGGATGGGGGGGAGGCCGGGGACCTCCAGAAACAATCCCTCTGGTAGGTGCCCTGAGGCACGGCAGGCATTTTTCCGCCTGCTTTTTGGCCGGGAACCGGGTTTTTTTAACTTTTAAAAACTTTTTTTCTGTGCCGCATGGCATCGCGCGATGCAAGTAACGAGCACGACAAATCAGACCAAAATTGTTCGTTTGTCGGTTCGAGCTCGAAGTCTGGCGGAGTAATTCCCGTTACCGTTTCCGTAGAGTAACGGAAACGAGTAACGGAAACGGAAACGGGAATACCGCTAAGTCGTGCCCATCTCTAGTTGTTATTACTATGTTGCTGGCATAGTTCACTGGAGGATATATGTCTTCTTGAGTCAAGCCATTTTAGCAATCCAAAAACAATTCTGAGCCACTCTCATCTCAAAGAACCAAAATGATCTCACTCCTTTAGGTATTCTGCATGAGAGGAAGCACAGAAACAGTGGAGAAAAATTGGGATGATGTTGAATCAAGATAACCTCAGTTCTCCTTTGAAAATTGCTTCCAACTCTTCAGGGTCTGAAGTTGTGTCATGACTGCTTGCTGGCTTTGCAGAGAGAGAGGCAAAGAGGTAGAAACAATGACAGAATTCATTGACATGTACATTCATTTGCATTGTCCTTGCTGCTGCACCTGTGCTGATTTATTTTTTATGTCTTCTCTTAATGGAATGAGCTCTGAATTTGTGCTATCCCATGCAGTAAGTTATTAGCCTTCCCCCTTTAAACTAGCACTTAACTGGTGTTGTCTCGTTTTGAAAAATAACATTGTAATTCATGACCCTTACAAATACACTTCCGCTAGTGATTTCAGCCCCTTTGGAAATATTCAGTGCTTAATTGTATGTGATGTCCTAATTTATCCTTTCTACTCAATAAGGCAGCATAAATTGGAATCAATTTTATGATGGGGGTTGAAGGGCTCATAATGAAAAAAAATGTGGAGTAATTCTTCACAGAACAATGTGCATGAGTTGTGGACTTTAATTAATCACAATGGCAATAACATGATATATCACTGTATGATGTAAGCATAAAATATCCACACGTCTGATCACTGTTGTGGTAAAAATGAAATTAGATCCACTTTTTAAAAAACAAATTATGAATGGGCACACACACACACACACACACACACACACACACACACAGAGAGAGAGAGAGAGAGAGAGAGAGAGAGAGAGAGAGAGAGAGAGAGAGAGAGAGAGAGAGAGAGAGAGAGAGAGAGAGATCCCACAATCATAAGTATCACAATTGTATTGCTTTTAAAACAATATCCCTCCAAAAATGAAATTGATTTAACCAAATACAGTACACTGTATCTGAAATTTGGGGTCTGTGGCTTATCTGAAGAGATCTAAAATGTGCGCACTTTTGGATCAGTTGGATATACATTCCTGGAGATACAACTGCAATTGTTTCTGTGTGACGTCAAGTCTACAAGAACTGCAATAATGGCCTGTGATGTTGTGATCCAATTTATTTATTTATTTATTTATTTATTAGATGTATATATACCACACTGACTGACAGCAAAGGCCACTCTTGGTGGTTTACAGGGTATAAAAAGTTACAACCAATAAGCATGATAATATATTAAAAATACAATGTAAAACAAAATAACAAGACTATGTCGGGATCCTACCAATGACATTGGCATCAGTGCTTTTTCTGTGTTAAATGTTTTCCCTGCCACCATTCTGGGATACCCGAAGGCTTCCCAAGGGATCCTCAGAAACTGAGGAGGGAGGGTGAGCAGGGGCATAGCTAGGGTTTTCAGTGCCCAGGGACAAAATAAGTTCTCTCACTCTCTCTCTCTCTCTCTCTCTCTCTCTCTCTCTCTCTCTCTCTCTCTCTCTCTCTCTCTCTCTCACACACACACACACACACACACACACACACACACACACACACACACACACACACACACACACCTCCCTAGCTCAGGCACACACACAGCGCTCTCTGCTCCCTCTCACGAACCTTACAAAATTTCCTCACCGTCAGAAAGTTTTGTTGCTATGCTACTTAGATTAAAAGAATGTTGAATTTAATGTACTTATCCTTATTTTCCAGAAAACTGCATCTGCAATGGCAGAGAAGTAATTTGTACTAAATTTTCTGCTACCTGAGATTTTCTGTTATTGTTATGAAGAAAATCTAATTCCAGGAGCATATTTCCTCTTCAAAATCAATTTCTTTCATGGTTCCCCAAATGGCTTTTAATACTGTTATACTTTTAATGCTCAGCCCTAGAGAAAGAACTGAATAGAAGTTGAAGAAGAGGAAGAGGCTTTTAGAGGTAAGTCCCACCTTCCATGATAGCCTGAACAAGGATGCTACAAAAAGGAACATCCATCTGCATCTTTGGCTTTCCAAATCTAGATGTTTATTTTAGACTTGAGTCTATTAAGGTGCCCTCTGCATTTGTTCTAGACAAACTGAGCTGTTTTCTGAAGGATATTTAATATAATCCTATTGTCAGCATGCACCTCTATGTACTGTATTGCAAAGTAAGTATTTTTTATTCTTCATGGACATTGCCTTCAAATTGAAGGAGGAAATCCAAGTTTTACTGAAATATTGCTCTTGTTTCCAGAACAGTGTTGCAAGCTTTTTTAAAGGAGTAGTCACCTTACCTTTACTAGATTATCAAAATGCTAGAAACCTAGTGAGACAGAAGATCTCCAGGCTTATACTGTATAAAAGTTGAGGGTTGGAGAGATAGCAAAAAGGTTTAGAAAATCTGGCGAGATACAGCATAGCAGATATTGTTTCTGTGGGCTAACTAACTTGCAAGATGGGAACTGCAGATTCAGGGAAAAAGAAAGGTGTTAAGGTTATCAGTTTAGAGTTTCTTTTCTCTCTGAATCCTTTGAAAAATGGAAGTTTTAAGAAACTTAAGGAACTTACCATGATATTATACTTTGTTTCTAGCAATGCATATTTATTGACTTGAGCTTATACTCTTAATTGCATCAAAATAGTATCATACTGTGTGGGAATGTTGCATTTTTTTGCACTATAAAATGCACCTGACCATAAGATGTGCCTAGTTTTTAGAGGAGTAAAAGTAAACAAAAAATGTTTAGCCTAAGATTTCATGGCGGGGGAATCCTGGCTGCAAAAGGGGAGGACAGAGGCTCCATGGAGGAAACCTCCTTGCAAACAAAGTGATTTTTGACTGGGAAATCCTGGCTGCAGAAGGGAAGGGGTGGGAAGAGGCTCCCTAGAGCAGGTGTGTCTAAACTTCAGTCCTCCAGATGTTTTGGATCATAACCCCCACAGTACTTTGTCATTGATAATCTTAGTTTAAAATTCTGGGAGTTGTCCAAAACATCCAGAGGGCTGAAGTTTGGACATGCTTGCCCTAGAGGAAGCCTCTTTGCAAAGGAGGTGATTGGGACTGTGAAATTCAGGCTGCAAAAGGGGAAGGTTGCAAACAAGTTGATTGGGACTGGGAAATTCAGGTTGCAAAAGAGGAGGTTTGCAAACAAGGTGATTTTTGATTGGGGAATCCAGGCTGCAAAAGGGGAGGGTTGCAAATGAAGTGAATGGAACTGTGGAATCCAGGATGCAAAGGGGGAGGGTTGCAAATTAGGTGAATGGAACTGTGGAATCCAGGCTGCAAAAGGAGAGGGTTGCAAACAAGGTGATTTTTGATTGGGGAATCCAGGCTGCAAAAGGGGAGGGTTGCAAATGAAGTGAATGGAACTGTGGAATCCAGGCTGCAAAAGGGGAGGGTTGCAAACAAGGTGATTTTTGATTGGGGAATCCAGGCTATAAAAGGGGAGGATTGCAAAGGAGGTTATTAGAACTGTGGAATCCAGGCTGCAAAAAGGGAAGGGTTGCAAATTAGGTGAATGGAACTGTGGAATCCAGGCTGCAAAAGGGGAGGGTTGCAAACAAGGTGATTTTTGATTGGGGAATCCAGGCTGCAAAAGGGGAGGGTTGCAAATGAAGTGAATGGAACTGTGGAATCCAGGCTGCAAAGGGGGGGGTTGCAAATGAAGTGATTTTTGATTGGGGAATCCAGGCTATAAAAGGGGAGGGTTGCAAATGGGGTGATTGAAACTTTGGAATCCAGGCTGCAAAAGGGGAGGGCAGAAGCTACGTGGAGGTAACTTCTCTCTAAATGAAACTCTTGTGATATATATATGTAGCAGGGACTACTGTATTTGCTCTATAAGATGCACAGACATTTCACCTTACTTTTGAGGTGGGGTGCATCTTATAGAGTGAAAATTTTACAGCTGAAATTTGCTTTACAGTTGCAAAACATTCATGCTGCCTGCAGTGGCACCAGAGAAATGATCAACATACGCACGGGTAAGTTTTCAATGCAGATATACCTAAAACTTATTACCTTGACATTAGCAGTGGCAGTGCACAGGGATAGGGACTAGATAATATCTCATGGATAAAAATAAAATGCCCACTTGAGATAGCTAAATTAATGATCACTCATATGCAGTAAAGAGAAAAATCTAACCCAAAGCTATGTGGTTCTTTCAAAGCATTAGATTCTTACTAGCCAGAATTACTGACAAAACTCTGCTCATGACCTGTGTATGATCCCAATGGGTTTTGATACCTGGCTGAAACCTGCCTCAGCCTTCCATGATTCCAAGGTCGATAGTTTGTGCTGAAAAATCTGTTGACTCCATAATTAAATTGCAAATTCTCCAGATTCAGTACTTTAAGCACAATGGGACAGTATATAAGAGAAACATTTTATTTAGTTTCCCTGCCAGGATTCACCAGCAGCTTTCTAGAAGGAAAGGAAAGAAGTTTTCTCTCTTTCTGTGCCAGCTCCTTATAGATGGTTTTCTAGAAAAGGTAAATCTTTCCCTGGATAAATACGGGGAGTATTCTATAACCTATAGAAAGGAATATTCAATAACCTATAGAAGGGACTTCTGTATGGCAAACTTCCAGAGTCCAAATCCTTATGACAATATAATTAGCAGTCATTAGACTTTTCTCAATTACCATAGAGATTTATAAATGTTGGCACCTGACATAATAATGGTCTTTGAGACTCATGACCCATAATGAAAAATTAGTAAGAATATGGGTTTATAATGTTATCTCTGACACAAAGGATACTAAATATTCAGTATGATTGAGGAGTGAATCCACCTTTAGTATTAATGTAGTAGTAATAATAATTTAGTAATAATAATTTATTAGCCATACAATGAACACAGTAGGCTGAACTTATCAATAAAGAAAATGAAGCACACAAAAATAGAAGAAAGGGAAGGTAAATCTAAGGCAAAATGAAAGAAGATATAGTATTAGATGAATATGATTAAAACTTTTAAGATTTTTGCCTTTAAATGTAAAATATCTGAGGAATATTATCAAAAGGAAAGTAAAAGAGGTGATGATGAATAAAGATAGAGTAGGCTCATGTTGGAAAAGGCCCTGAATAGGCTCATTAGGTGGACAATGGCCTGGATAGGTTCATAGGTGGACCATGATCTGAATAGGCTCCTTAAATGGACTCAAAGGCCTAGGATGTGTGAAATTCCCACCAATGCAACCTTTCCCAACACCCATTAAGTATGGGGTCATTAGGTATGGCATTGCTGGTGGAGGTGTGAAGTGTTTTTTATTCCAGTTGCCATGACTCAGCTTCCTGATAAACTCATCTGGATGAATGAGAATCTTCACAGTCAAGGTCAAGTGGTTTGCAAATGTAAAACAACAAGTATTTCTAAAAATATGTGAATTTAAATTAAAGAATTGAAAGAATGATGACAGATGTAGCTATATAATGTTGCAAGGTATAATAAGAGAAGAATTTTAAAATAAGTGTTCAATGAATGAAAATATGGAAGAGGGATTGCCATATTCGAATCGGAGGTTATTTTAATATGGTAATAAATAATAGATGAAAAGAGGAATCAAATTTTACTAAAAAGAAAAAGAATAACAGGATTTTGAGCAGAGCAATAAGGACAATTTATTTGAATGAAGTTTGGAGAGAATTGAAAGGAGACTATCAAAATTTTACTTAGAAGCTACTCCAGGATATTATATGTATTCACATCTAAAGACTTGGTTTTCAGAGTGATTAGTACTGATGTATGTATTATAGTGTTAACTGTGCTTTGTTGAATATGGATGTTAGAACTAGGAGATTATAGAAAACTTAGAGAAGATAAAATAAGATAAAGTATTTTTCAGCATTAAAATATAGTAGAAAAATTGAGAATGAAATGAGGGAAATGGGGAATTAATGAGAGTGAAATTTAAAATGAGAATATTGTTTGGGGAACAATGAAGGCTGGGGATTAAATATGAAAGAATCATATAAGTTTTTAAAAAGGGGGAAAACATGAAAAACCTTGAAGGAAAAAAGCATTGGAGTTGAAATACTGTACATTAAAAATAGAGACATATTTTTAATTTAAAATGTAACAAAAGATTTAAAATAGGTGTAGAATACTGAAATGGAAAAAAAATTGGAGTTATTTATTCTTTTGAATTCTGCAATTCATGATAAATAATGTGTAATATTGAACTAATGAAGGGTGCATATTTTTATTTTTATTTGAGGAGGTTTTATTGACTTTGGGTTAAGAAAGATATGTCATTTCTGGTTTGACAGACTATCCTGGCAAAGGTCCAGAATGTGCAATTTCTTAAGCAGATCTGGCTATAACATGAAATATGATTTCCCTGACAGGTGAATATCTGATAGTTTGCTACCTAGCTAAACCCCAAAGTCTTCCAATTGAGGGTTTTCTCTCAGGTAAGCCACATTCAAGTATCTATTTTGTCAGGTAGATCTCTCATAATATAGGTGTCTGTAAGGTCTTTTCAAGTACATAAGAACATAAGAACATAAGAACTTAAGAACAGCCTTGATGGAACAGGCCACAGCCCATCCAGTCCAGAATTCTGTCTCATACATTGGTTCACCATTTGCTTCAGGGCATTCCCAAGTAGATGTCTTCACCTGCTTATGATTCCCTGCAAATGTCATTAACATATATTCTGCCTATTTCTCCAACCTGGAGGTTGCCCTTAGGCATCCATAATGATAGCCATTGATACCCCTGTTCTCTATGAACTTGTCCAATCCTTTCTTAAAGCTGTCAAGGCTGACAGCTGTAACCACTTCTTCTGGCAGGGAGTTCCACAGACCAGTGATCCTCTGGGTGAAAAAGTACTTTCTCTTATTTGTTTGAGATGTAGCATCCAAAAGTTTCATGGAGTGTCCCCTAGTTCTAGTATGATAGGAAAACAGCTTTTCCTTATCTTCTTTGTCCACACTGTGTATGCTTTTATAAACTTCAGTCAGGTCACCCCTTAGTCACCATTATTCAAGTGTGAAGAGGCCCAGCCGTTGCAAACTCAGATGGTAAGGAAGGTGTTCCAGTCCTCTAATCATTCTGGTTGTCTTCCAATGCACTTTTTCCAGTTCCATAATATTCTTCTGGAGGTATGGTGATCCAAATTGTACACAATACTCCAGATGGGGCCTCACCATAGATTTATAAAGAGGCAAAATGATACTTGCTGACTTATTTTCTATATCCTTCCTACCGATCCCTAGCACTGAGTTTGCTTTTTGCACTGCTGCAGCATACTGGGTTGAAATCTTCATTGAGCTGTCCACCAGGACACCAAGGTCCCTTTCCTGGTTGGTTGCAGAGAGTTCAGACCCCATCAGTTTATATATGTATATTGCCCCAAAGTGAATCAATCTGCACTTGCTATTGTTGAAGCTCCTTTGCCACTGGTTTGCCCACTCTCCCAGTGTCAAAAGATCCCTCTGGAGCTCCTCACAATCTCTCTCAGTTTTTACTACCCTTTATAGTTTAGTGTTGTTGGCAAAATTGAGTGCCTGGCTAATTACTCCTATTTCTAGATCATTTATGAAGAGGTTGAAAAGCAGGGGTGCCAGTACTGAATCTTGAGGGACCCCACTCTTTGCCTCCCACCACTTGGAGAAGTGTCCTTTTGTTTCATGTCCCTTAGCCGGTTGCTGATTCAGGACACGACCTGTCCCTTGATTGCATGACAGGCAAGTTTATTCAAGAGCCTTGGGTGTGGGATCTTGGCAAAAGCTTTCTGAAAGTCCAGATAAACAATGTGAACTGGATCTCCCTTATTGGCATACTTGTTGACACTCTCAAAAATTCCAACAGATTAGTGAGGCATGATTTGCCCTTGCAAAACCCATGTTGGCTTTCCTTCAGCAGCGCCTTCTTTTCTATGTGCTGTTTTCCAGAAACCAGCAAAGACTTTCCTCATTAGGCAAGCTTTCCTGGAAAGAGGGACCCTACTATATAACTTTATATGGATTACCATACCTGATTGCATTGATTGATTCCATAAGATTTCCATGTTACTTTCCTTTTTCTTTTAGTTTTGTGTGCTCTTTCTCACTCTCCTGTTACCTTTTAATGTTCTAAGATGCCTACTCTATCTCCCTGTTTTCAACTTGAATATCTCTTATATGTTCTGCACTGTATATTGTCCCTCATTACTGTCAGTCACCTTTAGTCCTTTTGCAAGGAGAAAGGTGGGGGGTAAAATTATTCCTAAATAAATAAATAAATAAATAAATAAATAAATAAATAAATAAATAAATAAATAAATATTGATTTTATCTTTTAGGATGGTTTCCATCACTTTACCTAGGACACATGTCAAACTAATCAGTAAGTAATTTCCTGGATTACCTCTGCATCCTTCTTTGAAGGTTGGTGTTACATTTGCTACCTTCCAGTCTTCAGGCACAATGCCTGATTTGAAGGAAAGATTATATATTTTGGCTAGGACCTCAGCAATTTCATCTTTAAGTTCCTTGAAAATTCATGGATGGATGCCATCTGGTCCTGGCAATTTGTTAGCATTTAATTTGACAAGACATGCAAGGACCTCCTCGCAAGTTATTTCTTTTTGGCTTAATTATTCAGTTTCCCTCCCTACGAAGATAGGCTTTGTTGGGGAAAAATTAAAAATGGCAATTCATCAGGGCTGATGGATCAATGAATGGATGAATTTCCAGTGACAAATTGATAAATTGATGAATCTATTCATCTCCCCTTTAAAATGCTCTAAAAAGAACGACCTTGCACTTATGTAAAGGTTCCCCCTGCACATGCATGCTAGTCATATTTGACTTTAAGGGTGGTGATTATTTCCATTTTTAAGCCATAGAGCCAGTGTTGTGCAAGTCTGTGGTCATGTGGCCGGCATGTCTGAATGCATTTCTGTATACGGAATACTATTTGCCTTCCCGCTTTTTACGGTGGTACCTATTTATGGGTGGGAGCTCACCCACTGTGAGCCACATGGGATTCGAACTGCTGAGCTGCTGACTTTGCAGACAATTGTTCCAGTGCTCTAGCCCTCTGAGCCACAACACCCCCTAGAGACGCTTTATTTGCAAGGTTGCCTCCTATGACTCTCCACAAGTTATGAGTAGAGATGGGATGGGCACGACTTAGCGGTATTCCCGTTTCCGTTTCCGTTACTCGTATCCGTTACTCTACGGAAACGGTAACGGGAATTACTCCGCCAGAATTCGAGCTCGAACCGACGAACGAACAATTTGGTCTGATTTGTCGTGCTCGTTACTTGCGTCGCGGCGATCGCGCAATGCCAAGCGGCACAGAAAAAAAGTTTTTAAAAGTTTAAAAAACCCCGATTCCCGGCCCTAAAAGTAGGCGGAAACTGTCTGAGGGCACCTACCAGGCCAGAAGGGTGTTTTATTTGGGGGGGGGGTTTCCCCGCCCCCCTCTCCTTGGCTAGTGCTACTGCTGCGCTGCTGGTACCAGGCTGGGAGGGTGCATCCATTTGCCATGCAGTGCGGGGGATCCAAAATGGCGACCGCAATATTTTTTTTGAAATCGTTGCCCAAAACCCCACCAAAGCACCACAGAAACATGCGAAAATTAGCTATTTTAAATGCTTGAATTTTTACAGTAGCAGCAGCGGGTTTTTCTTGCAAAAAAAAAAGTCTCCGTTGATTTTATTTTATTTTATTTTATTTTATTTTATTTTATTTTATTTTATTTTTTTACACCTGCACATTCGCAGGATGTGGTGCTTCTTTTCTTTATGGTGCTTTTTAACCTTCCTGGCAAGGCAACAGGGTTCATGGGAGTGGACCATGCAAATTTTCCACCAATTGCATGGCCACTTGGCCAGGTTGACCACAGAGACTTCTGGGATGTGCCAATCAGGCATAAACAGCCCACCACTAATCGTAGCCCAAACCCTAACCCTAACCCTAAGCCTAACCCATACGCCAGTACACTGTCCTTCTAAGTGGGTCAGAGAGGCACCCAGAGGTGCACCCCAATACTCACCCTAAGCTCACCCGTAACTAGCCTAACCCTAGCCCTTGCGCTAACCCGTCTTAACCCTAAGCCAGATCTACTTGCATTGCACTACATGCAAGTACGTGAGACACAGCGGGTGCAAAGAGTCTGCCAGTCTGTCACTTGTGGCTCTGGCTGACTCCTGCAGCTCCCTCCAGGAGCCCGCTACCCCCCCAAACCAGTACTAACGACAATGAAAAAACGAAACGAACCGACTAATTTTTGCAAAATTTCGCGAAAAACGGAAACGAGCCGAAACGGACTGCCTCCGATACACGACAACTCGAAAACGTCATTTTCCCTAGTTGTGCCCATCTCTAGTTATGAGGATGGCAGTGCAGATATCTCAGTTATGCACCCTCAAAGAGCCCTACCCCCTGGAAGATCCCCCCCCCGACATCAAACATGCAGAGAGACTTTTCCCAACTCTCCTCTACAATATGTCTAAGTATTGGGTTTCATACACCTGTGTTATTCATCCACCAACTGGGGTCCCTTTAGGAAAAAGCCCTTTAGCAACTGAGTTGGAGAAACCACTTCTTTGGGGGTGTATATCACAGACTTCGGAACCCCACTCTTAACCAAACTTGCAAAGTTTGTAGAGGAGAGGTAGATGAATCAGAAATCATGATGAATCCACTTTTCTTAAAAAAAAATCATTCCCATTTTGGTGTCCTTCCACAAGCAGGCAAAGACCTTTATATTCAAGCAGGCTTTCTATAATTAACTGGTTCTTGGAGAGGGGTCTTTTAATGGCTCATTGCTCTTCTGCTTTAATTATGTTTCAATATTGATTTTATTTATTTTTATATAACACTTGTTTAATTATTTTAAAATATTTGTATCTCTATAGTGTTTAGCTTTTGAATGCTGCTTATTTAATTGATGAAAGCTGACTTGGATTCTCTTAAAGGAGAAAGGTGGGATAAAAATATATTAAATAAATAGGTGCACAAGTTTCTGCTTTGCAAACATCTGTGCTATATGCATGGATATCATGGGAATTCTGCATGCAACATTGATATGGGTTCTTGGGATCATTGCTGTCACATCCCGTGTGTTTCTATGAATAGGTGCAAGAATGCTCAGCTAGAGCTAGATAGAACGCACTGCTCCGCAGCGTGGCTGCACTAGGCGGAGCACCTTTGCCCCCCCCCCTACGGGGAGCCTCGCAAGACTCACCAATGTCTCGCTGGAGGCCGGGGAATCCGAGCCCTTATAAGGGCTAGCCAGGCGGTCCCCTGGCCTCTTTCAGTGACCGGCTTTCCCCTGCCCACCCACCATGTTTGAGCAGCAGTATGAGTTAGTCTGGTCGCTTCGGGGCCGGATAGGAATTTTTGACCCGGATGTGCAATTGGCAGATAGCATCCGGGGATTTTTCGCCTATCCCATACTGCTGCGGCATGAGGGGCATTCCCGGTAGGATGTTGGTTGGCCACTTGGGGTGGTAGTGCAGGGTACGGAGGGGCAGTAGGGAGTCAGGCCTCAAATTCCCTGTAGGACCATCTACTCTCACGGCATTGCAGATCTGAGATCACAACGACCGGGGGGGGGGATGGATGTACCTGGAGGGCCCACTGGAGTAGCAGGCACAAATGGCGCGCCTGGACAGCCCGGTTGGGGAAAATGGGACCTTGCTGGCCGGAGCCACCCTGTCCACAGACAGGACTGCCTCAGAGCTATTGACTCACCCAGAGATGCTGCCAGCGAATGGGTTCTTGGTGACCCAAAGGAACAACTTGCAACCTGCACTACAACAGGCCCCCTGTTTGGAGTTGTGTTTGTTGAACTTGTTAATAAAGTGGCCCAGAGTTTATACCCAATAACCTGTCTCACGTGGTCATTCCGGCGTGGGGGGGGGGCAAAGAATTCTGGTCAGAACAAAAATGGCTTCTGAAAACTGAAAATTTAGAAGGGAGGACATGTTAGAATTGTGCCCTGTCTTTTTTTCTCCCCAGTGTATTCATGCATTTGGGATACCGTAATAAAGATAGCCATCTGCTTTGATCTATTTTCCTGTGAGCATCTTAATTCACTAATGATGTTATCTTTGTAAAATACTGTAGATCATGATCTTGAAATGAGCAGAATAATTAATTACAATAATTGTTTCCCCACAGCCAATTCAGCTTTTCAACAAGTCCGTCAGAGTTGTTTCATAGCTCCTCCAAGATCTGAGTGAAGATGCTTCAATGAAACCAAAATGTTGCCTTTATACAACACAGCACTACACGTTTTAATAGAATTTGTAAACTGAATATGATGGCCATTTAGTTTATGAATTTTAACAATAATAACTGAAAATAGGTAAAGCGTAATGTCATCACATTCTTCAAAAGAGAATATGAATGCTGCAGAATATGAAACAGTTTGTTCGTAGCTGCCGTCAGCAACAATTATCTTGGGAAAGTAGGGCATAAAATTTTTCTTTCTTCCTTTTCATTTTCCTTCACTCTCCCCCAGTATAAGTATTAGGGATTTACACTAGTTTCAGATGAAAACATGCAAGTAGAGAAGGGATGTTTGTGTCTTTCTGGATCAGCTAAAAGATTGTTCGAGAAGCCCTCAGTTACCTTCGGGCTGGTTTATGTGCCACTCAACTCACTCTGTTTCCTCTAGCATTTGGGGGGGGGCAAGAAATCCTGGATTAGGATGGCAGGAACAGGACCAGATGCCAGTTGCTATATGGGGATAGGGGAAGAATTGCCAAAAGTAGGACACTGGCAGTTAAGCCTCCAATGAAAACCTGCCTTGGAAATATCAGTTGTGTGATGATCTGAGACTAACCTCATCTCTCTCTATATATATATATATTCCTTTCTATTCAGGTGAAAGAAACATTAGGGAACTCTTTATCATTTTTTACTTTCTTTTATTTTTCAATGGCTGATGATGACTTTTATTTCCAGAAACTTTTTTTAATCCCTGCAGTCCCTGAGTATATTCTACAGTGGGTGTCCATGTAGGGGTCTGATTTCAGGGCGCAGTTGGATAAGAAAGACTACTGACTGAAGATATTGAAGGGACACTTCCTCAACTCCCATGTTGCCCCTTTCCTCCTCCTTACTTTTCTTTTCGCGTTTGGTATACTACAAAAGTGGCACAGAGGAAAGCTCTTCCTGAGCTTGCGGAAATAGCTGCCTGGTGGTTTCTCCAGAAGCATGGAACAGAGTTATGTTTTCAAATAAGCAACTTCCCTTTCAGGGGATCTACTGACTTTTCAACAACAGAAAGATGAAACTGCAGCACATTCCCAAAATAGAGGGTGGTTCATAACTAGAGATGGCTAGAACCCACTATGAAGCTCTTAAAACTCCCATGTACCAGAGGACCACTCAACTTGGACAGTGTGCCTCCATGGTCTTTCCTTGCCAGTGGCATTGCCAACTGAGGAAGGTGATCAGTCTGCCCTTCCCCACCCTCTCAGACAGGCAGGCAGTTGTTGGCTGTGTGATAATTCTCTCCCTCCCACCTCCTCATCAGGCTGCCTGAGGAGGCAGGGAAGGGCAGGTTTTCTGTGACTGGTGTGTGCCAGCAAGGGAGGACCCTGATGGCACACTGGCAAAGATGAGTGGGCCATCAGGGGAATGGGGAGGTTAAGCAGGACATCTGTGATGCTAATCGGTTGCTTCAGCATGACATGCTTCACAGTTGAGTTCGTGGCCACTTGGGTAAAAAATAAGACTGAGGAGGTACAGGCCTTTTCAAAACACATAAATGCAGCAGATACAAATATTAAGTTTATCAGGGAAGCCATCAAAGGCAACTGGCTAGCTTGCCTTGATTGTGCAGTTATCATAGGACCCAACCAATGGCCTGGGAATAGCAGTTTAAAAGAAACCCACACACACTGATGTTTGACTCCTGCCACCCATTACAGCACAAATTAGGAGTCATCAGGAATTGAAATAATAACACATCCCCACCCCAGAAGCCAAGAAGAAGGAAGGAAGGCAGTGCACCAAGCACTTCAGTTAGAAATGCATGAAATATAGAAGTTGTGAAGCTGTGGACAGTGGTTCAGGCTCCCTTGTTGAAGCCCCCCCTTCACCTTCTAAGTATGGAACAATATAGGGAGAGCTCTGGGAGGAACTGGGCTGTCAGGAAAAGAGAAGGAGTGCACACCACATAAAAACTGGAGACTTACTCTGCAATGTGATATTCGAGGAAAAGGAGATCAATGAAGAATCATAAGGGATTGTCCTAAAGGAACCTACTGAAGGATACCAAGTGAAGGTAGAATTCACAGAAAAACCCAAACCACACAGAGACTGAGAGTACATATATAAGGTGGATCGCTGGATGAGGGAACTGGTCTAAATCTGGTTCCCTCGGGACACAATAAGCCATCACATTAATCCACACCCTCCTTCTTGCTTTTTATACTGGAGACTGGAGAGACCAGAAGAGAAGTGAGAGGAGGTGCTGGGCTCAGGAAGTCAGTCCTCAGTTCGTTCCTCTTTCATCCTTCTCACCCCTGAGGCTAGTCTGCTGCTGCCTCTAGCAGGGTCTCTGGGCCTTTTCACACGACCCCTAAGATCCGCTGGCCACTTAAATTCGGACCAGAGATCTTAGGGGTTCGTCACTCTTCCTGTGTCCCCACCCCTCCGCACTTCCTGGCTGCTGGCTACGTGAGGGGAGGGAGAAAAAGAGAAAGAAAAGCATGCCGCTCACCTCCGTTCTGCCTCTCGCTCTTGCCGGCAACATTCCAGTCTCTGTAAAGTAGCTCTTAAAGGGGCGGGAGCCAAAACAACAACAAACAGAAGCGAGGATTGCCCCACACTCACTATTGTTACACCACATCAAAGAATTTTCACCTCCAGAGAGCAGGTACTTGAAAGGTACGCTGGGACGCGCTAAAGTGGGCGTGGTCGCACCTAATTTCCTGTAAACTCCGGAGCTGGTGGGGAAACATTTTTAAGCTCCTGAGCTGGGAGCCATTTGCCCCGGAGTTTAGGGGTCGTGTATAAACACCCTCTGTTGAGTAGCAATAGAGATACTGGCACAGGTACCAGCAAAGAGCACAGTGGGCTCAGAAGCAAGCAGGACAAAAGAGGAATCAACAGAGCAACCCTCCTCAATTCCCTCAGTTCAGGCATATCATCCATTCTTGTTGCTTCACTTGTGTGGAGACATCCCCAATAAAGAGCACTGCACTAGTACACCTCCCAATGAAGTTAACTGGGAGGGAGGAAGACTTGGATTCTTTGAACCTTGCCTTGATTTCCTGGTTAGAGCTGAGAACTACTTGGGACTCAAGTGAGGACTGTTCAGTGCAAAAAAACAAACACCCCCCCCAAAAAAAACCCTACACTTTCCATGCCATTATCTATCAAACAAGGGATGGAGCAATAACCTTCCATCAATCCAGTCAAGACCAGCAGGGCTCACAGACTCTAATTCTTGGAAATTCTTCAAATCACAGCATGCTGAAATTTCCCATCACAAAAGTTCTCCACATCAGTGAGGTTTCTTGACTTCTCATAAACATGAAATCTTCATTGTGCTTTTCCCACTTCCCCTCAGTTTTGGCTGTTTTTTGGTGTAAGAAACCACTGAATTGTGCACAGCTCAGTGTCTTCTCTAACCAATTTCCTTCAGAAAAATGCAGTATTTTGTTCAGAAACTGCAATAATTCTGCATGGATTTGTGTTTTTCCCGGTAAGACCTCCACCATGAAATTGTGAAATCCCCACTTGGTTTCTCACTGACGGTGAAAGATACCAAGTTTTATATCATTCACATCAGACCATGCTTCTAATCAGGTGCTTTGTTATCTGAATGAGAGGAAGATATTCTGTTGCATAGAAGTCAGACCATCTGCTTGAGCAATGAGAATGTATTCAATAGTCCTGTTTCTTGTTGTTGTGTTCACATAAGACACATTACCATTTGATCTTGTCTGTTACAGTTACAGTAATATATAATACATCACAAGCCGTATTGCTTTCCATATGTTTTCTTGTCCATAAACCAGGGAGAGGGGAAAACTCAAAATGGCATTGATTCTCTTTTTCATTGTTCATTTTTCAGGGATTATGACACATTTCAGCCCTATACTACTTTTATGATCTTCCCCCAAGGGCTGAAACAAGCATTTGAAACTCTCTGTCACAATAAAATTCATTTGAATTACACAACACATTGACTGAAATCCTGTTGTGCTGCTCCAAAAATGCCTCAAGTTTAGACCTCACCATAGACCTTATTGAAGTTCTTTTTGAGGACTGTGCATTAAAACCCAGTGGCCATCCTGGTTAGATGGTCCTGGACATTGTTCAAAAGTAGAGCTTTTCCAATTTCTGACCCAAAATCATTCTGAAATTGCAGGTTTTGTGAGAAGTGGACCAGCAACCAGTGTTCCCTTCATCAGTGCCACACAGTGTCTGCCAGGGTCAGTGCCTGTTTACTTCCAGGTAGAGATGGGCAGGAAACAAAAATACAGCTTTTCATTACGTTTCATTTTGTTTCTTTAGTAGTTTCGTTTTGTTTCATTAGTAATATTTTTAAAGAGTTTTGTAATGAAACAAAATGATTCATTAATGCCTTCCCTGAGCCCCAGGGGCACCAAAATTGCAGGGGAGCTTCTTTGGAATCTTACCTGTAAGCCACCAAAATTTGGAGAGGTTTGGGCTTCAGGGGGCTGAGTTATTTAAACTCCAAGGGGGGGGGAAACATTTCTAATTGAGTCAGAAGCTGATAATAGCCCCAACCCCCAAAGCTATTAAAAGGGAATTGAACAAATGTAAAACATTGCAGTAAGTCTCATGTTACAATGTGGATTTTTTATATAGGTGGATTCCTAAAATAATTTTTGCTTGCCCCCCTGAAACCCAGCTGGCTTTCTCTAATTTTTTTTTAGGAGGACCCTTTTTGGAGTTTAACAACTCACCCCCCCTGAAACCCAGTCCTCTCTAAATTTTGGTGGTTTACAGGGCAGAGTCCAAAGAAGCTGTGCTGCAATTTTGGTTCCTCTAGGATGAATTGTTTCATTCCTAAAGGAAAAAATGGCATTTTGTTTCATTTAATTTCATTTTGTAATGAAACACATCCTACCATTAGAGATGGGCACGACTTAGGGGTATTCCCGTTTCCGTTTCCATTATTCGTATCCGTTACTCTACGGAAACGGAAACGGGAATTACTCCACCAGAATTCGAGCTCGAACCGACGAACGAACAATTTGGTCTGATTTGTCGTGCTCGTTACTTGCATCGCGGCGATCGCACAATGCCAAGCGGCACAGAAAAAAAGTTTTTTAAAGTTAAAAAAACAAAAACGATTCCCAGCCCTAAAAGTAGATGAAAACTGTTTGAGGGCACCTACCAGGCCAGAAGGGTGTTTTATTTGGGGGGGGGTTCCCGCCCCCCTCTCCTTGGCTATTGCTACTGCTGCGTTGCTGGTACCAGGCTGGGAGGGCGCATCCATTTGCCATGCAGTGCGGGGGATCCAAAATGGCGACCGCAATATTTTTTTTTGAAACCGTTGCCCAAAACCCCACCAAAGCACCACAGAAACATGCGAAAATTAGCTATTTTAAATGCTTGAATTTTTACAGTAGCAGCAGTGGGTTTTTCTTGCAAAAAAAGTCTCCGTTGATTTTATTTTATTTTATTTTATTTTATTTTTTTACACCTGCACATTCGCAATGATGGGCTCGCCCATGGGAGTGGACCATGCAAAGTTTTGGAGCCATTCCACCAATCGCATGGCCAGGTTTTGCTGACTGTACCAGGCTGGGAGGGCACATTCATTTGCCATGCGGTGGGGGGGATCCAAAATGGCGACCGCAATTTTTTTTTTGAAATCGTTGCCCAAAACCCCAACAAAGCACCACAGAAACATGCGAAAATTAGCTATTTTAAATGCTTGAATTTTTACAGTAGCAGCAGTGGGTTTTTCTTGCAAAAAAAAAAAGTCTCCGTTGATTTTATTTTATTTTATTTTATTTTATTTTATTTTATTTTATTTTATTTTTTTTTTTTTTTTTACACCTGCACATTTGCAATGATGGGCTCGCCCATGGGAGTAGACCATGCAAATTTTCCACCAATCGCATGGCCACTTGGCCAGGTTGACCACAGAGACTTCTGGGATGTGCCAATCGGGCATAAACAGCCCAGCCCACTAATCGTAGCCCAAACCCGAACCCTAAGCCTAACCCATACGCCAGTACACTGTCCTTCTAAGTGGGTCAGAGAGGCACCCAGAGGTGCACCCCAATACTCACCCTAACCTCACCCGTAACTAGCCTAACCCTAGCCCTTGCGCTAATCCGTCTTAACCCTAAGCCAGATCTACTTGCATTGCACTACATGCAAGTACGTGAGACACAGTGGGTGCAAGGAGTCTGCCAGTCCGTTACTTGTGGCTCTGGCTGACTCATGCAGCTCCCTCCAGGAGCCCGCTACCCCCTCCCCAAACCAGTACTAACGACAACGAAAAAACAAAAAAGTACCGAAAAACGCGAAACGCTCGTTTCGCGAAAAACGGAAACGAGCCTAAACGGAACCGGCCCGACTAACGACAACTCGAAATTTTTTTTTCAAGTCGTGCCCATCTCTACCTACCATAATACATTACATAATGAAATGACAAACCAGCACTTTGTTTTTCATTTTGTGCCCATTCCCACTTCCAGGGTTTGAATGCAACTCTGTTCCTTATATGCAGATGAGCAATGCTCCTATGAAGCCTGAAGGAATATTAGAGTGGATGTTGCCAGCAACCAATCTTACTAAGTCAATACTTAACAGACCATGTACCAAGTATAACTGATTTTAGGAATCCACCTATATAAAAAGCCACATTGTCCCATGCGTCTGATTGCAATGTTTTAGGTTTGTTCAATTCCTTTTTAACAGTCTTGTTAATTTACATTGGGATACAAAATATGGTTTAATAGGTAGTCTTGGAAAATTCCCTTTCCTTGAAGTCACACACACACACACACACACACACACACACACACACACACACACACCACACACACACAGGCCCAAGTCCAACCTGATTTTAGAATAATTGAAAGACCTTTTTTCTCCTAATTTAGGATTGGCTTTTGAAGAAAGTGTTTGTGGGCTGGTGTCTATCAGGCATAGCTTTATATTTTCCTATATTTTGTTCTTTTTAATTGTCTCTTTTATATTTGATGTATGTAGATTAATGTCGGAAGCACTCTCCATCGGATGTAGGAGCTTAGACAGAACTTTGCTATATTTGAGGTCTGTTGTGGTATTGGGAACTTGGGGGCTTTGTTGTAAGTTAATACACATGTTTCTAAATGGAAGATCAAAGAAGACATGTCAGTTGTGAACCTTCACCAGAAAAGACTGGCACTTAAAATGGAAATTCATATATTCCAGTTTGGTACTCTTCCTGAGGTTGCTGGAATTAAATAGGTCCTTTTGGTAATTTTTGTGGTTTTCCTATCATGTTTCTTATTCTCAGGAAATTTAAGGATTGTGTTTTCGCAGTATTTTTGTCTGTGGAATGAAGAAAAGGGAACAGAATGAAACCTGGCTTTATACATGCTTCCTCTTTAATTGGGTAGCCAATAAAATGAGAATTGCTTACATTAATTGAAAACATTTGTAATCTTGTCAAATTTCTTGTCAAAATAAATTATGGATGCTGATTCACATGCGTATGCATGATGACTGGATTAAAAATTCTTTTCTCACTTACTCAATCTGCACCCGACTAGGTCAGTGGTACAGAACCTTCAGCACTCCAGATGTTCTGGACCACAACTCCCAGAATTCCAAGCCTATATTGCTAATGACAAAGGCCTGTGGGAGCTGTGGTTGAAAACATCTGGAGTGCCGAAGGTTTTCCACCACTGGACTACGCCCATACATCTAGTCAAATGAAGACCTAAATCCAGTTGCCCATCCCAAGCAAAGACTGAGTCAGTTGTTGAATGGTGAATCAAAACCATTGAAAACCTCCACAAGGTGAAGACTGACATTCTTCTGGCATTATTTTCCCTTTTAGCAATATGGGCATGATATTGCATAGGCACACATCATGAATAAAGAAGCGCAACATCCATAAAAAAGGTTTTTTTTTAAAATGAGTTTCTTAAAATGGAAATTTATATTCCAGCCGAAACTTCCTCATGTAGAATTGTTCAGTGTTAGAGGCTCCCAGGACCTGACCACACAATACTCTGCTTGCTGGTAGAAGACAGAGGTATGAACAGCTGGGATGTGACTGTCCTGCCTCTGTGCCAAAATATTTTGACGGTTTTTGTTTTTACTTAATGAAACAATGAGGCAAAGGTGTAAGAAAATGAAATGCATTCAGTGGAGAAACATAAACACCCTTATATTCTCAGGTAAATTAAGAGTGTCATGACTCCACTGCAGAATGCAAACTAGAAAGCTATTTTCCAATTTTTCCAAGCACTTTCCTTGGAGTAGGCAACCTGGGGAAGAAAAGCTATATTGAAACAATAAAGTCAAAGAAATAGTAGCTGAGATACCCAGTGAGGATGGAAAAAGGTGTAATAGACAACAAAGAAAAGGCAGACATGCCTACTTTAGCTTGTCTATTTCCAAAAGGCAGTCAATGATCCTCTAGGCATCTGTAAATTACAAGTGGAGGAAACAGAATTGCAGTTTGAGATCAAGAAACAAAGACTCAAGAAACATCTCATTACTTTTGAATGAATTTAAATCTCGAGGGCCAGATGAACTGCATTCAAGAGTAGCGACGGGACTGGTTGAAGTACTGTGTATTATTATTATTTTCAAATCATGGAAGATGGGTGAAGTGTTCATTGATTGCAGGAAGTGCTAATGATGTTGCTATCTTCAAAAAGGGTATAAAGGAGGAAACAGGTAACTACAGAGTAGTCAGCCCAACATCAATCCCTGGGAAAATTCTGGAACAAATTGCAAAGTGGTAACTCTGGCTAAATGGCACCCAATGCAAGGTTTCAAGAATGATGTACAGTTTAACATAAAAATACAGTGAAATCCAATACATAGCATAAAATGAAATTATTATTATTATTATTATTATTATTATTATTATTATTATTATTATTATTATTATTATTATTATTATTATTATTATTATTATATAGAAATTATATTAGACAATCTGGACAAATTTATTTGTCTAATTCTAGGGATTGCTACAATCTGTCAAACTCTATTTTACCAGTCTTATTCTTTTGAAATGCCTATAACAGATAGCAATTCTTGCCTTTTAAAAAAAGTTTCATGGATACTCAAATGAATTTGCAAGTGTGTGCATTTTTATAAAAGCATTAAAAAACCCACTGAACAACATATTCTAGGTACATTTGCCTCATTTTGTAAGCTCTGCTTCATTTAGTATCTTTCACCCGCTGAACTGCAGGACGAACTTCACAAAAAAGTTTACTTGTCAACATTTTAACACATCTTGCTTTGCAGACCAAACTTGGAGTGTTTTAGAGTAACATGGCTTCTGACTAGCACCATAGCCTCCTCTCCAGCTAGGTCTTTTCTGAACTCACCCACCACAGGATAAAATGCATAGTGTGGCAGAGTGGCTATAGAAAGGGACCCTGAACCATTAACCAGTAAACCTTTTCAGAATGAAGTGATATCTCATCTCTTTCCTAATCTCCTCAAATTCATAACTTTTTTCCTTTCTTATTAGCTTGGAGGCATTCCGATATTTATATAACTTCCATTATCATGTCTCAACACTTGATTTGTTTAACCTATCAATTTGCCATAACACCTTGACAAAAGCACATTAGGAAATGATTGTGGAGAACCTGCAGTCTGGAAGCCACTTGTGAACAGAAGCATTTGTGATGCCAAGTTGCTCCACATGCACTGAGAGATCCCCTCGAAATCTAGCAGGCTATAATCCACTCAAACTTACCTAGCAATAACTTGCCATACAGTTCAATTGTGCTTTGCTACAGCTGGCATGTTATTTGAAAAGAAAAAGAAAACATGACCCCAAAGCTTCAAAGCTTCCGTTAACACTCACTGACTTTTTTTACCAATGACACCCACTTGAGAATGACCTGATTTTTTTTGCTAAAGGTTCATATTGATATGGTGGCATGTGTGCTAGGGGATGGAAGTAACCAAGGAACAATAATGGGCGTTTTTACAGGACCCCTAAGATCCGCTGGCCACTTAAATTCAGACCAGAGATCTTGGGGGTTCATCGCTCTTCCTGTGTTCCCACCCCCTCCTCACTTCCTTGCTCCTGTCTGCGTGAGGGGAGGGAGAAAAAAAGGGAGAAAAAAAGCAGGCTCACCTCCGTCTGCCGGTGGAAGCCGCCCCGAGCCCCGTCGTCGTCATGATTCCTATCTCTTAAAGGGGCGGCGGGGACAAAAAAACAAACACAAGGCGAGGAGAGCCCGGCACTCACTACTTTACATCCACATCAGAAATTTTTCAGCTCTGGAGACCAGGTACTTGAAAAGTGCGCTGGGACGCGCTTAGGTGGGTGTCGTCGCACTTAATTTTTTGTAAACTCCAGAGCTGGTGGGGAAACAATTTTAAGCTCCAGATCTGGGAGCCATTTGCCGCGGATTTTAGGGGTCGTGTGATGAGAAAGCAAAACAGAAAGGGGGGAGGGAAACAAGGAAAAGAAGGAAGAGTGAAAGAAGACAAAGAAGTCCACTAGATAATTTTTTTTGTTTCATTATTAATTATTTGTTTGTTAGGTTATGAAATGAATAACAAACCAGCCCTAAAAAAATATTCTATTTCTTGAAATTGCCTACGCTTCTTCTATTTATCTTGATTATTCTCAGCAGCAGATTTTGAGCCATTGTGCTTGTGGAATCTGATTTAGGAGAAAGCTGTGCAAGCCGATTGTAATGACAAAGCATACATGGAACGTCAGAAATGCTCTTGTAATTTCTGCTGGAAAATACGTCAGATTTCACAACAAAGAGAAATTGAGGCCCAGAATCCACAAGCTTTTCAGCTACTATCAAACCAGAAACATGCTGTTTTAAAATACTGTAAACATCATATTTGATCATGTTCCTTTGGAATATCTATAGTAACTGGTTCCATTTTTGGTATGTAGCTGTCACAATAACAACACAGAAACACTTCTCTTACTGTATACGATATAGGGACCTTCATTATGTGGGCAGGTTGACAGGATAATTAAAAAGTGCACATGAGGATATCCTGTTTTAGCCGTATACCATTTGTAACTGTCAGTTCAACAGGCATCCGGAAGAAACAGCTTCAGCTAATGAAGCCTTTGATTTTCCTGAGGTGAAAATGTGTTTGTGGGTGGAAATTTAATCAGTTATCATCCTTCTTCCATGGCCCCACAACACTTTTCACATCCTGCACTTTGGAAATAGAGGGAATGACAGGAGAGGCATTAAAGAGTTCTTTAAGTTTTGATTATTTTCCTGGCTCCTGCCTCCTGTGCGCAATTTCATCACTTATTTATCCCTATAGAACAATGTTGGCAAACCTATGGCATGGGTGCCAAATGTGGCACTCGGAGCCCTTTGTGTGAGCACCCGACATCACCCCCTTCATAGCCACCTGTATTCAGGTTAGATTGCTGTATTGGCACTTTGTGAAAAATTATTGGTTTTTGAATCGCAGTTTGGGCACTTGGTCTCTAAAAAGTTCACCATCCCTACTATAGAAGATGATATAAACATGTCAAGGCAAGGGCAGTTATACTTCTTGCCTTCCTGCCAAGGGAAGAGAAGAACTCAAAGTTTAATGGACTTGGGATCTAGCATGGAAAGATCCAATGGGAAGACTTGAAGGGATAGTCTCTCCTCTCACGAATGTCCCATCATATGGTCCCTGAGATGCCTTTTCCTTAAACATGGGCTTGCCATACAGCCTTAGAGTCTATGATTGGCTTCTGTCATACCAAAGGTTAATTTGCTCATTGCAGAGTTTTTAAAATAAAGCATACAAAGATCAATAGTATTATTTGAAGATGGGGTGGGGGGAGTAATCAAGAAATCAAAAGGTGTTGACTTCTATTAATTAGGATAAAATCATTCCCTCCATTGTACTACCTATGATTTCATACAGCAATTTCAGGAGCCCAAATTCAACATGAGTCCTAAAGCAGCGTTTTTCAACCACTGTTCCGCGGCACACTAGTGTGCCGCGAGATGTTGCCTGGTGTGCCGTGGGAAAAATTGAAAAATTCTAAAGAAATTCAACCCAGGGCCGGCGGGCGGCCCACAGCTGGGAGACGCTATAAATAGCGTCCAAGGGCCAGCTTGGCTCCTCTCCCCCGAGGCCCGCGGCGCTGGCGTCACTTCCTCCCCGGCCGGACCTGGCTCATTCTCTTAGTATTTGCCCTGTGCCTGCCGCCTTTAGGACCTAAAGGGTGCAAATCCATTGAAATAAATATGATTTGGTAATTATCTTTTAAAAAATCAAGTCCAATCACTTCCAGTGGATGGTCTCCAAGTAGGAATAACCCATTTTTGTCTTAATGTGATGGGAGAGGGGGGAGCAACAGTTTCAATAATAGATTGGAACAAATAATTACCCACATGTCTTCCACTTATATTCAAACAGAGATAGGGAACTCTGATTTTATTTTCCACTACACATTGCCCCTCCACTCGAAATGACGAGACGAGTCAGGAATATGGGGTAACTGGGCCATACTTTATTCAACACATTCAGCAACACAACACAGGAGGGGCCAGGCTTCAGCAAAACATGGTTGGAACCCCGGGGTCATCCGAGACCCCTCCAACCGGGCAGCATCGGGCGATAAGCAACCCCCAGGTGGTGCAGTTAGCCAACTGCGCCTCCTGGGCCAGTTGATGTTATTACCCCTCCCTGCCTTCAATGGCCAAATCTGGGTAATGCCCAGGGCAGGGAGGTGTCGCCTTGTACCCGCCCCAGCCCGGAGACCTCCTGATCCTCCGTGCCGGGGTTATGGGTACTTGGTGACAGATGTTTAGCTGGATACTCACCGTTGCCCCAACCTGCTTCAGCCACCAGTGTGACCAATAACATAACAACTTTAACGAACCCCCTAGGCACCAGTGTGGGATAGGCAAAAAATCCCCACTCTCAACAGCCAATCTAGAGTGCGGGTCAAAAATTCCTATCCGGCCCCTCAAACGGCGACCAGGTACACTCACACTAGTCCTTACGCGGCGGGTGGGTGGGGAACGCCAGCTCCTTCTGCCTGATGGGAGGGGTCGGAGCAGCCCTTTTAAAGAGCGCTCCTCCCCCCTCCCAGTCTGGCGCACGCATGCACCCTCCTCCTCTCGCCCTTCACGAGGGGAGGCAAATCGGCTTCCGTCGGGCGGACAAGCCGCCCATGGAGCCAGCATTAATTATATATTATAATGTCTCTAATTTAGAGCAAATATATTTAGCATCGCTCATGCCCAGAGATGGATGAATCAGTCTGCTCCATGTTCAATAGCCAGTTTGTTTTTTTCATATCCATTTTTCTGTCCTGTTTCTGCAAAAAAAATTAGAATGTGTCTGTGTAGTTCCTTTGAACATACACATTTTTGAAGTTTTCCCTACTGCATGCATTCCTCCGGTATGCATATTATTTGTAGCAGACTGAATCACAACATTTGGAGAACTATGATAAGCAACAGATAATTGAATTTTGGATTGTACTATTATTGCAAAGGATGCAAATTAGGCATGCTCAAAAAAAAAAAAAAAAACCCTTAATGAATTTGTAACCCATTTCTATTCTATACAATTGGAATTTCTGTCTGGCTATGTCCACAGATCAAGAACCCTAGGCATTTATGCATGCTCAATCTTTCCTCTTCCTCTTAGATATCCTGGGTCTTCTTCAGCTCATTCATCACATGGGAAAGTATTCAATTTTTAAAACAAACAAAAAGACAAACAAATAAACCCTATGGTTTATGAATGTGAGAAAAGCAGCCCTGACAATGGCTTTGTGTTTGAGTAGAAGTGGTTAACTTATGGGGGGGGAAAGGGGGGGTCAGCTTTGGGACCTTACCTCCTTTGGTGTCAGTTTATATGAGCAGAAGAGGGTATTCTATAGATCAGTGTTGGCGAATCTATGGCACGGATGCCAAAGGTGGCACTCGGAGCTCTTTCACCCAACATCGCCCCTTCACAGCCAGTTTGGGCACTCGGTCACTAAAAGGTTCACCATCACTGCCAGAGATCCTCTTGATTGCTACCATTGGTGTTGTCAACATTCACACTGCCCTATGCTATGTAAAGCTTGGCATCCTTTTTCCCTGCTGCAATAAACCACATGATTTTTGAAGCATTTAAGTGCAATCCAATAAGAGGTGAGAAAAATGTAAGCCAACTCTAAACAACTTTCCTCTGTTGTTAATATTCTCTTCATAATTTGATTTCCAAATACCCGAAGCAATATTTTTCAGAATTATATTTATTATTTGGAAGTTTGGTACTTTGATGCTACATGGAAGATAACTTATGGAACTTTTTTATATTCTGTTCCTTTGATATTTGAGTACATGATCAAACAATGGGGGGATTCTTTACCAATGTGTACATCATTAGCTGATTTTGTGCTTACATGACCCTCTCTATATCCTTCTTTATAACTTAAGTTTATGAAGCAGGAACACAATCCCTTCCTGCCTGCCTTCCTTCTCTTGTTCTTGTTGCTTACAATTAATTTCAGCAACTTGTAACATTTTGCAGGATTTTTTCCATATGTGACCCACATTATTATATTGTAATGAAGACAGTGCTCCACTTTGAAGAATGCATAGATGTGGTAACATTTTAAGAGGTGAATTAAAATATAACATCACTATTTTGAATTAATGCAATGCAATACAATACAATCTTTATTTATAGTCACAGACCCAACCAACTTTTCTTAATTGGAGTTGGTTAACAAAATGTCACCTTTATCTGACATGATTCCACGATACTAGTTATAATGTAAAATGTGCAATAATAATCAAACAAATATAAACAAAGCCACATATCAAAGTAAATATATCTAGTTAATAGGTGTACTCTTACTATATCTATGCCTGAATCAGAATTAAGTGCAGATGATAAATATTATCTAAGTTCTTCTACAGTTACAAGGGAAACCATGTAATTTGAGCAGGGGGTTCCTTGGCAGAGTATCTGAGGAGTAAATATATAATATCAATTTAATGTCATGCAGGATACAAGACCAGGATGTTTATGAAAGTGTTCATCATATAAATGAAAAATGTGAGATAAAAAATTGTTAGCATTTAAAAATATATATGAATATCTGTTTTTTTAAAAGATAGACAAATGTGTTATTGATACCTGCTTTTCATTTTTAATCTTTGTTTATTTGCTTTAAAAGGCATTCATTATAATTCATTTGTGCTCTAGTTTCAATAGCTGTCAAAGAGTTTGCTCATTTAACCATATGGACTATGAAGGAAACATTACACAGCTATTCGGTTAACAGATGGAAGGCAGGTTTTCCACTGCTGGCCCACACACAAACATAATCAGAATACAAGAGAAGAGTCAGATTAGAGTGCCAATTCACTCTTGCAGCATTCATCTTTGAGAACTGAATGTTTATTCCTTCACCTGACTCTTATTTTTAGCATGTACTTATTTTTGGCATATACTTGATATCTGTCTGTAAATCCAAAGGTGGAAAGTTTGATTTTGTAGTATAACTCTTGGAAGACTATAACCATTCTGTGTAGTCTTGGGCAAGCTGCAGAGTCCCAGGGAGTGTGGAAATGTTAAACCATTTATGAGTGTTGTTGTTGTTGTTGTTGTTGTTGTTGTTGTTGTTGTTGTTGTTGTTGTTGTTGTTGTTGTTGGTGGTGGTGGTGGTGGTGATGGTGGTGGTGGTAAAGTGATAAATATTAAACTCTCTAATACTGCGTTTTGTAAATTTTAATAAATAACAGTAATTTAGCTTTGCTCAATTTACCCTCTAATTTTCATCCTTGCTGTGCAGTGACCTGTTTTATGTGTGCATGTGTGCTCAAGGTGTGCAGACATGCAACCCCCACCCACCATTTCCATTATGACTGAAACAAAAATGGTTGTGATGGGACTGATTTCATCATGGCTAGAAGCAAAAGGATACAGGGAGCAAGGGTGGGAGGTAAGGATGCTAGGATCCAAAGAATGTTTAACCTTTATGTCTTGCCTTTTGGTTGAATTAAGAAGAGTTGTTGTACTGCATTATGTAAACTGTGGAAACTCTGTTTGTCCAATGCCTTCCTGAGTTTCAGGACAACATCCTGCTAAAACAACCCACAAGGTTAATTCGAACTACCATCTGTCCAAAGATGCATCCTTACCTCAACAAAACTCATTTCAGTTCCCAAAGGTCAGCTATTCATTCCTTTGTTTAGATTCAGCCAAAGCCCACTGAAACTTCTTGTTGCTTTTTAAAAGCTGCTTTCATGTGACTGTGGGTCTTTAGGGCTTAGCCTTTTGGACCCTGGAAACAACTAGTAAGAGAAGGAGCTCCCACTCAAGGAAATTCCATAAGTAAATTGAACAGAAGGCACTGGCACATAGCATTGCAGAATTTCATTCTGAACAAACATAGATCTGGTAACCATCTAGTCTGGGTGGAATATGTGGGGGTTGGGGGTGGTCAGAGGACCTACCTATGTGATCACATCATCATCACAGTTTAAACCTGTTTTCAGTGCTTATGCCTGAATATTTTTTTTATTTTAGAGTATTTTTACCCCACCTTTTTCCTTGGAAAAATGACCCAAGGCAGCTTACAGTAATGAGGGATAACATACAATCCAGTTCAATTAAGACATGTTCAAGTATTGATAACAGGGAACTGAGGGACATCTTACAGCATTAAAAGACAATATTACATTAAAGCTACAAAAGAACACAAGAAGTTAAAGGAGAGTAAAGTTTCATGTAAAGTTATGAGTGATGGAAACTAACATTGAAAACATAGCGTCAATGTAAACCCATAAGGTTCTAAGTCAGTGGTGTCCAAACTTTGGCCCACCAGATGTTTTGGACCTACAAATTCCACAGTCCTTTGTCATTAGCAATACAGGCTTGGAATTCTGGGAGTTGTGGTCCAAAATATCTGGAAGACCCAAGTTTGGACATCCCTGTTCTAAGTAGTTATAAACACAAAGTCTATGTGATCCTGTAGGTTCATACAAAATATACATACAGGTAGACCATCATTCGGGGAAAGCTTTCCTGAAGAGAAAGGCCTTTGCCTGCTTCCGGAAAGGCAACACAGATGGGGCAGTCCTGGCCTCTAGTCGGCAGGAGTTCTAGAGTCTGGGCGCAGGAGCCAAGAAGGGCAGCTCAGAGCCCAACGTAGTTTGGGGGCGGGGCACGTTTGCCCTCTCGCCCCGGACATTTGGCGCGAAGATTTCACACTGATCCGGATATTTTGCCCAGGGATGGGAGCCTACATAAGGTAGCTCCCTCCCTGCCTCAGCCTCTTCTCAGCGAGATCGTAAGCCCCACTCTCCCACCCTATCAAAAGGAGAATGAGATTAGCTGGTCGCTACGGGGCCGGATGGGGATTTTTGGTGGCTACTTGGATTGGCTTTGAGTGGCCACGCTTTTTTGCCCATCCCATTCTCTTTTTTCGCGTGGGATGGGTATTATCCTTCCCACTGGTCACCACCCAGGTAGGCGGGTAGTGCAAGCGGTAATAGTATTCAGGTAGGCCCTGAGACCTACCTGAATACCATTAAGTCACCCTTAAGGTGCTAGACAGCCCTCAATTAAAGTTAATAATCATTGGTGTGTTTAGGAGTAAAATAAAGTCAGCAAGTTAATATTAGGCCAAAGCGAGGGCTGTGGCGGGATAGCAGATTCACTCACATTGGCACAATGCTGAACAGGTGGGCAGCATCTTGCCAGGGGATGAATCTCCCTGAATACATAGTGGGCCGATAGAGGATTATTTCCGCCCATTACCTGCTTGCACTATGGTATCAGGTCCCCGTAACAGGTTACAGGCATGTTAGTATATTTACGTAAATATGTTATAAATAAAGCTGTGGCCCAATTTATCCCAAAAATGAAGTTGTCTCACCTCTTTATTTCTGGGGCTTGGGGGGCAAAGCCCTTTCATGGTTTCCCACAAGCCATATCTGTGAGGGTGGTGGGATGGACAGAAATAATGTTCTCTCCTAAGCAGCTTGCATTAAAAAAAACAGGTTGGGAATGTCTTCATTACCCATAACATGTGTTATGTGCAGTGTTATTATATAACCTGTTTTTTTCTGTGCTCTTGCTTTAAATTCTGCAGTGTCTCTCTTTCTCAAATGTATATGTTACAAACTCATCAATATATGTCGAAAGAAAAAAAAAACATACAGGTAATTCATAAAGCAATCAATGACAGCAACAAACACAACAGGAAACCACAGGAATCACAACCCTTGCTATTAATACCCTATTTTATCTTTCTAAAGCACTGTATATTGTTCTTTGGTGGTGGTGGGGGGACTGAAAAACATTTGGTGGTGTTTAAATTTTCTTTGGTATCCTGCTGAGAGGTCTCATTAACAAGATCCTGTTGTTAATAGTGTCATTTCTTTCAACAGTTCTCTATTGAAGCTCAGTAGTATTAGATATTTTTGTTGTGAATTGATGATAATAGATATCTATCAAAGGAGGAAACTGTACTTATGGCCACATTCATTTTCAATATCTCTTTGGTACAGCTTTCATGAATGGGATGATGATTTTTAGGACCGGGGTTAGTAGTTATGGGACTGAAAGGCTTTCGTTTAATTAAAAGGTATTCTAAGAGATCTCTGTGTTAAAGACAAAGAGTTTTCTGAAATCTAATATTTCATTGTCCTGTTAGTGTTTCATTAGTTTCACATTTCAGCAATCCTTTTGTGTCCTGAACATCAGAAGGGTCCAAGCATATGGCAACCATGAGTTCTGGAAATGATGTGGAGTTCTCCAGATGAAGCATATGTATTACAAATGGTATAGAATATCTCTCTTTCATGTTTTATGGAATAATTTTCTCTTTTGACTAGAGAGACAAGGGGGATATTCATTGTGCTTATAGTACTAGAATGCTGGCATGAACCAAGTTACTCACACTAGTATCTGAAGCATTTGAACAAAAGGAAGGAAGGAAGGAAGGAAGGAAGGAAGGAAGGAAGGAAGGAAGGAAGGAAGGAAGGAAGGAAAAATCACCTCACCTTCCAAATTCTGTAACAAGTAGGGAAGATTCTTTTTCTAAGACCTTTCATCAGAGAGTCCAGTAGCAGGACTGTATCTCCAATACATCCCTATAGCCAACACTGTTGTATTTGCTATCTCAGTCAAATCCAACAGTGAGATCGGCTAATATTTTTATTAATAGATTCACTGATTCATTCAGGTGCATTATTTAAGAGCTCCATACAGTATGTTTGTAGGGGGAAAGCCTTAAAAACTACACTTTGGAAGTTTTTAAAAAACAGACTTAGACAATCATAAAAAAGCAAAAGCAAAATAAATAATTTGTGGCAACTTAAAGACTAACTGCTATATTTTAATGTAACATTTCATGAACAAATCTGCGTCCTTTGACAGTATTTATTCATGAAAGCTCGCATTAAAATATAGCAATTAGTCTTTAAGTTGTCGTGAGATTTAAAAATGGCTCCCGCACACCAAATCTGGTGCCTGTAGGACCTGAGGGAGCTGTTTCAGTTTGTTTCATTTCATTTTGTATGAAATTGTTTTTAAAAATTCATAAGAAATGAAATAAAACAGGGGTTGGCATGAACCAAAATGAAACAAAACATTATTTTTCTGTTTCGTGCCCATCCCTAATTGTAAATCGCTGAGAGCGCTATACAAGCAGTACTCTTTTCCTGTTGTTTGGTTCTCCAATCTGCCATTTTAATTGACCTTAAGAGTAAGTCAGTGAGTAGAACTCTGGAAACTGATCTTAGGGCCTGGGCAGTGGGAATTAAAAAAAAAAAAAACACTTTTCAGACCACAGTTTTATTCAACTGGCACTTTTCATTCCCTCCTATGATGTTATGATGTGGACAGATCTGGTGGTTATGTTGTTTTGGGTAGAGATGGGCACGACTAAAAAAAATGGTGTTTCATTTGTCGTTTGGTCGTTTAGGGGTCTGTTTCAGTTCGTTTTCATTTTCGTGACTTTTTTTGCAAAAAAGTTCATTTTCGTTTCGTTAGGTAACAAAACAAAAAAACGAAAATGAAAACGAAAAATTGCTGTTTCGTTAGCATTCTTTTTAGTTCAATGCATCCGCTGCAATGAAAACGAAAAACACGGCAAATTTGGTCGTTTCGTTTTCATTTTTGTTTTGTGTTTTTTAAAAAAATTTCATTTCATTTTTGTTGCGTAATGAAATAAAAAACGAAAACGAAAATGAAAAATTGCTCGTTTCGTGCCCATCTCTAGTTTTGGGCCATCATTCCACAGAAGGAATGGGAACTCTTTTTGGCCAAGATCACCAATGTAATTCATGTAGGGAAAAGAAAGAAGCAGGAACCAGCACTGAACACATGTTTTTTTCTCCTTCATTTTCCATTTTATTCTTAGTAACTCCTCTGGGAAAGCTTGTATAACTGGTAACTTTCTGAGGTGAATGCCATCTACTGAATATGCGTATGGCCTTCCATGTTTTTGATATCTTTTCACCCCCTGTTGTTACTTACATGCCTCAGTGGGATGCCATGCAATTTGTTTTAATTGCTCCTGCCTGTCAGTATTGTTAGATTATTTCTCTCTGTTCCAAGCTCTTCATTTTCAAATGAACGCTATTTCTGTATTATATGAATCACCTGATATCAGTCGCAAAACTACCTATTTTACAAGGGAACTTAAAATTACTGCCTGCGAAAGCGAATGCTAGTTTCTAACATTCAGGTTAGCGATAATTAACTGCATACGGTAGTCACAGCAAAAGCTGCCTGAAAAAAACGATGTACAGAGCAGAACTTTTAGTTGTCCAAAATTGACCAGAGAAAGAATGGCATCAGGCAGCGTTTTCTGCCTCCCTCTCCCACCCTGCCAAAAATGAGCCATGTCTACCATTACCACTGTGAAATGCTACTACTCTGCATTGCCTCATAAATGGCAAGTGTTTGAAATGAGGGATGCCTCAAGACTGTAGCAATGATGATCATTTTTCCAGTGAAGGATTAGGCAGCTGATCTGACACTCATTTTAAGATCATCACTAAATGAGTCTCTGAATTTGAAAATAGGTGAGTCACAGATCAGGTGATGTAGAAACAGGAAGATCTCAGTTTCAATTGGGAGAAACTGTCAACTGGATTCAGTACTTCAATGGCTAAAACACTAGGGATACCACTGCGTTTTGTGATTTCTGGCAATGGACAATTAAGTCCTGGTTGTACATTTACTGGTGGTAGCATCCTTTTTGTTATGTTGCAACTTTTATATAAGGAGTAGAGAAGGTTGTGAACTCATTTGTCCCACTTTGCCAAAGTGGCAGCCTAGGTATTGTTGCTCTCCTCCCCTGCCCCCCCGACCAGCTCAATCAGCCACTTTACCAGGCCCAGTCTCTGTGGCCTTCATCTCATCATCCAGTCTTGCCAACAGCTCAGTCTTCTCTGCCACACTCCCTTGGCTGATCCAAGAGTGGGACAGAGAATTCTGTTCTCCTGCTTGTGATAGGGAAAGCCAAGCAAACTGGCCCTGGAGAGTTGCTAGCCTGACTGAGGAGCAGCACATGTGCTGACCCCTTTACCAACTGGGCCAAACCAGTTCAGGCCCATCTCCAATAAGGAGCTGCTATCAAAGATAATACCAAAGCCTTGTCAAGCAGAAAACTAATTTATATTAATCAATTTTGGTGAAGTAAAATTACTGCTGTTTCAAAGGGGCAATGTGTTCACCACCGCAATCTGCTGATATATCTTTTTATTGTTTGAAATGCTAACTCAGGAACCCCGTCCTCCCTTCCTCCCCCCCCCCTTTCTGGGCCACATTGGATGTTAGCTGGGAATGATATACTTATGTGTGTACACATTCAATACATCTACACTGACAATATCCATGCACCTTCTGCTCCCCAAGTAAAACTACTTAATTAAATTTTTATATTTTAAGCATTTTGATTCTTTTCATTTTCATTGCTAATCCTCTATGATTAATTCTAATTTAATAATTTAAATAAATGCAATTTATTTCCTACCTTAATTCCCTCTGTGCCCCCCACCCTGTTCTACCTTTAAAGAACCATTCCTTCACCATTCACCCCAATTAGGCAATTTAAATTAATGTCATTTATTTCCCACCTTAATTTGGTCTTCCTCTGCTCCTTCATTCCACCTTTGGATAATACAAATTATTTTCTCTCTCTTTTTTCAGATTAATTCTTGTGGTTCAACTTCACATCATTGACTGTGTTACAGGACTCTTTCTGGTTCTGGTGGGTTCTCCCCTGGTGGTGACTGGGCCATTTTTAAAGGGGCCCAGCCGATGACAAGTTGTCAGGAGCTCTCTGAAAATGGCCGCGTGGCCAGCACAGAGCTCCTGCGTTGCCAATGGGGCCATTTTCAGAGGGATCCTGCTGAGCTGTCATCGGCTAGGCCCCTTTAAAAATGGCCCAGTCAGCAATGGGGAGAACCCCTGGTGGCGACTGGGCCATTTTTAAATGGGCCTAGCCGATTACAGGGAAGCGGGGTCTCTTTAAAGGGATCTTCCCCGCAGTGCATGACAGTACCGCCCACTCGGTGCTGCCATCCGCTGTGGGAAAAATGTCAAAAGAGACCCCGCTCCTCGCCTCCTCGTGCAGAGGTGGAAAGAAGGGTCTCTTTGAGGCGCTGGCTGGGAGAGCTTTTTCCCCACCCCACAGTGGCTGGGGGGAAGATTAAGCCCCTCTTTTCCCCGGCTATTTTTGGTTGTTCGGTGCAAAAGATTGTGCATTTAAAGTAGCGGCTGTTGTTGACATTGTGCAGCCGGTGGAGTGGTGGTCCTGTTGTGCCTTTGAATTGTAAGGTATGTGGTCTGCGTGTCCCTGTGGTCTCCCAATGTTGTTCTCGTGTGTAAGTGTTGGTTCTGGAGTGGGGGGATGTGTTTCGTGGTTTTGTTATTAGGATGGTGTTTCGTCATTTTTTGGAATGGGGTTTGCCACACACACCACACACACACACACACTACACACAAAACAAATAACGAATCAACAAATCAACAAAACATTTTTTTCTAAAAAATCATTTAAAACGAAACAAAACGAACTGAACCCTAAAATAAAATGAACCAAAACAAATTGCCAATTTTTTTGGTTCGTGCCCATCTCTAATAAAAATAATATAAAATATAAATATAAAAATTGGTGAGTGGAAACCTTATTAGGGTTGCAATAAACTGAGCTGATATCACTTGACAACACGTAACACACATAACACACAACGTGTCTCATAAATAAAGGGACTATTTGGCTCTCAGCCACATCCAGCATCACCAGTAGTCAGTGATGACGAGAGTTCTAATGCTTGGATCCTGACAGTTATATATATATATATATATATATATATATATATATATATATATATATATATATATATATATATATATATATATATATAGTTCTGTTCTTTTATATATATATATATATATATATATATATAGGTTCTACAAAATGTATTTTCCTCTAATGGAGAGTTTTGGTGATGAAGTAAAAATTTATTTCATATCCAGTGGGCAATTTTTATATCTATCAGCAGGCAGTATTTTTTTTTCTGGACAAAGCAAGAAAATTGTGACTTTATTTAGAAGAAATGGTTTGGCTTTCACAACACACAACCATTTTAGGTTTTTCATCTATTAAAAGTCATCTTCCTGGGAAATGCCTACTCTGGGTATGGTGTCAGTTCTATTTTATCATTGTCCCCTAGAGGGAGGCCTCATTGTCAAGTACCTGTGCTAAAAAAGAGCCACACAGAAGCACACAAAAGGTGGAGGCCTGTTCCCAAGATTGTCAACTACCTGTGCTAAAAAAGAGCCACACAGAAGCACACAAAAGGTGGAGGCCTGTTCCCAAGATGTAGAGACTTATAGTGCCTTTTTCCAGCCCAGCATTATTGTAAACTATTGTGGCCGACCTACTTACTAGAGATGGGCACGAAACGAGAGATTTTTCATTTTCGTTTTCGTTTTTTCATTTCGTTACGCAATGAAAATGAAACGAATTTTTTTTAAAAAACAAAACAAAAACGAAAATGAAATGACCAAATTTGCCGTGTTTTTCATTTTCGTTGCAGCAGATGCATTGAACTAAAAAGAATGCTAACGAAACAGCAATTTTTTTGTTTTTGTTTTCATTTTCGTTTTGTTACCTAATGAAACAAAAACAATTTTTTTTGCAAAAAAGTCACGAAAACAAAAACGAACCAAAATGGACCCCTAAACAACCAAATGACAAACGAAACACCATTTTTTGAGTCGTGGCCATCTCTACTACTTACACTTCTATTTCCTCCTCAATAAGTTATCAGCTCTGGCAAAGCTGCCAACAGGGTTGATGCTTTCCAATTTAAAACAACCAAACAAATATATCCTCCACGAAAAAAATTGTGAATCCATTTTGCTTCCTCTGCTTGCATGATGATAGATAACTTGGATGTTACAAGATGTTCAAACGAATGAATCTCTTTCTAACAAGGTGTGCATGCTGAACTAATATGATTATTTTTCCCACTCCAAGGTTAATGCTCTGCTATGAATTTGGAAGAGCTGTTAAACATTAACATGCAGGAATCAGAGAGTATAAAATGTATAATAAAAGAGCAGCAAATATTCTTTTATTAACACTTTTCAAAGAAGAATTACACTGCCTTGCCATGCATATTAACTTCCCCCCTGCTTCTTTGTAGGCAGAATGTTGTTTGTTTCTAATTTTTCCTGCTTTGATGAAACAACCCCGGGTGAGAGTTTAGTCTTAACAACTGGAAAAAAAACACACACAAAAAAAACACTGGGCACCGATCAGCAGGGTATATTTTACCTTCACAATTATATAGCCACTAGCATCTTAAAGCATCTGCTGTTGAATGCCAACATTGATGCATTCAGAATATGCAATGTATTTCTTCCAGCCCTAGCTTACAGCTATCCTTTGAGGCCTTGAGCATGGCTCCCATCTACACTGCTCAAAATAGATTTCACTGAGGTTCATTCCATTAATTGGCCAAACAACAGGCTCTCACAGGATTAGATCTCAACCATAGGTAACGTAGATTAGAGAGTGAAGCATAATACAAAGGCTAATCTAAAAGTGTAATTCGATTGCACATTTTCATTCATTTAATAGTGTCTTCTAGACAGACCTTCAGAAAACAAGACAACCAGGTAGAGTTTTCACAGGCAATGCACAGGCACTTTGAGCTGGAAAATGCATTTGCTTTTTTATGCCTCCAAAACAGCCTTTGACTTGGGCTCAGAAGGTTGGAACCCCGGGGTCACCCAAGACTCCTCTAACCAGGCAGCATCGGGCGAGAACAACCCCCAGAGGGTGCGGTCAGCCAAATGCACCCCCCAGGCCAGTCGCTGTTACTCCCCTCCCTGTGTTTACTAGCATAAATCTGGGTTATTCCCCAGAGCAGGGAGGCGTCCCCTTGCACCCACCAGGATACTGTGACCTCCTGATCGGCAGTGCCCTGGTTGTTGGGTACTTGGGGACAGATGTTAAATACTCACAGCTGCCTTCATCAGCTTCCGCCGCCAGTGTGACCAATAATTCCAGGGGACCTAACCTACTGCCCAGGCACCAGTGTGGGATAGGCAAAAAAATCCGCGCTCTCAAAGGCCAATCAGAGTGCGGGTCAAAAATTCCTATCCGGCCCCCTAAGGCGACCAGTTACACTCACACTAGTCCTTAAAGGGTGGGCGGGTGGGGAACACAAATGATGAACTGGCTATTGGAGGGGGTAGGAGCCGCCCTTTCAAAGAGCGCTCCACCCCCTCCCCTCTGGACGCTTGGTAGCATCCTGCCCATCTCGCGCCTCCTCGCGAGAGGGCAAATCGTCTCCGTTGGGCGGATAAATGCCCACGGAGTCAGAAATCTATAGCTACTGGCTCACTTTAGGTATTATGAAACATGAGATAGTCCATCAGTGTGAAATATGAAAGTCAATTCAGCCATGAATGAAAACTTAGCTGATTCTCTAATACTATTGCAAATAACAATATGGTGAAGGCAGGATCACATCAATGATGTCTGGTCATAATGGTTTTTAAAAGTATTAATTTTTTTTGATTTGAGAAAGGCATATAAAGAAATGACCTCAAAGAAGGAGAGGTGATCATGTGACTTATGAATTCTAGAAGAAGTAGGTGTTGGTACTTGGGATTGATATCCTACAGTAGAAAGACAAAAATTGAAGGAGGCAGTGCTATGGTTTTAACCGATGCACTTTTTTTATTCAGAATTTGGATAAAAATCTTCTCTATTCACATTTTACACTATTCTAAATATTACTTTGAAAACTACAAAAATCCAGAGACTTATGAGGTCTATTACAGTTACTGGTCATTAACAAGCATACTAGCTCTTGTAGTTTCAGTGTTCCCTATATTATCCTTTTTGGTAATACTAGCTCCCACTCTCGATTAGAAGCAAATGAAATAGAAGTTTGCTTTTTGTTGCCAAGGCGAGTGCCTGGAAGAAAGCTATTACTTCAGTCATACCATCCAGTACACAGTGGAGTTCTATAAAATGCATGGCTGGATCTAATCACCTTCTGAAATAGAAAACTTTCAGTTTGTCATGCATTTGGTTAACCTAAGAGGTCATGGCACCATATCTTTCAGACAGGGTATGAAAAGAGGGTGGGCACCTTTAAATAATTGCTTTTGATGTATTAATGGTTTCATTTGATCAAAACATCATTAAATCAAGGTATCCTCCTCTCTAGATGTCCATTCTTCTGTCCCCTTAGGCCACCTCTTGTTCTCTGCTTTATCATCTCTCTCAGCTTTATTATCTCTTCCTGAACTCCAAAATAGCTTCTCTATAATTACTATGGAAGTGAAGAAACTATTGACTCAGTAACAAGTCCGAGACCAATACCACACTTCATCATATATGGATGAAGCTGAGGTCAATTTGCTTCCCTAAGAATCTCCTGCAAAAATGTTGACACTGAAATATTTCCCATATAGATTCTGAATGCTCAGCTGAATCTACATTGAGCAAATATTTTGTCAGTCCATCGTGCTAGGGTTTTGAAATTATTTTATTCCCGGTTCCTAATTTCACCTAATTGGCTGTTGGCATGTTATGGTTTGAGTATTTTGCTGTGTGTTAAAGATGGCACATTAGAAGTAAAGATGGGCTCTGGATCATCCTAATGCACTAAATGAGAAAAAGCAAATTGAATAAATATTTCCAGATTCTCATCACAGTGAGTGGGTGTGGTTTTCTTTGTTGTGGTGGTTTTATGACAACTTGTCGATTTGGGCAGCTTTTTTATTTTATTTTTTTTTATTTTATTTTATTTTATTTTATTTTATTTTCTTCTTTTTTTGCAAAATTAAAGTAACAATAATTATTTTTTTTTAAAAAGTGGGTTGCTTGTGATATTGTGAGCCCTCAGCAGGATTTGCACAATGGCAGAAAGGAAAAATAAAGGTGATGCCTGGATTTTGCCTGTCTGTGTGCTCATTGTTGCCTATATCTAAGCCTTTTTAGCTGGATGAGTGCATAGAGATGACACAAGACCATCATAATTTGGGAGTATATATAGGCACAACTTTACTGATTACAACAAGGTAGTACTCTAGCTAAGCAATTGGGTCAGATAAAACTCATCCAAGGAGCCCACCTGTCCTTTGATGCTCCCGTGTTCATCCCATTGTCTTATGAAATGCACACTAATTGCTAGTTACAGGTTCCCTATGGTGTCCACCCCATTGGTATCCTGTGTCCAAATCCAAATTGTATGATCCCGAGGAGCAACGACCCCATCAGTGGCTGGGCCGTAAATTATTATCAGGTGGGGTCCCCCTGCACCCTGCGATTAACCCATGCCCCCCAATCTGGTTTACCTCCTCAGGTGTTCTTTCGTGCAGGTTCTCGCCTGCTACTTTAAAGCCTGGATCCATCCCAATGCCTGTAAAACCGCCCCTCCCTTCAGCGTCGTGACATGCATGCATTTGTTTGTACATAACTACATACTAATCAGTACCATCTACTATATGAAAAGGGAGGTGGGTGAGCCGAGGATGCTTCGACTCCTTGTGGAAAAGGGCAGATTGTTCCTCCACTCCCCCTTTATAAATCCTTTGGGCTGGCCCCTTCTAAGTGTGTCATGATCTCCAAGGGGTCAGCCAAACCTGGGTGCCTGCTTCCATGCTCAGCATGCCCTGATTGGTCAGCCCCCTGCCCTGGCTCTGATCCAGACCTGGCTTCCCTCCACATGGAGGTCACCATTATCATTTTGTTCTCAGCTGGCTGCTCCAGCAACAATCTCTAGACCCAGTAAGTCAGGCCCCTTACTTGTGTGCACACACACAGAGCATTATGCTAGAGGCAAGACTTCTTCTAAGGACTGGAAGATTCTTGAGAGCCAGAATGCTTCCTCAGCCACAAAAAGTATGTAGGCTATATTTATTCACATTTCAAACCAGAACAAATGAAGCTGCTTTAAAGTGAATTAGATCCACAGAGCCTTCTATCCCAGCATTTTCAAACCACCACTGATCCCCTGAGTATTCCAGCAAAGGTATACAGGTATCAAGCACTAGTACCAATGGAAATGCTGGCAGAGGGAAGAAGTGGTAGGAACTATTTATTGTAACTGCTATCTTTCTTCCGTAAAAGAGTAACTTCACAGAACTAGTCAGTTCTGCAGGAACAAGTCAAATAATTATTTACTTAACCTTTCTACTAAACTGCTAAATTCACCAACCTACAGTGAATAGAGGGATTACCTGTTGTATATGGAGGTTACATCTCACAGAGGTTTCTAGCAAAACCCCCAGATTCCATCCTTTACATATTCAAGAACTTTAGGTAGCAAGTGAAAGAATATTCCTCTGCCTTAGACCCGATGACACTGTGACGGTCAATTTTATATCATTGTTCATATACAGTATTAATAGAGTAATGTATAGGATTCTGGGCACTGTTGTTGATATTCTTGAGAAAGCATTGGTTGATGGAGCATATTTGGTGCCAGAGGTTTATGATCTATCCTTGGTGATAGATGATGACTTTCCACCATTCTTTTGCAATAAGCAGGGTTCTTACTAGAATACTATCCATGCCAGGAAGAAAATCTGATTCCAGCACATATAATAACCCTTCTCGATCCAGACATTATGATGAGAGCCATTTTTTTTTAAAAAAAACTGTTCTCTTATGGAGCTAACTTTATACAGTGGTACCTTGTATAAAGGAATTAATTCGTTCCAAATGAAATTATGTTAAGCAAATTTTCCTTTATACAAATCCCCATAGAAATGCATTGAAAATGGAGTAATCCCATTTTTATGTTGTACAAATTTTCCCTATAGGCAATTATGAAGCAAATTTTCCCTATCTCCGGAATTTTTTATGTTGTACAGATTTTATGTTATACAAACTGTTTGTTATACAAGGGTCCACTCTACTATTATAATATTTATAGTGCCAAATGTAATTTGCTTTTCTATATTTTCATAAAGAATTTTACTAATCTGATATTAGAGACACACTCTGAGGATATAAGAGTTTTCTTTTTCTCGTTGGGTGAGATACATTTGATAGGGACTGAGAAAAAATGTATAAATAAAACTTGTGGATTTTTTGTGCATTTGACTTATCTAATCAATTGATATGTTAACTTAGGTTCTTCCAGTTTCACTCCATGGCCTATTAACTAACTTCCAAGTAAACCAATTTTCTGTGTGACCAAGCGTTAGACATTCCTGAGGTTCCAGCCATTTTAAGAGGTGGGTGGCTCTTTTCTTCCACATTATAAACCTATAATTCTCTGCTGTCCCTTCAAGATTTGCATGCATTCTGATATTAGCAAATGGGGAAGATGGGGTGTTATCCAAACACTGGAATGGTTGAACAAAATATTGGGGTTTTTACATTGACACAGTCTTTTGTGAGTGCATAAAAGAACAGGCAAGTTCACACTTATGTCTCTGTACTCCATGCTTCTCCACATGTCTTATGGAAGGCTTTATGTTAGTGGCCTCAAATGCTTTTGATGTTGCCTGTTACTGGGCAAAAATGATCTGATTTATTTATTCACTGTACTGTGGTGCCTCTTACACCAAAAAGAATGTATATGTGCAGTTGAGTGCATTGATGAAACACCATATGAGAAATATACACCTAAATTATTTTGTGCAATTGCACATGCTTTTCCCATGTGTTGGTTTCTTCTTCCTCCGCTTTAAGACCTTCCAAGCTTTTCTTTTCTTCTGGAAGTACTAAGCATCAAAATGTTTCATTCCACTTTTAAGACCTCAGTTTTTGCTTTCATCCTTTCATTTCATTACATTTCCCTCTCCACGTTATGCTACCTAAATCCTGCTACTTCACCTTGATACATGGCAAGTCCTACCTTGGCAAAATTTGACAAAATAACTTTTGATTGCCCTTTAATACATTTTTATCACTACACACATGGTATATAAACAGTAAAGGAATGAAAGATGCAAAAAGCTTTTCCTGTGACATCACTACTCATCCAAATAGCTTTGTCGGTATGAGGAAAATTAGTGAGAGGCTTCCAGTTTATAGTTTGCCTTGGTTTCATACCAGCCTGATCTAAATCAGCTCATTAGGTGGACAGTGGCCTGAATAGGCTTGACAGGTATACATTCAGGCCACTGGCCACCTAACAAGCCTATTCAGGCCACTGGCCACGTAATGAACCTATTCAGAACAGGGTGGCATGAAATAAAGGTGAACTATAAAGTAGAAACCTCTCACGAACTTTCTTCAGACAGACAAAGCTATTTGGATGAGCAGTGAAACATTTCAGTTTCAAAAGAAAAGAAGCCCAGTTGCCATCACTCAACTTCTGGATAACCTCCCCTGGATGACTGGGAATTTTCACAGACATGCAAAATGATATATACATGTTTGTTAAACTCATAAACTGCAATTTAAAAAATCCTACCAGGCACTTATTGGGATAGAGAATAATCATTAAAACTTATTAGATATGGGCATGAATTAATTTGGCCCATTTTTTATGTATACGGCCATGTGACACCATAGGTGTTGGTGTGTTTCCTTCCATCACCCCCTATTCAAACAGTCCACTCATGATCATATGAGGAGGAGGGACAGGGGTTCTCCCTGTGCACTGGTTAATGACTGGCTGCTGAAGGAGGCAGGGAAGGGCAGCCTGAGCTCCTATCTGGGCTGGCATGCCCTGTCAAAGGAGGACCCAGGCAGCATGCAACAGAGGGTGAGTAGGCCAGCCAGCTGGGGTGGGGTGTGGGAGGAAATGTATGGTGCTTGTAGAGCCATGGGGCCATCTCTAAACCTGGTCATTGACATATGCAGAATTGCAGTGCTCTGGGACAAGAAATAATCCCAAAAAAGCTTAGTTTGCTTCAGAAACAAGCTCGTGATTTGAACATCAGAATCATATGAGAAATCAAGATCAGGGGCATCTTTATATTTACATCTCTATGAGCCTTGTGGCTAAACTGCTGCACTATGGCTATAACTGTGCTCTCAACCTGAGGTTCAATCCCATGTAGCCTGCTCATGGTTGACTCAGACTTCCATCCTTTTAAGGTCAGTAAAATGAGTACCCAGATTGCTGGGAGTGTGTGTTGGGGGATGTGTTTCCTGCATAAATAAATTTTAAACCACCTAGAGAGTGCTTTAAGAACTATATGGCAGTATATAAGTGGAACACTTTCTGCTTTTTTTAGATGATCTTTCAGATTCTCCCTTCTCCTCCTCTAAATATAATAGATCCTTATGCCACTGGCTAGCAGAAGTTCTAGCTCTATGATTAGAGGTAAATGAGTTAAGGATCAGTTTTAATATACACTCCTATTTTCTAACCCTGCTTTCAGCCCTACCATGGAATGAACTTGTTGACAACCAGATTATATCAGTTGTGGCTGATGCAAGCAAGCAAACATTTAGTAAGGCGCTATTTTATAAACCATTTTATCAAATCTCTTGCCATTTTTAGCTTCATTTTAGCTTCACTTTAGTTTTTGTTGTTGATTTATGTATATTTTATTTTATTTTGTACCTTGTATTTTGGTTTTTAAAATGTATTCCTTTGTTTGTTGTTACATGTTGTAAACCGCCCAGAGTAGCCCTTGGTCTAGATGGGTGGTATAAAAGTCAAATAAAATAAATAAAATAAATAAATAAATAAAAGGAGATATTTTATGCACTGGCTGGGACAAAAGGGGGATCCAATGGCAAAAAACAGTTGATTTATCATGAAAACTTTTCTCCAGCCATTTTTCTCTGTTAAAAATATTCTACAAATAAATACTGGTTGAAGTTTAGGTTATACAGCATTGTTTAAAACTTGTCAAAATTGTAGATTGCAAAGACCAGAGTTGGCAAACCTATGGCATGGAGCCATTTCTGTGGGCACCTGACATCGCCCCTTCACAGCCACCTGTATTCAGGAAAAATTGCTGTATTAGCACTTTTTTTAAAAAAATGGATTTTGAATCACAGTTTGGGCACTTGATCTCTAAAAGTTTCACCACCACTGGCCTAGACTGCAGTTTTAGTCTGTTGATCTAGTCTTAACCTATATAATCCTAAATGCCTTGTGTCCAAGCTGTCTCAAAATATCTGTGAAGATTCTCAGTCATCCAGGTGAGTTTATCTGGAAGTAGAGTCATGGCAACTGGACTTCTTTTCTTGAGAGAATGAAACATTTCACTGCTCTTCCTAACAGCTTCTTCAGTATGAGGAAAGCTCAGGACTCACATCTAGCTTTCCTCAGACTGATGAAGCTGTTTGGATGAGCAGCAAAATGTTTCAATCTCTCAAGAAAAGAAGTCCAGTTGCTATGACTCTACTTCCAGATAAGCTGTGTCAAAGATCATGTCTCCCATTATGAGCTTCCCCAGGTCTTAAAATCATCAGGAAGGGCCTTTCTCTTGGTCCCATCTCATTCACAGGTGTGTTTTGTGGGAACACAAGAGAGGGCCTTCTCCAGTTCTGCCCCCATGCTCTAGATATTCCTCCTATTGAAGGCCAGGCTGGCCCCATCTTTGCTGTCCTTCTGCAGTCAGGCAAAGACTGTTCCCTGCAACCAACCTTTCACTTAATTTCTGGATTCCTGTGTAGAGATATTACACAAATTATTGTGCTTTACTGCACTGAATGTTTAATGTTGCTTCTGCTTGTCATCTTTTAGTGTGATACTTGTTTCATCCTTTTAAATATTTGTATACTTATTGTTTTTTGGGTTTCATATTCACTTTGAATTCTGTAAGCTGCCTTGCCTCCTTCCTAAGAAAAAGACAGCATGGAAATGTTTTAGATAAATAAAAAGTAAACATCCTGGTGCATAAGATCAACTCAGTGACACTATTCCAGATGATGGTAGATAAGCTTATGTCCAAATATTCACCCTCAGATACATGTGTACTCTTTCTCCTTGAGTAGTCCTTTATGTGTGGTACATTAGTATTAAAAGACACAGAAAAAAGTAGAGAACAATGGTTACATTTTATCTCTGAAAATATGTATCCCCACCTAACTGTTAAGGTTAATGTGATGGTATCAGGTTTCTCCAGAAAATAATGTCAAAGCAATGAGATCCTTCACCCCTCCTTTACCTAATTGGTTTCAGATAAACATTGTTCACATTCTAATGCAAGTATGAAAGGGATTACTGAAAGGCAAAGCTCTGTTTCCTCATACCAGGCACAACACATACATCAGTTACGCAAGATTGATGTGACAATCACAAAGCAGAGCAAGTATCATTTGCCTAATATTTTCCAGTAATTTGACATATTAGGTTAGTTAGTTTAAATTAGTCTCATATTTGGCTTCATGTATTTCAGAAAAAGGAAGAATGACAGCCACCCAGGCCAGGGAGTGACTACCTTATACAAACTATGTACTGTTTGCAATGAGACAAGAAACTTCTTCATGTGATTGTCATCTGAAGGGAGTTTCACCTACCTGCTTAATGTGCTTATGTTAGTGTGGGTGTGAGTGATTAGTTAAACAGGAAATAAGCACATGATACAATGCTTCTGCATATGTTTTCTCCTTGCAGACTTTGGCGAATGTGTGATTTAAGTATATAAATCTATCTTCCTTTCATCTTGATAGTTTTGAGATGAGACTACTGTAATGGTCTCTACTTGGGGCTGCCTATGAGACTGACGTGGAAGGTTCAACAGGTCCAGAATATGGCAGCCATATTAGAACTGGGGTGGAAAGGTACCAACATATTTCACCCACTCTGGCCACATTGCAATGGTTACCAATTTGCTTCTCTGCCATCTTCAAGGTAGGAACTTTAGCATATAAAGCCCTGGGAGCTGGTTACCTGGCAGAACACCATCTTCTGATGAGATGAGCCCATAGTACCAATTGCTCCCAAGCTGGGAAGTTGAGCCTAAAAGAGATTCAGAAAAAAAACACTAAAAATTGTGTATTCTTGGTGGTTGCTCCTTCCCTGTGGAACAATTTGCCACCTGAAATCTGTCTGGCCCCTTCACTGGATACATTCAAATGGTCTTTTAAAACTTGGCTCTATAAGAAGATCTTCCCAGAGCTGAAAACATGGTTAATGTCTAGCCAAAATCGTCAGTCCCACCACCTTATTTTTAATGTGCTGTTTTCAATGCATACATTTATATAATTCAATTTGCTTTATGTAATGTTAGATTGTGATTATTTAGTTTTAATTGAATTTATAGTTCACTTGTGTCTTTAACTGTCTTTAATTCTTGTAAATCTGACCATGCTGCCAGATGGGTGGTATATGTAACGGATGGGGCATGGGTGGCAGCTAGGATATCAGCAAGGAGGTCAGAACCAGGGTGTCCCCAGAAGCCAAAAGCATGGTCAGCCAGTCTGAGTTCAAGAGTCACAGAGAGGGTCATCAACCAGTCCAAGATCAAGTGTCGCACACAAACACAGTCCAACAGGGAGAGGGATGCCAAACTGATAGGCCTACAGAGTAGAAGAGTTCCAGGAAGGATTAAGGTAAAAGGGCCAAAGGTTCAGGAGTCCAAAGTCTTGCTTTGGTGAGGCAAGGAACAGGGAGTGCCTGCTGATAGCTTTATGCTGGGAGCAGGCTCACCAGCTGCACTCTCTGATTGCCTCAGCCTGAGAGGGGCCTAATTCTGCAAGGAGACTCCACATTTGCTGAGTCATGTGGCCTCAGTTATGATAGTATATGAATGAATGAATGAATGAATGAATGAATGAATGAATGAATAATCACAGTTAAGGATGAGGAATATCTAAATTATTATTTTCACTCTTCACAGTTCTTGAAAAAGACTGAGAATATTTTTCATGCAAACTCAGCAGACAAAACAAACATTGCTTTTGCAAATAACAACAATTTCTTTGGCAATAAGATGGACTTCTTAGGGTTAATTATGTTGGAGAGTCTGTTTCTGCCTTTTCTGAAATGATCAGCCACTTGTTTTGTGCTTACTCCAGGTGTGAGTATTGGTGAGCATGCATGCACATGCACTTTTCTTCTCAGAGAAGAAGAATCTTATTTTGGCACAGAGATATTTGCACAAATACCAAGACCTTCATGACACAAAAATAGTGACGTTATCATGCTCTCATATATAGGTGAAGAATCTTTAAAGAGCCTGGGAAAAATATTGAAATTATAGAGATGTCTTATACTTTGTTTGAGGACAGCAAAAACATTTAAGTGAGTATCCTGTATTTCTTAGGGTGCCCATACAGGGATTAGGAAAAAAAAACATGTAATCCTTCTATCACATCATAAAGAACTGAAGCTGTCCCTCATTACACTGCAATCTTAATGGGACTTCACAAACATATTACTTATATTTAATTACTTACCACAGTATAGAAAGTGAGAGGAAAGGGAATACAGAGATAGAGGCAGAAAGGTTTTGAGAATATTTGGAAAAATATTTATAATCTTTATAGGAACTGTTATTCCTCTTATAAAGAAATATCAAAGAGTCTAGCAGAGGAAACAGAATGTCTATATTTAATAGCAGATGATAAAATAAGATGCAAGAAGCAATCAAACAGAATAATCCTAATAGTGTTTTCTAATTTTGCTGTAGAAATGATCTCTGATTTTCTTCAAGTGACTGAAATATATAAACACCACCAATCCTATGTAAAATTAAAAGGTTAAAAATTAAAGATGGGCACGAACCGAAAAAATGGCAATTCGTTTTGGTTCAGTTCATTTTAAGGTTCAGTTAGTTTCATTTTGTTTTTAACAAAAATAATTGAAATATTTGTTTCATTGGTTTGTTTTGATTTGTTATTCATTTTTATTTTATTTTATTTTATTTTAACTTCAGACCATGTGGCCTGTGTTACAGCTGTAGCAGAGGCCAGTCAGTTTTTTTTTTTAAAAAAAAACTTTTGCTGGCCTGTGGGCTGGTTCCGTGGCCCATGGGCTGGTTCAGTGACTCAGGGGCCAGGGCCAGTGCTTATGGGCTGATACTGGGCCAGTGCACTGGGTCATTTTTTTGTTTGCTTTTTTTTGCCAGCCCACGGGCCACTGCTTGCGGGCTGGTACAGGTCCCACATGCCAAATTGGTTTGGGGGGGGGAGTTGGGCTGGCCCATGGGCCGGTTCGGTGACCCGCACACCAGATCTTTTTTATTAATACTATTTTATTGTTTTTTCTTAACTGCCGACCACAGCCACCTACCAGCTGTAGCATGGCCGGTCAGCTTTTATTTTCTGGATGCTCCCTCCCTGCAGCCAGGAGGACCCAAAAGACCAGGAAGGACCGTCCAGGACCAGCAGCAGAACCAGGTAGAAGACAGCGGCAAATGAAATGAACCAAAACAAAATGGAAATTTCCATTTTGTTTCATTCCGTTTCTCTTAGAGGGGGCAGTTTGTTATTTGTTTTGTTACGTAACAAAACAAATAACGAATAATGAAACAAACCAAAAGTTCATTTCATGCCCACTTATCTATCATGTAAAGAACATAGGCAGGGAAGGGAAATAAATTCACTTGTTTTCCCCCTTCAGCTAATTGGTGCTGAACCATGTGAAGCCTGATACAAAATTCTACATCAGACTTAGGTAAATCTGAGTGGCTTTTATGGTTCCAGGAATTTGCACAAGAGATGAGGATTCACCCAAAACACAACAAATCCAAATCTAAACTCTCCCCCTCCCCAAGCTTCACTCGTATCTGACAACATTATTAAAAGAGACATCATTAACACAAATTGACGCATTGCTTCCGAAGCTGCCTACCTACAGGTAAATGTCATAGGAAAAAGAGACAGCAGGGGTGCAGTTTTTGCAATGGACAGCTCTAGCTTAGAATTCTAGCAACTATAAATGACTGGGAGAACTGATGAGAAGAAGAAGCACAGTGGAGAGAAAATATAATCACAGGAACAAAATGGGAGTGGATATCATAAAGCTCAGGGCCATTTTTTGCAGTCCAGGACACACAAAATATTTTCTTCAGTCTTGTTTTTTTTTTTATCGATTTCAAAAACCAAGATTTGGGTATGGAAAGAAGACCAAACAGGCTGTTAGGCAAACCAGTAGTTTGTAGACATCAAGAGAGAAACGGAAAAAATGGTGGTAGTTCCTGGAGGTGGGGGAAGGGGACAGGGGGAAATTCGCTGTGAAACATATTATACACTAAAATGTATACAACAGGAAATAAACAACAAGAAAATGGACCTTTTGTTGTTTGATCTCACAATGGCATTTGAAAATAAAAATAACCATTCTTGTCAGAATATTATAAATTCCTTAAAGGCAATTTCTGTTACTGACAGAGACTGAGAGATTGGTTTCAACTGAGTATAGGATCACTGGATTGATTCTGCACCCAAAGGCAATATATATCCATAATGGTGTTCAATTGCTGGCAGTAAAGTGTCAAGAGGATGGTATAGAACACAGTGCATGCCATGATTTCCTGGTAACTGTCTTTCCCCCTTCAAAAGTTACATTTTAGAGACCTTGCTTATTTTTGACTGTTTAAGCATGTGAGAGGATCCATTCCATCTGTGGAAGTGAATTCCTTGATCCACTCCAGTGAGAGCTATTTACAAATAACCAGATATCAGATCATGATGTTTCATTGGTTCTCTCTTTCCACAGATGAAAAATTTTGCAAGAACTTTCACTGAACCCTTCCAATACCAATTCCTTCCCCCAACCTATAAGCATGAACTGAGTAGGTCACAACACACACACACATGCAAGAGATAATGCTAATTGAACCATATAGCAGATGTTTTGCTTTATTGCAAGCCCAGAATCAATCAGAATCCCACATAAAGAAAAATACGGAGCCTGTTCTTTCCCTGCATTTATTCCTCCTTAGTTGGTGCCAATTACTCTTCATCTAAAGTATGCAAATTTAGCATTCCCCTGTGCAGAATTTATTACAGAACATATTTTCCCCTTATATCGTTGTTGGTTTAACAGAGCATGTCATGTGCAAAGAAAACAGGAAACAATAGACCCAGAATAATATAAGGTATAAGCCATGCATTCTTACAGTTAATTTTATAAAATACAGTGTATGATAGAGATGGGCACAAAACAAAACAAAAATGATGTTTTGTCATTTTGTTATGTAACGAATTACTTTGTTACATAATAGGATGTGTTTTGTCATGAAATGAAACAAAATGCCATTTTTCCCTCTAGAAGCAAAACAATTTGTCCTAGAGTAAATGGCAGGGGAACTTCCTCAAGCTCTATGCTGTAAGCACCCCAATTTTGGAGAGGATTGGGGGCCAGGGGGCTGAGTTATTAAGCTCCAAAGATGGGTCCTGGTATTTAAATGAAATAATGTGTACAGCACACACCACTATTATTACCCCTATTATTGGCAGCACGTATTGTATGCTTTCTTTCACTTAACTACCTGGACCCCCTTTGATGCTTAATATCTCAGCCCCTGACCCCCAAACATCTCCAAATTTGGGGGACCTACAGGGAAGAGCTTGAGAAAACTCCCCTGTCACTTTGGTGCCTCTAGGACCAAGGGGAGCATAGCATTTTGTTTTGTTTTGTAATAAAACTACTTTGACAATTCATTACAAACAAATCCAAATGAGACTTTAAAAAAAGAGAAACAAAACAAAACACTATATTTCTGTTTCATGCTCATCTCTATTCTCCACCTTTGAACCCAACCCAATCTCAAATGCATAATAGTGCCCCAAACTGGAACTCTTTGGTGCCAGCAACACAGAAGAGATGGCCTACAGCAAGATGAAAGACAACAGGAAGCTATAGTTACAGGTATGTTTCCTCTGTAGGATTAACTGGCTGTGATGCTGCTCTCACAAGATGGGATGGGAAACTTGTCAAAAGAGAGGGGCATGAAATGAATTTTTAATTTGTTTCATTATTCGTTATTCATTTCATTCGCTAACAAAACGGATAACAAACCAACCCATCAAAGGAAAACAAAACGAAATGAAACAGAAATTTCTGTTTCGTTCTCTTCATTTTTCGTTTGGGGACATGTCACTTACCTTCCCGCTGCACCGGTCCCTTTTATTTGGTGGCACTGGAAATTAAAAAATAATTTAAAAATGGCACCGCCCCAGCCTCCCAGGGAAGCAAGCACCTCTCAGCTGTGAAGGGGAAAAAAAACCCAAGTCCAGCATCGGTGCTGCATGGTCGGCACCGTAAAATGTAAAAATAAATAAATAAATAAACAAAGCTCAAAAAGCACCAATTCGACCCCAGGGGCGGTGCGGTAAGTGCTGTAAATTTAAAAAAATATATAAAAATAAAAGGTGTGCCCCGGCTGTGGGGCAGCAAGCTTGAGAGGCACTGGCACCAAGCCAGCACCTCTCGGCTGTGAAGGGGGGGGGGAAGCACCAGCATCAGGGACTTAAAAAAAAAACCCAAGCACTGACCCAGCCCGAGAGCCACATGGTCAGTATCATAAATTAAAGAAAAAAATAAATAAAATAAAAACAGTGCCAACCCGGCCCCTGGGGGCCATGTGGTTGGTGCTGGCACCAAGCCAGTGCCTCTCAGCTGTGGGGGGGGAAGTCCCTAGAAAAATAAAATTAAAAAGTGCCGACCCAGCCTGGGAGTGGCGCAGAAACAAAAAGGTTTTAAAAAGTAAAAAAACCAAAACACCCAACAATGAAATGAAACCAAATATGAAACATTTTTTTAAAAAAAAAACACATTCATTTTGTATTATGGGGGAAAAGAATAATGAAACAAAATGCCATTTTGGTGTTTTGTGCCCATCTCTGCTTGTCAATGATAGTGACATCTCCCCACTACCTCGTCTTCTTTGAAAAAACTCAAAATCTAGTTAATACAGAAACTCTCTCAGCAATGACACTAAGAATTATGGTGGAATACAGTACATTTTGTTTTTAAGGAGGAAATTAGTCAGTGTTCTCAGCAACTAAAGTAGAAAGCTCTGTGACAAAACTGTTTCCCTCACAATGCAAAAACACCCTCTGCCTCAATGATAAATGGGCTCAGAACGTTTTGGTTCCCAGGAATAGTTTGGATTACAAAAAGAAAAAAAAATCTGAAGATGTGCTCTAGCACTAAACTAATACATTAATTTAAAGATTCAGTGTTCAACTTGTTTATTTTTTTAAATCTCAGGTATACTCAGAGCACAGAACACAGGGATGTGTGTTCCCACAGGGGAAACAAACATCCTGCCTCAAGTGCATATATCACCATAATACCACACACAAATAAACACCTCCATCCTTGTGTGGAATAAAAATTCATTGCATGGAGAAAAGTCCATTTGAATGGTTCCAACATGAAAAAGGTAGAGTTCCCAAGGGTAGAAAAGGTAGTGATTTGAACTGATCTTTGTGTTGTGTGATTATTGGGTGTGTGTGTGAAATAATTCATTTTTAACAGGAACAAATCCTGTAGCAATTGTCCGTTTAGCCACAGCCTTAGTTTATTTCAATTTGTTTCAGTTTGCAATTTGTTAGCTTGGGAACTAAGTAAACACTTCTTAGATGACATTTTTCTTTAAAATAAAGATGCCTACTTTCTGCAGCGTAATATCCCAGTTTGCAGATCCCACCCCCGATACGCTCCACTACCCAATTTAACAGTGCATCAACATACCACTAGAGGTTTGTGTGGGAGACAAAATGGTGAACAAAGTTGTAGCCCTCACCTTCTTGGAAAAATATAAGAAAGTAGAAGCTGCTGTTGATGTAACTGCTGTATGTGTCTCTTTGTGAATAGTAATGAATGCAAGAGGGTATCCTGTAGACCGTCTTGACTGCCGTTGTGGATATTCAGGCTGCCATTTTTATGTAACATTTGACATCCTTTTCATGCTAGCACCACAGGCACAGTATTATGCAGCAATATTATGCCATTTCCTGGTATTTTGAATTGTGGACACAGAAGTACAATATTCCACATTCATAAACTGGAGGTGTTTTAAAGAATTGAATTACTATTCTAAAAGGATCAATCAGGCAAGCCTCCTTACTGTGCATGTATTTGAAATTAAACTTAAAGGGCCTAATCATGGTCCCACATCTATATGGGATGAGCAGCTCAGCCTTTTCTGAACTGTGCTACTATAGTACATGTATTTAACACATTAAATACATTCCACATCTATAAAGGATATGCTGTTTTAAAAAATGAAAAGAATTGTTTAACTGCACAACTAAATAGTATTTAAGATGCAATTTGACACATGTTCTCTCTCCTGATCAAAAATATAAAATGCATCTTGGTTTTTTTAAAAAATTGAACTCATAACTGCACGAGAACATTCAGGGAAGTAAACCCTGCAGACAACAGTCCAAATCTACAGTATTGCTTTATAAGCAAGCACGATCTCTTTAGGAGTGGTGGCTTTTTCTTGTACACACTTTATTTGAAAAGCTAAAGTACACACTTTATTTGAAAAGCTAAAGTACACACTTTATTTGAAAAGCTAAAGTACACACTTTATTTGAAAAGTGCAGACCAGGTCAAATTGGATCAGCATTCCCAATCACCTGATTGCTTAAGCAAGCCTAAAACATCTTATATCTTGACTCTGATTCGAATATCATACTTGAAAATGATTAAGGACTGGTTTTCTCATCTATATTTATCCTCAAGTGACACCTTAAAGTTTCTAGATGATGCCAGATGTTCTTCGAGAGGTACAAAAAGACACCGTTAGGAAAGATTTCTCACTTTGCTATGGTAATGTATATGGATACATCAAAGCTTCACTGTTGACAAGATTCTAATTGAGACTGGTTGTCTTGGCATGGAAAAACAGCTTGTTGGGGATTTATAAAGCTCTTGAGAGAGCTTGGTTACAACATGATGCCATGATGCCAAATGGGTTATTTTGTTTTGGGAATTACTATTTTTTTTGGGGGGGGAGAGATGGAATTAGAAAATGCGATCTGCATAAAATTGCTGTTTCTGTATGAAACTGGTGTTTTTCTTTCCTTTGTGAAGATAAAACACAGAAACACAGAGAGCAAGTGTAGAAACATCGGCCAATGGATCAAAAACATAAGCAAACAATTCAATGTTGTTACTTTACTAGTTCAAGGCAACAAGACAGTAATAAATTTTTATTCCTGTTTTGTACATTTGTGTGTTTGTTTCTGTGCCCTCAAGTTGGAGCCAACTTACAGTGACCCTGACAGGGCTTTCAAGATAAGTAAGACCATTTCATTTGAGATAGATTGTTTCAATAAAGGAAGACATGACTTTGAGGTTGCAGAACTTGCAAACGGCTGAATCCAGAAAGATGGAGAACCTCATCCCTAGAGGTTCCTCACATGAATTAGGGGACATTCTTCCAAGACTAAATAGTGTAGACCTCCCACTTAGGGATCAAGTTCAAAACTTGGTTCTACTCCTGGGCCTGGTTCTATCCTGGGATTCCCAGATTGCAGCCAAGTCAAGAGCTGTCTTTAATTAACTGAGTCTTGTTATCTTTTCCCACCCCTAACCAGGGCCGGCACATCCATTAAGGTGAACTAGGCAGTTGCCTAGGGTGCCAAAATGGAGAGGGGGTACAGGGCAATCTGCTGTCCCCCCTGCCGCTGCCCTGCCGCTGGCCACTATGGCACTGGGGGGGGGCTCTCAACACTCGGCTTCCACGGAGGACCCCCGCTCCAGATTTGCGGAGGCATGAAAAAACTTCCTTCCCCACTTGAGTCACACACAAATCTCCCCCGCCCCAACCCAAGCACATACCCCAGGTATTTCGTAGGGTGAAGAGGAGCTCCCTTGGGCTCAGCCCCATGTTCTCTCGCCTGCCCTTCTCTCTGCCCTTCCAGGCTCAAGAAGCCCCCCTCCCCCATCCGAGCAAAGGCTACCAGTGACCATCTATCTGCTCTGCGCTCCTGGTCCAGGCAGGGAAACTGGAGTCATGGAGGTGGGTGCAGGTTCACCGAGCCCTGCTCCGCGGTGGTCAGCCCCACAGATTAACCTGGCTGCCCCCTGACTGAGGCTGGGAGGGTCCGCTTGTGGTGGGCAGCCTTTCGTGCCAGCTTCTTCCGAAGCTTCCCCTTCTCCGGCGCCCCTCTTGTGGGACGCGGAGGGTGCCTCTGAGTGCACACAGAGCGCCTTCGGCATCCCCATCACAGCCTGGGCTCCCATCTCCGAGCTGGCAGCCATTCCGGGAGAAAGGGGCCACCTGCACCGCAACCATTGGCCATGAGCCCCGCCCAGCCCCGGGGGGGCTCCTTTCCATTCCCTCCCAGTGCCTCCCGCTTGCCCTTTCCTGGGGAGGAAGTTTGGGGCCAGGAAGCGCTTGGGCGGCTGCCGGGCTTGGGTTTCTACCACGATCAATATGGCTCCGGTGATGGGACCTGCCATGGCTGCCCGGGTAGGAGTGGCACTGGGGCAGCTGGCTGGTGGGCCTGGCCACCCCCTCCACCCCGAGGCACTCGGAACAAAGCCAGCCGCTGCTGGGCCCTCCTGCCGGCCAGCCGGCTCTGGGGCTCCAGCAGGAGGTGAGCGGGGGGATTCCTAGTGCGGTCCCACCCAAGCCCCCTGCCCCAGGCCAAGTAGCGCACCCCACTCCCTCCCCCCACCCCCACGGCCACCTCCGCCCGACCACTTGCAGCCGCCCAGGGAAAGAGGAAAGGAGGGAGGCGATGGGAGGGGCGGCAGGCATGGAGGGGGTGAGCCAGGGAGGGGTGCCTTACCTGGCACCTGCGTGGGGGTCCGCCGCCCACCCGCTGCCATGCCACACCGCCGCCGCCCGCCCACCGCCACGCCTGCCCGCCGCCGCCACCCACCGCCCACTACTGCACCCCTCCGCCGCCGCCGCCTGCCACCGCTGCCTGCCCCACCCCCCCGCCCCTCACCTAGGGTGCAAAAAAACCTAGCACTGGCCCTGCCCCTAACTAGGTGGGGAAAATCTCAGGATATTTGTGCATGGATTGTTGATTTCCAGGGTTGACTACTTTAGCAGTCTCTACATGGGGCTTCTCTTGAATTTGACCTGGAGACTGCAACTAGTTTAAAGGGCAGCTGCCAGGCTGGTGGCAGATATGAGCACATTTGATCCCAAATTCCTGGCTTGGTTGTGCAGGTTAGTTGTGATGTCTTGGGTCAATTTTGAGGAATTGATGCTCACTTATAAAGTCCTCCTTGGATGAGGAGCTCATTACTTGTTGGAGCACCTTTTCTCAAGATCATACCACCAATCCTCTCAGACAATGTTCCACCAAATAATCATGCTGAAGGAGGCCAGAAAATCTATGACAAGAAATAAGGCCTTTATGGTAGTGGCACCAGATCTTTGGAGCCAGTTCCATTCAACTAGAGAGCAGACAGAGCTCCTAGTTCTGTAAGCCCCTTGCCCTCTGAAGATGCCAGCCACATAGTCTGGTGAAACATCAGGAAGAAAAACTTCCATAATATGGCCAAATAGCCCAAAAAACTCACAACATCTATCAGGCCTGTAGTTATTGATCCTATCTGCCACCATATTGAGTTTCTTGGAGATGGGTTTAATTATTATTTCCTTGAGGAGCTGGGGAACCCTGCCTTCAAGGAAGGACCCATTACAGTTTTAGTCCATTCTGTTGTTGTTGTTGTTGACCTGGCAGCTTTTATCAGACAGGCTGGGCAATGTTTTAGGGTTTTGTGGTGGTTTGACAATAGTCAAGAGCTCTGTCCACCTCTGTTGACATCACAGGCTAAAAGTGTGTCAAGCTAACTGGACAAGATGATGCATTTGATGTCTCAGTTCGATCTACATTCTGGCAGATGGTCTCCACTTTAGATTTAAAGAATGCCATGAATTAGCTTTTGTGAGTTTTTGGGCTATTTGGCCGTGTTCTGGAACTTTTTCTTCCTCGGAAGAAAAACTTCCAGAACACGGCCAAATAGCCTGAAAAACTCACAACAGGTATCAGATCCCAGCCATGAATTGATCACAGGAAATGTTACTGGGATGCCTCTCACTGTGACCGGTTCTGGAGAAGTAATGTGCAATCTGAAATAGCTCTGCTTGAGGGTTTTGAGCTTTGTCGATCTTGGTGGCAAGTGTGTTCTTCCGTCTGACCTTACATTTGACAGGCAGGAGCTAAACACAACCTTTGCAGCTTTTAGGTCATTTTCTGTTGGGTCCCACTGCCAAATGCCCTCTAGCCTCCTCCTATTTTGCTTAATTACCTGAAATTGGTGGTTACACAGGACCATTGGCCAGCTTTTGCTATGAAGGGGGTATTGGGGTGTAATCATGTTAAAAGCACTTTTCCCCTTGCAGTAGAAATGTTATCTAAGGTATGCAGAAATGAGACAACAATCCTTCCAGAGGTGAGCAAGAGAGCTACCATGGCACAATTCATATAATGTGTGATCCATCGCCGCAAAACTTCTTAAGAAGGGAGAAGCAATCGCCATTATTATACACTTGAAACTGCTTTTAGCAATGCTGCTTGATTCAGTTAGTTAGAGTCCAGGCTAGATAGTTAAAATGTAACCAGTTAGAGATAGTAACATAGCTTTTGTTAGTTTCATAGCCAAATAAGTTCATATCTTGAGTCTGATAGGTTTTGAATGCTTTTTGATTTTTTTGCCAGTTTTGGTTTAAATCTGTGTTTTAGTGTAGAAAATAAAACTGCATATTATTTTCAATCCTTTTGTGAGACTTGCTTTATTATTTCTTAATAAGCAAAAGTAAATCTGTTTTTGTTTTCTTACTGAGATGTTTTGCTGGAGAGAAAATGAACTCTCAACTCTCTGCTTGTTAAACTCGGCCAAGATTAAGTACAGAGGAAAAGATTTACTGTGCAATCTTGTGAACAGCTCTTGTAGTGGTAGTATACCAGCCATCCACCAGGTTTGGTAGGGCCTCAACAGTAGCTCCAGCTAGGGCAGTCAGTATCCCTGCATGGTGTCTTGGAAACCAATAGGATTCAATAGTCTACAAGGGCTGACCATCTTAATGGACCAATGCTCCCTGAGGTGATGGAGGGAACTGATAGGCTGCATTTTATCAGGAAATGATCCATTCATGGCATAGGAATTTCTACAAGGTCAATTATCCTTGGATCATTATCTCCCAATCCTGTAGAGACAACCAGGCATAGGGTATGACCAGCCACATCCAAGGAAGTCATGGTCTCCTAGAACTCACGATTTGACCTAAAAATCTCCACCTTGGTGTGGGTGTTGAAGTCCCCCAGTACAAGTCTGGGGAACCCCCAGAGTTCCACCAAGATGAAGGCAGTCAGGTCGGGAAAACAGAGTGCTCAGCAAAGCAAGGAGAGAACAAATTCACCTTCAGCACACACCCAGGTCTCAATTGTGCATGCCAGATCTGCTTTCTCTTCCAAAATTAGATCTTAGATGAGCTCAGCTTTATTTAATGCAAATCTGATGTTTAGCAACATCAAAAGGATAAAGTGGTAGGCTGGCTGAACTGGTTACCTTAGTCCTGGCTGCTGACCACTGAGCTAGAATGAGGGACAGCCTTCAGACATTTGTCACTCATTCTTTTCATTCTAGGGGCTATGGGGTCACCTCTATAACTTACTTGGTCTGTAATAACCTTAATGGTGTTTAGAGATGGGCACAAAATGCCAAAATGGTGTTTCGTGTTTGTTATTCGGGCCCTGGGGCCCACTTCGTTCCATTTCCATTTTTCGGGCCCCTGGGGCCCGCTTGATTTCCGTTTCTTCGTTTTTTTGGGTGGCCAGGCGCCACCAGAGCCAAAGGCATGCAGGCCAGGAGAGCATTCCCGCGGCTATGCGGAGCCCTCCTGGGGCCAGGGCAAGCCTCTTGGGAGAGCCATCCCACAGCCATGGGGAGACCTCCTGGGGCCGGGCACTGAGCCGGTGGCAAGCCTACCGGGAGAGCGATCCCGTGGCCATGGGGGGCTCTCCTGGAGCCGGCAGCTGCTCTGGTCCCCACACCAACAGGCTGCCACCCCCGGGAGCACCTCCGAGCGCCGCCCTCCAGTGGGTCCCCTCCCCAAGGACCAGTCCGCCGCTCCCTCCACCACCCCCATTGGGTCGCTACCCCAGAGCCCCACACAGCACCACCCTAACTGGGGCTCTTCTCCCCAGGAAACACTCTGCCCCGGGAGCCACTGCCCCAGCAGACCGCCACCCCACACCCCCCGGGCCTAGACCTGGGAAACCTGGGGGGGTGCCTCTGCACTCCCCCAGTGCTCCAATGGTGCCCTCCACTCCTGCTTCCAAGCCGGCTGCACCGTCACCGCTTCACCATGTGGCCAAGATGGCGCTGGGCTCAGCTGAGCTCCAACGTCCTCCCCTACAAAGCCTGCTGAGTGCCGACGAAGAGGCCGAGATCCTGGAGCCCAGCCCTCATAAGGATTCGGATCCCACCTCTTCTTGTGAGACCGGCAAAGTCTCATGTCTGCTCCAGCAGGGAGGGGGCAAACAGGCTCCGCCAGGCCCAGGCCCCTCTTGCCACCCTCCGCTGCTCCATTTTTCATCACGCGAGTGGCGCGACACCAATAGCAGAAACGAACAGAACCGAAGAAAATATTCTTGGTTCTGTTTGTTCGAGCCTGCCCCATTGCAACGGTCATTATTCGTACCATAACGGAACAGAACGAATAACGGAGAACAGTAACGAAAAATGGTTGTTTCGTGCTATCGCTAATGGTGTTCATAGCCCCCTAACTAGTGTGGCAGGTTAAAGTCCCCCAGCATATAAAGTGCAATATAGCATCACAAAAAAAAGAAGAAAAGAAAGAAAAAACAAGAGAGGAGAGGAGAGAGAAAGAAGAGGATGAACACTGATCAATTAGAAATAACTTAAAGATATCTTTAATTTGAATTCTGGGAGATTCTGCAAAAAAAAAAAAATCTAAGTCCACAGATGAGCTGTTCCAAACTTCATACCCTGTATTGACTGCCATGCAGCTCATTTCATGCAGGAAACTGCCATGGTGGTCATAGATATTTTCAGTGCTTTGTGAGAATGGTCATGGGGGCCTTGCAGTGAATTAATTAAACTGCACTACTACAGTCAAGACACTACTCACAACTTGACTCCAATCCCAATGGATTCAGGGAGCGAGATCAAAGTTGAGTTGGCCTTCCATCCTTCTGAGCTCAGTAAACTGAGTAACCAGCTCACTGGTGGGATAATGTGTACCCTGAATAATTGAATAATAAATCACTTAGAGGGTTCTTTAAGTGTTATGAGGCAATACTTATAGAGAGGCTCTCCCCAAAAGCTGCACTTCTACGATTCCTTGTGGTTCTCATGAAGCATTGTGAATTCCAATAACCATTAGGGTTGTTCCTTCTTCTTGAAATAAGCAGCATGGTGGCAGAGAGAGCGAGTATGAAGGTAGGGATAGTTCATCCGGAGCCTTTGATTTTTGACAGCATCTCTCAGGATTCTGCCTAGGGGAATTCCTCACCCTCACTGTTTCTGGGTATTGTCAAACACAAGGAAAGAAAGATGCATGCCTAACCTGAAATTGTGCACAGCCAAATTTGTGGCAGGAATGTATTATACATTTTTTGACTGGCTTCAAACAGCATAGGAATATAGGAAATGAAGCATTTCCATAGGTCTTAGCATACACATACACATGACTAGTTCAGCAGATTTTTAAAAGGGGAAGGGGAAGATGAAGAAAGAGAAAGGGCCTGATGGAACATTAATGTATCCTATTTCAGAACTGCAACATATTTGAGTCATGTAACCTTCAAAAACTTCCTCATTACACCTTGCCATACCTTGATGCACTTAATATCTCTGAGAACTGCAGCAGAGCTGGGAGTCATATTATCTTTGATATATCACTTTGGCAGATAGCATTATCTAGGTATCTGCTTTATGGTAGTCTGAGGGAAAGTTGTTTACTGTGCCTAGGCCTAGCATGCAATGATTTAAGTCAAGAAAATCTGTGCAAACAAATAAACAAGAAGGCAGAGTATGTGCCAAGGATTTAAATGTCAGGTGAAACTGGTATCTAGCTACTTTTGGAAGAGGTAGCTGTGTTAGTCTGCATAAGCATATCAGGCAAAAATCCAAACAAACAAAACATGTGGCAACTTAAACACTATTGTATTTTAATATGAGCATTCATATGCACCTTCACTTTGTCAGATATATGGAAACATTACCATATGACTGATGAAATGGAAGTGTCCATGGAAGTTCACATTAAAATATAATAGTTTTTAAGGTGCCACATGTTTTTTTCTTTGTTGGTTTGTTTTGTTTTGTTTCTTTGGCTTTTATCTGATATGCAATCTAACTAGGGGTTCTAATGTCTCTCGAATTCTGTAGGAATATTATATTAGCTTATGTGTTCTATCAGTATAGCTCTATCTCTGCAGTATATGGGGACACTGACATCACACTAAGGAAAAGGTATCATGGGTAATCAACTGACCAATGAGAGCTTGGCAAAGGCCTCTGGAGAACATGGCGCTGAAAAGCGTGGGATGTTTGCATTCCTAAGATGCCACTCTAAGTGAGCATGCTCAAAGGAATAAGGTGTGTCTGATTGGGTAGTCTCTGATGACGTGGAATGGAATTGGAGAGGACTAATAAAAGTGTCGAGGGGATGAGGGAGGAGAGCTTTTTACCATCAGAGCTCTTTACCATCGAGCATTTAACATCAACAAGCCTGTTTGTTCCCTGCCGCGGCTGCTGAGCTTAGAGGAGAAGCTGCCTGCAATAATTAAATAAAGCACTATAAAAGGATCTCAGCGTGGTCGAGTACTCAATTCATTCCTTCACTAATAGACCCCCTGATGGGTAGGGGAGTCCAGCCATATCTCAGGATATCCCAGTGATTGAAATCCCAACATAATTCCAAAACCACATTTTAGACCTAGTTTTTCAAATGGGGGCACTCCATGAATCTTGGGTGCTAGATCTCAAACAAATAAGGAAAAGTACTTTTTCACCTAGAGGATCACTGGTCTGTGGAACTCCCTGCCAGAAGTAGTAGTGATAGCTGTCAGCTTTGACAGCTTTAAAAAAGGACTGGACAAGTTCATGGAGAACAAGGGTATTAATGGCTATCATTATGGGTGCCCAAGGACAACCTTCAGGTTGGAGAGATAGGCAGGATATCTCTCAATGCCATTTGAAGGAAATCATAAGCAGGTGAAGCCATTTGCTTGGGAATACTCTGAAGCCAATGGTGAGATGCTGTGTGAGACAGAATGCTGGACTGGATGGGCTGTGGCCTGTTCCAGCAAGGCTGTTCTTATATTCTTATGTTTTTATGTAAATCAATTGATTCTGGGGAAATAGGGACTTTGTGACTAGCTAGATTGCCATGTCTCATTTTGTGACTAGGCAAGGCTTTCCTTCCATACCACCATTTTTATGAGAGTGCCCATTTCACTCTCTTAAAATGCAAAAAGAAGGCATTGACCCCAGAAGGTTGGAGAGCAATCAGTCATATCTATTGTTTTTTTTCCCCTTGCACTACTGGTAAGTCAAGGGAAGCTTATAGTAGACAGATGATGGATGCAATACTGTGCCATTGACTGCAGTTGCCTTCAGCCAGATTGATATTGCCTGCAAAATGGTTGTTTATCCCATCAACTTGATTAAATGTGTTACAGTCCAGTGGGGTCTCAGGGTGTAAAGGTAAATGGAGAAGAATGGCGGCAATTAAAGTATCACTTGATGCTGAAGAGGTACCTCCTTAAAATTGCCTGTAGACTTGGGGAGAATGAGGTCTGAAAATCACTTTGAGTCATGCCCTCCATCCAAAGCTAAACAGCCCAGCTTGTGTTAGTCTGCTATGTCTCCTTCAGAGGGTCAGTGAGAAGCTAGGGAGAGGAAGGGACATCCATTCTTGTGCTTCGAATTTGTGTGGGATGTCCAGGTTATGAGAATATGGAGGGTACAATGGATTCCACTACTTGCAGTTTTCATTTCTACAACTCTTGGGACAGCGCTTAGGTAACTAGAATCACACCCTGTCCTATTGTAGATCCTTGAAACAGTGAATGATCATATTACAGCCTACTACCTTATTCATGGGTCCATATGCAAACAAAAATCACAGCAGTATATGTTAGCAACATTGATAAACAAACACAAATGTTTCCTGTTCGTATTGCTTTATTTTGGCCTGCTCCAATTATGTTTCCTTCAGAATTATTTTTAAGCAGCTGTTTCATCTTTGAGAACCTGGCATCTTGCATAGTCAGTACTTCAAAGGGAGAAAATAATGGCTTCCTACTGAAAATATAAGCAGGTTTGAGGTTATAAGGTGACCAAAGTCAACAAAAACCTTTAACTATTGCTTTTTAAATGGGGCCGAGTCATAGCCTTTATTTCTTTGACATTGTGGCTTTCAGTGACTTGGCAAGCTTAAGTGGTATCAAACTCCAGCTAAACCAATGTTGGGTAAAACTGCAGCTGCCAAAAGAAAAAAGAATCATGCTTCTTAATATAAATTTTAAAAAAGTAAAAACTGACATGACTCACAAATGGGGCAATCATTTGATGAATCAAATTTATTCTTCTCCAGGTAAAGGAGAAAATAACTTCTTTTTTGGCTGGAGAAGCCTAAGCACTTGAACAGTGTTCTGTCTCATGGTCTAAAACAACTTGGCCAGCTTTGGCCACTAGGGGTCTTGATTTGAGATTGGAAGCAAACACTTTTTGTGTTTGCTTTTGATCCTCAAAGGCAGTCAAATGTCTTAAAATAATATGGAGGTTGGGCAAATATCCTGACAATGGGTAATCCAGTCAGAAGATGTAATATGCATGCTATGTACAGTATGTTAATTGGCTTACCAAATCAGAAGATGTTAGTTCTATCAACAGAACTGTTCTGTGAGTCACCATTATTATTAATCCGATTGCCCCTCTCCAGAGCTTCTGTATTTCATTTCTCTTCATCTCACTGTTTACACCATTCACCCCTCACAACTGTGTATGTTTTTTTTTGGAGGGAGTTGTGTCTGTGGGTAACTCAGGATAACCTTTCTTGCCTCTGATAAAGTACCCTGTCTCCCACCCACCCTTTGCCACCCCAGCCCCCAAATAAAGAGATGAGACAAGAATTGTGGGGTTCAAATTGGATCATAATATATTGATTAGCTGTATTAAGTAAACTGTAAAGGACAAAAACGGGGGGGGGCTCAAAATAGTGCAAGTGGCATGAATTACAGGGTCTAATTAAATTTAGGTAGGTGGTGTTCACTAGCACAGCATTGATCCCAAAGAAACCGTCTGGCCAGCCCTCATCTAACCTCTGGGGCCAATTTTAATGCTTTGAATAATAATTTTAATCTTAATATTTATTTATTTATTTATTTATTTATTTATTTATTTATTTATTTATTTATTTATTTAAATTTAATTTTGAATATTTTTACCCCACCTTTCACCGTGGAAACGGATCTATATAGTAAGAAGTCCCTCTTTCCGGGAAAGCTTGCCTGAGAGGAAGATCTTTGCCTGCTTCCAGAAAGACAGCAGGGATGGGGCAGTCCTGGAATCCAACAGGAGGGAGTTCCAAAGACTTGGAGCAGCAATAGAGAAGGCCTTTTCATGTGTTCTGTTGAGGTGCCCCCCTGTGAAGGCTTCTCCTGATGACCTTAGATCCTGAGCCGCTTCATACTGAGAGTTTTGATGTTTGAGGTAGCTTGGACCCAGGCCATTTTGTGCCTTGTAGGTTAGGGTCAGCACCTTGAATTGTGCCTGGTAGGTGATTGGCAGACAGTGGAGCTGCTTTAGTATGGGTGTAATGTGATATCTGTAACCCACCCCAGTCAACAATCTGCCTGCTGCGTGTTGGACTCAGACTTTCCATTGGTAGCCCCACAATAGAGTGCATTACAGTAGTCCTATATCTTAGACTATTAATATAGAGGGCTGCCCAGGAAATTAAAAACACTCTACTTTCTACTACTGACTAACTTGGGTTGCCACTTTCACTAACCACCCATTGTGACTTGTAGAATAGTAAATTACCACACCTCACTGCCACTCTTGGCCAATCTGAGTAGGAGTCAAAAGTTCCAGTCTGGCCCTGCTGCAACAAGCTAATCCCATTCTCCTAATAATAGAATAGCTTGAGGCAAAAGAGGTAAGGAAACCTTCACCAGAGCCTTAAATAGGCTCCTAGCCTGACGGATCTCATGCTCCACAATTTGCATGTTGCATTGAGTGGAGGGAGGCAATGGAGCCCCTTCCAGCAGTGAAAGGCTCCTCAGAGCAGCCATTCATTTAGGATAGCCTTTACACATATTCCGGTATGAATTTAACATTCTTGAGCATGAATCATTTTAATAACACTGTGGTATTAAATATATTTATATCTAGAAATACATCAGAAATCATCTGATCCAAAAATAGCACGTCTTGTACAGAAACGTTGCCTCTTTTACAAGCTGTTCTATTATCTGACAACACCTAGGATGGAATACAACACAATTAAAATGATAAAGCATATCAAAACACATACTGTGTAACAGACAAAACAAACAGTAGAAAATATATCTTCATGAAAATATGGAAATGCATATAAAATTAGAAATGCTGAAAAGGCTGTCGTTTTATATTATCAGACATGAAAAATTGTACATGGTACGGTATTGGAATGGCAGTGGAACTATGTGAGTGGATGGGATCAAATGGCTTGAATGTGTTTTCTTGTAATTACAAGAATTGCTGGTGAGTGGTAGTGAGCCAAGTAGCTTTGCCTTTGTGGAATAAGAAAAAGCTATTATAATCAAACACCCCCAAAGCGAACCCAAACCAGCAAACCACAAAACCACTGAGTGGCTTCATTACAAATATATTTTTATTATAGCTTTATAATTATTGGTAGCTCATCTTTCTCCATACTTTTGTTACTTCATGTCTTCATAGCTCAATTGTTGGGTCATATTTGCAAAGACGTCATTCTGTGTTCTAGTAAATTTGAACTAGAGATGGGCATGAAATGGAAATATAGTATTTCATTTTGTTTCTTTTCTTTAGTAGTTTTGTTACATTTCATTAATAATGAATGTTTAAAGTAGTTTCATAGTGAAATGCAACAAAATGAAATGAAATGCTATGCTCCCCTGAGCCCCAGAGGCATCAAAATTGCAGGGAAGCTTCTTTGGACTCTTCCCTGTAACCACCTAAAATTTGGAAAGGTTTGGGGTTCAGGGAGCTGAGTTATTAAACCCCAAAGGGGTCACCCTAGGAAAATAATCATTTCTAATTGAGTCAGGAAGCCGCTAATAACTCCTCTGCAGAGGGGGGATATTATCAGCTTAGTTCCGAACTTCCGACTAAATTAGAAGGATTTTTCCCTAGGGGAACTCCCTTTGGAGCTTAATAACAGCCCCCTAAAACCCAAATCTCTCCAAATTTGGGGGGCTTACAAGGAAGAGTCCAAAGAGCCTCCAAAGCAGTTTTCGTGTTGAAGATACATGTCTGTGATATGTATTCTGGAATACATAAAATTATGTACTCCAAAATAGTGATTGCAAGTATGTTTTGGCACCAAATTCGCTGTGGGGCTTCCTGAAGCTCTTCCCTGTAATTCCCTGAAATTTGGAGAGGTTTAGGGTTCAGGGGACTGGGTTATTAAACTCCAAAGGTGTCCCCCTAGGGAAAAAATCCTTCTAATTGAGCCAGGAAGCCACTAACGGCGCATCTGCAAGGGAGGAGCTGTTAGCAGCTTCTGACTCAATTAGAAAGCCTCTTTTTCCTAGGGGGACCCCCTTTCCTAGTGGGACCCCCTTATGTGGAGGTCTTGTAGTCATTAAGCAAATTGACTTGAAAATGTATGGATTGTATGTATGTCATCTGAGCAATTGGGGAAGAAGAAGCTGAGGCACACAGAAAAGGAGATATTTAAAAATCACAGGATGAAGTTTCCAAAGTTGATCCAAGTTATGGAGGCAGGAGGCAGATCATTTTGACGCTTGCATATTCACAGGTGTCTATTTCATGGATCAATGAAGAAGTATGTCAAAAATTTGTCATGTACCTATTAAAATCAAGGACTACCAAGAGGAATAGCTTCAGTCTGGAATATCTTATAAATGGGGCACATTTCTACTTTTGTGTCCCAGTTGATCAGTGAGGCTACAAAATAAAACAGGATGAACTGTGCTTTCATCATTATAAGGCTAATTACACTGGTGACAATGAGGCCTGTAATAAGACTTCCTGGGGTAGGAACTGGCAAGCCACCCCAGTATCCCTGCCAAGAACATCCCATGGTCAGAAACAAAAGGCTAAAATATATGACGCTGGAAGATGAGCCCCTCAGGTCGGAAGGTGTCCAACATGCTACTGAGGAAGAGCGGAGGACAAGTACAAGTAGCTCCAGAGCTAATGAAGTGGCTGGGCCAAAGCCGAAAGGATGCTCAGGTGCAGACGTGCCTGGAAGAGAAAGGAAAGTCCAATGTTGCAAAGAAATATACTGCATAGGAACCTGGAATGTGAGATCTATGAACCAGGGTAAGCTGGATGTGGTCAAACATGAGATGGAAAGAATAAACATTGACATCCTGGGCATCAGTGAACTTAAATGGACAGGAATGGGTCAATTCAGTTCAGATGACTATCACATCTACTACTGTGGGCAAGAATCCCATAGAAGAAATGGAGTAGCCTTCATAGTCAACAATAGAGTGAGAAAAGCAGTGCTGGGATACAACCTAAAAATGATAGAATGATCTCGGTACGATTCCAAGGCAGTCCTTTGAACATCACAGTAATCCAAGTTTATGCACCAACTACCAGTGCTGAAGAGTCTGAGATTGACCAATTTTATGAAGACTTACAAGAACTTCTAGAACTGACACCAAAGAAAGATGTTCTTCTCATCATAGGGGATTGGAATGCTAAAGTAGGGAGTCAAGTGATAAAAGGAATAACTGGCAAGTTTGGCCTTGGAGTTCCAAATGAAGCAGGGCAAAGGGTAATTGAGTTTTGTCAAGAGAACAAGCTGGTCATTGCAAACACTCTTTTCCAACAACACAAAAGGCGACTCTACACATGGACATCACCAGATGGACAATACCGGAATCAGATTGACTATGTTCTCTGCAGCCAAAGATGGAGGAGCTCTATACAGTCAGCAAAAACAAGACCTGGTGCTGACTGTGGCTCAGACCATCAGCTTCTTATTTCAAAATTCAAACTTAAACTGAAGAAAGTAGGGAAGATCACTGGGCCAGTCAGGTATAACCTAAGTCAAATCCCATATGAATACACAGTGGAAGTGAAGAATAGATTCAAGGAACTAGATTTGGTGGACAGAACACCTGAAGAACTATGGATAGAGGCTTGTAACATTGTACAGGAGGCTGCAATGAAAAATATTCCAAAGAAAAGAAAATGCAAGAAAGCAAAGTGGTTATCCAACGAGGCCCTACAAATAGCGGAGGAGAGAAGGGACGCAAAATGCAAGGGAGAAAGGGAAAGATACAGAAAATTGAATGCAGACTTCCAAAGAATAGCAAGGAGAGACAGGGCGGCCTTCTTGAATGAACAGTGAAAAGAAATAGAGGAAAACAACAGAATAGGAAAAACCAGAGATCTGTTCAAGAAAATTGTAGATATTAAAGGGGTATTTTGTGCAAAGATGGATATGATAAAGGACAAAAATGGTAGGGACCTAACTGAAGCAGAAGAGATCAAGAAGAGATGGCAAGAATATACAGAAGAATTATATCAGAAAGATCTGGATGTCCCTGGTAACCAAGATAGCGTAATTGTTGACCTGGAGCCAGACATCCTGGAAAGTGAAGTCAAGTGGGCCTTAGAAAGCATTGCAAACAACAAGGCCAGTAGAGGTGACGGCATTCCAATTGAACTCTTTAAAATCTTAAAAGAGGATGCTGTAAAGGTGCTGGATAAGATATGCCAGCAAATTTGGAAAACCCAGCAGTGGCCAGAGGACTGGAAAAGATCGGTCTACATCCCAATCCCAAAGAAAGGAAATGCCAAAGAATGCTCCAACTATCGCACAATTGCACTCATTTCACATGCTAGCAAGGCGATGCTCAAAATTCTACAAGGCAGGCTTCAGCAGTATGTGGAAAAAGAACTTCCAGAACTACAAGCTGGATTTTGAAGGGGCAGAGGAACTAGAGATCAAATCGCCAACATGCGCTGGATTATGGAGAAAGCCAGAGAGTTCCAGAAAAACATCTACTTCTGCTTCATTGACTATGCCAAAGCCTTCGACTGTGTAGACCACAACAAACTATGGCAAGTCCTTAAAGGAATGGGAGTGCCTGACCATCTTATCTCTCTCCTAAGAAATCTATATGTGGGACAAGCAGCAACCGTCAGAACTGGATATGGAACAACTGACTGGTTTAGAATTGGGAAAGGAGTACGACAAGGCTGTATACTGTCACCTTGCCTATTTAACTTATATGCAGAGTACATCATGAGAAAGGCCGGTCTGGATGAATCACAAGCCGGAATTAAGATTGCCGGAAGAAATATCAACAACCTCAGATACGCAGATGATACTACTCTAATAGCAGAGAGTGAGGAAGAATTAAAGAACCTCTTAATGAGGGTGAAAGAGGAGAGTGAAAAAAATGGGCTGAAGCTCAACATCAAAAAAACTAAGATCATGGCCACTGGTCCCATCACCTCCTGGCAAATATAAAGGGGAAGAAATGGAGGCAATGACAGAGTTTATTTTCTTGGGCTCCTTGATCACTGCAGATGGCGACTGCAGCAACGAAATAAAAAGACGCCTGCTTCTTGGGAGCAAAGCAATGGCAAACCTAGATAGCATCCTAAAGAGCAGAGACATCACTTTGCCAACTAAGGTCAGGATGGTTAAAGCTATGGTTTTTCCAATAGTGATGTATGGAAGTGAGAGCTGGACTATAAAGAAGGCTGATCGCCGCAGAATTGATGCTTTTGAGCTGTGGTGCTGGAGGAGAGTCTTGAGAGTCCCCTGGACTGCAAAGAGATCAAACCTATCCATCCTGAAAGAAATCAACCCCGAATGTTCACTGGAAGGACAGATTTTGAAGCTGAGGCTCCGGTACTTTGGCCAACTCATGAGAAGAGAGGACTCCCTGGAAAAGGCCCTGATGCTGGGAAAAATCGAAGGCAAAAGGAAAAGAGGACGACAGAGAATGAGATGGTTGGACGGTGTCATCGATGCAACCAAAATGAATTTGACAAAACTCCGGGAGGCAGTGGAGGATAGGAAGGCCTGGCGAGCTCTGGTCCATGGGGTCACGAAGAGTCGGACACGACTGAACGACTGAACAACAACAACAACAACCAAGAGGAAAAATAATAGTTGTAGTTCAGCACTAAAAACATATTCAAAACCAAGTTTTTTTTCAACGCTTCTGCTTAGATGGGAAAATGTGCAGTACCACATTTTCCCAAAATTCTTATTTTTATCATCTCAAGTTCTTATCACATGTATGAAGAAATGTGTTTATTTTGGAAAGGCCTTAAGAAAGAACAAACCAATCAAAGTCAATCTACATCCTTCTTTGTATAAGCATCATGATTCCCAGCATTTGGGAATACAAGATTCCCATCATGAAGCAAGAAAAACTAACTGGGGAATTCATTAGCTAACAATTATTTGGGTGATAGAAATAACCACACGAGTTTTTCTTCAGATGTATTTCCATATCAGAAACAAACTAGGAAATCATTATATAATGTGGAAGGGCAACATTAAAGAAAGCTTTAGATAGCACTGTAATGATTCTTTGAAATATAGTGAAATGTGAGCTCTGGTCCTCGGCTTTTAGTGAAGCCCTGAAAGCTTGCTACAGTGTAACAATTGAAGCTTGTTGCATATCTTAAGAGCATGCAGAGATAAAAAATTAACTTTGGAAATAAAGAATGGCTGCCCCTCCCAGCCTTGTGCCGAGCTGGGGTGTCTTTGCCGGCCGGTTGAGGGAGGCGGTTATTGGCTACGCTAGTGGCGTAGCCTACGTCCGGGGAGCGCACCCTTTATAAGTCCCTGGCACGCTCCCCATAGCCTGCCTCCGCAATCGCCGGTTTCCCCTCCCTCCCTCCACTGTTTATTATGTGCTGGTGATGCTTTGCTGGTCGCTTCGGGGCCGGATGGGAATTTTTGACCATTATTCTGATTGGCCTTGAGTAGTGGTGCTTTTTCGCCCATCCCACCATTCACATGTTGGCGGTGGGTGTTGTAGGTAATAACCCTGGTCACAACTGGTGGGTAGCGCATAAAAGTTAACCATTTAGGTCCCGAATCTAAATTACAGATTCAGGTCTTCGGCAGCCCTCAATTAATAACCCAATAGGTTTTAGTTAGGGAACAAATAATAATAATGACCCAATCCCCTAGGAGGGCTGCCAATCTTTAATCAAGCGTTGATGCCAAAAAGATCTTGTTGGCATCCTCACTGCGGCAGTTTAACGGGCCGCAGTAAATTGGTAGAGTAATGGGACCTAATCAATTTATTGTTACCATTTTGATGGTGCGCTACGTTTCAGGCCCTCCTAAAGTTACAGTTCAGTGATAATTAATTTAAAATTTGTTACTGTATTTAATAAAGTTGCGGCCCTTATTTTAACCCAATCCGCATGTGTGTCACCTCTTTCTTTCAACCTGGTACAGCAATTGATTTTTGAGGTGTTAATGTTAGATTTGGTGTATTCTTTTTTTCTTTTTTCTTTCCCTTCTTTTCTTTCTTTTTCTTTTTCTTTTTCTTTTTCTTTTTCTTTTCTTTTCTTTTCCTTCTTTCTTTCTTTTTTCACATTAAAAGCAAAATGCCATGAGGTCCCTAACCTCCGAAGCCTGTTCTAAAAGTCACATTTTAAAAGTATTAGCATTTAAAATAATATTGCTAATAACATTGCAATTGTAGTTAAGATTTAATGTGATCATCCTTGCTCCATCCTTGGGAGATGACTAAGTGGTTACAAATTTCCCTATACTAAAAGAAACTGCCCATATAACCTTAAAAACTGTCAACTTAGAAGCAATAATCCAACAAACAAATTGTAGGGTTTGGGTTTGTTTGTTTGTTTGTTTGTTTGTTTTGGAAATAAAGCTCCCAGAAAGCCTGACCAATGGTCAGGCCTTCTGGGAACTGCAGGCTGAACTTTGGAATCATAACTGTATACAGAACCAGTAGCTTTCAGGCTCCCATGCATTATTTAGGTTCAGCAATACTGTCAGAAGTTGAAAAAAAAGTTTTCAGCATTCAAAGTCATTTCAAATATAGGCGATCTTTGACTAAGAGTACCAAAGGAAACTTGTATATTCTCCTCAGAATACTACTGACTAGTGAGGAAATGCTGACAGGTATTCAGATTCATGTAGCAAGAAACCTTTACTTGTGGGACAGGCCGTACCAATAATCCAAGTTTAATCTTCTACCTTCAAAATAATGTTCTTGGGGAGGCATTTCAAATTCATATTTAAAACAGCATTTTTCAAGGAACTTTACTCATGGGAGATCACAGTGTTTTTCTGTTGTGTGCCACTGACAATCCTGTCAACAAGTTGGATGTTATCAGCAATTTGTCACTGCCGTCTGAAGTAACCATGCACAATAGAAGCCTGAGACTTTTAAAATTATTTCTCAGTATGCTTTCTACAATGGTTAATACTAGAAATGGGCATGAAACAAATTTTAATTCATTTTGTTATTCGTTATTAATTTCATTCACTAATGAAACAAATAACGAACCAACCTATCAAAGAAAAAAGAAATGAAATGAAATGGAAATTTCCATTTGGTTCACTTCATTTTTTGTTACCCCATACCTTGTTGCCACCTGGAACTCTGGAACTCCAGGGAAGTGCTGGCCCCAAGCCAGCACCTCAAAAATCCCCCTGCTGGGGACCTTTAAAATAAAATTTAAATTTAATAGAAAAAAATAAAAAATAAAAAGTGCAGACTCAGCCACTGGGGCCACATGGTTGGCACTCTAAAATAAAACAAAATTAAATTAAATTAAACAAGTGCTGACCTGGTCCCAGGGGCTGTATGGTCGGTGCTCTAAAATAAGAAAAAATAATAAAAAATAATACAAGCACTGCATTCAAGGAATGTCAAGGAACCGTCTGGGTCCTTCTCCTCAAAGGCTTCCTAAGATCACCTCTGGGTTTAGTAAAACTACTTAAACAGACTGTGTACTTTTAAAATACACCAGCCAAACTGCCACCATTAAACCAATACACTGGATTTAGCTCTTCCACCCCTGGGCAAAAACCAAACCAGTTGTAAAATTATTATTTTTATTTAAAATAGTTCAGGTAAAGAATTATTGAAAAATAAGTCAATTGAAAATACAGGTAATAATCAGTCTTTGGCAATCAGTAAAATAAAGAAACTATCTCACTAATTCTAAGTTACACTTTCCATTGTGGCCTAACTATGCCTAGCATATTCTATCCAAACTTATGCAAGCATATTGAAGACAATATTGAATACAAAAGCTCTCTATTAAATTCTACTTAAAAAGCACTGACCTGACCCCAGGTCAGCAACGGAAAAAAAATAAAAATAAAAAAATAAAAAAGCACCGCTGCCGCTGCCACCAGGATCACCTCTGCTGCCGCCACGATCATCCCCGCTGTGGTAAGGTAAGTAGGACTTGAACCAGTTTGGCTTGGTTCAGGTTTGTACAAATCTTTTTTTAAAAATTGTACCGACCTGAACCAAACTGAACCAAGGGTGGGCCCACAACAGAACCAACTGAACCATCAGTTTTATATTTCGTGCCCACCTCTAGTTAATACAGTACATCATTATACTTAAGAAGTCTGGGTGAAACTGATGAAGTAGGTATTGTCATTGAGAAATATTATTGGTGGTACACTGCTCTCTGTTTGTAGATTAAATTGTACATTTTCAGACAGCCAATCTCAACCTTACCTTTCAGATCAATTTTACCCTGGCGCTGTCAGTTAGTTAGTTATTGTACTACGGGAATCATTTACAAGAATGTGCCAGTTTGAGAGAGATATTTTCAGAATCCTGTAACTTCTGCTGTTTTTTAAAGCCAGCAATCTGAGTAGTGCATTAAAATGCTAATTCAGCCTAGAAATGTTCACTTTTAAACACTCACGACAATGAATTTAAGTCCAAAAGTATGATGTTTGACACTAAGCAATTAATCTTCAGATTTAATATTCCAAGTTCTGCAAGATCTGGACCACTCAAATGGAGTTATTCTTCAAGACTCGACAAGCCTGCATAAAGCGTTGCTTGCACCAATGGGTCATGACTAGAGATGGGCACAAAATGAACATTTTCGTTTCCATTATTCGTTATTAGAGATGGGCATGACCAGAATTTTTTTTTCGAGTTGTTGTTTTTCGGGACAGGTCCGTTTCGGGTCGTTTCCGTTTTCCGTGAAATTTTTCAAAAAATTGTCGTTTTGTCGTGTCATTTGTCGTTTGTCGTTACCGCCACCATTTAGCACGACTTGACTTCCCAGAGCATGGGGTTAGGGGGTAAGGGCTAGGCTTAGGGTAACGGTTAAGGTTAGGGTGGGTTAGTGGGCTGTACCTCTGGGTGCCTCTGGCCCACTAAGAACACAGTGTACTGGCGTATGGGTTAGGGTTAGGGTTAGGATTAGGATTAGGGTTGGTGGGCTTTTTATGCCCTCTCTGGCACATCCAGAAGTCTCAGCAAAACCTGGCCATGCGATTGGTGGAATGGCTCCAAAAATTTGCATGGTCCCATCCCATGGCCAGCCCATCATTGCATGTGCGCAGGTGTAAAAAAATAAAAATAAAATAAAATAAAATAAAATAAAATAAAATCAATGGAGACGTTTTATTGCAAGAAAAACCCACTGCTGCTACTGTAAAAATTTAAGCATTTAAAATAGCTAATTTTCGCATGTTTCTGTGGTGCTTTGGTGGGTTTTTGGACCACGATTTCAAAAAAAATATTGCGGTCGCCATTTTGGAACCCCCCGCACCGCATGGCAAATGGAGACGCCGAGGATGCCCCCTCCCAGCCTGGTACCAGCAAGTCTCAGCAAAACCTGGCCATGCGATTGGTGGAATGGCTCCAAAAATTTGCATGGTCCCATCCCATGGCCAGCCCATCATTGCGTGTTCGCAGGTGTAAAAAATTAAATATAAAATAAAATAAAATAAAATCAATGGAGACATTTTGTTGCAAGAAAAACCCACTGCTGCTTCTGTAAAAATTCAAGCATTTAAAATAGCTAATTTTCGCATGTTTCTGTGGTGCTTTGGTGGGTTTTTGGACCACGATTTCAAAAAAAATATTGTGGTCGCCATTTTGGATCCCCCCTCACCGCATGGCAAATGGAGACGCCGAGGATGCCCCCTCCCAGCCTGGTACCAGCAGCCCAGGACAGGAGGGGGGAAGGCTGGAGTGGGGAACCCCCCAGAAACCACCCCTCTGGTAGGTGCCCTCAGGCAGGCATATTTTCGCCTGCTTTTTTGGCCGGGAATTGGGGTTTTTTTAAATTTCTAAAACTTTTTTTCTGTGCCGCTTGGCATCGCGCGATCGCTGCAATGCCAGGAACGACAACGACAAATCAGACCCAATTTTTCTTTTGTTGGTTCGAGTTCGAGTTCTGGGGGAGTAATTGTCGTTACCATTTCCGTTGCGTAACGGAAACGAGTAATGGAAACGGAAACGAGAATTTTGCCAAGTCGTGCCCATGTTATTCATTACATTACGTAATGAAACAACAAACGAAAATTGTGATGAAAATAGAATGAAATGAGCAGAACCACAAAAATTGTGTTCGTTACATTTCGTTTTCGTTAATGGTGGCGTGCAATGAAATGAGCTGTTTTAAATGTTAAAAAATGCCCCAGACATCCATAAAAATGCAGCGATAATTATTTATACTATCTGATAATACCTACCCGGGGGTTGGGGTCCTTAAAACATGCATTTATGTCTTTTCTCAGATCGCTGTATTTTTTTTTCCTTTAAGGGGAGTTAGGGGACATCGACCCAAAATGGCTCCCAGACTACTAATATTGATTTCTTGGGTATTAAAACGCCCTGGACATCCATAAAAATGCAGCGATAATGCGATGATTATTTGAAATGATTACCTACCAGGGGGTAGGGGTCCTTAAAACGTTTGTTTTTGTCTTCTCCCATTGCAAGATATTTTTCTTTTCCCTTTAAGGATGACAAAATGGATGTCGCCACTCCAGCCACAACATGCAAGCCATGTGATGGGATCATGTAAATTCTTGGACAACTTCCACCGATAGCATGCCCAGGTTGCAGACTGGGCAGGTCTGGCAGCCACAGAGGGCATAAAAAGCTCTGGCAGCCCCCGTCCTCCTTGCAGTCCCCGGTGGGAGTTAGGGTGGGATTGCTGTCTCTGCGACTCTAGCTTCAGTCCTGCAGCCTCCCTGTGTGTGTGTGTGTGCGTACCTCTCGGTGAGTACCCTCCCTTGCCCTGCAGTGCAGTCACTCTGCGGCTGCCTTGCACCCTGGGCAACGCCCGCCACTGCCTTTGCAGCCTCCCTGCGTACCTAGTCTATACTGTGTCTCTGCCAGCATCATTTTTTTAGTGTTTTCCCTCTGGTCTGGGCCGTTGGGGGATGCCCCCGCACAGAAATGCTTTAAAAATCACACAAAAAAGCGGGTAGAAACGAAAAATGAAAAAACAAAAAACGAAAATGAAATTTTTCCAAAAATTCATGAAAAATGGAAACGAAATGAGACAGACTCTCAATGACAAATGAAAAACCAAAACACCATTTTTTTTATTCATGCCCATCTCTGGTCATGACATTCTCTAAGGACCCGAGAATAAGCAGAACTAGGCACAGATGGCTCCCCTCTACTGCTAGTCTGGTTCCAGTGTTGCTCATTTTCTGCCCCTGTAGTGTTAATGCATCATGGGGGGGGGGGAATCTCTAAACCTTCACATCAGTCTGTATTTAAACATAATTCGTCTCTACTAAAGTAATGTGACATGACAAGTAGAAAATCTTTGAACAACCACAACATGCCTCAGGTAGAGGGATGGAGCATGAGGTGGAAAACTATTATACAGCTTGGTGAGGTGTAATGTGAAGAAGAATTTGGATATATTCAAATCCTAGGAATGTTCTACCTCCCTACCATTCCACAGCAATTTATCAAACTAATGAAATGCTGCTTCAGTTCAACATACTTGCGTTCAACATACTATAAATGGTACACAGTGTTTTAAGATTTCTGAAAGGCAGGCTGAGAACACCTACAACAGTCTGTGGAACTGAAGCAGCATTTCATTTTCAGAAATCTTAATGTGTAGCATTTATATTGTTTTATATAATTTTAACCACTTTTTAAAAACATATTGCTTATTAATTATTTGAAGTTATGAACATTATCTCCATAATCTTCTTATAGTAATCTTGTAAAACGTAGCCACCAATGTGTCATGTTCAGCCTTTTTAAAATTTGTTGGTCAGTTTGTCTGCAGCAACACAGTAACTGCACTCAGCACATTTAATATGGAATGTGCTATACATATGAAGAACACTATTCAATATTCCAGATTCTATTATTACCTCTGTCTAAGGATGTAAAAAAAATCTTCCATTCTTAATTTTCTTATATTTCTCTAATTTGGGTATTTATTTATTTCCCCCCAGTAATTCCTTCACATTAATTTTAGATGCGAAATTTCATGGGAGTTTGTCCACATTTTCAAGACATTTTCCCAATGTGACCATTTGAAATATATTTTATCTCATGAAGACATTTTCACTCAGTTTGGTTCAAGCAAGTTTATACCCCCATGTACATTTTGGCAGTTCACATTTTCAAATATGAACATTCTTCTGTGTGTAATTTCTTCTTCTGTGGTGGCAAGGCAAAACTGACTCATAGTGAACCTCACTGGGGTTTTAAGGGAAGTGAGAAATTTAAGAAGTTATTTACAAGTTCCACTGCAGAGCAGGGATCTGAAACCCAAGCCCCCTGGCCCCTAGTCCATTACTGTATTCACTAGAGTACATTAGGTATCACTCCATGTCATCATCCTGACAAAGTTCTGCATAGCCTCACAAATGTATGAATTCCAGAGATGAAATTCATTTTTTCTCACAGTGACTCCAGAGAGCTGCAAAACAATTTAATTCAATGAGACAATGTCCCTCTTCAGCAACTCAGGAAAGAGCTAATTTAGAAGTGTGCCAGAGAGAATTCTAGTTGTGGCAGAAGGAACAGTTTACTGAGGGAAATTTCTGGAGTTTTCCCTGCAGTTGGGCAACCTGAAAAATTCAAGGTTCATGATCATGTGGAGAAGGTCCATGTCTACTGTTTCGTCTCCTTTTCAGACTGTCCCTCAGATGGCGACACTGGCTGGCTACAATTCACTCCTTATTCATGCTTTTATATTAACTCATTTTGAACAACTGGATGGAAATTTTGACTGTAACAAAATTCTTAGCCATCTCTATGCTGGCTCTATTCCACAAGAATTTTCTAAAACAGTGAAGGAAAACAGTAAGACGGAAATAAGTTTGCTCCATTTAAAAAAAAAAGCAACTTAGCTTGCAATCTCCAGGAGCTGTTTTTCTGTTGTTAAGTCATGTCCAACTCTTTGTGACCCCATGGGCCAGGCCCTCCTGTCCTCCACTGCCTCCATATTGGATGCATCAATGACACCATCCAGCCATCTCATTCTCTACTGTCCCCTTTTCCTTTTGCCTTCAATCTTTTCCAACATCAGGGACTTTTCCAAGGACTCCTCTCTCTTCATGAGGTGGCCAAAGTACTGGAGCCTTGGCTTCAAAAGCTGTCCTTCCAGTGAACATTCAGGGTTGATTTCTTTCAGGATGGATAGGTTTCATCTCCTTGCAGTTCAGGGAACTCTCAAGACTCTCCTCTAGCACCACAGCTCAAAATCATTAATTCTGTGGTGATCAGCCTTCTTTATGGTCCAGCTCTCACTTCCATACATCACTACTAGAAAAAGTATAGCTTTGACTAGCTGGACATTTGTTGGCAAAATGATGTCTCTGCTTTTTAAGATGCTGCCTAAATTTGCCATCACTTTCCTCCCAAGAATTAGGTGTCTTTTAATTTCGTTACTGCAGTCACCATTTTCAGTGATCAAGAAGTTCAAGAAAGTAAACTCTGTCATTGCCTTCATTTCTTCCCCTTCTATTTGCCAAGAGGTGATGGGACTGGTGGCCATGATCTTAGGTTTTTTTTGATGTTGAGCTTCAGCCCATTTTCCACTTTCCTCTTTCACCGTCATTAAGAGGTTCTTTAAATATTCCTCACTTTCTGCTGTCAGAATAGTATCATCTGCGTATCTGAGGTTGTTAATATTTCTGTGCAGTTCTTACACTGATAATGAGACAAAATAGTTTGTTCTCTGCCACCTTGTGAACATTCATAAGGATGAAATATGAAAAACCATAAGCAACATCAAAACACAATCAATACAGTAAAGTACATCAGTCCACTTCTTAAACCTTACTCAGCAGCCTTTCACTCAAGGAAAGCTTGCCTTTCCATCGGCAGCCCCATGTAGTGTGTGTTACAGTAATCCAGCTAGGATGTAACTGTAGCATCTGTCACTGTGGCCAAATCAGAGCTCTGCATGAATGGGTGCAGTTGGTGCACTAGTTTTAACTGTACAAATGCCTTCCCAGCTACTAACAAAACATGGGCATCCAGACTCAATGATGAATGCAGGAGTACACTAAGGCTGCACACTTGGGTTTTCAGGAGGTGTATAACCCTATCAAGCACAGGCTGCATTACTGTTGTTTTTGACTGTGCAGGAGTACCTTGGTACTGTCTGAATTAAGTTTCAATGTATTCACTCTCATCCTGCTCTCCACATGGAGAAGACCATATGGTAACTGTTTGCCATATAAGTATTAAGGATGATGAAGCTGTCTGGAAATAAAGTGGCTGAAATTCTCTTTATCCCAAACATGAAATACTTACTAATTTCAATTCTTCTCTAAAACAAGCCAAACTGATATTCTCTATTCAATCAGTACAGAGGTATCTCCGATTACAAAATTAATCCATTCCAAATGCATTTTCTTAACTTGAAATTTTCATAACTTGAAACAAGGTTTCCCATAGAAATGCATTGGAAAGAGATTAATTCATTCTGAGTGGTGCAGTGGGAAATCATCCCCCACCAAATGCAAAAAGCACACTTAACAGGCAAACACACGACAGAAGATGAGCAACCTACCTTATAACCAGTTGAGAAATCCACCAAAGAAGTCCCAAAAAGTGCCCCAAATGGTATCAAATATCTCCAAAGCTGGCAGTTTGATCAGATCATTTAAAAAAATAAGCCCTGGTTTCTCAGCTTCCCTTTTCAAAATGGCTCCTTCTTCCTAATTGCAGAACTGTTGTTAGGTGGCCACCAGAAATTCACCAAAGTCCCCAAAAAGTTTGTTGACCACAAGAAATCCACCAAAGAAGTCCCTAAAAGTCCCCAAATGGTGCCAAACATTTCCAAAACAGGCATTTCATGCAGGTCATTAAAAAAAAAAACAGAATCCCGGTACTCAGCTTCCCTTTTCAAAATGGCTCCTTTTTTTTTCCAATTGCAGTACTGTAGTCAGGTGTCCACAAGATGACAGTATTGCTATTGCAAACAAGCAGGACCCATTTTGAAAAGGAATTGTTACTTTCCTTTTCCCTTTCATAACTCAAAAAATCAGACTTTTGGTAACTCGAAAATTTCCTATACCTATGGATTTCTGTTCATAACTTCAATTTTTCATAACTTGGGGTATTCATAACTCAAGGTACCACTGTACTTGTGATTTATTGCCCCCTGTTTTTCCTGAGGCCAGCTTCCAGTGAAGGGGGATGGAGAAAACTAAACAGAATATTGTGACATGAAGATGTATATAATTTCTATCAGTTATAATAAATAGAAGAATTACAGAAGTGTCTGATCTTTTTTGGTGGCTGCTAACATTAAGCATCATATTCAATTTGGACCTCAAATCAAATGTTTCAAAAGGGAAAAGGATAATGCAGAAAGTTTCATTTGTACGGAAGAATGATGGTTTGCTATTTATGTCTGGCATAATGTTAACCAGTGATTTTTTTGTTTGTTTGTTTGTTAGCAAAGACAGTTTGTCTTCACATGAGGATGAAACACCACATGATCTTCAAATAGAAGGTAGAATTCAGGAGAACCAGCTACAAATAATTGTGACAAACACAGATTTATAAGAAGGGAAAAATCACTTCAGCATTTCACAGGTTTTGAAATGCATCCATTTGTAACATGCTTGATTTGAAAACAGTAAAACAAAGCCAGTTTTAACAGCATTTATATGTGTATAAAGAAATGTGGTACTAATTAGGATTTCAAAATATCCATAGTACCTATATGCATACCAGAGCTGTGCAGATGCCTCCAATTATATATCCTGAGGCTGTTGTGGCAGGGAACGCTGTTGCCTTTTATAGCCTACAAAATGAAAACATGCTGAATGTTTGCCAAGTGTTGTGTGAGTGTAACTTTTGTGCATGACTACAGTTGTGACTTTTATGGCCTCCCTTTCATGGAAAGCCAAAGACATCATTAGACCCCAAACTCTGAGAGAATTTGCGTGACATTTAGGCCCATGTCGATTGAAAGTGAAAGATTATGAATGGGCTCTACTTTTTGTCTGTCACAATGAAGGAAGCACCCATGCTTCCCTGCTGAGAAAAGACAGGAGCATGATCAACAGCCCACATTCAGAAGAGCATTGACACATCTATGGAAGGGCCAGCTTATGTAATGATTTGCCTGACTTCATAGGCCTCTGACAAAGAACCCATTTAGACTTTGAAGTGGAAAGCTTCAGAGACCAAGCAGTCATAATCTGTGATGGAACCAGCCATCCCTTTATGACTATCTGTTAAAAAAAAGATTCCAATAATTCCACAACAGCATTCTCAAAATATGTCCAATTAGCAAACCACATAAATGCCCAATATGGAACTCATGCTTAAAACAAAGCTTCATTTTAAAAAGTAATTGAAATGTCTAGATGAAAGCAAGCTATCATGTTAAACAGGGTAACTTGAAGGGAAACTTGAAAATATATGAGGAAATGAAGAAAAATGATAAATAGATAGATAGATAGATAGATAGATAGATAGATAGATAGATAGATAGATAGATAGATAGATAGATAGATAGATAGATAGATATAATTTTTTAAAAATGTTAGAAGAGCCATGCTTTATCTATCAACATTCCTATTCAGTCAAGCATTCTCCTTACCCATTGGCAATCAGTTGGCTATGGAAAACCCCAAAACAGGGCATGACTGCAGCAGCACTTTACCACTTACGCTACCTATCAACTGTGGTAGTAAGGCAAACTGCTCCAATTACTGTATTGAAATTCAATTCAATTAAATCTGAACAAAACATCAAAGAGTTAATGACAATAGCAATCCTTCAATAAGTCAAGAAAAACCAAACCAAATCAAATAAGATGAAATGAGTAGGCCCTTCAAGGTAAGGGGGAGATTTATTTTATCCTAAGTGAGGATTTGAACCCTGGCTTCCAGCATCCTAGTCTGTCAGTAACCACAATAGGAATCCTCATTTCTCTCATTGCTGGAACAAAAATGAGTCCCTGACCAGCAGCTCTCATGGCTTGGGCAGGAAGGGATTCCTTCAAGCAATTGAAGTTTTTGTTACTATCTTGGTGTGAACTGCAAATCAGTTTGAACTTAGCAACCTTCAATTTATAGTGAAATAAATGTTGTTAATACTGTGAGATCTCCACCAGGATTCTACAGAACAATCTTTTATTTGTGTTTTCAGAAATAAGACATTGGTCAGTATCCTGTCAGGGATTTCCATGCTCACAACTAGAGATGGGCACGACTTAGCGGTATTTCCGTTTCCGTTTCCGTTACTCGGTTCCGTTACTCTACGGAAACGGTAACGGGAATTACTCCCCCAGACTTCGAGCTCGAACCGACGAACGAACAATTTTGGTCTGATTTGTCGTGCTCGTTCCTTGCATCGCGAGATCGCGCGATGCCACACGCGGCACAGAAAAAAAGTTTTTAAAAGTTAAAAAAACCCGGTTCCCGGCCAAAAAGCAGGTGGGAAAATGCCTGCCGTGCCTCAGGGCACCTACCAGAGGGGTTGTTTCTGGAGGTCCCCGGCCTCCCCCCTCATCCCCCGTCCTCGGCTGCTCTGGTGGGACTCGCCGCAGGCTCGCAGCCACCAAAATGTCCAGTCTCGCCGCCGTCTGCCCGCAATTAAAGCGCAAGCAAGCGGCACGGACGGCACAGGAAAAAACTTTTAAACTCTCCCCCCACCCGTTCCCGGGCCAAAAAAGCAGGCGGAAAAATGCCTGCTTGACTAAGGGCGCAGGGCACCTACCGGAGGGGTGGTTTCTGGAGGGGGGGGGTCCCGCCTCCCCCCCGTCCTGGGCAGCCGGACTCGCGAGTCGCCATCGCCATGCCATGCGGTGCGGGCGGGGGATCCAAAATGGGGCGGCAAACGCAATATTGTTTTTGAAATCGTGGTCCAAAAAACACACAAGCACAACAGAAACACGCGAAAATTTATAAACTGCCAGATTTTTCACAGTAGCAGTGGGTTTTTTCTTGCAACAAAATGTCTCTCCTCTCCTCCTCTGTCCTCCATTGATTTTATTTTATTTTATTTTATTTACACCTGCGCAATGATGGGCTGGCCAAGTGGCCAGCCATGTGGGAGTGGACAACCATGCAAATTTTTGGAGCCATCCCACCAGTCGCATGGCCACTTGGCCATGGAGACTTCTGGGATGTGCCAAAAAGCCCCCTAAAACCTGCCCTAGCCCTAACCCTAACCCTTGACTCCGTACCCATACGTCACAGACTGTCTTCTTAGTGGGTCAGAGAGGCACCCAGAGGTGCAACCCACTAGCCCACCGTAACCTTACCCGTCACTAGCCTAACCCTAGCTCTTGCACTAAGCCACCTTAAAGCCAGATCTACTTGCTTGCATTGCACTACACGCAGCAAGTACAATTCCCTTCTGTGTGAGACATGGTGGTGCGGGAGCCTTGTGCAGGGAAGGTATGACCCTATCACTCTCACACTGGTCTCACGTCTGCACATTATGTTATGCAATATCCATATGGCTATTGCATAGCATTTTGCAGCAGCAGCAGGTGAGGAAGGGAGACCCCCATGTAGAGGGGTCTCTTGGAGCCTGCTTCCCCTTCCTAGTGGCAGGAGGCACCCACGGGTGCCTCCAGGAGCCCACTTTCCCTTTATAGCGGGCCAGAGGAGGCACCCACCCCACAGAGGTGCCTCCAGGAGCCCGCTCCCCCCCCAAAAAAAACCAGTACTAACGACAACGAAAAAACGAAAAAACAAACTGACTAATTTTTGCGAATTTTCACAAAAACCGGAAAAGACCCGAAATGGGACTGGCCCGACTAACGACAACTCGAAAAAAAAATTTTTTTCAAGTCGTGCCCATCTCTACTCACAACTAATGTTGTGCAAATGTTTGTGCAATCTATTAAGGTATCATCATCAAACTGTTTACTAAGCTGTTTCCACCAGTCATTCTACAGACACTTTGCCAAACAGTACAACCACTTGCACAATGTTAATTGCACGTTACTAGGCATTTTGAGAAATGAAGATAGAAGCCTTATTTAATTGCCAGAATTCTGTTTGTTTTTTATAATAATTGTGTACTGTCAAGTCAGTTCTGGCTTAACGATGATCGTTTTCAGTGTTTTCTAGGTAGAGGATGCTCAGAAGTGGTTTCCCATTCTTTTCTTCTGGGAGTATCCTGAGACTGTGCATCTAGTGCAAAACCGCACAGGCTGGCTCTTCTGGGATGTACAATGGGGAACTGAATTCTCATTCAATGCATCTTCAACCAGATCCCTAACACTCTGAGCTATCCAGTCAGCCATTCTTCTTATTTCCTGCTGTTTGTATATGCGGGCATTTGCTATCCCATCCTGCAAGTTGAAGTACATGATCTCAACAAAGCAATATCCAGCTCACTCAGCTGTAAACCAGAAATCTAATGGGGAATCAAGCAGATAAATTCATCTACGATACCGTTGCACTCTGCATTTCACCATAAAGATGCTGCTGACTGTATTTTGGTCTGTATGTAAAGATGTTTTTCCCCAATGCTTCTGAATCATATTTAGGTTGTTATATAACCATGAGGGCATACAATTCATTTATATTTCTAACTCTTTTAGTATCAGAGGCAGTTTGGCACAGGCATTCAGAAAAATCTTTTTAATAAAAGTTATTATGCACCATAAACATTCTTTAGAAGCTGAGTCATAAACATGCACTCAATCTCCTTTATTGCCAAGCCACCACATGTTAAAGGGGTTTTCTCTCTCTCTGATTGCCCTTTTTGAGACATTAAGAACTTCTCAATGTGGAGCCTGTAAATAGAATTCTATATTCGAATGGAAAGAAGGAGATCCAAAGTTCTCACCAGAATTACTTATTTTCTGAGGAAATTTAAGAACTAGAACATTAAACTGATACAGAGTGACATTTCATTCTTCAGTTTTTAATAATACAAAACACTGTAAGGAGCCCTCCCTTATGTTTGCAATATATGGTCAACCCTGAATCATGTAATAAAAATAGTTCTAAAAATGCTAGTGCAAAAGCTTTCTCCTCCAATTTAGGATGCATGTAGTGTAATAGTCTGAATTTTCCCTCAGCTAAAAAAAAGCAAAATCACCCCCCCCACACACACACACACATTAAAAAGTATGGAGGGTTGCATTCCAAACTTCAGCCCTCCTGACGTTTTGGACCACAACTCCCAGAATTCCAAGCCTGTATTTCCAATGGCAAATGACTGTGGGAGTTGTGTTCCAAAATATCTGGAGGGTTGAAGTTTGGACATGCTGCCTTTACGTCCATAGAAAAGGAATCAAACCTTCTATCCCCCAGCTCCACCTTTCAGCTGAGAGAAATCTTTGACATTTAATTATGCCAGATATACAAAATGGCTATTGCATATACGTCCTTTCCTTCCACAGTATTCTCTGTAGGTATGGATTTATTGTCAACAGTGCCTTGACAACAACATTTGACTTCTAGAAGTTTTGATTAATTTAACAGCAACTGTCCCGATACGTGATCAGCCAGAATGAAAGATAGGTAAGTACTTCATTTGTTTCATTTCTTCAAAAGAGGATTTTGAATTTCAAAGTTCTCATTAAGCTTCATGAATCTGAAAAATATCTTGAGATTTAAAGATTAAAAATATGAAAAGGAGAGAGAGAGAGAGAGAGAGAGAGAGAGAGAGAGAGAAGAAGAAGAAGAAATGGAATGGAATGTTCCATTGAAACAAAGGACTTTAAGTGTTTGTGTCTCAAAAGTTTGGGTTTCAGTCACTATGAATGGAACTGTGCTTGTAGTGATAAAATTAGGGTTGACTTTATTGTCCAAAAGACTCATCACTTTCATCAGTGTCATAACAGACAGGCACCACATGGTCCTCTCCATATTAGGAATAGTTACTCTCTGTGGGCCAATGTTGCTGATTAGAAATTTCACTTTGTTTAGGTTTTGATGAAACAAACAAACAAAAAATGGCAAATCTCTTTGTAAGCTTATGGAACAAATTTGAAATTAAAAGCAACAGCATTGAATACAGGAGAAAAAGAAACTGACAGATCCACAGATGGATGTACCTCACTAGGCCTACTCTGTTCGGTATAAACTGTATCTTTGCATATGTTATGCAGGATGTTAGCAAATGAAAATGTAGATCAGTGCCTTTCTTACCGAAGCAAATTCTAACTTTGAAGGATATTTATCAGAACTGGAGCAGATTAAGGGAGGGTTAAATTTTCATCTGGGCCTGCTTTGAACTTACTCATTATCAGGCACCCTCCCAGTTGTGCAATCTATGTTTTTTTTAAAACCTCACCTGCTAGATGTAAAATTGCATTTAATTTCACATGTAGTTTGGTCCTGAGTACATCAATATGCTAACATACACAAATGGAACAAAAATGTAGCTCTCCAAGATTATTACCATTTCAAACACTGTACTGCACAGACAGATGGACTACAAAAAGTAAGCAGGCTGGCTGGGGAGGCCCCCTTAGGCTGGTTGGTACTTTTATGTTACAGAGCAAGTGGGAACAGATGCTTATACTATGTAACAATTGACAGCAAGAGAACATTAGAAGCAAATCAAAGAGCGTATAAAATAGACCTGAATGAGTGGTCAGAAATTTCAGAAATTTCAAAATTCAGCAATTTCTTTGTTTCTGCAGTGGGTTAGAGAAGACCTCATCAGCATGCAACGATTATTGTCATTTCATCTTTAATCTTAGGACATAAATAAACATTTTTCTCTACTATTTGCTTAAAAATTGGAAATATTCTGCTTGTGTGAAGTCAATAAGTCATATAGCCCCTAACTAGCAGGACTAGTAGTAGAGGCTACCATGTCTTTCTGTATTCTCTCTCTCTCTCTCTCTCTCTCTCTCTCTCTCTCTCTCTCTCTCTCTCTCTCTCTCTCTCTCTCTCTCTCTCCCCTCTGTGTGTGTGTGTATGTGATTTTGTGTCTGTGTGCACAAGGGACATGGAGGGGGAAAGTCACATAGTAATCATTAACCTTTTGGTCTTAGAGGGGTGAAAAACTCCAAACCATGCTTCTATGGGCTCTATCTCATGTACTTTAAAATCCAGATTTAATTTACCTTTAAACCACTTCCACAAATCGTGACCTCACTCATCCAGATGAGGTTATCCAGAAGTTGAGTCATGGCAACAAGACTTCTTTAAAAGAAATCCAGTTGCCATGACTCAATATATGGATGCTGCCAAGAGGATCAAGACTACAAGACAGAGAGAAAAGACATCAGGTCTCATTGACATTTGCCACCAAGTTTTGAACTCTTATCTACATTTTTTCTGATTTGCCTATGAAGGAGTTGTGCTGAGCCTGAAGAAGTGGAATTTTCTCTAGAAACACTCAATTTGTTTGATTTTAGTGGCCCAATAAAAGGCATCACAAGTTGTTCCTATGCTACATTGTAGACCTTGAAGCAGAATCCTCTGTTTTTAGGGACTTAATATTTCTATTCTTGTTTTGTTTGTGACTTTTGGTGAAATATATATCTTGTCTAAAAGCATCAGCACGCACCCTGCTTCAATCACTCAGTGACAGAATGATAGGAGAAAATCTATTTATGAATCTCATCATCACAGCCATGTCCTACACATAGTGTTCTCCCCATGTCAAATACCAACCCTTTGTACTCTGAACATGGTGGGTAGTGGTGGAAGCGGGAGATACCTCAATTGTGCTACCACAAGATTCCACTGGCTCTGCCTTCATAATCATTTCAAAAACTCAGAATAAGATTGTGGAGCACTGTATGAATGTTTTCAGAGGTATTTTGCTATTTAAACTAATGGAACAACAAATTGCATTATGAACATCATGATCTATCATCCAACGCTAGAACTATTTGGCATGATGGAACTGTAAATAGTGTTACTGCAGAACAAGCAAAAGAGCCTTTAAGGTTTTTTCAGGAACAATAAATATCTGTAACCACTCTCTCTTTCTCTCAGCTATCGGCCAACAACACTAGCCAGTATTTCTAGATGTTTCGTGGAGCAATCAGACCAACAACACTAGCGTGTATTTCTAGCTGTTTCATGGGGTAATTGTCATGGTGACCTTCATGAAGTGTGCTTTGAAATTGTTGCTTCTTTTATTATGGGTGCTGCTGAGGCCTGAGATGCCAAGAAGGGAATAAAGAGGTTGCACATGGTCTCCTAGAACAGTGTTTTTCAACCACTGTTCCGCGGCACACTAGTGTGCCGCGAGATGTTGCCTGGTGTGCCGTGGGAAAAATTCTCCCCACACCAGCAATGCCCCCCCCCGCATCCCGCTCGCGACCAAGGCAGCGGTGCGGCGCCGGCAAGCCGGAGGAAGGCAGGGCATCCAGAAAGAAGCCGGCTGCCGCAAGGCTTCCTTGGGAGATGTAGTTCCTCCCGCAGGTCTGAGACGCGGTCCTGGGGAGGAGAGCGGACTACCTTTCCCGGCGTGCTTTGCGCGCCGGCGAGGAAAGGCTGGCCATGGGCGGGGAAGGAGAAGAAATAAGGGAGGAGGAGGAGGAGGAGGAGGAGGAGGAGGAGGAGGAGGAGGATACTGGACAGCGAGAGAGTGAGAGAGAGCCGGGAGACCCACGCAGGCGCATTGCGGCGAAGGGCGCTCCAGAAGCCGCTCTTAAAGGTTCTTGGGGTTGGTTCCCCCTCCTCGCTCACCGAACCCCCCTCCCTCCCTCCCCCGCCTCGCGCACTCACTGTTTGCCTCCCGAGGGTGGGCGCGCGCCCCTGCCGAGCCAGGTAGGAGCGAGCGTGCACACCCCTCTTTTAAGGGTGGAGAGTGGGCGGCCGTTGACAAAGGTCATTTTTTTGTGGGGGGGTAAATAAAGGGGAGGATGTGGGAGGCTGAGGAGGGGATTCCTAGGACCTAGGGAGGAGACGGGGATGGGGGGGGTCCCTTCCGGGCCCTGTGGCTGCCTGGCTGGAAGGAGGCGGGGGGGGAGAGAAGGGAGGCTTATACTGGAAGGGGTAAAAGATGGGGGTTGGGGGTCGTATATGAAGAGCCTCCCCCAGCCCCACCTTCCTGGGTTTCCAAGTTCCTCTGAAAAAAGTGCCAGGAGGAGGGAGGGGGAAGGTGAGGGCAGGCAGACATTTTGATAGGGATGCCTTGGGAGGGCCTGGGCTGGAGGATGGATTTGTTGTTGTTTTGGGGGGGGGTGAGAAGTGTGCTTGTGTGTGTCTGATAGGCACAGAGTTAAATTTTTTAACATTTTCTAATGGTGGTGTGCCTCATGATTTTTTTCATGAAACAAGTGTGCCTTTGCCCAAAAAGGTTGAAAAACACTGTCCTAGAAATTGCTGTTAGTATAACAGTAAAAAGTAAAAATATTATGAATACTCACAAAATTTCTCATTCAAAGCAATTTTCAGTATCTTACCACGCTTCAGTTCCCTAGCAAGGTTTTTCCCACATCAGAGAACTCCAGGCTTCTTCTTTCAACTCTTCCTCCACTGTTCTGCAGCGGAAACTGCCAAATTCTACATGTCTTAATGTCCTTCCAAATAGTAACATGTTCCTCTGTGTCTGAATTGCAAACAAGATATATAGCTTGCTCTTTTCCTGCATTTCCCTGGTTTCTCTTGTATGTAAGAGATGCTGTGCTGTGGAGGTACTGTAATCAGCCTGGATTTCTGCTGAAACCTTTGCCTGTTCTAGGGGGAAGTCAAGATCTCAGCTGCTGGTGTATTCATGGACCCTAGAAAGGTCTCAGAAATGTTGTACACCAAGTTCTCATTGCAATGTGCTAAGTGTTCCAGTTGTTCCTAATGTTGTTATTAAAGATATATGATCTAAAATCCATTGTTCTACTGCAATAAACAAAGCAAAACAAATTGAAAAGTTTAATTGCAGCCAGCCACATACTTCTTACTAATATCCTTTGGCCAGTGCTTATTTATTTAAAACATTGTAAACACCTTTGTCATTCTGTCTGGTTAACCATGCAGTCATAGTTGGGGGGGGGTCACTAGATTCAAAACCAGTAAGCATTATTTTACTGTTGTTTCTTATCCCTCATAATATCATAGAGGTGAGGGAAATTATGCAAGCATCAAGAAGCATATAAATATTATGGTTTCTTCATCTGTCCTCAGCAACCATACAGCATGAGTAGTGGCAAGTGTGAGAACATGGATGAGCAACTTCTGATTCCCTTATGATCAGTTTCTGGCTAACAGTGTAGATTGAAACCAGAGGTGGGCTGCCATGCTTGAAGAGTAGAGAACTCATAGGTTACATCCCTCTACCAACAGGCACCCTTGTAGTTCAGCTCATGATGTAGCACAACTCCATTCTCTTGGAATCTTTTGGTAGTAGAGGTGACTTTCTCCTGGGATGAAAGGCAGAAGCAGTATTTGGCTTATTAGACTGCTCTGGGCTAGTGAGGAACCCAACAAACTATCAGCAAAACTAAGCATCTTGTTACTTAATGATGGTCTCAAATATCTTCAAAGAATGATGATATGCATGTTCACTTATTCCTTTCTCACAAGTCAGGATGAAGAATGTCAAGAGCTATTATCTTTTTTTTTGGGGGGGGGATGAGAACACAGACATTATGATTTCTCTTATTTTAGGGTATGCCCCAACCCCAAGAAAAATAATGGCAATGGTTTCTGTAAAATTTAACTTGAATTTTTATTGCAAAACTGTTTTTGAAAGGAAAAAAATATTGTATATATATTGTCCTAAATGCTTATTCAGGATGGTTTTCTCCCCACAAAATATGCTTTGCTCAGATGCAGAAGATGCAGAATAGGGGACAAGCACTGCTTTTTATTATTATTCATGAAAGAGTAAAATGAAAAAGAAAATCTCAACTGTTGGTAATGCTTCCATGAAGCCAGTTACCCATTTTCACTGAAGATATATATATATTGCAAATGCCCATTGTATCCGTATATGGGATAATGGGTGGGTTTTCTTTCTTCTTTTTTGAAAATGGAATGTTTCTTAATTTTCAGTAAAGGATCCTGCACATCATTTCAGCCAACATCAGCCATATATCCATAGACCAGCCTTCCTAAGGCTATGGAATTACAGTAGCAGTTTTTAGCTTTACTGACAACCTCTGATGAATCATTATGTTTACCACTTGAACAATTTGCTTCAAATATCCATAATGGCACCAATTTGTTTTTCTCGGTAGCTTCAGCACATCATTACCGCCCATGTATTATATCTTCAGAACATGCTATCTTTGCCTCATTATCTCATGATCTGGATTGGAAAACGGATTATCACTGCAATTTATGAGGAATGATTCTTATACCCCGAACATCTATTTTTAAAAATAACGTTATGCTGCTTTATACTAGCATGCCTTCTGATAAAAAGTTATACAGAAAGATCCAATCTATTACACAGTCCTATGTTGGCAATGATTTCTGTAATGCCGAAACCTTTGGTAGCAATTTTGAATAAGCAAGTACCTCCAATCAATGAATTTGGAGGAACAAGGGGCAGGAAAGGAAAATGTAAGAAGGTATAAATGTAAGGATACAGAGTTCCTTTCATTGTCTTTCTTGTTTGTGGCTGAAGGGCCAAGGATTACATTTAATTAACATCACAATTACCTGCAATGTACTTAACACTTAAATGAAAGAGTGGCCAGCTTATGCAATTGATGATCGGACTTCAAATATTTGAGGGTGGCAGTTGCAAACAATGATTGGACAGTGTACATACCTTTGAAAAATGATAATCCAAACTTCACAGTTTATAGTTTATTTCCAATGTAAGAAATTATTTTGGTCCCAGGGTATAGACCAGGGGTGCCCAAACCTTTTGTAAGGAGGGCCAGATTTGGTGGCTCAGAATGTGTCAGGGGCCGGTTGCTCCCCGACCCTGCCACCCCACTGCAAGTGTCAGTGTTAGCAGACATGGGGCCAAAAGGGGGGAGTGAGGGGTGGGCCAGCCAGGCGCGGGGCACTCAGAATGGCCGGAGGGGCCGGATTTGGCCCCTGGGCTGGACTTTGGGCAGGCCTGGTATAGACTATCCCTTAAGATCAATCAAGTAAGATGGCTACCATGAGAGAGCAGCACTCTTCCCCTCCACCCTTCACCCATCTCTTGACACCATCTGGCCTTGATCCTTTCCTGTTTCCCATTTCTGCTTTTTCCATGGAGAGAGGCAAACAGAATGTCACGCTTGGAGATTCACACAGGAAGTACTCTTGCACAGCTAGCTATTTGGTGCACAACCTCAACCCCTGATTATTGATTTGAATTAAGAAGGAGTTAGCCCTATCACTTTGTTCTATTCTGCAGATGAGAGGCCAAGAAGGAAAGGAGTCACCATGGTTACTCTGTTTTCTAGACAATATAATTGGATTCTACCTTTCTCAACTGACCACCTTTTCACTGCCAAGTCTATAGTCAACAGCCAAGTTCTCCAGTATAAGTGGTTGTTCCCAGAACCCTAGAACAGAAATTCAAAAGTCATGAATTTAATCATTTCTTAAACAACTCTAATCACTCAACATGATGAAAAAGCTAACTGACGAAGTCAGCCTGGCACCCAAGAACAACCTGCAATAGACTAACATTGGTAGTTGCCTACAGGTCCCAGTTGAAATCACTGAAATGCATTTTAGACAACACTTCTTACCTTTCCCAGGCTTTGGGTGGCCTGGCAGTGCTTGCCTACAAACAGTCCACAATCTTAAATTACTTTTGACACACAACAGACAATACAGTAGGAAGACAGAGATAAGAAGAGACTCTGTCACAAACCTAGATGGCAGTTGTGCTTCTATGACTCTACTTACAGCACTAAAGTTACAACAATGTCAGCAATAACAACAGGAGTTTATTTAATTGTTCATCCTCCAATAGGACTTATGTCCACTTCTGACAGCAATGCCTGTTCGCATTGTAGACAGGACAAAGAGGACAATATTTGCAGAGAAAGAAAGAAAGAAAGAAAGAAAGAAAGAAAGAAAGAAAGAAAGAAAGAAAGAAAGAAAGAAAGAAAGAAATCTAACTAAGGAATGACAACACAAAAAAGAAGAAACATTCAGAGCTCTTCAGTCTTCCAGGACACTGTGTTATGGATCTCAAAATGACAATTAGCCGCTTAGAGTTCGCAAAGAAGATAAGCGGGGTATAAATGCAAAAATAAAATAAAATAAATAAATTACCAACGCGATCAGGGAGGCTCAAAGATCCTTTTTCTCCCGGAGAATTGGTGAGGCCTCGAACCACCAGGCGGAGCTCTTCCGGGTGGTTCGGGACCTCACCAATCCTAGTCTGGCCAGGCCTCCTCCTACTGATTTCAGTAGTGAGAAATTTGCAGCCTTTTTTCGTTCTAAGATTGAGGCCATCCGGTCCGGCTTCGACTCCGGTTGCAGTAGCACTGCCCTGGCATCCCCGGTTGCTGGTCCGCCTTCGTCGCCTCGGTTGGATGCGCTTGGGCCTGTTTCTGCTGTCGAGGCCTCTAAGGCTATGGCTTGCTGCCGGCCGGCGTCCACTCCTTTCGATCCCTGCCCTGCCTGGCTTATAAAAGCTGCCAGCGGGACTATGGCCGAATGGGCTTCGGTTATCGCCACCGCCTCCTTCAGCGAGGGGGTTTTTCCCTCCTGTCTGAAGGAGACGGTGGTAAAACCCATTCTTAAAAAACCAGGCCTTTGTCCGGACGATTTAGTCAACTATTGTCCTATAGCTAACGTCCCGTTCATGGGTAAGATGATCGAGAGGATGGTGGCGGTCCGACTGCAGTCGTACCTGGAGGATCAGCAGTGCCTCGATCCTTGCCAGTCTGGGTTCAGGCCTCGTCGGGGGACCGAAACAGCTTTGGTCGCGCTGCAAGATGACCTAATCCGGGCAGCCGACAGGGGTTGCTCTACCCTGTTGGTTCTCCTGGATTTGTCAGCGGCCTTTGATACCGTCGCCCACGGTATCCTGTTGGATCGGCTCTCTGAGGTTGGAATTGGAGGCACTGCTCGCAGCTGGCTCCGATCCTTCCTGGAGGGCCGTCCTCAGTACGTTCAGCATGGGGGGGGGAGTTGTCGGCTCCTTGGATACTCCCTTGTGGGGTTCCACAGGGGTCGTCGCTGTCCCCTTTGCTGTTTAACATCTACGTAAGGCCGTTGGCTGGGGTCATTAGGAGATTTGGAGTCTGCTGTCATCAGTACGCTGATGACGCACAGCTCTATCTCTCCTTCTCCACCTCTGCAGTGGAAGCTGTGAGGATCCTTGATGAGTGCCTGGACGCCGTCCTGGCTTGGACCGGGGCGAACAGGCTTAAGCTCAACCCCGAGAAGACGGAGGTCATGTTCTTTGGGAGCTCACCATCTGGGTATGGTGGCCCTCTTCCCTGTCTGGGGGGGGGGGTTTCCCTCCAGCCGGTGGAGAGGGTGCGGAATCTGGGCGTGGTCCTGGACCCGGCGCTGACCATGGAGGCGCAGGTGGCGTCGGTGACCAGGGCCGCCTATTACCATCTCCGTCAGATCGCCCAGATCCGCCCATACCTGGATGTTGACTCTCTGAGAGCAGTGGTCCAGGCACTGGTGATCTCGGGGCTGGACTACTGCAACGCGCTCTACATGGGGCTGCCCTTGACTCTTCTCCGGCGTCTGCAGCGGGTCCAGAATGCGGCGGCCAGACTGGTGGTTGGTGCGCGTCGTTATGACCGCATCACCCCAGTTCTGGCCCGTCTGCACTGGTTGCCCGTTGCTGCCCGGATTAGATTCAAGGTCTTGGTTTTAGTTTATAAAACCCTCCATGGCTTGGGTCTGGACTACCTGACAGAGCGTATCGTCCAGCGATCCACCTCGGCCCTTCCTGTTCGGCAGGTGCGAGCGCACGAGCTGCGGGTTGCCACTCCACGAGAGGCCCGGAAGACGATCACTAGGAACCGGGCCTCCTCAGTGGCAGCCCCTTCCTTATGGAACGCCATCCCCAGCGAAGTGCGCTCTGCAGAGTCCCTGCAGGCCTTTCAGAAAGCTTTAAAAACCTTTCTGTTCTGAGAGGCCTTTGGTGATCTCAGTTAGGTTCCCCCCCCCCACCATCGTCATTGTTTTAAATTAGTCAGCCTATTCGGTGTGCCTAATTTTAACTTTGCTAGGATTTGCCTCTCCGCATGCTGGGATGTAGGAGGATTTTACATGTTATGTTGTTTTATTGTTTTATGTTGTCTTTGCTTTATATTTGATGTATCCCATTGTTGTTGATTTCGCATTTATTGCTTTGTTAGCCGCTTAGAGTACTACATGTAGTAGATAAGCGGGATATAAATACAAGAATAAATAAATAAATAAATAAATATAATTATGGAAAATGGAAGCTCCAAACAACCATAGTGCTGGGTGGGGCCACTTTGCCCCCTTCCTGGTGAGTGTCACATTTGTGCAGCCTAGGGGCTGCCCAACAGAGGCCAGACTCTTCATAAGATCTCAACATGTGGTGAGAGGCCTCTTTTGTGAACTAGCCATCTTCAAGAAGGCATTCGACCTTAGCTCCCTGCTAGCCCGTCATGGGCCTCCACTTACTACTATTGCTGGAAGAGCTGCTTTGTTTTCCCTTTCCTGTGGTTTCTGATAGAAGGAGGGCTGAGGACATTGTTGCAGAATGGGCTTATGGTTCTGCCAGCCCAGGTGGTATCGTCGTCGTCGTCGTCGTCGTCATCATCATCATCATCATCGTCGTCGTCATCATCATCATCATCATCATCATCATCATCATCATCATCATCATCATCATCATCATCATCATCATCATCATCAAAAGAAGCCTATGCCAGCTCAGTCATCGCCTGGGTTAACAAGGACCACGATGGGTTTTGATGAACCTGGACATCCATCGATAAATGGGCTACAGGTCACGGGTCCCATTGCTGAGAAACCAGGGCATGGGCCTGTAGAATTACTGGAAGTTGAACAATCTCAGAAGCAGCAGAAATATACTTTATTAGAGAATTGGACAATCATGAAATGCTATTATAGAGCAGAACCTGAAAAATGAGGCTACCAAAAGCTGATGCATCAATTATGAAAACAAGAATATCCAAACTCCAAGATAACTGAATTGTGATTATCTGAGCAGCGAATATATATTATCAGAAACAAGGTGCTTAGTAAAGTTGAACTAGAAGAAATAAGGAGGAGTTGTGAAATTGGTGGTCATCAAATTATTCAAATAGGAGGAGAAAATTGATTAATAACACCTGGGGACATTGAACAGTCTGAAGTTGAAGAAAATATGGGTGTTGTGCAGAAATTTGAATCACAAGAAGGTTTAATTAGGATTGGAACATTAGGCAGTAAGAACTGAACAATAAAATACTGACTAGAGATGGGCATGAAATGAATTAAAAAAAATTTTCATTATTGGTTATTCGTTTTGTTGGGTAGAAAAAATGAATAACAAACAGCCCCTTCTAAGAAAAAAGAAACAAAATAAAACGGAAATTTCCATTTCGTTTCATTTCATTTTATGTTCAGTGTCTTCTCCTACCTTGCCACCGCCACTGCTACTAACCAGCCCTCGCAAGAGGGCTTCTGGCTTTGGGGGGGCACCATCATACCACACTACAGCTGATCGGTGCTTGGGGGGGGGACCCCCACCAACTGGATAGCTAGGACCTTTTTTTTTTTTTTTTTTTTACAAAAAAGCACTGACCTGGCCCGTGGGCCAACTGGTCAGTGAATGCATTTTAAAAAGGCAGACCCCACTGGGCGGGTGTGCAAGCAAAAAATAAAACATAAAATAAAAATTAGAAAAAAATTAAAAAATCATGCCAACCCAGCCTGGGAGCCACATACTTGGCAAGAGTAAAACAAAAGAAAAAAAGAAGAGAAAAAACCCCGCACCAAAACAGCCAGGGGCGTGAGAAAAAAAATAAATTATTAAAATAAAAAATAAAAATAAAAAATAAAAAAGCACCAACCTGGCCCACATGCCAGCTGGTGGGTGCGTGCATAAATTTAAACAACAATAGCAACAACAATAACCGGCAGACCCCACCCGCGGGTGAGGAAAAAATTAAAAAAATTAAATATAAAAATAAAAATTAGAAAGAAAGAAAAAACCACTGACCTGGTCTGGGAGCAACATGGTCAGCAAAAGTAAAACAAAAGAAAAACAGAGAGAAAAAACTGTGCCAAAATGGCCAGAGGCATGAGAAAAAAATAATAATTAAAAAACAAATTGTGGCGACCTAGCCCACAGGCCAGCTTGTGGGTGCATACATAAATTAAAACAACAACAACAACAACAACAACAACAACCAGCAGACCCCACCGCATGAGCAAAAAATAAAAATAATTAAACATAAAAATAAAAATTAGAAAACAAACAAACAAAAAAAACCACTGACCCAGCCTGGGAGCTGGATGGTTGGCCAGAGTAAAACAAAAGAAAAAAGAAGAGGGGAAAAATGCACCAAAACAACCCGGGGCGTGAGAAAAAATAAAATAATTAAAAATAAAAATAAGTAACCAAATAAAAAAACACGCCAACCCGATCCACAGGCCAGCTGGTGGGCGTGTGCATAATTTTTTTAAATAAACAGGCAGACCCCATTTTTTTCACAAGCAAAAAATTAAAAAATAGACATAAAAATAAAAATTAGGCATAATAAGAAAACACACTGACCCGGCCTGGGAGCCACATAGTTGGCAAGAATAAAATATAAGAAAAAAGAAGAGAGAAAAAACACACCCCAAACCAGCCATGGGTGCAAGAAAAATAAATAAATAAAATAAAAAAATAAAAAATAAAAAATAAAAATATGTGCCAGTGCTGGAGTTGCTGGGCTGGCCCCAAGCAAGTGCCTCTCAGCTGCTTGGAGCTGGCTTCAGGCCAGCACCTCTCAGCTGTTTAAAAAAAAAGCCCCGCATCGGGAACTTTTAAAAATAATAACAATAGAATAAATAATAATAATAATCACTGACCACGCTAAAAATGAAATAAAAAAGTTTAAGAAAAGAAACAAATAAAATACGAAATGATTTTTTTTAAAAAAATTGTTATGTATTAAATGAAACGAAATGGGGTAGGGTAACAAATAACAAATAAACACAATTTTGGCATTTCATGCCCATCTCTAATACTGACACATGCTGTATTAAATGAAGAGAGGGGAAGGCTCCCAATTTTAAAGACTGTGCCTAGAAAAAAATTGGTACCATTGATAAGCGACATAAATTCTGCATTTGCAACAATCCACATAATGTCAATTGAACAGATAAATCAGCATCCTTATAGTGCAGCAGTAATAGTAATGGAAGAACTAGGGATTCCACAACTGAAGCCCCCCCCCAAAAAAAAATGCATTGAGAAACCATGGTGGAATATCAGTCTGGAGCTTAAAAATCAAAAGACTCTGAGCAGATGCGAGTAACTTGAAAAACATGCAGGAGGACAAATTACAGAATGGTAAGAGCAAGAAGTATTGGACTAAAAAATACTGGCTAAGTACAAGGAAAATTGAAGAAGCATTGGAAATAGCGAAGCAGCAAACAGCAACAGCTGGAAAAATTAAAAGATATGATGCCAGATTTATTCAGTATAAAGAGAACCAGTTGTTTCAATCAGATCAAATAAAGTTTTATCAGAATTTAAATCAGAAGATAGATATAAAAGATGAAAAGCCTGAAAAAGTGGCAATCATTCAGTTTTGGAAAGACGTATGGGGGACTGAGAAAGACTATAATAGAAATGCTGGTTGGCTCCAAGATTTTGAGAAGAAATTCTCCAAGTGCACAATGGACCAAGTAGAAATAATAGCTGAAAAGATCACCAAAAGAGTACAAAGAGTTAAAAACTGGACACCACCTGGCAATGACCAACTACATGGGTTTTGGCTTAAACACCTGACCAGTCTGCATGGAAAAATGGCCCAACACTTTAATGAAATGCTGAGGACGAATTATATTAATGAGTGGTTAACAACTGGCAAAACCTAGTTGATCCAACAAAATGAGCAATACATGAAAATTACAGGCCAATGACGTGTTTACCAACTATGTATACACTGCTGACAGACATCATAGCTGATAGAGTCCAGGATTATTTGAAGCAAATAACATAATGCCAGTAGAGCAGAAAGGGAACAAACAGGGAGGTTGAAGCAAAAAAGATAAGTTACTCATTGATAAACTGATCCTAAAGAATTGTAAAACCCAGAAAACTAATTTATACATGACTTGGATTGAGTACAAAAAAAGCCTTTGACTCAGTTCCGCATAGTTGGATCATTACATGCCTGGATGCCATTGGAATATTTAAAAGTATTAGTGCCCTAATTGAAAATGTGATGAAGAACTGGAAAACAGAATTGTTTGTCAGAGATGAAACCTACAGATTGGTTAGCATTAAATGGGAGATTTTTCAAGGTGACTTTGTCATCACTGCTATTTACTATTGCCCTGATTCCCCTCTCAATAATTTTGCAGAAGACAAATTTAGGGTACCAAACTGTTAAAAATTCAGGGAAAATTTCTCATCTATTGTATATGGATGACTTAAAGTTGAATGGAAAATCAGAATTTGAAATACACTCACTGACCAACACAGCCCAAATTTTCAGTAACGATGTTAATATTGAGTTTGGACTAAATAAATGTGCTACAGTGGCACTGAGAAAAGGAAAAAATCATGGAGAGTGAAGGAATTGAAATGCCAAATGGAACAAGCTATTAAATATAATCAGTTTGAAGCCTATAAATATCTGGGCATACTGCAATTAGATAATATCAAGCATGGGCAAGTGAAAAATGTGGTCAGTAAATAATATATCCAAATGGTCAGAAAAGTATTAAAAAGTAAGCTGAATGGTGGTAACACCATCAAGGCCATTAATAGTTTATAATGCCATCAGGTATACCGCTGGCATTATAAATTGGACTCAGATGGAGCTAGATAGTCTGGATAGGAAAACAAGAAAACTTATGATTATTCACTATGCATTACATCAAAGCAGTGATGTTGACAAGCTGTATTTACCTACAAAATTAAGTGGTAGAGGTCTTTTGCAAGTGAAGCAGACAGTTGAAGAGAAGCATACGTTGGCAGATTATGAAAAAAAAACAGTACAGAGCCAGCATTATTGGAGGTTAAGAACAGGGAGGTGTTTAAAGTAAAGCAAACAAAACATCAATATAGGAAAACAACGATGCAAATATGAGCTGATAGCTGGCATAATAAAGCATTGCATGGGCAGGTTTCTTGAAAAAAATCAAAGGAAAAGTAGATGAGGAAAAGACCTGGTTATGGCTCACCAATGGAACAATGAAAAAAGAGACAGAAGCCCTGATTTATGCAGCTTAGGAACAAGCTATCAGAACAAGTGCAGTTAAGGCTAGAATAGAAAAATCAGCTGGGTACCCCACATGTAGACTGTGTGAAGAGGCAGATGAAACTATTGACCATATATGGAGTTGTTGCAAGAAAATTTCTCAGACTGATTACAAACAGCGTCATAATGTAGTTGCTCAAATGGTCCACTGGAATTTGTGTCAGAACTATCATCTGCCCGTAGCAAAGAACTGGTGGGATCATAAGCCTGAAAAAGTGATTGAAAATGAGCATGCAAAATCACTTTGGGACTTCCGAATATAGGCAGAGAGTGTCAGAGCATAATACCCCAGATATTGTGATTGTGCAGAAGAAAAAAGTGTGAACCATTGATGTTTCCCCCCACCCCAGAAAACGTTTTTTTAAAAAGTCCCCCCCAAGCCCCGCCTGCCAGCTGATCGGCGCTAGGGTGGGGAAAACTTTGGCGTGACTTTGGGAGAGGGAAAAAGGTTTTTTTCCCCTCCCCCAAGTGGCTTACAGACAGAACAAAATGGTTTGTTTAGAAAAAAAATCATTTAATCTGCAACAAAATGCTGCTTCCTCATGTTGTTTCATTTCATTTCATTTCATTTCATTTTGTTACATAAGGATATGACAAAATAGCATTTTTCCCATTTTGTGCCCATCCCTAATCGTGACACAAACTTAGCATTTCTGTGACTGCCAAATCTATCTGGCATATAGCTGATCACCCTGGCTGGGGACTACAACTTCAGGTAAATGACAGTGTGGCAATCCTATTCTTGTGCTGAAGATGCATTATGAATGTATCTCTATTTTTTATCCTCACCTGAACATGAACCTCACTACCACAGGGATAGGTAGTGGTATTTCTACTCCTTATGTCTGAAGAAGCAGATTTTGACCCACAAAAGTTCATACTGAAATAAAAGTGTTCCTCTTTAAAGTGCTACAATATTTTGCCTTTTTCTCCGTCTTGTGACACAGTGTTCAACTGTTGTACTGTAGCCAAAACACTATTCCTGAACCAGGTTCAACTGCAAGTAGCTGGCTCAAGGTTCATTCAGCCTTCTATCCTTCCAAGGTTAGTAAATTTTGGGGGCAATGTATAGCCTGCATAATTAAATTTTAAAACATCCACAAAGTACTTTAAGTGCTATGTGGTGGTATAAAAGCAGCACACACTGCTTTGTTGCTTTGCCTTTCATCATCATCATCATCATCATCATCATCATCATCATCATCTTCTTCTTCTTCTTCTTCTTCTTCTTCTTCTTCTTCTTCTTCTTTCTTCTTCTTCTTTAATTTTCCCAACAGACATAGAAACATTTTTAAGATGTTGCTGTTCTTATTTTAATTTACCATATGCATCCGCAGTGTTTTTTCCAATGCTGTGGTCATAAGCTCAGAGTACTTACCAACTGCACCCTGCAGCATAAATATCAATTCATTACAGCTTTAGGTAGAGAAGTTCCTCTGATCACAGGGTGAATTTGGCTCAAGAGTCAGAAGGTCCCCTTACCTGCTTTAGTCCACAGACAACTGCAAAGGAAAATGCTTTATTTTGAATAAAGTGGACAGTCATTTGTAGACATTCAGTTTAAAAAAAAAGGGGGGGGGAAAGAACCTCATCTGGAACTGGTACATTTCTTGGCATAAAATGAAATAGGAGATGGTGAAAAAAGGCAAGTTTGAATGAGTTTGGCTGATATGCCTGGCCCTATTTAAAAGGTAGTTATGTATGGGTCTCTGAACCCCTAGACTTCTTCATGGCTACCCCTGCTACCTACAAATACTAGGAAGAAGATATTACATGAATGTCTTTCTGCAAGCACCAAGACATCACCAGCAGATCTTCAGGCCCGGTACTTATGCAAAGTCAGATCAGGTAGCTTTACACTAAGACCGGTGACAGTGTGGTCCCATTAATTTGCACAGACAATGTGTAATCAATCATCGTAGAGGTTCTTGACTAAACACTTCTTGATTAAATGGACATGAGCTACACAGAACTATATCTTCAGAATACATAAAAGAACTATTTATATCCCTGTATGTCACTGTTTTACTCTGAAAATGGGCTGTAAAGTGACAATAATTTATTGTTTTATTTGCACTACGTGGTGGATTGCATTTAGTTAACTCATCTAAATAAAAAGAAACAAATCCAAGTGGTACCAAATATACGCCTTTCAGAAAGGATTTTTAAAAGTTTGATCTGACCTGAACAATTTGGGAGCATACAGCCATGGACCCACGAGGTGTCCTCCAGAACAAACTTATTGTATCATTTCTGCTCAGCAATTACAAGCAACAGCACTGATTCTTAGCATCATAATGGATGAGCATACATGCCTGAGTCATATCCTTTGGCCATCTGTTTTGGAACTCCCCCATGGAAAGCTGACTTCCCATGACCATAGCCAGAAAAGGCATCAAGCACAGGTTTATCTGGCTCTGTGGAATGGATTATATTTGCTTTCATCCACTCCCTTGAAGATGAGAAAAGGGCATCCAAAACATCTCATGGCTCACACATTTATACTCTGAATGCCATATGCTTGGATGTAGCATCATGCTTGTCTAGAAGAGAGCATGCTTTGCCACCTCTGGGAGCAGCTGTCATCCTCAGAGGTTGCAAGGGCTTCAGCTGCCGGGAGATACTAATCCGAGATTGAAATCTCTGATTTTTGGTCTATAGTTTTCATAATATCTGAGCAGCATGGTCACTACACTATTCTGAGAGTTACAGTACAAAAGCCAAGTGTTATTGATTCAGAATATATTGTATCCATAGCTGCAGTATAGAATGAGAACAGGATTGTTGTAGGAGGCTCAGCAGCTTTGGTTTCATTATCAGAGGTCATTGATAAGGTAAAGGTATATTTTTCCTCTCCTTAACACAAGTACCATCATTAGGTAGAGTGGGGCATGTACCTTTGGAAGCAGATATCAAGGGGCACATAGTGAGTGCCACATGAACCACTCCATAGCTCTTCAACTAAGGTGTTGCCCTCAAGTGAAGCAGAGGATGCTGTGTTGACTTTAAAAGATTGAGCTGTAAGTCTTATCACCCTTTCTATGTGGAATATGGGGAAGTGATGTCTTTCATCTCATGTAAGCCACTAACTAAGACAGCCATACCACTCTGCTAAACATTAAGGCCAACCTCCCCCAGGCTTCTCTTGTCATAGAAACAGAGAGCTCGGGGGGGGGGGATTCTCATTTGCTCCCCAGTTTGCAAATTGCTCTTTTATACTACATCACCATAACTGGCAACACTAAGTGAAGGCTCACACATTACAACAGCCATTGGTCAATAAGATGAAGTATCTTTATTTCTCACACTAAAACACTGTCATTCAGATATGTTTCCTCTGTGCATTTTTTTCCAATCCAGGGCAGACTTTGAGAGCAGCTGAAGCATAAAATGGAAAATAATGATGAGAAAACTTCTATTACTTTAAAGATGCCTGAAAGTTAGAGGATTGATACAAATTACCAAAGTTTTTCTCAACCAAGCATAACTATGTGCAATCAGTTGTTATTTTCAAAAATTGCTGCTGGGCTAGCCGGTCCTCAGAGGGCCACAAAGATTGTAAAACCTGCTGAAAGCAAACGTCTCTTTAAGTGGCAAAACCTAAGGATCAGGCTCTTCCTGTTTCTTCTTCTCTTCTGATAAGACTTGCTTGTGCTGTTAATATCTTTCAGAAAACTCACTTGGGTGATATGACCATAAAACTGCCTAGAAATAAATGAATTTTGTTTTGTCTTCCACACACCTCATTTTCTTTAATACGTTTCCAAGCTATTCCAGTCTATTATGCCATGTTTGAAGATGGCCTCATGTACCCTCCAGTAGCAGGAGCTTTAAGTAATTGAGGCAGCAAGATGAATGTAAAATATATTGGGGGGGGGGGGGAGGCAGGAGAGAGAAAACTATTTTACAACCTATTTAGCCAAGGAAGAAATTCAGTCAAGTTGTGTACATCTATTTCAGAGCAGGTGTTGTAATCATTGGAGCTGTTGTAGTTGAACATTGTCAAGGGCCTTCAGGAACAGGCAAACTCTTGGAGAAAAGGGTGGTCAGCCGAAATTTAGGACAGCTGAAATGACTGGGTATTGTCAATACATAACACTATTTGATTATTCAGGGGTTTCAACAGCTTTCTTGCCTGTTCGTCTCTCTGGTCATTAGCCCCCCCCCCCCAAAGCCCAGTTTTTGTTCAGGTTGTGCCTTTTGAACGAGCTGGGGGGTGTTGGGAGTACCAACGTTCATCTGATTCATCACATTAGTTAATGAAAGCAAGCTATCTGTGATTTTATGACTGCTGGAATCAAATGCTTGCCTTAATGAGTTCAGTTAGTCGGAGAGAGATGTAAGCTGCTGGAATATACCTTTAACAGTCTCAGCAGTAAGAAGGGTTTATTCAGAGATTAAATCCATAGAGGTGTCCTTCAGACACTCCTGGTTTATTTTACCTTCAAGCGAGGACTTTTTGTCAGATGTTGATATGGGAGATATAATTTTGTTATAATTAGACATGCGAGTTTCATCTGTGATGCCTTGATTTTCCAATTGCAAGTCTAAAGCACTACAGTGGAACCTTGACTTACATACTGCTTGACTTGAATCATATTTGACTTGCAGCAAGAAGGGGCCTGTTTGACTTGAGTCGCAGGCTTTGACTTACATCTCGGAGCCCCGGCGGAAGGTACTGGAATTGGGTGGCAGCCACAACCCAGCATCGTGGCTACAGCCTCCAAACTGCTCCTGCCTTCTTCCCCTCCTCCGGCAGCGGCGGCTTCGGCGAGGCCAGCTCAGAGGACCTGGAGCTGGTCCTTGGCCTCACCGAAGCTGCCGCTGCTGCCGGAGAAGAAGAAGGGCCGGGAGCTCGAGGCTGGCCTCTCTGGTTAGACAGTCGGCTCAGTCTTGTAAAAAAATCTGGCTACAGAAATCTGGTCCACAATGGAAGCATTTTAGTTGGGGAGCTGTAAAGTTGTGGGATTCTAATGGTAAGCATAGAGTTGTTCAGAACTTGGAACGTCAGGTTAAAAATCAGTAAAACTTAAATGTTAGACATTGTTGCTATGATCATTAAAAAGTGGAGGCAAATAACTTGTGGACTATAATTCCACTGCCTCCTCCTCTCTTTGAAGAGACATTTCATTTACATCCCCAGAAGGAATCTCCTATCCCAGTCAAATTTGTGTTAAATTACTGTTTTCGGGGGTCTTTTTCATCATCTGGAACGGATTAATCCGCTTTCCCATTACTTTCTATGGGAAAAGTTTGTTTGACTTAAGTCATGTTTGACTTAAGTCTAGACCACTGGAACGGATTAATGACGTAAGTCAAGGTTCCACTGTATATCTGATTGTGCTGATAAACATAGAGTGATCACTCACCAAGTCCTTCTGTGGCAGAAGATCATCTATCCGGAGATGTTTACCTGGTTTTACCGGGGAGTTTGAGTTGGATCTTACTCTGGGTCTTTTTTTATAATAATAATAATAATAATAATAATAATAATAATAATAATAATAATAATAATAATAATAATAATAATAATAATAATAATAATAATAATAATAATAATTTATTGTCATTGTGTGTATATACACAGTATACACATACAACAAAATTCAGACACCCAGAGACCAGATTCAGCACACACACACACACACACACACACACACACACACACACACACACACACACACACACACACACACACACACAAAAAATCTCCAAACACTCTCACACACATTAAAAAAAAAAACAATCCCTTTATTTTATAGCACCGACCCGGCCACCCCGGGGTGGGTCATTACTCCTTTTTAAATAATGTACTTATTTTTCTTAAAGCACCGACTGTGTGGCCCCTCAGGCCGGGTCAGCACTGATTCTTTTTTTATTACTTTTTTCCTTTATTTTACCACACCGACCTGGCCACCCCTGGGGCCGGGTCGTGCTCCTTTTTTATTATTTTATTTTATTTTTATTTGGGGGGGGGTTTAAAAGTCCCCAGTAGGGGCTTTTGAGGTGCTGGCCCCAAGCCAGGACCTCTCAACTGAGAGGTGCTGGCTTGGGGCCAGTACCTCTTTTTTTTCTTTAAGCGCCGACCACGCCAATTTTTTTGTTATTTTTTTCTTTTTATTTACCATTGTTAGTGTGGCATTTGTTCAAATCTTTTTAATATTTGTATACTGGCTGTTTTTAACTTTTAAATATTGTGTGTTTTTAATGATGTAAACCACCTTGGGCCCTTTTGAAGGAGAAAGGAAGGTAAAAATATTTTAAATGAATAAACAAACACACTGCTGAATTGTTTCAACAGCTTAAGAGGCTCCATCACAGAATCTTAAATACTATATACTGCTTCTAGTCTCACCTGAAATCAGCTGCAAAACCTCAAACTATATCTCAAGGATTCCTGCTCTTGAAGAAATGTCAACCCAACCCACCCCGAGACCCAGACCCTCAACAACGAAGCACAATCCAAGACCAGAGAAGTTATGCTAAAGCTACTCTCACCCACTAAATCCCAAATTGCAAAGTATTTTGTGCATTATTTATTTGGATAAAGACAGTAGAGACCACAGTCATTCAGATACTGACAGGACTGAGAGGCAGAATGGCATTTATCAATAGATAATATAAAAAAAAAGTTAAGAATTTTTTAATTTTTTTCCATATTTTGCAGCGCCAACCTGACCACCCCTGGGGCCGGGTCAGCGCTCCTTTTTATTATTTTATTTTATTTTATTTTTATTTGGGGTGTGTGTTAAAAGTTCCCTGTAGGGGCTTTTGAGGTGCTGGCTTGGGGCCAGTGCCTCAGGCTTTTTTCTTTAAGCGCTGACCACATGGCCCCTGGAGCCGGGTCATTGATGATTTTTTAATTTTTTTAAAATTTATTTTACAGCACTGACCTGGCCACCCCTTGGGCTGGGTCAGTGCTCCTTCTGTTTGTTTTGTTTTTGTTTTTGTTTAAGTGCCGACCGCGCGGCCCCTGGGGCCGGTTGGCGCTGATTCTTTCTTATTTTTCTTTTCTTTATTAAACAGCACCCACCTGGCCACCCCAGGGGCCGGGTCGACACTCCTTTTTATTTTATTGCATTGTATTTTATTTCTAAGTTTTATTTTGGGGTTTTTTTTAAAGTCCGCAGTAGGGTCTTTTGAGGCACTGGCCCCAAGCCAGCATCTCTACAGGCCTACTTCCTGCCAGGACCAGAGGACTGCGCAAGGAGGACAAGGTAGGAGTGGGTAATGAAAAATGAAGTGAATAAAACAGAAATTTCCGTTCTGTTTTGTTTCATTTTTCTTTGATGGGTTGGTTCGTTATTCATTTTGTTAGCTAAAAAAATGAAGAATGAATAATGAAACAAATTAAAAGTTCATTTCGTGCCCATCTCTAGTTCTTAGTGATTGGGCATTTAAATAAGTTTTATATAAGGAGAGGTGGTCCTTCAAATTTCCAAACCCCAAACCATTTGTAGGGCTTCATAGGTTACTGTCAACACACTGAATTCACACTGGACCTATGTTTTCAGTCAGTGTCATGTGGATTCTGAAAGGTATACTACACATGCTGCATCAACCATGTTCTCACAGAGTAGGTCTATGTAGAGAACATTGCAGAAGCCTTATTTGTAGGTTACTAGGATGTGGGCTACTGTGACCAGGTTACCACTGAACTGAAATGTCACAGGTGGAGGACCAGTCCAAGCTGGTCCCATGGACTCTGAGCTCACGTGAGCTGTGAATGAGAAAGATGATGTGGTGTTTACCCCTTGGTGATGAATAATTCATGAGATGTATCTGTGTTGATTGGTTGTTTGTAGACCAATGAGAAGATTTTGGGTAGTAGCCTGAGGGGATTTCAGGCTTCGGCCCAGCCCTGAATAGTGATAGGGATTGATAGGGATTAATAGGGACTTATACTTTACTAGTGAGATAAGAGATAGGATTTTAGAATTTCTGTGAGGAACACTAATTGATGAGAGTCTGTAAACTTAACGAATTGGGTGTGCACGTGATCAGCTTTGTTTGCAACCTAACTTTAGTGTGTTTGAGCTATATTTTTCATTTGTTTGTAACTTAACACGTTATCATTAATGATTTTAATTAAACTTTGTAATAAATAAACTTATTTTATCTTTCTTCAATTGAAAACAGTCTGAAAGCATTAATTTACAAGAGAAGCTAGTTGGTGGCAGTGAAAGAGCAAATTTACAAGTGGTGCGGGTCAGTAGCCTGTGAAAGGGCCAGGGACAAAGCACGGCAATGCTACAGATGAATCCTGGAGTATCACCAATCTTTGTATCTGTCATTTCAGGGTGAGTATGATTCCATGTAGAGTAGGTTCCTTACCTTGACCTGGTCAGATTAGACCCCATCAAGCTCATTACAGTGACCAAACATTGGCCAAGCACCTGTACAGTCTAGGCTGACCTTCAGGATAAGACATAAAGCTGTCATCAGTGTCTTGATGGCAACCAAACCCAAAACTCCTAATGAACTTTCCTGACGGCTTCATTTAAACATTAAACAGTGCCACAGAATCCATATATCAGATACCTACTTTTGTATAGACTCAGACACTATGTTACTATTAGAGATGGGCACGACTTGAAAAAAAATTTTTTCGAGTTGTCGTTAGTCGGGCCGGTTCCGTTTCGGCTCGTTTCCGTTTTTCGCGAAAATTTGCAAAAATTAGTCGGTTCGTTTTTTCGTTTTTTCGTTGTCGTTAGTACTGGTTTGGGGAGGGGGTAGCGGGCTCCTGGAGGGAGCTGCAGGAGTCAGCCAGAGCCACAAGTGACGGACTGGCAGACTCTTTGCACCCGCTGTGTCTCACGTACTTGCATGTAGTGCAATGCAAGTAGATCTGGCTTAGGGTTAAGACGGCTTAGCACAACGGCTAGGGTTAGGCTAGTTACGGGTGAGGTTACGGTGAGTATTGGGGTGCATCTGGGTGCCTCTCTGACCCACTTAGAAGGACAGTGTACTGGCGTATGGGTTAGGCTTAGGGTTCGGGTTTGGGCTACGATTAGTGGGCTGTTTATGCCCGATTGGCACATCCCAGAAGTCTCTGTGGTCAACCTGGCCAAGTGGCCATGCGATTGGTGGAAAATTTGCATGGTCTACTCCCATGGGAGAGCCCATCATTGCGAATGCGCAGGTGTAAAAAAATAAAATAAAATAAAATAAAATAAAATCAACGGAGACTTTTTTTGCAAGAAAAACCCACTTCTGCTACTGTAAAAATTCAAGCATTTAAAATAGCTAATTTCCGCATGTTTCTGTGGTGCTTTGGTGGGGTTTTGGGCAACAATTTCAAAAAAAATATTGCGGTCGCCATTTTGGATCCCCCCCCCACCGCATGGCAAATGGATGCGCCCTCCCAGCCTGGTACAGTCAGCAAAACCTGGCCATGCGATTGGTGGAATGGCTCCAAAACTTTGCATGGTCCACTCCCATGGGCGAGCCCATCATTGCAAATGTGCAGGTGTAAAAAAATAAAATAAAATAAAATAAAATAAAATCAACGGAGACTTTTTTTTTGCAAGAAAAACCCACTGCTGCTACTGTAAAAATTCAAGCATTTAAAATAGCTAATTTTCGCATGTTTCTGTGGTGCTTTGGTGGGGTTTTGGGCAACGATTTCAAAAAAAATATTGCGGTCGCCATTTTGGATCCCCCGCACTGCATGGCAAATGGATGCACCCTCCCAGCCTGGTACCAGCAGCGCAGCAGTAGCAATAGCCAAGGAGAGGGGGGCGGGGAACCCCCCCCCAAATAAAACACCCTTCTGGCCTGGTAGGTGCCCTCAGACAGTTTTCGCCTACTTTTAGGGCCGGGAATCTTTTTTTTTTTAACTTTTAAAAACTTTTTTTCTGTGCCGCTTGGCATTGCGCGATGCAAGTAACGAGCATGACAAATCAGACCAAATTGTTCGTTCGTCGGTTCGAGCTCGAAGTCTGGGGCAGTGATTCCCGTTACCGTTTCCATAGAGTAACGGAAACGAGTAACGGAAACGGAAACGGGAATACCGCTAAGTCGTGCCCATCTCTAGTTACTATAGAAGAACAATGTGCTTCAGTTTACTCAATTTTACCTTATTTCACTTCATTTTTATTCCATGTTTCTGTACACACAAACATTCTTTTGAGCAGGTGGCATGGGAGTGTATGGGAATCTTCATTGTGTGCAAGTAATACCTGTGTTTGAGGACTTTTCCTTTTGAATTACAATTGGTGGACTCACCTAGCCAGATTGAGCATAAGGAAAATGTAATCTATCCCCAACCCCCAGTGATTCAAAGTTCTGGGAAATGAACCACATTTCACTCAAAATAAATGTATTTATCCCAGTGAAAGTGTTAAAGCATGCCAAGAGATAATATTCACATCTGTGAATTCAAAATCAGATCTTCAGAACACATAGAAACATAGTGTAAACCCAGTATTTTTTTAATAAAAAAATCCCTACAATTTCTTTATCAACTAACTACTGAACTCCACTGACATGCTGTAACTCATACTCCTGTGTTCACAACAATAGAACTGAGAACGTTTGTGTCAGTGTATTTTTCATCGCATGCCCTTTATAGAGTTACCAGTCATTGTTGCCCTTTCCCAGCCTGATAGGAAGTGATGGTGAACAATTTCAGTCACTGAGCATACAATAAAAACATTGATAGACTAAGGGAAGCTGTGGTTGTTTTTTATGGCTGGTTCATCTTAAAAGAAGGCTTAGTTTTCATCATAAAATCCCTCAAGCTGAACCGAGATCAAAATCTTGCTTTTGCTATAATTAGGGATCTGTCAGAGTACCCAGTATATAAACCCCCATTATCCAGGACTTCCGAAAGCCAGCAATAAAAAGCTCCTACTCGTCTTTCTGGGCTACAACAAGCCTTTGAAATATTTAGACTGTAGCAAAGGATTTCTTGCCACTTTGGTTTTTGAAAGAAGAAAGAAGTATCTTGTGGGCAGAGAGCAAAACCATAGTAGGCTGGGAAATACTAGAGATTATTCAGATTAATGATGTAGCAAGTATCTTTGATTTTCATTCCTCAAAGTAAATATCAGTATTTGATGCTAAAAGGTTTGGGACAGTCATTCCAATACCTGGAGAAAACCTGAGATGAATGCAAGTTATAGACAATAGGGGCCGTGATCCCAAGTACGACCTCTTGATTACTTTTCACTTAATATTGTCAATCAAATTCAAAAGGGAGTGGTGACCTGTGGGTTCTGGGGTCCCACTCTGGTTTACCAAGGTGTCAGCAGATGGCTATACTCTCATTGCAGCAATGCCTGTTTAAGTGGCTTCCGGGCATCTCTATGGATCTTCCTCATTCTGGAATCTGAAAAGAAAGGACATGAATCAACAGGTCCACTGGTTGTTGGTGGGGCAGCAAGCCACAACAAAGGAAAACGGCAACAGCCACGTGTAGAGGGAAAAACGGTGTCGGATGAAAGGGCTGGCTGGATCCGAGCCAATAAGCAGGTCTGGTTGGAACATAGGTCTCGGATCAACCCAGGCCGCTGGGGAAAGATGATGTGGTCCCAGGGGCCGGGTTAGCACTGCATTTAAAGGGATGTTGGGAACCAGAACCCCAGGGAAACATACCACTAAGACCTGCTGGGGTGTGTTCTCAAAACAGATTGGTGGGAAATGCAGTGTAATCAAGGGGCAGGTGGGCTCCTTGATGTGTTGGATCCGATCCAATGACTCAGCCAGAGTACTGCTTGTGTGTAACCAATAAAGTTGTGGCCAAATCATTTCCCCAAACAATTTAAGGGTCCTGTATAGTTATTACTTTGCAAAGTTGGAGTTTTAGCTATAGGCAACAAATGCCCCTCTTTAGGGTTAATTACTGGGTGTAGGAGTGGTTTAGTGATAACATACTGATATTTTCGGTGCCATTTGTTACTCTGGTCCCTCCCACCAGTGGAATTCGGCATCTGTGCACTGCTATAAAGCTGAATTCAGCCCTCAGGCTTAAAACCGTTCTCCGGGTTTGTCATAAGGCAATTATACAGAAAGAAAAATGAGTGGGATAGAAGCCAGTTGGCACTTGGTTGAGTAAATTGCATGAATTATGATTAGCTGGTCTTTTCTTTTAAAAAATGGTGATAGCTTCTTAGACCAATTTGACACACTATATTTAACCCATGGATATGCTATTAAAGAGAACTGTGGATAACTAAGCCATATTTAACCATGCTTGTTCAGGACACTTGCCTGCCTACACCCCTTTGTAGTAGCAGTTTCCATGTTCAGAGAAAAGAAATCATCTGGAAAGAAGTGACTGGGTGAATTCTTCATAGACATGCCAGAACTGATTTCTACTATGACCCTGGCCCGTGTACCAGAAGACACCTTGTGCAGCAAAAGTAGCCCTGAATAATTTCCTAGATATATAGGAGTATCATATAATTTTAGATTATTCAGAGAATCTTAAAAAATTGTACAAAGCTCCCAGTAAAAAGTTAAAGTTCAGAGTACAAAATTTATGAACAGTGCACTAAAATACCCCAAATATTCCATGATTGAAAATTTAATTTCATATGCATTCATTTCATCTTTACGGCTCAACTGTTTCTGTTCCGTCAACACTGGCAGGAATGATACACTAAGGAAGATGCATTACTATTGCTAAAGATCAATCTGATATAATACTTGGTGCTTGATGTCTAACACACTGAATTTCCTTATGTTTTCCAGCTCTGCAGCAAAATAGACATAGGAAATTTTGAGCACAATGAGTTTATGCAACACACACATATACATTCATACACATATATGCATAACAATAAGCAAACACCACAGTGACAGTTCATAATTTGTTCAGTTTCTCTTTGCAGCAGGTGGAAGTGACTGAGCAGCATATTCATGTGGCAATCCAGGATTCCATTTGAAGCATTCCTGGACCCAGTGGAAGAGAGTATGTCATCCAATGACTCATTCTGGCTCCAGAGTCAGGATGCAGAGTGGTTGGAAAATTGGCTCAATGATTGTCACTCAGAACTTAAACCAGCAAGACACTTCTCCAGGAACCAATGGGCAAGCCATAATCTTGACAATTCCCCACAGTTGTTGGAGCATGAGAATTTATAAATAAAAGCACCAGGACATGTTGGCTGTTAGAGATGGGAGTAATATATAATGGGAGAAATAATATACTTTTTTTTTAACTTAATGGAAAATCTTCACAAACATTCAAGTGCTCTTCACCCATTTCTCAAGACATAGTAGCAGAAGTCCAAGGGCTTCTGAACTGTGAAATGCACTGGTACCTCTACTTATGAGCAGCTCTACTTATGAGCAATTCAACTTACGAGCAGGAAACCATTGGCTTTTTAAACTGCCACCTTACGAATGTTAGATAAGGTTTCCCCTACCTACGAAGCACAGCTGATTTTGACAGGTCTGACCTGTTAAAGTCATCTGTATTGCTACCACCTCTTCCTTCTTGGTTTCTTTGATCTCTGCAAAAGATATCAAAGCAACCAAGAAGGAGGAGGCAGTGACCATTGCACCTCCCAAACCGCCTGAGCTGAGTTGGGACAGCTACATGCTAGTGTGGCTTGAGCGGGTGGAAGGGAGGCACAAGCATGCAGTCGCCTCCCTTCCACTGGCTTGAGCTACACCAGGTGCTTGCTGGCGCGGCTCGAATGGGTGGAAGGGAGGCACATGCATGCTCGCATGGATCACCCCGTCCAAGAGGTGATCCACATGAGCATGTGCACGCCTCCCTTGCACCCGCTTGAGCCAGGGTGGATTGGGTGTGTGGAAGGGAGGCACATGCATGCTTGTGCAGATTGCCCCTTAGAACATCCCTTCCAAACTGTCCGAGCCAAGTTGGGATGGGTGCATGGTAGTGTGGCTTGGGCAGGTGGAAGGGAAGCATGAGCATGCACTCGCCTCCCTTTTACCGGCTCGAGCCATGCCAAGTTCCTAGAAGGGGTGATCCGTGCAAGCATGCACATGCCCACTTCCACCCGCTTGAGGCGGCACAGATTGCTCCTTTCCATGCGAGCATGCAAGCACCTCACTTCCCCCGCCGGAGCCACGAAAACACAGAGTAACTTCTGGCAAATACCTGTTTTAAATCACTGGTAAAGTTCAAATAAGGCAGTTCATTGGGGAACAGGTGTCAGTCTCCCAACCCCACCCCAACCCCACCCAGCATCCCAAAAATGCCCAGAAAAAGTCTGCTATTGTCTCAAAGTTTTTCAAAACACAAGGTGAACCATTATAAAACATATCGTGACTAGTCTGAGAGGTCTCTGCACAGTAGACAACAATAGGGAAAGAAATTAAACCTAAACTCAGGATTTACAAGAATTTGTCAACCAAAGATAGATGCTTCTTTAGCCAGGCTTTTTATAGAAATGCTAAATACTCCCACTGCCCTCACAAAATAACTTTTGTGGATTTCCTGTTCTCCAGTAAGGTCTCAGACAGCAAAACAGGAATGGTTAAGGTGCAGAAAAAAATCAATTGTGTATCAGCAAGAAGACTGAGAGAGACCTCAAAATATCTCAAGAAAGTTGCAGCTTTCTGGAAAGAAGAGTTGCTGAAAACAATGTTAGAGGTGGCAGAAATGGACATCTTATCAGAGATTTTAATGAATAATTCAAAAAACTAAAGAAATGTTGGAACCAGTATATAAAGCCTGAAAAACCACTTTGAAATATAAAAACTGAATAAGATGCAAGGTGCTTGTAGAAAGAGCAACAGTTTTATATAGTACGGCACAAGATATAAAAATTGTCAAGTGATTACAATAACATGGATGTCCTGTTGTGTCACCTTACTATAAAATAAAATCCATCTGTTAAAAAAAGAAAGAAAGAACTCTGTAATAATGTTTACTGGAATATCTCCTGAGGGTTTGTGATTATGGTTTTGAATGGTCAAATCATGTACTCAAAATAGAAAGGGGGGAAAGAAAAGAAGGGGGAAAGCATGGAAATTAAAGGAAAGGGAACAATTTGAAATCAGGGGTTAAATCCACACGTAGCTGTGGATTTAGAGAACAAGCAAAAATCAGAGAAGGTTAAGTTAGTTGTGACTTGAATAATGTTCTACATTGTTTTCAATAGATCTGCTCAAAGTTTAATTAGGTCTGGATCCAACCCACTAATGTTTCCTTTTGAATTACATGTTGAACTTTGGTTTAAAACTGGAAATCATTTAGAGAGTTAATTCCGTGCAGAACTGTGCAGCCCATGCCAATGCCTGGGTGCACAGTCAAGAATCTTTAAACAAAACACGTCACAATCCAGACGTTAATTAAAAGGTGGATGAATAATAGGCGCAATTTCAGCATGCTGAAAGACTGTCTTTGTGCAGGTCAAGAAACTGTGTTCAAGAATCAAACAATCCATTTGCCTGCTTAAAACCTCATCCCATCTATTATGAAAGCAAGTCCTGCAACCTCTGAAACAAGAAACCATTAAAAAGGAACATCAGAAATCCTCATCTCACTTAATAATCATAGCTCATAAAAGTATAGCAATAGTTCCCAACCATGGGTAACCCAGGTGTTCATAGGGTGCATCTTCCAGAAGGCCCATTGAAAGTCTTGTGGAACTACAGTGCAAGAATACCTAAAGTTAGGAATCATTGAATCATGGCATCCCTGAGTCCCAAAACTGGTTGAATGCAAGTCTGCTTGGTGTGAAGGATCTATCAATGGCCATTGATAGATAATTCTGGTGTGTAATCAAGCAATATCAAAGGGGGCACATATTGTCTATCATGGCTCCCTCTGCCTCCTCCTCCTCCTCCTCCTCCTCCTCTTCCTCCTCCTCCTCCTCCTCCTCCCATCTTTTCAATAAGCCATGGACTTCCAGTTTTCCAGTGAAGCAATAGGAAGATCCTACACTATTCTACATCAGCAACAATGAGATTATAATTTCATACATTCTTCCAGCTTCTGGCAAATGTTCATCCCAAACTGCCTATTGGGGAGACGAGCTCATTCAAGAGCAAGAGTCATTCCCCAGCACACACTATCCTTCAATATCTAATGGAGAATGCCAATCTTACTTGTGTTTATTTTCTCTAAATCCCACTTGCATTCTCATCCTCTCCGCATTATCTCCTGGATTGTGAGAGTTTCTTTTCTTCTTCCCTCAAGGTAGTTCATGCAGACTTTCCCTCAAACTCTTAAAAAATCCTCTACATATTCTGCATGTATTTTAATGCACCTATGTCTATATGCACTCCTCCATCATCTGAAGACTTTGCATTTGTCAAACATGAACTTTTTGAAACATAGTTTGCATTTTTAAAGTATTCCAATTGTTTAGGGTTTATTTCCTTTTCTCTCCAAAATGCACAGTAATTTAAAATGGGCATATTTAGAAGCAATGGGTTCTGTCTCAGAGTGACTCCATGCAACGCACAATGGCTGCATCAAAGAGACCAATGAAGTTCTTTTCCATTCCTTGAATACAAGAGTGGCCAAACTGAGGAACAGCAGCAGAGAATGCCAGAAACACCAAAGGTAAATGGATAGAAGGGATAGAGAGGGGCGGGTTGGAGGAGGAGTGGCCATCTATGTCAAAGAAGGGGTAAAATCCAGCAGAATGGAGATGGACAGAGGGTCTGACTCCACCATAGAATCACTTTGGGTTAAACTACCAGGTCCAAGGAGTGATGTGATAGTTGGGGTATTCTATCGTCCACCAGATCAAAAACTTGAGGGGGACCTTGAAATGAGGAAAGAAATCATGGAGGTAGCTAAGAGGGATAGGATTAGTAATCATGGGGGACTTCAATTATCCCCACATTGACTGGGTCAATGCAAGCTCTGGGCAAGAAAGAGAAACTGGGTTTCTCGACTTGCTGAATGACTGTGCCTTAGAGCAACTTGTCATGGAGCCCCCCCGAGAACAGGCAACTCTGGATCTAATACTGTGCGATACTCAGGACCTGATCAGGGATGTGAATGTCACTGAGCCTCTGGGGAACAGTGACCATGCTGCAATTTCCTTTGCCATGCATGTCGGAGGAAGAGTGTCAACCAAATCAGACATAAAAACCCTTGATTTTCGAAGGGCAACCTTCCCTCAGATGAGGAAACTAGTTAGAGAGAAATTGAAGGGGAAGGTTAGAAGAATCCAATCTCTTCAGAGTGCATGGAGCCTCTTTAAAACAACAATAATAGAGCCCCAGCACAAGTGCATACCACAAAGAAAGACGAGCTCATTTAAGTCCAAGAGGACACCGGCATGGTTAACAAGTGGAGTTAGAGAGGCTCTAAAGCACAAGGAGAGGTCTTTCTGTAAATGGAAATCCTCCCCAAATGAGGAAAATAAAAAGGAACACAAACTCTGGCAAAAGAAATGTAAGAAGATGATAAGGGAGGCAAAGAAAGATTTTGAGGAACGCATGGCTAGCAATATAAAGGGTAATAATAAAAGCTTCTTTAAATATGTTAGAAGTAGAAAACCTGCCAGAGAACCAGTTGGCCCTCTGGATGGTGAGGGAGCAAAAGGGTAGGTTAAGGAGGACTTGGACATTGCAGAGAAATTGAATGAGTTCTTTGTGTCTGTCTTCACGACAGAGGACCTTGAGCGGATTCCGCTGCCTGAGCCGCCCTTCTTGACTAAAGAATTAAATCAAATACAGGTTAAAAGAGAGGAGGTTTTAGGACTAATTGATAAATTGAGGATTAACAAGTCACCGGGCCCAGATGGCATCCACCCAAGGGTTATTAGGGAACTGAGAAATGAAATTGCAGATCTCTTAACAGTTATATGCAACTTGTCTCTTAAAACGGCCACAGTGCCGGAGGACTGGAGGATAGCAGATGTCACACCAATTTTTAAAAAAGGAAGGAGGGGGGACCCGGGAAACTACAGGCCAGTTAGCCTTACATCTGTCCCAGGGAAGATGGTGGAAAGCCTCATCCAAGAGAAAATCTTAAAACACATAAAAGAACAAACCTTGCTGAGAGAAAATCAGCATGGCTTCTGCAAGGGTAAATCTTGTCTGACAAACCTTTTAGAATTTTTTGAAAAGGTCAACAGGCACATGGATTTGGGTGAACCGGTTGATATAGTCTATCTGGATTTTCAGAAGGCTTTTGACACAGTCCCTCACCAAAGGCTGCTGAGAAAATTGCAGAGTCAGGGGATAAGAGGGCAGGTCCTCTTATGGATTGAGAACTGGTTGAGATCCCGGAAACAAAGAGTAGGTGTCAATGGGAAATTTTCACAATGGAGAGAGGTGAAAAGCGGTGTGCCCCAGGGCTCTGTCCTGGGACCGGTGCTTTTCAATCTGTTCATAAATGACCTGGAGACAAGGATAAATAGTGAGGTGGCCAAGTTTGCCGATGACACAAAACTTTTCCGTGTGGTAAAAACCAGAGAAGATTGTGAAGAGCTCCAGAAGGATCTCTCCAAACTGGGGGAATGGGCTGAGAAATGGCAAATGCGTTTTAATGTAACCAAATGTAAAGTAATGCATATTGGGGCAAAAAATTCAAACTTCATCTATCAACTCATGGGCTCTGAGTTATGCGTGACAGATCAGGAAAGAGATCTTGATGTGTTGGTGGACAGCTCCATGAAGGTGTCTCCCCAATGTGTGGCAGCGGTGAAGAAGGCCAATTCCATGCTAGGGATTATCAAAAAGGGGATTGAAAATAAAACAGCGAACATTATAATGCCTTTATACAAAACAATAGTAAGGCCCCACCTGGAGTATTGTGTACAATTCTGGTCACTGCATCTCAAGAAAGACATAGTGGAACTGGAAAAGGTGCAGAAGAGAGCGACTAAAATGATTACTGGCCTGGGGCACCTCCCTTATGAAGAAAGGCTAAAACATTTGGGGGATATGATTGAGGGGGAATATGATTGAGACATACAAAATAATGCAGGGTATGAGTAAAGTGGATAGAGGGAAGCTCTTCTCTCTCTCCCAAAATGCCAGAACTAGGGAAATACACTCAAATTGAGGGCTGGGAGAGTAAGAACTGACAAAAGAAAATATTTTTTCACCCAGCGCGTTGTAAGTCTATGGAACTCCCTGCCACAGGATGTGGTGATGGCATCTGGCCTGGATGCCTTCAAAAGGGGATTGGACAGATTCCTGGAGGAAAAGTCCATCACGGGTTACAAACCATGATGGAGATGTGTAATCTCCAGGCTTTAAACCAGGGTACTTCAAGGGCCAGATGCAGGGGAGTGGTATCAGGAGACAGATATCTAGTCTCATGCGCTCCCAAACGCATCTGGTGGAGCCGCTGTGAGATACAGGAAGCTGGACTAGATGGGCCTTTGGCCTTATCCAGCATGGCTCTTCTTATGTTCTTATGTTCTTATGTTCTTATGATTCCCACTGTTTATTACATTTGCATGGCTACAATTAGCTTACTGTGGCCACAGAAAAGGAACTTATATGTGCAGAAAAGAATTAAGTATCCCCATAGAGCTATTCCCTTATTAAATTAGGTAAATACCATATCGTTTGAAAATATAGTGTTTAACATAAATGCTATGCATTGCTCTTCTAATTGCTACTGTGTATATTGTTATATGTAAACATGCAATTTCAGTTAGATTTTGTATACACTGCATAATAAATTAGCCCCCCAAATACAAGATTACAGTATTCCAAGGCAGCCAGTAAATTTGACCCAAACAGAAATGCAACTTTTTTTTAGAATTACAGTATGTGGTTATCATGATTTATAAAGATTTACATTTGTTACTTTTTAAAAAGATTCACAGTCATATATTCCATTGTTCCTTTGTACATAGAAAAAACATGCTAAATTTGTTATAATAAATTGCTGAAGTGCTTCTTGTTGAGGAGGACTGGCATTAGTCACCTGATTACTAGTACAAGCTCAAGATCACCTTGGCCTTTCTGGAGGTGACACAGACCTCAGTCGTTCTCCTTCTGGCTTCAAATGAAAGGGATTCCCTTCTGTTCCTCTCACAGTGGCCTGTAAGACTTGAAGTTTGCTTTTGCTTCTGAATAGAGGCAGCATGTTAAATTCTATCCCTCCCATTTTTTCCTTTTCCCTTTTCCCCCCCTCAAAAACCCAATAAAATTATAAATTAAAAAAAAAGAATAGAGGCAGCATGTAACTCTAGGGACCTGAAAGAAAAAAAACCAACAAAAAGAAATATTTACAACTTTCTCTTTGGCAGTCCGTTCCGTTTGAAACACTTTTAATTTTTCAGCAGCCCTACATGTGAAGCCTTAATGGTTTTCTCTTTGTCAGGTTCAGCAATTTTCCGCACCTCACAGGAGGACAAGATATGCTCTGTCACTCTTGAGGAGAAAAGGGAACATGAACAAAACACAGCTGCAATCCATAGTTTTGAGCACATAATGTTTATGTAGTAAAAATATAGATTGCAGCCATATATTGGCATGGAAATGGCAGGGTAGCTTCCCTAAGCTCTTCCCTGTAAGCCCCCCAAATCTGGAGAGATTCGGGGTTCAGGGGGCTGAGTTATTAAGCTCCAAAGAGGTCCCCATAGCTAATTGAAAGAGTGTATATGGCACAAACCAACAATATAGAGGTTAATTTCAGCAGCTTAACCCCTATATTGCTGGTGTGTGCCTTACACACTCTTGCAGTTAGCTATAGTGACCCCATTTGGAGCTTACTAATTTGGCCTGCCAAAACACAATCCTCTTCAAATTTGTGGGGCTCACAGGGAAGAGCTTGAGGAAGCTCCCCTGTGGTTTTGGTGCCAATACATGGCTGTGATCTCTATTTTCAAATACATAATATTTTGTTATGTTTATGTACTTGAAAATACAGATCACAGCCATGTATTAACACCAAAACCGCAGGAGAGCTTCTTCAATCTTTTCCCTGTAAGCCTCTGATACTTGGAGAGGTTTGGGTTTCAGGGGGCTAAGTTATTAAGTTCCAAATGGGGTCCCCGTAGGAGAAAATCATTCTAATTTAGTTGGGAAGCTGCTAATCACTTGCCTGTGGAGAAGGCTATTATCGGTTTCTGACTCAATTAGAATCCCCCCCAGGGGGACCCCCTTTGGAGTTTAATGTGTGTGTGTGTTATGTCATTACAGTCGTGACCGACTCTTCATGACTCCATGTCCTTGGAGTTTTCTTGGCAGGAGTAGTCGAGTGACTTGCCAGTTCTTACTCCAGGTGCCTACAGCAGCTGGTATTCCTTAGTGGTCACCCATCCAAATACTAACCAGGGCCGACCCTGCTTAGCTTCCGAAATCAAGCGAGATCGGATGTGCTTAGGGCACCTCGGTTGGACTTGGAGTTTAATAACTCAGCCCAAACCTCTCCAGATTTTGAGGGCTTACAGGGAAGAGTCTAAAGAATCTCCCCTGCCATTTTGTTTCCTCTAGAATGAATTGTTTTGTTCCTAGATGAAAAATGTGATTTCATTTTGTTTCATGAAATGCATCCTACCATTTCATTACGTAACAAAATGATTAAACAGCATTTCATTTTTCATTTTGAGCCCTTCTCTAATTGTGGCTCTTAATTTGGCCCTTCCCTTTAAAAATAATGAAGTTATTCTAACTTTACCTGTCAGATTTGAATAAAATGATGTCATTGACAAAACTACTCAGAGGGAAGGCATTAGCTGCTACTTTTATTTTCCTTCAGTGATGTCAGCTACTTTAATCTGATTGCTTATGTGACTATGACAGATTTGTTTAGAAAGAAAAGCACTTTGCTGTTGTTTTCATGGCTACTTCTGCTGCTGTTGTTGTTATGTGGCACTAAAAGCATCAATCATCCAGGAAAACAAACAATATGAACAGATGCATTTGGGACATTTCTTCATTTTTCCTTTTTAACCATAATTCAAAAGTCCAAATTCAAAACTTATCTGCATCCTTGCAGTTAGATTGGCATAGATGAACTGAGAAAGGGGTTGGCCTACCTCTTCAATTTTTAACATCCATAAGCTCCTTCCCTGCTAATAAATCATCTTCCAGAAAGGAAATATTACAATTGCTTCCATATGTAGAGGTTGCTAATGCACCCAGTCTACTCTCCAGTTGTTCCTGGTGGAAAAGAGATAAAACAGGGTGATTCAAAATGAGGCAATCACAGACAGAGCTTGGATGAGTTCCTTCTTGGAATGCCCCTGAGGGAATATCTCATCTGCACCTATGAGCTGTAATCCAAGAGAGCAATATACTCTGACTTATGGTAAGGGAGCATGGCAAGGCCCGCTTTCACACTTAGGCTACTCTCACTGAGGGAAAAATGAGGGTTAGAAATAACTGAGCCCAACCATATTCTATCTGTCTTCCCAGACTGCAAAGTATGCAACACACTTGAGATCATTATCACCACCACCACCACCACCACCACCATCATCATCTTCATCTTCATCATCATTGTTGTTGTTGCTATGATTATGATGATGGTGATGATGATGATGAACATGTCACCTTTCTCCACCCAAGATGCTTCTATCACTAAAAAACACAACATTCAAAAGCTAAAAACAGAGGCATAGATTGACAAGTTACACAATGCATTTTTATCTAGTAATCCTGTCCAGCTTTTGGGGGCATGTATTCAACCCCACTAGCAGGTTGTTAAAGTCAACTTTTCTACTAATGAAGGACTAACCAGCTTCTAATAAAGAATTTGCATGATGTTTGTGGAAGTAAGATTTTCCCCACTTTACTCGTACAGTATCCACATCTGCAATGCAGAATGTGGACAGCTGAAATTACCCTGGCAGTCCCCTGTCATTAAAAGTGAATGATAAGAGAGAGAATGAGAAGAGGGATTATTTTCTTCCCTCGTCTGCCAGTCATCATTTTAGGCCTAGGTGGCGAAAGCATTTTGAGAGACCTCATCCAGTTTGCACCACTTATCGAGAACTTCTTAATGTAGCTGCTCAGGATGATTTACATGAAGGGAACTCTCCCAAATTAGATAGATTCTTCTGTATTCTGAAATTAAATACTTGAAATCTAATGCAAGAGAGGGTCCTTTTTTCTTTATTGGGGTGTAGGTACCTATATCGGCTTCAGAGATTATAATCTTCCAGGGTACAGGCTGTGAACAGTGGCAATCTATGACATTTGCTAACAAAAATGTAGGTGTGCGATAAGTAGTACTGTGTCAGCTGTGCAGCATCCCATTCCCCTGAGACATCAGGGCCAAAAGCCTGAGATGGCAAGAGCCCTGGGGATATCATGGGGAAAAGCAGGCAAGATGATAGGTCAGAAGCATTTCTGGAGGCACCCAGTTGTGGAAACAGGTCCAAGGTACTCCATTATATGCCTTGCCCTGAACGGAAAGATGGGTCCAACTGCAGATACCCATCTCTTCCTCCACTGCTCCCCTCTCCATGCTTCTAGCTTTTTTGTGAGTGCACTTTATGGAACAGTAATGCATTCTCCCTTCCTGGAGAAGCAATAATAGCATCTTCCTGAAACTTTGACTGACAGTCTGAAACCTAGTAAGCCCATGTTACCCACTTTTACTTCTGGCAGGAGTTCTCTTTTATGGCTCCGCTCCTAGGGCTACAGGTGGTGCTAGATACATTGAAACAGCCAAGACCTGGTTGCCAAAGCAGCTACTTTCTGTCTTCAATGAAAGTTATTTTTATTTTATTTTATTTTATTTTTTGATGTTTCTGTAGTGCAGCTGCTGTTTGTGGACTTGGCATGACCTCACTTGCTTTCGTACATCTAAGGGGGTGGGCGCCAATATTATTCATAAAAGATTGCAATTACTCATTTAAAAAGTTATTAAGAATCATTATCAGAATTTTCAAAGATGTTTCAAAAATAATGAGATGCAAAGTGCAAAAGCATATGTCCTTGTACCACTGAGCCAATGGAAAGAGGTTTGACTTTGTTCACTGCAAACTGAAATCTCAAGTGCCTCTTATCCAAGAATATTTTGTGCCACTCAAAACATAAAATGTGCATCTTTGGCTTCATGTCTTCTATGGAATCCACAGAAAAATACTCCACAGTGTTGCTTATTTAGAAGTTCTGATTTATAATGTATTCAAAGTAAAGTACAATGTAATGTCAATATGTGCACTGAAAAGGGGCATCCTTCATTATGCCGACACTGTAAAAGGATTGGTTCCATCTGTAACATGAGTGATTACAGTGTTCACTTGAAATTAATCACAGTAAGAAGGCACTGGGGTGCCAAATCTAGAATTCAGAGTATAAAAGTCCTCTGAAAGACATAATCAAGTTGTTAGATATGCAGACACTAAATTAGAAACACTGCAAAAATATACAAAAGGTTGTATTTCAGCTGTGTTCAGGAAATGATATTCAGGACATCTAATAATGCAATTAATATACACTGTAGTGGCAGAATCTTAAGAAATACATCCACACTTACTGTATATCCAAGAGAGCAAACTGAAGTTGCATATTCTGCAATATTTAACAATGTGCCATTTTCAAGACATCTATTAAATTATTTTGCTTACATTTCTTGAAATTTGCCCTATAAAATTAATGCAGAACATTAAGTACCAGGAAGCTTTGTAATACAATCAAGCCTATATGCATGACTATAGGAGACACAACTAGAAAATGTCTTGAGCTGGTGGCTGCTGATGTTCAGCTCTGATAAGGATCATTGTGCTGACCTCAGTCTCAAAAATGGCATTAAGATTTTTAGGATAAGTAAACAATGTATGGGATGTTTGCACCGTTAGTAATAGCTAATAGGTTAGTAGGTTTATTTCGATTTATGGAACAGCACTAGCTCTGCCTTATTTCAGTGCATGCTAATTCCACTGCAAATGGAGCATATTTTTTCCCACCAGGATTACTCACAAAGAAATGGCTCCCATCCAATTGGATAAGGGCCCCCAGAAGTGAAGTGAAGTTTAGAATAGAGAGCAGAGCTCAAAGCTAATTAGTTATTTTAGCTAGTTGGCTAGTTCTATTTACATATCACTTGAAGAATAATTCCGGTGTAACAGCAACACCAAAACAACCCAAAGTAAAAACAAACAAACTTGTTTTGAAATCAGCAACACATCATTAAAGAAATGCATCTTAGGGCCAATTGTTTGCCCGTGGATGTTATGGTAAATAGACAGAACGTAGCCTAGCACAAAAATGAGGAGAAAGGTATTGGGAACTTGGACACCATGCCAGAGAAGAAGCTGTTTCTTGTCATCACCTGGAGGTTTTCCTCTAAGGATGGGGAAATGAAACAGGCTTCCTCTAAATCTAGATATGAGCACAAGCAGTCTGGGGCAGAAAAGGGAGAGGATTGCATACATAAACATAATCAGAAAAAACATTACGTATATAACTTTTCTGTATATAGATATACAGAAAAGGGAGAGGATTATACACTTGAAAACTGTGGACATTCCAAGAAATTGTGTTGGATAATGAATGGAACCAGACAAAGCAAACATACAGGTTTAGATTGGAACTAGAGAGATGCAGATGGGAAACTATACATGATTTAGTGCTCATTCTTCCAGAATTATGGACTTGAAAAACATAGAGAGATGGGTGACATTTTCCCATTGCTGTGATGCCAAAATCACCATAGCAGCTGCATAAGATAGGAAAGCATGGACATTCAATCGCTGTCTAGATTGTGGAGAGAAGTAGTCCAGCAGATAAAGAGGGCACCAAAATGGATAAAGCTTGTGTACCAAGGTAACAAACTTGATCTTCTTAGGTCAGGGTGATTACAATATTTGCCAAAACAGATTTGTAGAAAGAAGTACAGATCAACATTCTTGGAGTTTCATTCCCTTTTCTTACTACACAAATACCTGATTATGTAGGATTGCTCCTTATTAAGCTAACATATGTATTAGAGAAACGTTAGCTATCATAGGCAGCAGTAAGAGTATGAAAAAGAGTTCTGCTAACAATGGAAGATAGATGTTGAGCATAGAGGGAAGAATGAGAGAATGGGATATCTGTAACATTGTTTTTCAAAAGAATATACTGGAATTACACTTTGGTGTTTTAAAAACATCCATTATTCAATTTGTAGATCCTGCATTTTATCTAATTTTGTAACAGAATAAAAATTGTTTTGCTGCATTTATGACAGGCATTTTAACACCCATAATATAATTGCATGCTGTTACCCCAAATGTAGCTGCCAATTAGTTAGTACACCTGCACATACAGATATTACATTGGAAAAACTTTGCCCTATGTAAGATCTATTCAATTACTATAGACGGGTTTTTTTCCTCTATACCCTAGAAATTACTTGGTATTGATTCTTAGCTTTCATGCTCAAGGCATACTGATTCATATCCTGGTAGCATGCCTAAAGCCTTGTAAATTGAACTATCACTCACATTTTATTTATTTATTTATTAGATTTCCATTCCATGCCATCTAGCCTGAAGGCTACTCTGGGTGGTTTTTATTCCATTGCTTTGCCCCCCTCCCCACAAACACAGGTTTCACCAACTATGGAAAAAGCTGTGTGGGGAAAAACTGAAAGTAAAGAATTGACTAGAGATGGGCACAACTAAAAAAAATGTGTTTCGTTTTTCGTTTGGTCGTTTGGGGATCCGTTTCAGTTCATTTTTGTTTTTTGTTTTGTTTTTGAAAAAAAAATTTTGTTTTGTTTTCGGTTCGTAACAAAACAAAAAAATGAAAACAAAAATGAAAAATTGCTGTTTCATTAGCATTCTTTTCGGTTCAATGGATTTGCCGCAACGAAAACGAAAAACACGGCAAAATTGGTCGTTTCGTTTCTGTTTCCGTTTTGGTTTTTGAAGAATTTTCGTTTTCATTTTCATTGCGAAACGAAACAAAAAAACGAAAACAAGAACAAAAATTTCACTGAGTCGTGCCCATCTCTAGAATTGACTGATCATTTTAGAGCAGCACTGCTGAAGTCTAAGAATGTTATGCTCAAGTGCCTTTGGTCACATCAGTGCTTCTTATGCCAATAATCACCAGTGGGATCAGCTCCGAGTTGCACCTGGTGATGGTAAGAACACGTCAGTGTCTTCCTGACAAAAACTGGGAACCAGTCCCTTGTTAAAACTGCTAACTTCTTTTCTCATGCTGGTTGATTCTGGGCCCAGCAGGAAGCTCTGTCCCTGTCATTTCTGCCCATATGGCCACTTGTCAATTCTGCCCATAAGGCCACTTGGGACACTCAACAGGGGCTGAACTGTAAGGTTCACACCTGAGAACTTGCACTCATAATTACACATGTAAGCATCTCTCACCCACCTCCAAACAGGAGGGGGGAAATATCTGAGCTGTAACTCTGGCTTTTAATTGAGTTAATGATGTTATTTTCTTTTTATATATAGGCAGTGATTATTATATGATTTGATTAGAATTCTGCCGCCAGCCCTACAGGAACACCCCCCTCTTAGTTTGTAACCATAAAAATATGATCCTTTTAAAAAACTGACATTAAAAGGGTGTAACAAAAGTTCAGAAATTCTTTTACACAGGAGGTAATTAAATGGCCTGACAAAGCTGGAGAAAGCATTCCACAGCTGAGATGGCCACCACTGAGATGGTGCCCTTTCATGTAGCCACCTGCCTCACCTCAGATGGCCACTGACCCTGCTGGGTGAAAGATTCTCTAGCTGGGAAAAGGAGAGACTTGTACAGCTTTGTACTCAGGTATTATTCACTTATTTTAAAGACACTATGTTTTTTCAAAGTGGTTGATAGACCCCAGAACATGACACAAGATATTTTAATACAAGTATGTTAAGAAAAAAAATATTTCCCCTGGGGTTGCGGTAGACTGCTTATGAAAGCATATTCCCTGTCTGGGTAGTCATTAAAGACAGAAGAGCAGCCTTAGGTTCTAACCTCATACTAACCACAGCTGGTAATATACTTGGTTTGTGGAGACAGATTTGGAAACATCATGAGCCAATAATTAGTTTATTAAAATGAGCTTCAGGGATGGTGGCCAGAGATGTACAAGATGAGTTTGTGGCTTCAAAAGAAGGAAATCCAGCTGATAACAGACCAGAGCATGGCTGAGTTATCTACCTGCATGTGCCATCTTGTTAATTAAGTAGAAATTAATTAACCATCTATCAAATACTGATGTACAAATTTACACCAGGAGACAGGCAAGCCCCTGACCTTCTCTTGCCAATATCCTCCTGTGAAAGAGGATTTCTGAAATTTTGTTACACCCTTTTAATGTCAGTTTTTTTTAAAGGATCATGTTTAAGCATACAAATATGATTTAGAAAGCAAATAATGAGTGGGGATGTGTTTGAGAAAAACACCAGTCTTTCACCTCCATCTCTCTAACCCATATCTGACAACAACGGCCCTTCCTAAACTGGCAACAGTCCATGGGAAGGGGTTCTTTGCCCTCCCACCTGAAAGTGGTGCTATATTGCTTAGTGCTACACAAGCAATGGGGCAGGGGCAGGACAGTTAATATTAAGGACTGCCCCAGACTTACCCGTCTTCTTCCATAGCATGGCAGCAACAGGAAGAGTGCAATCAGCTCAGCAGCCACTTTCGGTTTTGCCACATGGTGCCAAGCTCCGTTGGATTGTTAGGCTGTGCATCGGCTTAGCCTAGAGTAGTTTGGAGTGCGGGGGGGGGGTTGAGATGGTGTTAGGTGGTGTGCTGGGGTAAGGATAGGGATAGGGAGAGTGGGGACAATGGACAAGCCTTGTGTGAGGTTGATTGGGGTGGGGGTGAGGGGTAGAGTGGGTTGTAGTTGTGACGAGCATAGCTGGTTCCCCTCCCTCTATATTTTGTTTGCTTGCATGGGTTTTTCTGGTGGGAGCACAGGAATGTTATTTAATAAAATAAAATAAAATAATAATAAAAACAGGTAATTACTTGGAAATCCCTCCCCCTATCCCTTTCCCCATCCCACCCCTTTTTGCTTGTTTTACCTGTTGGTGTGTGTGTGTGTGTGGGGGGGTTCTAGCATCATTGGGGAAGGAAGCCCTGTAGGGTATTATTAGACCCAGCAGGAGCATTTTAGGAGTTCTGGACCGTAGTAAAGCAGGAGTTTGGGATTAGAGCATCCTTTGGTAGTTAAGACACATGTAGAGGTTCTTCAGGGCAGTATACAATGGCTCCTAAAAAAGGAAAAGAACAAAAGGGGAAAGGAAAGCAGCCTGTTAAAAGGAGGGCCCCTGCCAGATCCAACCCCCCCACCCCGATGTTTTCATCCTCATATGATGAAGCTGACTGGCCAGATTATAGGGCCATATGGGAAATGTTGAGTACCTTAGAAAGAATGAGGGGGGAGGCAACAGGCATGGTGGGGTCTTTTGGCCAGAAGCAGCATCAGAGGGAATCTAAAGCTAGTCATTTAAAGGAATTGAAGAGAATGGGGGAGTTTTTGCTCTCATGTATTGTAGTCCTCGAAGGTGAGCATGCAGGAATGTCTGGGCAGCAGATGACACCGGACCTAGGAAACCATCTTTCTAATTGGAATTAGTCAGAAGCCAAGCGGTGGCGATGCTATCGCCTGCCCAATCAGCTTCCAATTCCAACATAAAAGTTTTTCCTTGGGGCACACCCTCTGGAGCTTCATAACTCAAGTCCCTGACACCCAAACCTTTCCAAATTTCAGGGGGTTACCTAGAATTGCTTGAGGAAGGTACTCCTGCCACATTGGTCCTTTAGGAGCCAAGGAAGTATGACATTTCATTTCATTTCATTTCATTTCATAATGAAATTGCTTTAAAATTTCATTATAAATGAAACAAAACAAAACTACTCCAGAAATGAAATGAAACAAAATACTATTTTTCCATTTCGTGCCCATCTCTAGAAACTATTGCAGGATATAGCTTTTAGAACAAACTGTATCTCTTCTTGAATACACTAAGGCATAGAAATTCTTGGCGGTATAACTTTCCACATATACTCTAACTATGATTTCTCTCTCTCTCTCTTCCCACTTCTCTTTATGTAGACAATTTTTTAACATTGTCTAAAATCTCTCTAGGGACCGAGAAAAATCGTCTTCCAATTTAACTCCATACATTCCTTCCTTATTTGAACGTGTGTGTGTGTGTGTGGGGGGGTGATTATTATTTTTCTTGCTACTAGAAGAAAGCACTTTGAACTAAAAGCTTACAGGACCAGAGAGCTACCTGCTACAGAAAATCTGTAGACGGAAAAAAGGAAAGGAAAAGAATGACTGTAAAGAATATAGAGCAACATGGCTGCAAATAATGAAGAAGCTACATGAGTTCCGATTTTGTAAAAAATCTCCAGGGAATAAGCACACACACACACACAAAGCTGCCCTTTCAGAACACAATATAAACTAGATTTCACACATGCTAAAAATAGCACTGTATTACAGATTTTATAGAGGGTAGGGGTAGGGAAGAGGTAATAACTATTAATATAGGCCAGGAAAGAAGACTGTAGACCCTAGAGTTAAAAAAAAAGATGTGAGAAGAAATGCCAAGTTTGATTGTCTTTCTTTGTTCTTTTGTTCCATTTTATTGTTCCTGAGGTAAAACATGAACAGAAGGGTCCCTTCCCAGGCCTCTTTGAACCATGTTTCATGAATGCAGTCAGACATTTTCTGAACTTTATTTAAGCACCTCTGTATGTAGGTTTCATTCATCTCAACAGGAACCTTATTTCATTGACTATCTATCTAGGTAATTACCTCCTGAAGATTGTAATAAAATAACAGGTGAGAACAAAGAGTGGTTTCCTCAGATTTATATTGAACCACAATTCCCAGCTGCTGGGAATTTCTGTCTAACAAGAACTGCAGGATTGCATTTTATTTACCCATATCATATAGAATGGTGGGAGGAAGCAGTTTGACCTTTTTTTTATAGACATTATTTTCTATTAAATATAGGTTGTTAGTACTCAGAAGTTGTGAAGCAATTATCTCAGCTCTTTTGTTACTAATAAGGTACATTGCTGCTTCTGGGTGGCAATATTAGAGGAATTCACTGTGCTAGGGTCATAGTTGAAGCATCCATCAGATGCCAATTGCCAGCCTGATCCTGAAACGCCTTCTGGACAGTACCCGAATGCTCTGCATGACCACCCTCTTGCTCAGTATCATGATTGCTGTAATCATACATGAACAGATGAGTGACTTCTAGGAAACTCATTTCACATTGCTTTCTTCAGATTATAGGTACTTTCTCAGAATCTCACATAAGGCAGCTTAGTTGAAATGTTTCTCCCAGGAAAAGTCATATATATGGGTCTCTGCATCTGACATTAGGGTGAAGGCCACTGTTACAAACTCAACACCAAAAGGAGGCCAGTTCATTAGCAAGTCAAGCTTTGACTGAAATCAATGCTTGAATATAAATTTAAACTAGTCATGGAATCATATTCCTTCATATACTGGTCTGTCCCCTCTAAACTACGAAGCCCCAAAATATTTAGACCAGGACAGGAATATTAGTTGTTCCAGAAAAGAAATGATCAATAGGTTATGTTGGAAAGCATTGGTCATCTTATTTACTCTCTGACGCCAGGAATGTTAAAGTTGAGTAGAATTCCAGCTTCTTGAAGTCCATGGGGAATTTTATTTTAAGCATCAATATTTAATTCCTTCTCCTTGGTAGTAGACATGGGCACGACCAGAAAAAATGACGTTTCGAGTTTTCATTTGGGTCAGTTTCGTGTTGTTTCCGTTTGTCGTGAAATTTTTCAAAAATTTGTCGTTTCCGTTTGTCGTTTGTCATTTCCACCGCGATTTAGTGCGATTTGACTTCAAAGATCATAGGGGCGTCCCGCAATCAGGGCCAGCACTAGGTGTTTTTGCACCCTAGGCAGTGGGCGGGGTGGGGGCGGGCGAGCGGGCGGGCGGCGGCCGCGGGTGGGTGAGTGGGAGGCCGGTGGTGCGGGCCGCAGGCGGGTGGCGGTGCAGGCGGATGGGCGAGTCGGCAGTTAGGATATCACTTAGGATAGAGGTTCTGTTCTTGGCTTGCACCCCAAATGTGTGTGTGTGCAAGCAAATTGAAGTTGGGAAAATAGAAAATAAATGGTAGTATATAATATATTTTAAAAATAAATCCACACCTCCCACTCCCAGTCGAACCTCCCCTTTTATCCAATATCAGAAAAAAATCCTCACAAACTGCCATAGAAGAAATAAAGAATAAACTGCTATTCACTTCAGCAGACAAAGCTGCAGGGTATCAAAGAAATTATTTTCTAAATTCAATTCCCTCCCTGCCAGCCTAACTTAAATCCTAAAGCCTCCAGCCTCCCTCCACAATCTTGATCGGATCACACCAGCACCAACAACCAGCCCTCCTCCCTCAACGACATCCATACACCCGACTGCGGTTTCTGGAAGGTGCCTTGGCTTTTTATGCCCTCCGAGACATCCAGAAGTGTCAGTCAAAAACCTGGCAATGCCATTGGTGGAATGGTTCGAACAATTTGCATGGTCCTATCCCATGCCCAGCCCAAATGGGCAGGTCTAAAAAAATAAAAAATAAAATAAAATAAAATAAAATCAATACGGCGTTTTATTGCTATAAAAACACCCACTGCTGCTACTATTAAAATTCAGGCATTTAAAATAAATAAATTTCACATGTTTCTGTGGTGATTTGGTGTGTTTTTTGACCACGATTTCAAAAGAAAAAATGTGGTCGCCATTTTGGATCCCCCCCACCGCATGCCATGTGGCGAGATGACGAGGATGACCCCCCCCAAGCCTGGTGCAAGCAGCCCAGGACAGGAGAAGAGGGGGGGAAGGCCAGGGGGGCAGAAACCACCCCTCTGGTAGGTGGCAAAGCCTCAGGCAGGCATATTTTGGTCTGCTTTTTTGGCCGGGAGTCGGGTTTTTTTTTTTAAAAAAAAAAACTTTTAAAAACTTTTTCTGTGCTTCGCATTGTATGAACGCCACAATGCCACAAACGGAAACAAAAAACTCGACCAAATGTTTCTTTTTTCGGTTCGAGTTCGAGTTCTGATGGCTTAATTATCATTACCGTTTCCGTTACGTAACGGAAACGATAACCAAAAACGGAAACGACAATTTCGCCGAGTCGTGCCCATGTCTACTTGGTAGTTTCAATAACTGGAAACTGTCTTGCCACCAGCAAAGTAAATTCTCTGAGGAGAGGTTTTGTACCAGTGAGAAATCTAGAACAGACAGAGCAACTGTTCTTGAGATCCAAGCTTATGTAATATGACTTTAGAAAGATCCTCACATGTACTTTTGCCACCTTTGAATCCAATTACATGAAATCTGGTAGAGATGGGCACGACTTAGCGGTATTCCCGTTTCCGTTTCCGTTACTCGTATCCGTTACTCTACGGAAACGGAAACGGGAATTACTCCACCAGAATTCGAGCTCGAACCGACGAACAAACAATTTGGTCTGATTTGTCGTGCTCATTACTTGCATCGCGCAATGCCAAGCGGCACAGAAAAAAAGTTTTTAAAAGTTAAAAAAAACCCGATTCCCGGCCCTAAAAGTAGGCGAAAACTGTCTGAGGGCACCTACCAGGCCAAAAGGGTGTTTTATTTGGGGGGGTTTCCCCGCCCCCCTCTCCTTGGCTATTGCTACTGCTGCGCTGCTGGTACCAGGCTGGGAGGGCGCATCCATTTGCCATGCAGTGCGGGGGATCCAAAATGGCGACTGCAATATTTTTTTTGAAATCGTTGCCCAAAACCCCACCAAAGCACCACAGAAACATGTGAAAATTAGCTATTTTAAATGCTTGAATTTTTACAGTAGCAGCAGTGGGTTTTTCTTGCAAAAAAAGTCTCCGTTGATTTTATTTTATTTTATTTTATTTTATTTTTTTACACCTGCGCATTCGCAATGATGGGCTCACCCATGGGAGTGGACCATGCAAAGTTTTGGAGCCATTCCACCAATCGCATAGCCAGGTTTTGCTGACTGTACCAGGCTGGGAGGGCGCATCCATTTGCCATGCGGTGGGGGGGATCCAAAATGGCGACCGCAATATTTTTTTTGAAATCGTTGCCCAAAACCCCACCAAAGCACCACAGAAAGATGCGAAAATTGGCTATTTTAAATGCTTGAATTTTTACAGTAGCAGCAGTGGGTTTTTCTTGCAAAAAAAAAGTCTCCGTTGATTTTATTTTATTTTATTTTTTTACACCTGCACATTTGCAATGATGGGAGTAGACCATGCAAATTTTCCACCAATCGCATGGCCACTTGGCCAGGTTGACCACAGAGACTGTTGGCATAGCAAGGCCTACATCCAAACATATGGCAAACTAATCTCAGTATGAGTCAGCAGTTTGTATATCTCTTTAAGACCTCACTATTTAAGTAATGGTGCTAGCCTCAAACACCCTCTCTCCTCGGCCACGCCCTGACCTGCCTGACGTTTGTCTCCAGAGGGATAGAGAGAGTTGGAGAATTACTACTATTTTATTGTTATGTAAGCTTGTATCTTACTCTCTTGTATTTTAATAAGCAAGGCAGTATATATGTGTATAGCTCCTTATATCTCCTTTTATGAGCTCTAACACAACTGCTGTTGCCCTATTTTCTATTTTGTATATTTATCTGTACAGATATTTAATGAGTGTTTTATTATTTTCATAGACCATCCCGTTTACCTTTTCCCCTTTAGAACATAGAGATAAAGTATATTTTCATATACGTTTGTGTCTACGACTCCTCCTTAATCAGACCGCAGCACATAATATCAAATAATACACCAATCTCCCACCAATCCATTAATATATCCCAACAAAATATGGTAGCAGAGGATGGTTGGGATTTTTTAAGTTTGGTGTTATTTTTGTAGGCTGCGGACTGATAAGTTGTTTTGGAGAAGACGCCGAGATTGTTTTGGATTTTTGACTTTTCTTTTGAAGACGGAAGCCTTTTTCTCTGCAAACGTTCTTTTCATTCTTTGAACTGCATTGCTTGCCTCTGATAAGGTTGACGGACAAAAGGGAGTCAATGTTTTGAGTTGGCTGAGAGACTGTAAGACTTTATCTGATAAAGCCTTCTCATTTATTGCTATTTGGAGTTTTTACTGAAGAGCTAAAAGGAATTTTTGCCATTACTTAAGGACAGCATTTGACAGCATTTTAAGATGACTACGCCCAAAGACACAGCTTCGGACCAGCCGCATGCTTCAAGCCAACCTCAGCTGCATGTAATGAACGGTGCTGGCGTGTTCCCAATTCCCAAGCTGAGCTATCAGAATTGCCAAATGTGGGACGCCAGATTGAGAGTTTCCCTCCATGTACAAGATTGCTTAGCTGCTATAGAACAAGAACACATGCCTGAAAGCCAGCAAGGACAGATTCAATTTAAAATGAGAGATGCCAAAGCTTTAATGTTGCTGTACTCCTGTATAGAAGATCATGAGACACCTTTGGTTACCAAGTATAGAACAGCTAAAGGACTCTATGATGCTTTAAGGAAGAAATATTTTACTAGGTCAAGTAAAAATGTTATATTCTTAAAGGAGAAATTGTATAGCATGAGAATGAAGGAAGGAGCTAGTATTGATGCACATTTAGATGAAATGTTAAAAATTGTATCTGAGCTTCAATCTGCAGGTGCAGAAATATCTGATTCAGAGTTTAATACTTGTATATTGCTAAGCCTACCACAATCTTTTGCAAACCAAAAGGCTATGCTAGAGTGCACTGCAAAGGTGGGTGTGGAATATACAATAGCTTATTTAAGAGACTCTGGACTTAAAAGGGCAGTGAGTAACAATTCTGAAATGCCTGTATTAACTATGAGACCTGATTCAAGGGAAATAAGATGTTATTTGTGTTCAAGAACTGGTCATGTAGCCAAATATTGTAGATTTAAGAGCACGGAAGCTCAAACACCTAGAAATGCTCCCAAAGTGACAATGTTACCTAGTAGGAAGGGACATTTTAACAACCATAGAAATTGCAATCTATCTCATGGTAAATTCAATGCAAGGTGTGACCAAAGTTTTAATGGTAATAGAGGTACTCAAAACAAAGGTAATCAATTGTTCCAGATATCTAATGATGAAAGTGCAAATGATAAGAGACATTTCCTCATTGATAGTGGTAGTTTCATACATGTTTGCAAATACAGAGAAAGCTTTAGTGAGCTTGACACTGAGAATAGACCAAAGATATTGCAAGCAAACCAGCAGAGGTTAAATGTGCTTGGAACAGGAACAGTACCTTTAAAGGTCCTTACATCTAGAAATGAAGTTGTGAATCTCACCTTGACAAATGTAGCCTATGTTCCTGAAGCATCAAATAATTTACTAAGTACTAAAAGGATTGTGAATAATGATTATACAGTTATACTTAAAGGTGATACAGGAAAGATTATTAACAATAGGACTGGCCTCATATTAAAGGTTGAAGAAGAGGATGGATTTCATTATATCATTGATGTTAGTGATAAGGAGCATACTGAACTACATCAAAGAAATCCTATATGTCAAACTAGGCAAGGCACTTGTGATCATAAAAACTGTATTTATTCTTGGCATGTAAAATTGGGACACAGAAATATGCAAAGCATTGAAAAACTGTTATTAGAATGTGGGATCAATGCTGCTAAATGTGATAAGATGAAAGAGAGATGTGAAATTTGTATAAAAGCAAAGGGAACTGCTCCTAGTTATACAGGAAAAGCTAGTTTACAGGACAAAGAATTTTTAGAAGAGGTTTATTCAGACTTAGTGGGTCCTATGCCCTTATCCGCAGGTAGAAATAGATATTTCCTTACCTTTACTGAATCCAAGAGCAAGTATAGTTACATATATATTCTTAAAAGTAAAGATGAGACTCTTGAGAAATTTAAAACTTATGTAGCTGCAATTAAGAACCGTTTTGGTCAGGCACCTTTGACATTACGTACTGATGGTGGAGGAGAGTATTGTAATGTAGAGTTTAAGAGATTTTTAGAACAAGAAGGAATAGAGCATAAAGTAACTATATCCCATTCGCCACAACAGAATGGATGTTCTGAAAAAATTAAATCGTACTTTGCAAGAAATGATTAGATCTATGCTGATGCAAGCAGAATTGCCCAACACCTTGTGGGCCGAAGCAGCTGTTACTGCAACTTATTTGCATAACAGAGTCCCTAGTAGAGTAACAGGTAAAACACCTTTTGAACTATGGTTTGGAAAGAAACCTGGCTTAAAACATATACGGGGTTTTGGAGCCAAAGCATATTCCTATATCCCAAAGGAAAAGAGAGGAAAGCTGGATCCCCGCGCTGAAATTGGCGTTGTTATTGGGTATCCTATTGGAGGTAAAGGGTATAAAATCTTTAACCCAGAGACACTGGAAGTAAAATGTTGCAATGCGGTGTATATAGATGAGAGCAATTTAAAGAAACAGATGTCTCAGAGTACAGTGGCCATTGATCCCCAAAATAGAGAGGATGTTTCACAAGAAATGGTCAGTTGGTTACCTGTAGAGACTGCCAGTCAGATGGCAAGTCCACCTTCAAATGAATTTACCAGAACAGAAGGGGAAACAGGAACTGGACCATGTGAAACAGATGTAACAACCACTGTGAGACGATCTGAGAGGAGCAACAAAGGTAAACCTCCGGAGAGGTATGGTTTCTGTGAAAACCTTCAAACCATAACTGAACCAGCAAACTTTAAAGAAATCAGTAAGTTACCTGCTTTAGAAAGGAATAAATGGATACTTTTGTACTTGCGAGATATGTTAAATGTTTTGGACCTTGACTCAAACGGAATTGACCATAGATGAATTTTGATGCCATAATGTTTTGTATGTTAGACCTTGAGAAGGGGTGTTGGCATAGCAAGGCCTACATCCAAACATATGGCAAACTAATCTCAGTATGAGTCAGCAGTTTGTATATCTCTTTAAGACCTCACTATTTAAGTAATGGTGCTAGCCTCAAACACCCTCTCTCCTCGGCCACGCCCTGACCTGCCTGACGTTTGTCTCCAGAGGGATAGAGAGAGTTGGAGAATTACTACTATTTTATTGTTATGTAAGCTTGTATCTTACTCTCTTGTATTTTAATAAGCAAGGCAGTATATATGTGTATAGCTCCTTATATCTCCTTTTATGAGCTCTAACACAACTGCTGTTGCCCTATTTTCTATTTTGTATATTTATCTGTACAGATATTTAATGAGTGTTATTATTTTCATAGACCATCCCGTTTACCTTTTCCCCTTTAGAACATAGAGATAAAGTATATTTTCATATACGTTTGTGTCTACGACTCCTCCTTAATCAGACCGCAGCACATAATATCAAATAATACACCAATCTCCCACCAATCCATTAATATATCCCAACAGAGACTTCTGGGATGTGCCAATCGGGCATAAACAGCCCACTAATTGTAGCTCAAAACCGAACCCTAAGCCTAACCCATATGCCAGTACACTGTCCTTCTAAGTGGGTCAGAGAAGCACCCAGAGGTGCACCCCAATACTCACCGTAACCTCACCCGTAACTAGCCTAACCCTAGCCGTTGCGCTAACCCGTCTTAACCCTAAGCCAGATCTACTTGCATTGCACTACATGCAAGTACGTGAGACACAGCGGGTGCAAAGAGTCTGCCAGTCCGTCACTTGTGGCCCTTCAGGAGCCCGCTACCCCCTCCCCAAACCAGTACTAATGACAACGAAAAAACAAAAAAATGAACCGACTAATTTTTGCAAATTTTCGCAAAAAACGGAAACAAGCCGAAACGGAACCGGCCCGACTAACGACAACTCAAAAAAATTTTTTTTCAAGTCGTGCCCATCTCTAAAATCTGGTAATTACTTAAATGTCATTCATGGCAGACATTCCTACTAGCTGCAGCAGATGAGATGAGACAGGGAAACAGGATCTTTCCACCACGCCCAATGGAAGGCTACTTGTCTTTTCCTCTTTCACCCTAAAATGTTTGTAATATTTTCCTGGATTATAGAAAGCAGAGCGGAACATTTCATATTTCTACTGGTTCTGTGTAAGATGGTCCTGGAATTGCCTATCCAGGAGGCAGAATAAAATAAGTAAAATAAATACACAAATGATTGTGGTGTCTCTAGGTTCAAACAGTAGAATAGAGGAAATTAATGTGGGTCATTCATCTTAATGTTTTGTAGTCTCTAGAGAAATCAGAAATATCTAATAGGATAGTTTTATACAATTTGAGCTGCAATATAGTTTAACTAAATGTGATTCATATCTTAATTCTTGCCAGATCCCTTGAATATGTAAAGAAATATACAATTATCATTTTGATTTTACACTTTGAATAGCATGAACCCCCTGTTTTTCTCTCTTTTGAACATGCCTTATATGGAAATCAAATAGAGCAAGGTAAGACAAATCATAAGAAGATAAGAACATAAGAAGAGCCATGCTGGATCAGGCCAAAGGCCCATCTAGTCCAGCTTCCTGTATCTCACAGTGGCCCCACCAGATGCGTTTGGGAGCGCATGAGACTAGATATCTGTCTCCTGATACCACTCCCCTGCATCTGGCCCTTGAAGTACCCTAGTTTTAAGCCTGGAGATTACACATCTCCATCATGGTTTGTAACCCGTGATGGACTTTTCCTCCAGGAATCTGTCCAATCCCCTTTTGAAGGCATCCAGGCCAGATGCCATCACCACATCCTGTGGCAGGGAGTTCCATAGACTAACAACACGCTGGGTGAAAAAATATTTTCTTTTGTCTGTTCTTACTCTCCCAGCCCTCAATTTGAGTGTATGTCCCCTAGTTCTGGTATTTTGTGAGAGGGAGAAGAGCTTCCCTCTATCCACTTTACTCATGCACTGCATTATTTTGTATGTCTCAATCATACCCCCCCTCAGGCGCCTTTTTTCCAGACTAAAGAGGCCCAAATGTTTTAGCCTTTCCTCATAAGGGAGGTGCCCCAGCCCAGTAATCATTTTAGTCGCTCTCTTCTGCACCTTTTCCAGTTCCACTATGTCTTTCTTGAGATGCGGTGACCAGAATTGTACACAATACTCCAGGTGCGGCCTTACTATTGTTTTGTATAATGGCATTATAATGTTGGCTGTTTTATTTTCAATCCCCTTTTTGATAATCCCTAGCATGGAATTGGCCTTTTTCTCCGCTGCCAGACATTGGGGAGACACCTTCATGGAGCTGTCCACCAACACACCAAGATCTCTTTCCTGATCCGTCACGGATAACTCAGAACTCATGAGTTGATAGATAAAGTTTTGATTTTTTGCCCCAATATGCATTACTTTACATTTGGCTACATTAAAATGCATTTGTCATTTCGTAGCCCATTCCCCCAGTTTGGAGAGATCCTTCTGGAGCTCTTCACAATCTTCTCTGGTTTTTACCACACGGAAAAGTTTTGTGTTATCTACAAACTTGGCCACCTCACTGCTTATCCCTGTCTCCAGGTCACTGATGAACAGATTGAAAAGCACGGGTCCCAGGATAGAGCCCTGGGGCACACCGCTTTTCACCTCTCTCCATTGTGAAAATTACCCATTGACACCTACTCTTTGTTTCCGGGATCTCAACCAGTTCTCAATCCATAAGAGGACCTGCCCTCTTATCCACTGACTGTGCAATTTTCTCAGCAGCCTCTGGTGAGGGACTGTGTCAAAAGTCTTTTGAAAATCCAGATAGACTATACCCACCGGTTCACCCAAATCTACATGCCTGTTGACCTTTTCAAAAAATTCTAAAAGATTTGTCAGACAAGACTTACCCTTGAAGAAGCCATGCTGATTTTCTCTCAGCAAGGTTTGTTCTTCTATGTGTTTTAAGATTTTCTCTTGGATGAGGCTTTCCACCATCTTCCCTGGGACAGATGTAAGGCTAACTGGCCTGTAGTTTCCCGGGTCCCCCCTCCTTCCTTTTTTAAAAATTGGTGTGTCATCTGCTATCCTCCAGTCCCCCGGCACTGTGGCCGTTTTAAGAGATAAGTTGCATATTACCGTTAAGAGATCTGCAATTTCATTTCTCAGTTCCCTAATAACCCATGGGTGGATGCCATCTGGGCCCGGGGACTTGTTTATCTTCAATTTATCAATTAGTCCTAAAACATCCTCTCTTTTAACCTGTATTTGATTTAATTCTTTAGTCAAGAGGGGCCGTTCAGGCAGCGGAATCTGCTCAAGGTCTTCTGTCATGAAGACAGAAGCAAAGAACTCATTTAATTTTTCTGCAATTTCAAAGTCCTCCTTAATCTCCCCTTTTACTCCCTCACCATCCAGATGGCCAACTGGTTCTCTGGCAGGTTTTCTACTTCTAACATATTTAAAGAAGCTTTTATTATTACCCTTTATATTGCTAGCCATGCGTTCCTCAAAATCTTTCTTTGCCTCTCTTATCATCTTCTTCCATTTCTTTTGCCAGAGTTTGTGTTCCTTTTTATTTTCCTCATTTGGGGAGGATTTCCATTTACAGAAAGACCTCTCGTTGCGCTTTAGAGCCTCTCTAACTCCACTCATTAACCATGCCGGTGCCCTCTTGGACTTAAATGAGCTCTTCTTTGTTTGTGGTATGCACTTGTGCTGGGCCTCTGTTACTGTTGTTTTAAAGAGGCTCCATGCACTCTGAAGAGATTGGATTCTTCCAACCTTCCCCTTCAATTTCTTTCTAACTAGTTTCCTCACCTGAGGGAAGTTTGCCCTTTGAAAATCAAGGGTTTTTATATCTGATTTGCTTGACACTCTTCCTCCAACATGCATGGCAAAGGAGATTGCAGCATGGTTTGTGTTCCCCAGAGGCTCAGTGACATTCACATCCCTGACCAGATCCTGAGTATCAGACAGTATTAGATCCAGAGTTGCCTGTTCTCAGGTGGGCTCCATGACAAGTTGCTCTAAGGCACAGTCATTCAGCAAGTCGAGAAACCCAGTTTCTCTTTCTTGCCCGGAGCTCGCATTGGCCCAGTCGATGTGGGGATAATTGAAGTCCCCCACAATTACTATCCTGTGCTTCTGAGACACCTCCATGATTTGTCTCCTCATTTCAAGTTCCCCCTCAAGTTTTTGATCTGGTGGGCGATAGCATACCCCAACTATCACATCACTCCTTGGACCTGTTAGTTTAACCCACAGTGATTCTATGGTGGAGTCAGACCCTCTGTCAATCTCCATTCTGCTGGATTTTACCCCTTCTTTAACGTGGATTGCCACTCCCCCTCCAACCCGCCCTTCTCTATCCCTTCTATAGAATTTATAGCCTGGGATTGCTGTATCCCACTGGTTCTCTACATTCCACCAGGTTTCTGTTATGGCTATTATATCAATGTTATCCGTAGCTGCCAAATGTTCAAGTTCTCCCATTTTTGGTCGGAGGCTTCGAGCATTGGCGTAGAAGCACCTGTACAGTGGGTTCTGCAACAACAGCTGCTGCTTTGTTCTTTTCCCCCCACAGGTATTATTTTCAGTAGACAAACTATCACATTCTATTATTCTCCCATTATTCTCCCTGCTATGTCATCTCTATGTGATTCTCTACCCTTTCCAACCTCATTCCCTGTGGATGAGGTGTTCCGAACCGGATGCCACTCAGCTCCTGTCGGCTTTCCCCCAGTTATCAGTTTAAAAGCTGCTCTGCAGCCTTTTTGAGGTTGAGTGCCAGCAATCTGGTCCCATCATGATTCAAGTGCAACCCGTCCCTCCTGAACAGGTTTGGCTTGTCCCAAAATGTTCTCCAGTTCCTGACAAATCTAAAGCCCTCCTCTCGACACCATCGCCTCATCCACGCGTTGAGGCTTCTGAGCTCTGCCTGCCTGGCGAGTCCTGCACGAGGAACAGGTAGCACTTCTGAAAATGCTACCTTGGAAGTCCTGGACTTCAATCTTCTTCCTAACAACTTGAACTTGGCTTCCAAGACTGACCGCTTTGCCTTCCTGTCATCATTGGTACCAACATGTACCATGACCACTGGCTCCTTCCCGGTTCTCTCTAACAAGCTATCTAGATTTCTCGTGATGTCTGCAACCTTTACACCTGGCAGGCAAGTGACCATACGGTTATCATGCTCATCACAAATCCATCCCTCCGTATTTCTAATTATAGAATCCCCTAGCAGAAGGAGCTTCTCTCCTGCAGCCTGTTCTTCTACATATACCTAATCCTGTATCTCATCAGTTGTGATGAGGGAGAGATCTTCAGGTGTAACCAGTTGTTCCTCGGTGTGTGCCTCATGAGGGAAAGAGCCTCAAATTGATTGTGCAATATGACACTCTCTGAGCGATCCCTTGGCCTTCTACTCCTTTGAGTCACATTCCTCCACACATCTACCTCCTGGGTTGGGGAAGTGATTACATCCTCAGAAGTGTGCCCTGTCTCTTCTTGGACCTGGATAGTCTGTTCCGCACTGTCCAAGAACAGCTCAAGCTCCTTAATATGTTGCTGGTTCGATATGCGGGCCTCTAGCTCCTGGACCTTCTCTTCTAATAGTGCAACCAGCTATTTTTATGTCAAAAATAAATCCTATTTGAAAAGCATCTATCTGGGATTAGAACATATTATGTTTATAAAATATAGTGGTTGCTTTTAAGAGCAGTGTTGATACCGTATAAATGTTTCACTGTTGAGTAGGTAACACAAAGAAAATCAGTTGTGAAGACTTTTCTCTTCTTTGAGCCCGGCAGCTTCAGTTTAGAAATCTGCTAAATGGGCATATTTTTCTCAGACCATCTGGCAGCTGGATTCTGAATGCAGTGTCAAAATTCTAAATTACTGTTTCCAGAACAGTTTTTTAAAACCTAACCTTAGTTATAATAAGTGAGAACGCTCAAAATTCATCCTCTGTGTGTGTGTGTGTGTGTGTGTGTGTGTGTGTGTGTGTGTGTGTGTGTGTGTGTGTGAGAGAGAGAGAGAGAGAGAGAGAGAGAGAGAGAGAGAGAGAGAGAGAGATGAAGGGGGAGAAAAGCCTTAATTGCATGGACGAAACATGCAATTTTCTTAGAATATAGAAAATTATATAGAAGCCTTCCCTGACCTTCAGTCCTTCAGATGCTTTGAATGGAACACAGAGAGATTCAGGCTGAGAAAAATGAGACTAGAGATGTATAGCATTTTGTTTCATTTTGTTTCATTTTGTTTCATTTCATTAGTAGTTTCATTTCAGTTTGTTTCTAATGAATTTTTAAAGTACCTTGTTATGAGATGAAATGAAATGAAACACTACGCACCTTTAAGTCTTAGAGCAGGCATGTCCAAACTTCGGCCCTCCTGATGTTTTGGACCACAACTCCCAGAATTCTAAGCTTAGATTGCCAATGGCATAGGACTGTGGGAGTTGCTGTCCAAAACATCTGGAGGGCCGAAGTTTGGACATGCCTATCCTAAAGACGCCGAAATGACAGGGCAGCATCCTCAAGTGATTTTAGGTAAGCCCCTGAAATTTGGAGAGGAGGGCTGAGTTATAAGCTCCAAAGTGGGTCCCAGTAAGTAACTGAAGTAGTGTGTAGAGCTTGTACAGCTATTAACCTCTAATTTGGTTGCAAAGGTGGGCAATTAGAAGCTTCTCACTCAATTAGAAATGATTTTACCCCCTTGGGGCACCCCCTTGGAGCTTAATAAAACCTTTCCAAATTTAAGGGGTTTACAGGGAAGTGTCCAAACTTGCTGCTCAGCAATATGTGTGCTGATACATGGCTGCTACAATACCAATATTTGAGTACATTTTATGTATTCCAAAATAGGTACTGCAGGCATGTTTTGGCAATAATATTGCTGGGGAACAGGTTTTGACTCTTCCCAGTAAATCCCAGAAATTTGGAGAGGTTTGAGGCTCAGGGGGCTGAGTTATGAAGCTCTAAACGGGTGCACCTAGGAAAAAATCTTTCTAATTTGATGCGGGAGCCAAGCCATGAAGGTGCTATGAATGATTAGTGGCTTCTCACTCAATTAGAAAGATTTTTGCTAGGGGCACCCCCTTTGGGGCACCTAGAAAATAACTCCTAAAACATCAGCCCCTGAACCCCAAACCTTTCCAAATTTCAGGGGCTTACAGGGAACAGCTTGAGCTCCCTGCTATTTATTCCTCTAAGATGAATCATTTCATTTCTAGAGGGAAAATGGCATTTCATTTTGTTTTGTGACAAAACACATCCTACCATTTTGTTATGCAATAAAGTAATTTGTTACATAACAAAATGATGAAACAGTGTTTCATTTTTTGTTTCATGTCCATCTCTATTGTAAGCCCTTACCTTATTCATTCTTGCAAGCAAAAATGGTGAATTAGAAGTTTTTCTGCTTGTCCAAGAGAATTGTGTGGAATTTCCTGACCATCTTGATTCAATAGTGCATTGGTAGGTTTCAAAGGAAAATGCAAATTTGTTGTATAAAACTACTAAACATTTGTGCAAAATTATGTAATTTGTGCAGTTCCTTGGGCAGCTTGAAGCTTTGCTTACAATTTTGAACCCCCAGAGCCACCACTTCCCTCTTTTTCAGCAGTCATTCCTTCTCTACTTCCTGTGAGTCACTTCTCAAAAGGAAAGTGCAGTAGAGTCATTACACCCAATGGCTGAAATCCTGCTGCACAATTCGGCAAACTGAGCAAACTCTAGATATGAATTTCCACTAGTTAAGGAATCTCCATAGATATTATCTGTTGCATAGGAAGTAGCATCACTTGGCCTGCAACATATATAGGGAACATTCTGGTCATGCTGACATGACCAGTAAAGCTGCATTGTGTAAATATGCCAGGCATGATGCACAATGACAAGGAATTGTGCTATGCATGTGGATACTTCAGGGATCATGGTCCCACCTCGGCATTAGCACAACTACTGCAGGCAGAACTTTGAATCAACTGAGATTGTGGAATTCACAACAACTTACATGTAAAAGGGAGATAACTAGCATAATTGTGCAGCAGAATTTCAGTCAATAATTAATTCCCTGTTTTCTAAAGAGACTAAAAGGAGATAAAGGAAGACACTCTTCAACTGATTTTGCTCTAAGAATTCTTCCTATTAATCTTGGGGTCAAACTAGCTTCTGCATCACTTCCCCTCCCCCCGAATGCTCATGGAAAATAGCCATTTTTTAAAAACAGATGCAATCAAGGCATGCTTCTGATGAACAAAATCAACAACAACAACAACAACAACAACAACAACAACAACAACAAAATTAACACATCCTGACATGTCTTTAAAAACATTTATTAAAGGAACATGTCCTGCAAAGAGAATTAGAATGTCAGGAGCAAAAATATGTGTTAAGCAATGGTGTATGTATGAGTCCACAAATATGTTGCTACATGCTGTATTAATATGCAGAGTCTGCTGCATGCCAAAGGCCAGGATTCTCTGAGAACAGAAACAACACTGTCAGAGAAAGAGAACATTAACAAATGACCATGAGTTTGAAGCGCCTTAACAGAGTTTCAGTTTCTCTTATTGCTCCATTCCTGTTGATGAGCATGGTGTGATAGCTGATCTGCCTTAATAACCAGATACCAGATTGACACAGACTGGAAATTTCAGTAGGTATTAATGTATACAGGAAGAGTGTGTGTGGTAGAAAGTTTCATGAGTTCCTGTCACTAGACTGAGAGCAGGGAGAAATGAGCTGAGTGCTAGTAAGAAGAGCCGGAGACACCTGTAGCCTTCAAAGTGGTGCCAACTCTTTGATGGCCATTCCTTGTAAACAGCTTCAAATGTTAATGTGCACTAACGAGAGGAAAACATCCCAAACAAAAGGGCATCTTCAAATAATGCAAAATGCCCTTTTGCCATTGACTTCCCTCTGCAATGCAGAGCTGGAAAAAAATGCCACAGTAAGGAAACATATCAGACTAAGCCCATATAAAACAAAACAAGGGAAGAAAATGATGACAATATTAGCAAGGATGTCTTTGGCCGGTCACTGAAGATCACCTCAAACAGGCCCTTTCGTGATGGATTAGCAACCCATAAGAGGATGAGGGTATCAGTGACATTCTCCCTCCCACACCAGGCCCACACACGCAGCAAGAGAAATCTTGCTGAGAGGTGTCAATAAGCAGGCAAGCCTCCAATGTTCCCCTGCTGGCAGATGTGCTCCAGAGGGCTACCACCAGCTGGCACAGGCCTGCTGGCTGAAGTGCCAGAATCAGTGAACTGTGAACAACAACCCCCAGTAGAAGTTCTCTGGAAAGCACCCTTTCATGCCTCAGCATATTTTATTTCCCTACAGATTTTAACTTTTCCAAAGAGCTATACTTCTTTTTTGTATTGACATTACTTTTGACTGTATTCTCTCTCATGTCACCCTTCTTTTCAAATATTAAATGGGATTCTATATATTTACTGACACCAGCCGATTCACCACCCACATTCCTGGTGGGAGAAAAGAGACCTTGATTCTGTTTTTATGCCCTGATTACATCCACACTCGATTGCTGGAACATTGCAACTTTCCAGCCTGCAAAAATCAAAATCTCTTTTTACTCATCCAGCCTTGGCCACACCAGTGAATGGATTTAAATTCAGGAAAACTGCTTGGAGGACCAGTAGTGTAACTGAGCCAGTACTCACAGAGTCAAAACTGTAGGATTATAACATCACCCCCTCCCCATTTTGGCTTCCCTATTTCTTCTGAGTTTAATTACAATCCTCAAAGTAGCTGGGAGATTTTTTCCAAGAATGAGAAAGTTTTTGCAGGCTATCTTGGAATGGTTTTCAATTGGCAATTAAGAGCCATTAGCTTTACATATGACCTGTACTTCATTTCTTGGAATAAGATGACCAAGTTCCCTCAGCTTTTTGGTGAGTGGGAAATGGCAACAGGAACAGACATGATGATCTCTGTCACTTTCAAATTTACCAGTATCCCACCATTCAGGGTTTTAATATGAAATATATATCCTGAAAAAATAAAGGGAATATAAATATCTGCAATTCACTCTTCTTCACTAGCAATGAGCCATTTTTATGTGACTGTATGGAAAACTTAAATCTGTATTTCCAAGTATTAAGGTGGTTACTGAGTAATAAGCCCTGCTGAATATAGTGCATTTTTGGTGCTTTAGAGTTTGTTCTGAATGATATGAAAAATATGTCCATGGTGATTAATCTGAGGCACCTTCTTCACATACACAAATCATCCTTTTATGCCACAGTCAAGTAAACGAGAGGTCTCTACTGACTTTCCATTTAAAACAATTTCTCCTTTGTAAGGCACACCTTGTGTTTGATGGGGTCTCCAGACCCATGTTAATTTAGGCCTAAGTAAAAGCCAAGGGGTTCCATTATACAAAATTTTGGTAGAGTGTCCCAGGGGCATCCGTGCTTGCCAGTTTGGGATGTGCAAAGTAGGGCTATCTAGAGGACTGTCGCTGCCCTTGTTTTGAGTCTCTTATATGGTATGGGTGGCATCTTCACCTTGCAGTGTACACACCAAGCCTTCAAAAGACATGCAAAGCTGTTTTACAGCTTGGAGACATCTTGTGCCTTCTGGTTCAGACTGAACTTGGGAGTTTCCTTGATTAGATCAAATTGAGTATTGGGCATTAGCATAGTTTGTAAACAATTCAAAATTGTTTCTTCATCACCAACTATAACTACCACCTGCCTTCTCAATAAACTACAATTTTAGCATCACTGGCATCATTCTAGTGTTCTTTCTGAAAACCAAAATTATATGTTTGCTTGTCTATCAGTCTAACAGTTGAATAGGGTCAACCACTAAAAAACTCAATGTTTCTGTATATTTGGGGAAGTCTCTTTAAGACTCCCATTAAATTAAATCATGTTTAAATTAAAATCTAAATAAGGAAAATGAAATACTGAAAAGCAAATGGTCTTAACCAAATCCTGAAGCAAAAGGCGACATTTTTAAACAAAAGGTTACTTCAAAATATCCTTTTACCACCCATAATCTTAGGACAACTGCATGGTATGAAATGTTATAATACAAATTGTGAAACGTAGCTTCATCCCAGTAAAACAAACAATAGAACATCAAATACAGTAATAAAGAGCCCTGCTGTTTACTTCTTAATGGAAAATACTCATTTTTATTAACATCAGAAGGATGGAAATACTCCAACTTCAGACTGGGAATACATTACAAGCAGAACTAGGAAATAATTTGTTAGAAGTAATGGCATAACTTGCTAAGTCACTAATTTCAGGGTCATTTTTAAGAATGTGGCAAAACATTACTTTTGTATGAAGGGGTATTTGTATTTTGAAGTGATTGCAAAAAAAAAATCTAAACATGTTAGAAATGCACATTATTTATTGATTTATTATTTCAACTTATATATTGGCCCACAGTGCAACATACCCATGTATACCCATAATAATAAACAGTGTATTCCAGTAGCATAAAACAAGTTATAAATCATGGATTGCTGCTGTCATTGTTTTTTTAAAGAAGCAATGCTGGTGTGTTAGATTTTACAATGTTTCCAAGCTCTGGCTGTAGTGCTTTTTTCCTTCCTCTCTATTTATGAAATAGAGAGCAGATCTTCCTTTTTCTGGCTATGACGGTTGCATTTGGTAGCTGGACATGCACCTCCCCTTTTTTGCAGTTTGCTATTGAAAAGGAAGTCAGCTCTCTTCTCATACCACAGAGAACTGGCTACAGAGATGTTTCAAATCACAGCTGGCATTTATGGGACAATAGACGTTTGGATAGAGCTCTCCAAAAAACCTGGCTGAACATCTCATCTAATATTCCCATAATGTTTTATTCCCTTGAGAACTTCAGCACAACCCTCCATATTAGGGGTGCCTGAGTTATTCAATATATGTACATTCATGTAGGAAGCAATGAGATCTAGTCCTGCACTGGATATTTCTCACATGGAAATTTTGATCATTATCTTCCTGTTTGATAGAAAATTAACTTCTTTCTGAAAGAATTCCTGATGAGGCGAAACTCATGGGTGAGGTTCAGGCTTTATTTATTTATTTATTTATTTATTTATTTAATCCATCTTGTACATTTCTCCCGTTCCATGGTCTGAAATGCTTGCCTTAATTAAAAGGGAACTAAGGATGTATGCAAACGCCCTGTCTTTTACTGCATGCTGATGACATGCACTTGACTCCATTTATGTATGTGTCAGCAGGGAAGGTCATTTTTATGTCATTGCTCTAACAAAGCCCACCTACTCCCAGTTAGGAAGTATGTGCAGGCAGCGAAGCTTCAAAATGATCAAGAGATGTGTGACAAGTGATGGAGGCCATGGGAGGAAGGCTAATGCCACACCCTTGCAATGATAAACTCAATAATGTTAACAAAATAAATTTTTGAAGAAGTTGATGAGGAAAAATAATGTTTTTTGTTTTAAAAAATGGGCAAACAATTATTGATGGTCTCTTATATGAATACTGGCAAGGCTATCAACACTGCTGCATTTGTTATTGTACATAGTGACATTGTGATGAACTATTGGTCATGTTGAGACTCACCTTTCAAAAATGGCTGCATAATTTCTCCTTCCCTTGGAGAAGTCTACATGTGCATAGCTATAAAAACTCAACACCTCTTGGACTAATAGATGGATCACCATAGCACTGTCTATTAGAGTCCCCATTTCTGCAATTGTTCATAATTCAAAAACTTTCAGAGCTTTCAGGCAGTACATTGGAAGTTTTGTTTCCGGAGCAAGGAAAATTACAGCAGTGTTAAACATTCAATTCTGCCTTCCCTTTTATATTCTGTCCCTTGAATCTTGTACAACTAGGGAGCAACGGAAGAAAAAGCTCACCCTCTCCTGAGGCTGGTATTAATGCTGCTCCTTTATCCAATCATATAAGAATGATGCAAATTGTAAGAGACTGGAAAGGTCACCTCTGCATTGTCTTCTATTTGTTAGCCCAGTGAGCAGTAAACCTGAGGCAAAGTACACAGAAGCTCATGTCCCTAGCAAAATAGCAAGTAACCTTAGCAAATGAGCCACCAAACAGCCTAATAGACTGTTCTGGAAGTACCTAGTGCTCCGCCAGTGTTGCAGATTAAGGCTACTGTCTGATTTGCAATCCATTTATCAAATTCCCATTTTCAGCCACATTACACTACCACTGCAAATAAATAAATAAATTTCAAATCATTTCAACATTGCTAGATATGACACACCTTCAAGGGAAAGTGATGATGATGTACATAACAGACCCAGGGCCGGCGCATCCATTAAGGTGAACTAGGTAGTTGCCTAGGGTGCCAAAATGGAGAGAGGGTGCTGGCGATCCTGCTGCCCCCCTGCCGCCGCCCCCCGCTGGCCACCGCCATCCGTCCCCCCACCACCCGCCAGCCGCCCGTCGCCGCCCGCCCATCGCTGCCCGTCGCCGCCCACCCCCTGCCCCTGCGCCCATCACCGCCCACCCCCCATGCCCATCGCTGTCCGCTCCCGTGCCCATCGCCGACCCCCCCGCCATCCACCTCCCTGTGCTTGTGCTTTAGCTGAGACCCTGGTGATACCCCGGCAGGGCTTTCTTTGTTTATACTATATTAGAAGCTTGTGGAGAGGAGGGAGAAAGGAGCAGGATGAAGCCATTTTTAAATAGAAGGTGTAGGGTGAATGTGTGTACGTGAACTGTGACATGTCTTTTGAAGGACTGGGACAATACAAACACCTCCCTCCCTTGACTCTGGATGCAGCCTAAGAACATCCAAGCTCTGATCCTCAACTAAGAAACTGATTGGCTGTTTTCCAACTTGTCAAGGACCTTACATCTAAAAAATAACTCCTGGCAAATCCATCTTTTGCCATGTTATAACCTATTGGTACTGCTCTGACGAAGGCGTCTGTGAAGATTCTCAGTCATCCAGGTTCGTTTAACTGGGAGTTGAGTCATGGCTACTGGACTTCTTTTTGAGAGATAGAAACATTTCGCTGTTCATCCAAACAGCTTCATCGGTCTGAATACAGCTAGTGCTCTGAGGAAGGGTTTTTTTTTTTGCCTCCAAAATATTAGCAATGTGTTTGTTATTTTTCTAGTAGCCTAAAGGTATCACCTGTTCCACTTTTGTAATGGGTTTTTGTGATGGCTACACAGTTCCTCAACTTGTTTTGCTTCAATTGGAAATACTGAGATACCAGGAATAGCCACCCCCCACGTGACAAGGAAGAGGCAAATGGACCATCAACTGAGACATGACAAGACTGCAACACTGTGTAATCTTTTTCCTTTTTTATTTGATCCAATTGGCTACTCTCAGTGGAACTTTCCAAATTTTATCCCAATCCTCAAATGAAATGCATGACTTTCTGTACCAACCCCCCTCTCCCTTCACTGGCAAGGCAGGGGCCATTAGCCTCAATGAGCCACATGGAGGAGAGGTGTGAATGTGTGTACGTGAGCCATGACATGTCTTTGGAAAGATTGGGACAATACAAACACCTCCCTCCCTTCATTCCGAATGCAGCCTAAGAACATCCAAGCTATGAACTTCAACTAAGAAACTGTCTGCCTTTCCCCCCTCTTGCCAAGAACCTTACATCTAAGAAATAGCTTCTGGCAAATCCATCTTTTGCCATGTTATAACCTATTGGTACTGCTTTGAGGAAGGGGGCTTCCCCCCCCCCAAATATTAGCAACATTTTTGTTATTTTTCTAGTAATCTATAGAATGTATACAGAGTTCCTGGGGATGGCATGGCTGCTTTATGATGAGGAATTCTGCATGAAGGTGGCATTGCACCCAAACTTGAGATGGGGTGTCCTGTTAGAACCACTTTGGATGTACTTGATGGTGTTACAACCCCCAATTACGGGGAGTGCTCAGATAGTGGACACTTGCTGCAACATGCTGGACAGACCAACATTGCCCGTGCTAGTGTGGGCCAGCCAGTTCATTCATGGCTTGTGTGTTGGGATTATAATACCAGAGGTTTTTGCACTTGTAGACCCTGCAGGTTCCACCATCAGTGCTTAGCCTGTAGTAGACCACATGTAGCATATGCTTGCCCATGGGGTAGGCAAGATGGCCTGGGGGTAGGGATCAAGGAGGCAAGAAGCCACCCCCATCTGGCAACACACCTGTTCCAAAAGTAACCTAGTCCCATTAATCTCGCTGCAATGCAGGGATGGCTTTGCATTTACACTGATAGAGAGGCAGCCATGTATCTTAACGAGGGATTCTGTTTTGGTTTTGGATCCTGGCACAGGGACCCAAGGTTGCAGTGTTTGCAAAAGAATTAAAATCAGTGCAGGGGATGGAGGAGGTAGTTTGTGCTAAGATTGCTAAGGAAGTAACCAAAGGGAGAGTGTTGGGACCATTTCCTGACTCACCATATTCATGGTTTAGGGTTTCACCATAGGGTATAGTCCCTAAAAAGGTGCCTGATGAATTTAGGTTTATTCACCTTTGTCTTACCCAGAATGGGATCAGATAATGACATGATTCCCCAAGAATTATGTAGTGTTAGGTATACCTCCTTTCATGCAGCACTGTGGATGATAAGGAGGTAAGGAGGGCTGGCATGGGAGCCCTATTAGGAAAGTGTGACATTATGTCAGCTTTCAGATTGTTGCCAGTACACCCTGCAGATGTTGAGTTTCTCAGCTTTGCTTTTGATGGAGCCTACTATATGGAAAGGGCAATGCCATATGGGTGTTCAATCTCATGTTCAGTGTTCAAGTGTTTTAGCACCTTTATAGAATAGGTCCTAAGAAAAAAGGCATGTTCTAGTATGGTTGTCCATTATTTAGATGATTTTTTTGGTATGTGAGGAGGCAGGAACTAGAAACGGTGAGTATTTAATGTCCTGATTGTGTGAGTTAACTGAGGAATTTGGGATCCCACTTGCAGGTGAAGAGACTGAAGGGCCTGCCACTGTTCTGACCTTCTTAGGTATTGAATTTGACACTGTGGTGCCACAGTTGCCAGAGGATAAGTTGATTGATCTGAAGCAGTGGCTATTAGTAACCATGAGGAAGAAAAAGTGATGCTGAGGGAACTACAGGTCCAGGTGGGTCACCTTAACTTTGCTTGCAAGGTATTAGCTCCTGGCAGAGCTTTTCTGAGGCATTTGTGTGGGGTTATGGCTGGTTTTACGAAACTCCACCATAGGTGCAAGATACCCAAGGAAATGAGAGAGGATTTGGCAGTATGGCTGGCTTTCTTGCAAGATTTTAATGGGGCCTTCTTCTGGAGAACCGAACTTCTGCTAGGTGTACAGCTGCAGGTACGTACAGGATCACATGGTTTTGGGATGTTCTTTCAGAATAGATCGTGTAAGGGGATGTGGCCAGCAGAATGGGTAACACAGGGTATTACCCGTGATTTGACAGTTTTTGAATTATTCCCCGTAGTGGGGGCATTATGGCTGTGGGTGCCACTGTGGGTGAACTCAGTTGTCACCTTTTGGTGTGATAACCAAGTGGTAGTAGCCATCATCAATAACCCTGTCATCCAAGTCCATTAGGATCATGAAGCTGGGTAGGGTTTTCACACTTCATTATTTAAAGCTTAACATTGTTTTCCATGCACACCATGCACCTGGTGTAGAGAATGATGTTGCTGATGCCCTGTCCTGTCAACAGATGGAACTGTTTTGATATTGGCACCAGGGTCCTGGGCAGACCAGGAAGCTTTACTACAGGAGGTATGGAGTTTTGGCAGGCGGGGGCCATTAGGGCTGTGTGACTAGCACTAGCTCCAGTCACCAGGCATATGTATGCAGTGGCATGCAAAGATTACCAGTGATTTTGTGTACAGGGAGATCTTCTCCTTTGGCCAGCAGAAATTGGTCATTTAGTATAATATGCTGTGTAATGGAAAGGTGTGGCCCCTTGTTCCATTCAAGGCAAGCTGTCTGCCTTGGCTTATTATGCAAAAGACCAGTGGCTTGCTCACCCTTCTAATGACTTTGTTCTCCAAAAGATTCTGGAAGGTTGGAGTAAAGAAAGAGGGTGGATGAGGGATGGTAGGACACCAATTACCCTGGAGATTTTTTTGAAATTGCATCCATTATGGGGAGCTATTTGCACAGATGCATTTGAAGTCACCCTCTTCAGAGAAGCTACTTTGGTCACATTTTGGGGGCCTTTCGAGTTGGTGAATTGGTAGCATCATCAAAACAGGACTGTTTCCATTCCTTTTTGCAGATAACAGATGTGACCATTGAAGATGGTCAAGCAGTAATAAAGTTATGTAAATATAAAACTGACCAATAGGCCTGGGGAACACAGGTCAAATTGGGTAGATGTATGCATAGTATTTGTCCAGTGCTTTCCCTTATGGAGTACTTGGTAGTGAGGTGGGATGCAGACGGTGCCTTATTCCAACACAGCAATGTTGAACCTCTCATGCAATTTGGGGCAGTCACAGCCTGTGCATTGACCAAGGCAGGGCTGCAGAGGTGGTGGTTCAGTATCCATTCATTCAGAATTGGGGTGGTATTGACTGCGGTGGCCATGGGTTATGGGGCAGCTGACATACAAGTATTTGGGTGCTGGTCATCTGATTGATATAAAAGTTAGGTACAGCCACTACCAAACTGTTAGTTGTGGCTGGTGTGTTCTATTGTGTTTTTACAGGTTTATCCAGCCAAGGCCATTTGTGTGTAGTACAGTGTGGACACAGTTATAGTTTTTGGGCAGCCAAATATGCTCAACATTCGGCATGGGGCCAACATCTTGGATTGGGTGACCAGGCCCTATTGGGCCAGGAGATGCCTGAACATAGAGGTTAGTTTAGTACTCAGGCAAAGTTTGTGTGCAGTGATTCCATACCCTGAAATTAAATTAACTGGCCCAGAATTGTACAAAGATGATGGAGTGCACCTTTCTGATTTGGGCCTTGATATATTTTTGAGTGATCTGCAGATGGGGCTCTGTGCCAAAATTTTCATGCATAACAGCCCCTTTGCCATGGCAGGTAGTGCAAAGAAAAACTTGATCTCCATGATATCAAGGAATAAGATATCCTTGAAAGGCACATGGCAGCTGTACAACATAATTTAACAGAGCATAAGAGGAGGGCCACAGGCCATTAATAAGGAAATACAGATTTAAAGTTTAATGCTATGTACGGCTTCCTGGAGTTAAAAGGTGACCCAACTCTGGGAAGGAGTTCTGGCCCCTCCTACAGAGGGGAGATAGAATTACATCATGGGGGAGGCAAATAATTGGGTTAATACAAATTGAATTGCACTATGGGAGGCCCATCGCTTTAATGAAGTTGCTTTCCATTACAGCTACATTTTAATTAAAGTTCAGACAATAATAAAGTTGTGGCCCATTTTACCCCCCCCCTAAAAAAAATTGTGTTGACTCTTTGTTCGGGCCGGGGGGGGGGGCAAAGCCCTATTGCAAGTTTCTACAAGCAAGGATTCCTACGTTCAGTTTTATTGACAACTGGGGTGTAATGATTTCCTCATTGCTCTGCTCTGGATAACTGTCCTAAGTGACAGGAGCAATATTTGTGATGAATGATTACTTTAAGATTTTTTGGTTTGATTGTGAAGTCTTCCCTTGGTGCTTTAAAAACACTTTGATTTTTTCTGGTAACTTGTTTGTTTAACAAGAGCTCTTCCTGATGTTCCCCAGGCCTCTTTCTCCTACAACCATGAGAGAAAGATATCATTCCTTACCGTTTCTTTCCATGGCATTGTCTTCTCTTCCCTCCAATAGAGCATTCTCTAAGATTGCATGGATCCATTTAGATAGTGGGGGCACATGTTCATATTATTAAGACAGTGCCGGCTGGGTGCATTAGTATTTCTTGGAACAAAACAGTGTGTGTTCTTCTGAAATTCATTTATAGCCTGAGCTATGAAGAGTGGTTTCTGTCAGGAGATTCTTTTAGGCATGAAGTACGCTGTTTCTACATGTCAACACCTGCAAATGGTATGTGAACTGTGCCAATTCTTGAGTTGATATCTATAAATTAATGTGGCAGGAAACAAATTACCAGTTTCAGGTTGGCTAGCACAACCCCAAATGAGTGGATGGCATCTTCTCCCAATCTCTTTCTGTCTCATACATACACTCATACACCTAAGTAATTCTGCTCACCTTTCTACCTCCCCACGTTTAGCACTAAATTAGAAAATGTCAACCAAGGTTTAAGGAGGCTCTTAGGACACTGTCAGTTTTGCTGTTTTTTATTTCTATCATAAGTGACAAACAATATTAGCAGCCACAAATATTGGCCTTGTTTATGGCAGTGGATAGACATACCTGGCACCACTAGAAAAGTGGAGACTGACATCAGTATCTGTGCCAAGAGCCCTGGCAGCTTTCCTGTGATGCCCAAATTTAAGGCAGCTGACCATCCAAAAAGACTTGGAGCTGCTTCCCAAGAAGATTTTAGATGATTACAATAGTGCTACTATAGCAATAGTAGTAACCTTTAGTGATCAATGCCACTTTTCCCACAGAAGGTACTCAGCTGATATGCAGTAACTAGAACAACGACAGCAATCCTGACATTCCCCTCTTTCTATATCGCATATGGTATGTTGTTGTGGTCGCTCAGTGGGCTAGAGTGCTGAAACTGTTGGCTGCAAATTCAGCATCTCTGTGGTTCAAATCCCAGGTGCCATGCAGTGGAATGAGTGCCTGCTGTTAAACCCAGCTCCTTGCCAACCTAGCGGTTTGAAAGCATGTAAATGCAAGTAGATAAATTGGTACCACCATAAAAAGCAGGAAGGTAATCAGTGTTCCATGTGCAGAAATGCATTCAGCCATGCTGGCCACATGGCCACGGACTTGCACAACACTGGATCTTTGGTCAAAAACATAGAGAGTCAGACACACAAGTACAGGGGGAACCTTTACCTTTACCTCACGCCTCATGTTATTGTTACTGTTATTATGCTCAGCTGCTCAAATTATAACATTGCATTCCTATAGGACAAGACTATCACAAGAGAATGCTTCACGGAAAATCCTATGGAGAATATTCCTTCCACTTATCCAAGTGACACAGTACATTCAACAATCGTTAAAATAACAGGGCGCTGGGGTGTTTTTCTTGTTCTTTTGTTCTTAATTACTGTAGCCAGGAACAAGATTCATTCATGCTTTGCAGTCGAGGTTACCAAGTTCACTTTGGGCAGGGCTTTGAGTTTCAGCTGAATTTCATCTTTGCAATAATGGGTGGTTCTTTTTTACTCTTTTATAATGTCTGTAATTATAAATTACAGATGCATTTCACAAGTGCATCCTAATGGCATGCCCTGCCTCAATTCATGTTAATAGGACGGTAATAATAAAAGCTCTGTTTATCAGAAAATATTTGGGTGGAGGATGGGTGTTCTAATCAAAACTTGAAACAAAATCTTCATTACTGGTTCACCATGTCTTCAACTGGATTACATTATCTCAGCTATCCAGGAATTTCCTGTTTTAACTCAGAAGTGTTTACATTTGTATATGTCACAAATCTGCCTTGCAATATTTATTTGTTTATAGTATTTGCAGGCTGCCTTTATCCCAATGAAGGGACTCAAGGCAGCGAAAAGCTTAATAATACCTATGCTTTGAAATGCACAATACTGGATGTATTGTTCATTTTTCCACCAGTGTGATGTGGTTAATCAAAGCATTGTATGGGTAAAGTCTGATTCACACAAACTAGTGGTTTTGCAGTATTTGGTATAAAACATGCTGTTCTGCAAGGCAATCCCTATTAGCTTATCATAAGGACCTCTCTCACTTTCAATGAAAAGAATGGCCAATTATTTAAAGATAAGGCAGGAAAAGCAAAACATAGGATGTATCAAGGGGAATGGGGATAAAAAGTATTATAAAAACAATCAGATTAGAAAGGAATTTGCTAAATTTTATCACCAGCTATTTAAAGCTGGAGAAAATCTAAGATTTGATGAACAAGTAGACAATAAATTAACGACAGAACAGAATGAAAAATTGAACAAAGAAATCACATGACAGGAAATAGCAGAAGTATTAAAAGATTTTTTAAAAATAAGAAATCACCAGGGTTGAATGGATTCATGACATAATTTTATAAGGAAATGACAGATATATTGATCCCAGAAATGCAAAGATTATTTAATTATATTAAAAGGGTGTAAAATGCCAGAGTCGTGGAAGAAAACTGAAATTCTACCAATTTTAAAACATCAGAGATCCTCTAGATATAAATTCATATAGACCAATTAGACAAATGAATCAAGACTATAAATTTTTTGCAAAAGTTCTAGCCAATAGATTAGAAAAGCATCTACCAAAAACTAATTAAGGAGGATCAATATGGTTTCGTTAAAGATAGATTGATTGCTCACCCACTGAGAAATATATTAAACATTCTATTTTGTAAAGATAAGAAAACCTTGTCTCTATTAAAATTAGATGTATATAAGGCATTTGATACTTTAAATCATAATTATTTAATGCAGGTATTGGAAAAGTTTGATTTTACTGAGCCATTTATAAATGTTATAAGGGAAATTTACAGGGGTGGTAAAGCAGTTATTAGAATAAACTATGGGCACTCTAGAGAAATTCTAACTCAAAAAGGAGTAAAGCAAGGATGTCCAATATACCAAATGTTATTTGCTTTAGCAATAGAACCCCTATCAGATAGGATATAAAATAGTAGCAGGATTCATGGATTTAGAAAAGGATCTCTTTGTAGTTGATATTCTGTTGACATTAAGTAACCCGTTACAAGCAATAAGAGAACTGTTGATTATTTTAGAGGATTTTAAATTAAGCTCAGGGTTAGGAATTAATATTAAGAAATCTGAAATTATGTTCTTTAAGGTAGATAGGAAAATTAAAAGAGATATATTAGCTCTAATGGGGATGAAATCAGAAGTTAGTAAAATCAAATATGTAGGAGTATATCTTAATAGAAATATAGAGAGGTTACAAAAATTAGCTATAATAAGGTTTGGTTAAAAATAACAAGAACAATGAAGGAATGGAAAAGTAAAAATTTGAGCATCTTAGGGGAAATTAGAGCAGTAAAAATGTTTATATTACCAAAAATGTTATTACATGTACTCCCAATTGATTTGGATCAAAATTATATCGGGAAATGGAATGAAAACATTAAAAATTGGGTGTTAAAGTTGGTATATATGCCCCAATGTGATGTGTTTCAACTGAAAGCATTGATGGAGCTGGAATGGAGGAAAGAGGATAAGTGGATAAGATTTGAAATTGCTACTAATAAGGGAGCAGGTGGCTATGGAATTTATACCAGTGACCTGAGAAAGGAGATAAGACAAGCAATAGGCCCAAGGAAGATAGCTTTGAATGTTTGGAAGAGATGGCGAATGATTAATGCCTCAAAATTCAAAGTGGACTCCACTTGAGTATATTTGGGAAAATATTAACCCCAAATTTTGGGAAGACCTTAAGGAGAAAGGTATAATAAGAATTAAGAATATGTTTAATTAGGAAGGTTATTTGGTATTATTTAAGGAACTGAGTAAAAAAAATGGAAATAAAAAGACACTGGATAAATTTAATGGGACTATATCATTTAATTAAACAAGACAAATATAAACAAGCCATTAAAGGGGAAGATAATAACATAGAACATATACTATGCGTGGAAGGAATAAAGAAAGGGTTTGCAGGGAAAAATCTATCTCGACATGGTGAAAGATAAGGATTTCATGTTCAGAACGTTAAGTAACAAATTGAACAAAGAAAAAGCAAATAACTTCTGAGGATGTTAACAAGTTAATGGTGAATTTGAAGAAAATCAAGTTAGAAAGGCATAGAGATCTTGAAAGGAAGCTATTATTGAAGTGGTATAGAACCCCTGCCCAGTTAGCATACATGATTAAAAGGATGAAACCTAACTGTTGGCATTGTAATGCAAAAGAAGGATGGTACTCCCACTTATGGTGCCCAAAGGTTATAGTTTTCTGGGAAAAGGTATGGGGTGGTGGTGGAAATAACTGTTATGCAAAGTGAAGTTAAATATAGATGCAGATCTATTATTTATGGGTGTACTGGGAAACAATAGAATTAAAAAACAAAATCAGGATACTTTTAAAGCAATGTTATTAGATGTGCATGCAGTGATAGCATATGGATAGAAGGAGAACTCAAAATGTACTTTAGAAAGATGGAATGATTATTTGTATGAATATATTCAATCTGATATATTAGAATGTTTAAAACAAGATAAGGCATGGGAGAAAAAAAGAGGAGATAAAAGAGAAATGGTTGGTGTATTTTCAATGGGTATATAATGGTGAAGCCCATATAATCACTGTAGAAAAATTGGAAAAATTGCGCTTGCGGTTAAAAATGTAAGTTGTAGTTATAAGATAGCCTTTTTATTGGGGGAGGGAGGGAAGGGGAAAATGAATATTATAAGAAATCTGAGATTGTAAGATTGTAATTATTGTGAAATAATAATATTTGTGAAAATCAATTAAAATTAAAAAAGGTGGCACATAAAATGAGGGTTGTCATCTCTTTCTCCTGCCAGATTCCTCATCTTCCATGGGTACATGGCTAGCATGTGTAACATGAGCCTTTCCATATAATGCTCATGGATGAGAATTTGATTCCCTTTTGTGTTCAAAACCTCCCTAAGTTTGAATGCCTCCATGCATTTGATGGAAGGAATTTTCATGGAATATTCAAATATGAGAGAAATCAGAACTGTCATATTTGTCCCTCTCTAGTCCAGAAGACTGCAGATGCTCATGATGCAATCATCACTGTGGGGGGAGACAAGTGTGTCTTTTCCTGTGCCCCATGTTACCACTCATTAAATTTGTTTCATGTAACTCATTTGGAGTGAATGAGAATCACTCCTCTGTTTTCATAGTACCCTCTGATGATCACTGCCATTTCCTGACCACCCCTCACAAAAACACATGCAATGTGCATTACTTTATTAATCAGAGCTTAGATATAGTACTTTTTTGGGGGCGGTGCAATTCCTTCTTCAAGTGTGCTGTTCAGAACTGTACACATTACTCTAGTTGAGGCCTAATCAGTGATGAGTAGGATTCATTTCTCCTTGCCCTAGTTTTTTTCATTTATTACAAAATGATTTTTTTTAAATAAATTTGTTCCGTAATTCATTTCACTTCATTTTTTGTTTGTTTTTGGACTTCCCAGGGCCCCATGTGTGCTTTTCTTATATCTATTATTTTTATTTTTATTTTTATTACTGCACGGACCCAGCAGGGGGCCCACACTACAGTTGATTCTGGGCTTTTTTTAAAAAGCCCCAACCAGCTCTAGCATGCCCGGTGCTTGGTGTTTTTTTTTAAAATTTCTTTTCTTTTTTCGCCTACAATCCCAGCAGGGCCCCCGCACTACAGCTGATTGGGGCTTTTTTTAAAAAGCCCCGTCCAGCTCTAGTGCACCCCATGCTTGGCACAATGGCAGTCCTGGTGGTGGCGGCAGGAACAGGCGCTCCCTAGAATGGGAGGAGGAAGAGGAGAGAAGTGTGGGGAGCTGCCTGAAGTGGCAGTGGCAGGAACCAACAGTGGTGGGTGTTGTGACATCCCTTCCTTGTTCCCCCCACTCCTTGCCTCACTCACCTTGGGACGAGGCAGCCGCGGGCGGTTTTGAAATCTTGGGCGCACGTGTGGGGTTTCTTTTCTTCACCCTGAGGGTTACCACCTTGCAGTGGGCACCAAACCCGACCCTGCAAGCCCAGCACTACAGCTGATGGGGCTTTTTTTTTTTAAAGGCCTGACCAGCTCTAGCGCGCCTGGTGCTTGGCGCTTTTTAAAAAAAAAATATTTTTCTTTTCTTTCTTTTTTCTTACAGTCCCAGCAGGGGGCCCACACTACAGCTGATCAGGGCTTTAAAAAAAAAACCCAACCAGCTCTAGCATGCCTGGTGCTCAGAGCTTTTTTTAAAAAATTATTATTATTTTCCTTGCAAGCCCAGCAGGGGCCCCGCACTACAGCTGATTGGGACTTTTTTTAAAAAAGGCCTGATCAGCTGTAGGGTGGCCCCCATCCCATGCTACAGCTGATTGCTGGGGCATGGGGGGAAACAGGTTTTCCCCATAGGAATGGTCTAATGCATTCCTATGGAGAAACGAAACAAAACAAAACGAAATAGAAATTTCTGTTTTGTTTTGTTTCCTTTCTCTTCCAGATTGGGGTTCGTTATTCATTTCATTAGGGAATAACAAAACAAATGTTTCGTGTCTGTCTCTAGTGATGAGTAGACAGGGACTATAATCTAGTACTTTTTCTGAACCCTAACTACAATTGGGGCTTGGTGGGGGGACAAAAAAGGATATAAAAAGTAGAAGATCACCTTTTCAGACTTATATCTGAAAATCCCTTCCCCCCCCCCACAAACACACATGAAATTAAGCTTGAGCGGGAATTATATACCAATGGGAATTATTTCCTCCCCCTCCCAGTTAAATTTTCACCCAAAAGGGGCACTGTAACACATAGGGAGGATAAGACTAACACTTTCCCTCCCCATATGCAAGTGATCTTCAATATATCTGATTTATGGCAGTTAAGCTAAAGGGAAACTACTGCTGGCATCTGTGGACATGCAGGGTTTGGGGAAATGTGATTTGCAGAGCTATGACATCTTTGACACTTTGCCATTATCCCTGCCATATCTACTGTTTTCTGTTCCTGATCTTCCAACCTTTCCTCCTCCTTGGGACTTCTGATCTGTTTTTATCCTTGCAAATATTCTTGTTACAAATCTCAATAACTGCGGTCTCCCAAGTTTGTTTGAGATAAGTCCTGAACTTCAAGAAACATAAAAATAAACCTGATATATATGGAAAGCCCAAAAGATAATCTGATCTCTCTCTCTCTCTCTCTCTCTCTGTCTGTCTGTCTCTTTCTCTCTCTCTCTCTCTCCTCTGTAGATATATGCCAGATTTACTATAGTGTGTATTATATTTTTCAGATGACATTGCACCTTATCTCTATAGGAGAAAACATATATACCTGGCCTTTTAAGTGTGGCAGACAATTCATAAATATTGGCCTTGTTGTACCTGTAGAATCAACCCACAATTAAACAAGGAGGAGGCTTTCCATTTACAGCTTTGCAATTCTTCCTGTAAAATGTCAACAACAAGGAAAGGAAAGAAGTGCTTGTGTTGAGGTTTTACAACAATTTCCTTTTGTGATACTTCAAATGGATGTTGAGGTTTTACGACAATCTCCTTTTGTGATACTTCAAATGGACATTTTGTCTACATTTTCACTGATGAAGCAGGTGGCAAGGTCTCGCAAAGTCCGCTATGCTTCCTCTAAAGAATGCCAGTGCCTTTCAAGGCACTTTGTTTCAGAATTTGGTGTGAAGAGCCGTAGGGTTGCCCCTTTCATGTCTTTCTAGTTAGTTAAGCATTATCAAAACATTTTAACTACAAAGACTGGAGTGAAACACACACACAAAGGTAGACAAAGATCTAGTTTTTTTTTTTTTAAAGAGCAGCTTCCTTGCTCTCCAGCATGTACCAATTTCGGTGTTTAAAATGCTTAATTGGAGGACAGAATTGAGATCCCCTATTGACATTTCTTGATGCTTAAGAACAGAGGCCTGTATTTTGACTTGCCATTTCACATTATTAAAGAGGCATGCAATAATTAGGTCGCGGTAGTTGTGTTCCAAATGGCTATTTATGCTGAGCTGCTAGCAAGGTCATAAAGCTTTTTCAAGATTTCAATTTGGCAGTCATACCTATTGTCCATTATTATAGTGTTATCTGTATTAAATATCAGCAAGATGGGCAAGGTGATGCCATAAAGAAATCATTGTACTATCAAGGAAGACCATTTGGAAAGAAGGTCAAATAGGGCACGATACTACTCTTCTTAGTTAGTACCAAAGTAGTTATGAATCTTCACCTCACCCATAAAGGGTAAAATATAGATGACTAATTATTCATCAAGTGGCCATTTCTTATTAACTCTCTCATTCATTCATTGGCATCCTTCAGTCTCGAAAGACTATGGTATCATTCCTGGAGTAGAGATCCTAAGAATAACACCTAGTGTGACTAAATAGACCAATTCGGGAATGGTAGTCTCTACCGCACTGGGGGCAGATGTATTCTGTTTCTTGCCCGGTCCTCGAGTTTCGTTCTTTCCGTGCCTGCCTCTTTTCCTCTGCCTGTTGGACAAATGCCTCTTCAAATTTATGTAGACCATGCTGTATCTCTTGCCTCCAGACAGTGCGATCGGAGGTCATGGTTTCCCATCTGTTGAGGTTCATTTCCAAGGCCTTCAGGTCCCTCTTACAGATATCCTTATACCGCAGCTCTGGTCTCCCTCTGGGGCGCTTTCCCTGCACTAGTTCTCCCTCTGACCTCTAGGAATTTCCACTGTCATATTGTCCTGGTGCACACTCGGGAAGATGGTCTCACACCCATGTAATCTTTGTTCTGCATTTTACCTGTGTTTGTCATTTGCCTCCCACTGATTAAACTTTTGGGTGCATTCTTTTTTCAGCTGGGTGGTTTGTTTTTAGCCATCCAAATTTTACAAAGTATGCATTGTTTCCTATGCATTTCCGTATCCTGAAATACAGAACTATATGGTTTGGAAATGTGTAAATCAATGGTTCCCATTCTTGGGTTCCCAGATGTTCTTGGACTATATATCCCATAATTTCTGGCCAGCCCAGCTAGTGGTGAAGGGTTCCAGGAGACCCAAGGTTGGGAACTGCTGTTGTAGACTCTCTTGACGGCTGACCTGTGTGTTGCAATATTCAGGCTGCCTTTTGTTATGCATTGTTGTATTCATTTTCCATGGTAACTCAGGCATAATATTGTGCAGCAATGTCAGGCTATTTCCTGGTGCTTCGAATCGTGGATACAGAAGCACAATATCCTACATTCATAAAACAGAGCTTTTGTGATGAACTGAATTTGTCTCTGGGCTGTTGAACACTTTCATTGATAGCCCATCATTTATATTCCCCTACAGGTCTTTCATCTGACAAATATGTAAACAGAAAAAGGAATTTCACACAACAAATTCTGGATTTGCTTCAGAAGGTTCAGTTGCCTTCAGCCTGTGTGCCCTGAAGATAAAGGAGGGTTAATTGGCTGTTTTATTTGTATCACAGTTCATTTGCATTTTTTTCCAGGATTGTAAGGAGATGGATCATGGTTCAAGCTGTTTAAAAGTAATGTTGCACAGATAAGAATGTAGGGAATTAGCAATTTGTCTGCTTCCATGTGCATTCAAATTACTCTGAGAAAATAATGTAATGACTAACATAAATTCTTCCTTATTTTTTTCTTTATTTTGGGTCTGGGACTTAGTTCTTAGAAGCACTGAGTAGCAGTGTGAAGATGGCATCTGTTCTATCTAATCCGATATTGAAGGGGAATCCTCCCTGTTCTCCACTGTCTCAGTCTAAAGATAGTGGGGGACACAATTTTGTTACTTGAAGTGTTATTAACAGTGTTCCTGAGTATCACCTCCTCAACACATACAGTTCCTGACATATTTGTTTATTATACTATAGAAAACAGAACAACAAGGCTGTCCCAATATAGCTATTCCTTTTTATCTTTTGGATACTTGGTCCCACCCAACACAACTATATTACTACTGCTGCTGTTTTGACTGCTGCTGCTGCTGCTGCTGCTACTACTGCTGCTACTACTACTACTACTACTACTACTACTACTACTACTACTAATAATAATAATAATAATAATAATAATAATAATAATAATAATAATAATAATAATAATAATAATAATAATAATAATAATAATAATAAGAAGAAGAAGAAGATGATGATGATGATTGAGGGTTCATAGAATGATAGTAATTGTTGGGTGTGTAAAAATGCAGAAGAAACATTAGACCATCTTATCTAAAGATACGCAAATAATTGAGATTATTTGCAAATGCCTAACAAAGTTGTAGCAGTGATGCACTGGAAAATTTGTAAGAAACCTAATGCTTTGGGGAAAAAACTCTTGAAAATAGACAAGTAAAATTCTTATTAGTTCAAACTGATAAACATCTAGTTCACAACACCCCTGATTTGATCATTATTTAAGGGAAGTGGGTCAGGATATTATGTGTTGCAATTCCTGGATATGCTAGAATAGAAAGGACGAGATGTTCCCCTGGTACCGAATGGTCCAGGTTTACAGGGGTCCAGCCACTGACCACTCGGCAGGAGCCCAAAAATGATAGAATGAAATGGTTCATTTCAATGGAAAAATGACCATTTTGTCTATAATGAAATGCTGCTTCCTCATTTAATTCTGTTTCATTTCATTTCATTACAAAACAAAATGACAAAACAGCATTCAATTTTTCGTTTCCTGCCCATCTCTAGAAATAATAGATCAATCTCCCTTCATTGTCACTTTTATGTGACAAATGTGAAATGGAGGCAGTGGTACTACAGGAGTCACCTCAGTGTTTATGGACTCTGCATGCTTAATTTGCAACTGCAGAGGGTTACATATTCTATTACTGGTACACTTTTGTGTTTTTATAGGCAGAGGCCCAGAATGTGTAAATCTGCTCACAGAGAATTCATGACAAGGGGAAATATCTGGAAACAACAGCATTAGTCAAGTGACAGGAGCACATACACCATTTCAGTAGTTGTATTCATTAGGGTATTGAAGGACATTTGTGGCTTCCTGTTTAAAAGATCAAAAGACAGAAGCAAGTCAAATTGTCATTTGCTCATTTCTTTAGCATGTGTGTGGGTATTTTGGGTAAAAACAGAGCTTTAGTGTTGCTTAAGGCCATTGCTATAATTAGTTGGTCATTTAAAATGCATCAATATCAGGCCTAATGAGGCAAAAGTGAAGTCAGAGTTAAGAACGTGCCTGCATGATCACAAATTGCTAACAATGTTTGCTTATTTCAGAGTTTTCTTGAAATACGTGCACTGTCTGCTGTAATTAGGGCTACCGCTAATTCCAGGAAAACTTGCCCACAAAGGAATTGCTTGATTTAGAACCAAGTCTGGACTTAGCGTCCTTGAGGGGGCAGCTGACTGCAAGTTGGTTGTAATGTCCCTGTGGTCTTGACTAGCTGCAAATTGGCAGGAACTGAATGTTGGCTGTTCAGAATCATTACATTTTATGTGGGAAAACTGAGAGGTTAGGAATTTGGGGAGAATATTGCCCTGTCTGATGCTTTCTTGAAGCTTCTTCTATTTCTCTGTATAGCATTGTCTCAAGCCAGTCTCCTATTAATTATCTTGCAAAAATCAAAGAAAAACAAAACAAAACAAAAGACACAAACATGTGGCACCTTAAAGACTAACTTTGATATTTTAATGTAACATTTCATGCACATGTGCACTTCTTCAGACATAGGGCGTTTATACACGACCCCTAAGCTGCGCTGCAAATGGTTCTCAGCTCCGGAGCTTAGAAATGTTTCCCCACCAGCTCCGGTGTTTAGAGAAAATTAAGTGCGACCACGCCCCCATAAGCGCGACCCAGCGCACCTTTCATGTACTTGCTCTCAGCAGATGAAAATTCCTTGATGCGGATAAGAGTGCCGGGCTCTCCTCGCTTGTCTGTTGTTTTTTTTGCCTCCCGCCCCTTTAAGAGCCCCTTGAGACGGAACCAGGAAGTAACGGGGCTCGTGGCAACTTCGACCGGCACCGGCAGGTTAGTAAAGGCTTCTTTTGTCCTTTTTTTCCCTCCCTCCCCTCACGCCGACAGGAGCAGGAAGTGCTGAGGGGTAGGGACGCAGGAACAGAAACGAACCCCCAAGATCTCTGGTCCGAATTTAAGGGACCAGCGGATCTTAGGGGTCGTGTGAAAAGGCCCATATATAGCAGCAGAATGAGGTGTGAGATATAATATGAGATGAGATATACATTTTATATCAGATATTCATTGTCTGTAGCCTAGATATCATTGGCTGTAGCATAGAGTTGGGGGGGTGGATAGGGGAGGGGAGCGAGGAGGGGGAAAAGAGGAGGGATAGTTAATTAGTAGAAATGGTGAGAACATTAAATGGTGAGAAGACTGAGTTAGAGCTGTGTAGTTTTATGGTTTTATGGCTCACGCCAGCCTGTTTATGTTTGAGTATGGGAAGTAAATTCCTCAAGTGACAGAAACCAGATCAGATCAGATCAGAGAGGTAGTGGAAAAGATGGGAGGGGGGCTACCCTGTATGAAACTTATTCAGTATCTGTGTATCCACAACTGTGTATGCAGGAGAATAATAATAATAATAATAATAATAATAATAATAATAATAATAATAATAATAATAATAATAATAATAATAATAATAACAATAACAACAACAACAACAACAACAACAACAACAACAACAACAACAACAACAACAACAACAACAACAACAACAACAACAACAACTTTATTTTTATGTCGCCTTTCTCCCCGGAGGGACCCAAGGCAGCTTACAACAAATTCATAAAAGTACAATAAAAGCAGTACAATGTAAAATACAATACCTATAAAATACTATAAAAATACTATACAGTATAATACAATAAAAACAAGTGTCTTGTGCAGCAGAGTTAAAAGCTTCCCAGCCAATGAAACTAGGAGAAGCCATTGTGATCGGAAAAGATGTTGGTTGTGGGCCTGGTCACATGCTACCAGTGTCTTGTCAGATTGCTTCCAATTATTCGATATCTGGGATCTATCTATCTATCTATCTATCTATCTATCTATCTATCTATCTATCTATCTATCTATCTATCTATCTATCTATCTATCTATCTATCTATCTATCTATCTATCCTAAAAGGACAAATACATCAAAATCTGGTAAGAAAAAAGGGTGGGAGACAAAAAAAATGGCCAGTGAGGCTTCACAAAAACTCAGAAATGAAAAGGCCAGGCCACCAAGGAAGGGTATAGACAAGCAGCAAGGAAATGCAGGGCCAACATTGGAAGAGCAAAAGCACAGCATTAGCTAGAGACTAGAGATGGGCACGACTAGGGAAAATGACGTTTTCGAGTTGTCGTGTGTCAGAGGCAGTCCGTTTCGGCTTGTTTCCGTTTTTCACGAAAATTCACAAAAATTAGTTGGTTCATTTTTTTGTTGTCGTTAGTACTGGTTTGGGGGGGGGTAGTGGGCTCCTGGAGGGAGCTGCAGGAGTCAGCCAGAGCCACAAGTGACGGACTGGCAGACTCTTTGCACCCGCTGTGTCTCACGTACTTGCATGTAGTGCAATGCAAGTAGATCTGGCTTAGGGTTAAGACGGGTTAGCGCAAGGGCTAGGGTTAGGCTAGTTACAGTTGAGGTTAGGGTGAGTATTGGGGTGCACCTCTGGGTGCCTCTCTGACCCACTTAGAAGGACAGTGTACTGGCGTATGGGTTAGGCTTAGGTTTAGGGTTAGGGTTTGGGCTACAATTAGTGGGCTGTTTATGCCCGATTGGCACATCCCAGAAGTCTCTGTGGTCAACCTGGCCAAGTGGCCATGCGATTGGTGGAAAATTTGCATGGTCCACTCCCATGGGCGAGCCCATCATTGCGAATGTGCAGGTGTAATAAAATAAAATAAAATAAAATAAAATCAACGGAGACTTTTTTTTGCAAGAAAAACCCACTGCTGCTACTGTAAAAATTCAAGCATTTAAAATAGCTAATTTTCGCATGTTTCTGTGGTGCTTTGGTGGGGTTTGGGGCAACGATTTCAAAAAAAATATTGCGGTCTCCATTTTGGATCCCCCGCACTGCATGGCAAATGGATGCACCCTCCCAGCCTGGTACCAGCAGCGCAGCAGTAGCAATAGCCAAGGAGAGAGGGGCTGGGAAACCCCCCCCAAATAAAACACCCTTCTGGCCTGGTAGGTGCCCTCAGACAGTTTTCGCCTACATTTAGGGCCGGGAATCGGTTTTTTTTTTAACTTTTAAAAACTTTTTTTCTGTGCCGCTTGGCATTGCGCGATCGCTGCGATGCAAGTAACGAGCACGACAAATCAGACCAAATTGTTCGTTCGTCGGTTCGAGCTCGAATTCTGGGGGAGTAATTCCCGTTTCCGTTTCCGTAGAGTAACGGATACGAGTAACGGAAACGGAAACGGGAATACCGCTAAGTTGTGCCCATCTCTACTAGAGACCCTAAAAGGAAATTTGAAAAAAAGAATTTGTCAGATATGTGTGAAGCAAAAGAAAAAGAAAAGAAATAGTGGCACACTATTTCAGTGGAGATGGGAAAAGGTTAACAAAGGACAAAGAAAATGCAGACGTGCTCAATTCCTGCTTTATCTCCGTCTTTTCCCCATAAGTCAGACTTCGAACCACCAGACAAAATTACAGTGCAAATGGAAGGGACAGGACTGCAGCTCAAAATTAAGAAATGCATAGTCCACCTTGAACATGTTCAGATCTCCTGGAACCACCTTACCACCTTGAACATGTTCAGATCTCCAGGGCCAGATAAACTTCATCCAGGAGTACTGAAGGAACTCACTGAAGAACACTCAGAACTGCTGTCCATTATTTCTATGGAAACAGGTGAGGTGCCAGATGATTGGAGGAGAGCAAATGTTGTCCCTATCCTCAAAAAGGGTAAAGAAATAGGAACCTGGGAACTCAATGGCCAATGAGCCAGGAAAAAGCCTGAAGCAGTCACTATGCAAGGTACTAGAAAACAAGGCAACAGTATGTAGAAACCAACACAGATTTCTCAAGAGCAAATCCTGCCAAACTAAATGAGCATTTTTAATCATCCCTGGTAGGTGAAGGAAACGCTGCAGATGTAATATATCTCAACTTCAAAAAGGCTGTTGACAAAGTTCCCCTTGATAACCTGATTATCAAGCTAACTAGGCATGGGCTGAATAAATCAAGTGCAAGGTTGTGTTGTAAGCCACCCAGATGGCTAGATGGGTGGCATATAAATCTAATAAATAATGAAATAATAATAATAATAATAATAAGGTGGATATACAATTTACTATAGAATCTTACTCAGAGAGTGATAATTAATGGCTCTTTGTCTAAGTGGGAGGAGGTAACAAGTGAAGTAAATCAAGGCTCAGTTCTGGGTCCGGTGTTCTTCTACCTTTTTTAATTAATGGCTTGGAGAAAGGAAAGCAGGGAACGCTTGTCGGATTCTCAGATGACACAAAATTGGTTTGAATAACTAATACCCTAGAAGACAAAAACAAAATTCAAAGTGGTCTTGATAGGCTGGAGCACTGGGCTGAAACCAACAGAATGAAATTTAACAGGGATGAGTGCAAAGTGTTGCACCTAGGGAGAAATCAAATGCACAGTTCTAAAATGGGCTCGGCAATACTATAAGTGAGAAGGATCCAGGAATTCTTGTAGATCAAAAGCTGAATATGAGCCAACAATGTGATGTGGTCACAAAAAAGGCAAATTCTATATTAGGCTGCATTAAAACAAATATAATTTCCACTCCTGTGAGGTGCTCATTCCCCTGTATTTAGCACTGGTTAGACTTCACCTTGAATATTATGTCTAGTTCTGGACATCACACTTCAAGAAAGATACTGACAAATTGGAACATGTTCAGAGGAGGGTGACAAGGATAATCCTAACCCTCCTACTAGCTCTCAGTATGTTGGACTTCCAGCTGGTTTAGAAAACAGCCAGGGATGCACTCAATGCAAAGGTTTCCATTCCATTCCATTCCTTTTTTTTTCAGTCTATGAAAGTTGAGGTTGGGAACTAATCTGACAGGCTGCTGCATTCTGTAACCACTCCTTTTTTTAAAAAAAGGATTGTCAGTTATTTGCTTCCTTGATCAACCACATGCATGGTTTATGTGCATGTTTTCTATTTTCTGAATCCATTGAGAATCCAACTCAAATCCTTTCAAGGCCAACCTGCTGACAACCAGAGTATGTAACTTCTGTTTCTCAGCATCATGTTGTTGTTTTTAATGGCATGCAGTCATCATTCTTGTTATCGCTGTCATCATTGTTGCTGTTTCCATTATACACAGCTCACCCAATGTTGACTGGATTTATTTCCTTGAGTATCATGCCATTCCCAAGGATCTAGGATAAAATAAGAATATTCTAATCTAGATCCTTAAAATATGTGCTGTTCTGATTAAGACAGTCCCCTGCCAGTGGTGTATGTGCTATCATTTAAGTCTGGACTAGAGATGGACAAGAAATGGAAAAACAGTGTTTCATTTCATTTAATTTTGTTTTTTTATTTATTTTTTCGTAATGGACATTTGTTAAAAAGAATTTTCATAATGAAACAAAAAAAACCCCAAAATGATTTGTTATGTTATATGTAATATCTATATATGTTAAATGATTCTGTTCTGTTCTATTTACACTTGCCTTTAGGAAGCACAAGCTCACAGGACCGTAAACTTTCTCTTGCTGTTTCAGAGTGAAACTTTTATTGCTTTATCATATAGCAACCCTTCCAAGCAAAACCTATCAGCATAAACTCCTCTCCTTTGCATTCAAGAACAGAAGAATGAGCTTGGCTTGAGTTTAACTTTTAAATGCGAGATTTTCCCCTCTTCCTCTTTTTCCATCAGGGACCCGATTTGGAGTTTAATAATTCATGCCCCTGAACCCCACAGCTCTCCAAATTTGGAGGGCTTAAAAGGAAGAGTCCTAGGGAGTGACCCACAAAATTTGGTGCCCTTAGGACGCAGGGGAGTCATTTTATAGAGTAAGGAAACATTTCATTTTCAACAACTAAAAATGGCATTTTGTTTCATTGCATAACATTTTGAAACCTTACAAAATGACAAAACAGCATGTCATTTTTCATATATGGAGCATCTCTAGTCCACACTATGCAGATTTGTATTTGGCAAAAAAAAAGTCCACCTACACCTAAGTAAAGACTGAATTGGGCTTCTAACTCCATGGACTGGAGGACTATGGATTCTGGCATCTTCTTCTTCTTCTTCTTCTTCTTCTTCTTCTTCTTCTTCTTCTTCTTATTATTATTATTATTATTATTATTATTATTATTATTATTATTATTATTATTATTATTATTATTATTATTATTATTATTATGGAAAAATCCACATTCCAATCTAGAGCTACTGCTCATGTGAGTCTGTGGCATCTGAATTCAGAAGAGAGGGCAAAGTACAAGAATACCTATCTATTGTGTTCTACTTCTGATACTGCTCTTGATTATCCTCAGGATAATCATTCAAGGACAAGAATGGGGAAACTAGATGCATTTGCTGCTTCTTTTAATGGCTTTTAAAAAACTTCTGTGAGTACACTTCAGAGCCAGTTGATAAGAGTACAACACTTAAATGCCTTAATACATGTTTGCCAATACTACTAAGGCAATTCTTTCATTTTTACACTGAATTGCACCCAGATTTGGCCACTTGCATTGAACTAATAGAAACATAATTCGATCCCTGCCCCCATTTCCCAAGCAGTGCCCACAGCTATTCTACAAAGGATGAGGGGAAGCTGTATGGAATCCATGTCTGACAGAGTGATCCTGGGGAAAAAGTGTATGGAGGAAATAAATCCATGAATCCACTTCTTGCAGAGATTTCAGGTTATGTCTCATATATGACTCTGCATTTAAGAGGGTCTTGGTAAAGGAAGCAAGCAGCTACTGTGCCTTTGGTTCAAAATGATGACATACTACCACCTTTTGTGTGGGCATATAATAGAAGCATTCCTTGTACTGATTTGGAACTTCATTCTGTAACTTTTGGCCAGATGAAGATCAGCAGAGAGCAGAGATCCTTTGGTTGCCGAGGTCATTGGATCTGGATTCCAGAATTCTCTTCTTCAAGATTTAACCTTACACAATGGTGAAGAAAAGCTCCTGAAGTCAATGGATTGATTTTCAGAACCATGGGGGGTATAGCAAATATTGAGTTGCTTAATGAATTAACTGTTAAAAAATAAATTAAATAAATATAAGGTAATTGACAACAGGTAGGAAGATGTGTTCATAGGTGTTTCTGTTCCAGGTACTAAAATGAGTGAGCACTCTTTGGTGCCCTGTCTCAAACTGCAAAGTATTTTTGGCCCTTGCTTATATTTCTAGCATAACATGAATAATTTTAGCCGTCTAAAGAGTCCCAGTGGCACAGACAAGTGCATGCATGCTAGGCATGTGAGATTTTTCAGGGACTTAAGGAGACTGATTGTCAATCTTCTTCAATGTATTTTACCTCAGGATCATAAGCTCCCATAAGGAGGTGAGGCCATCTCACAGTCCTCTGTTCTGTGCAGAACAGCTGACAGTATGTTCCACGCAGTGTAGAAAAATATAGCTCATTCAGTAGCATGAATCACTTGAAAATATCTGTCTGTGGTATGTAGCCATCTCATTAGAGCCCGAGACAGCAAAGAAGAAAGAAAAGAAGAAGAGGGGAGGACAGCAGGGAGGCAGAGATGGTGGAGTGACCTCGAAAGGGAGCAGATCTTTCAGTCTATAGAAAAGCCCATACTCAGTTCATTTAATTAGGTTTGGCATTTTGAAAGCCCACAAATGATTCTTGTCAAGGTTAAAGGATAGATGGACTCTTTCCATTTTCCCATGCCAAATGGGATATGCAGCTTATTTCCCCATTTCTGCAATTCACACGGTTGGTTGTCAGAGGTCTCACTTCCCTTCATTATTTTGAATCTTAAGAGAGAGATGGGTTTTCCATTCTGGTGCCTGAGGGCAGGAATTGCTAGCAATGTGTACTTGTGTAGGACAGGAAAGATTGTGCAAACCTGATTGCTTTAACATGAGACCTGAGGGAGATTGACTGAAAGTTCATGACATGGTGTGACAGGGAGAGAAAAGTTACGAACTAATCCTGTTCTCCTCCACATTCAAAAGCTTATTTCAGACAATTAACTTACCACATGATTTCATCACGCCTCATACAGTTAATTCCTCTCCAGGATCCACATGGCAACACTGTTAATTAACAGGTTATAATGCCAGAAGCATGTTCTAAACAACAGATTTAACAAGGTAACCAAGCCCCCTCTAAATTTGTATATATTTTCAGTACCCTAGAGCAGTGATGGCAAACCTTTTAGAGACCGAGTGCCCAAACTGCAATTCAAAACCCACTATTTTTTTTGTGCAAAGTGCCAATACAGTAATTTAACCTGTATACAGGTGGCTATGAAGGTGCGATGTCAGGTGCCCACAGAAAGGGCTCCGAGTTCCACCTTTGGCACCCGTGCCATAGGTTCGCCATCACTGCCCGAGAGTGCAGCTGCAGACTGTGATATGATAATGAAATAATCAAGGGCCAATTCACCAATTCACACAGGCCAGTATTCTCCCTGTGATCCTTCTTAACCAGTGGAGACTACAGAGATAAAAGCTGATCTAATAAATTGAAGAAGTAAATAAATAAATATTACAGTCTAAGAAACTGTGTTTTGGGCATTCAACTAGCCTAATGTATGTCTGTTCTTGATTTAATCTGAATTCACCCAAGGATCTTTTATTTTGCTTATTACAGTCGGACTCCCTTCTGCATAGGATCAATATCCACTGATTCACAGTTTGTAAATATTAAAAAGAATAAAAATCAATCAACACCCCAAATAATATATATTTTTAATAATGAAGTTACCAAAAAATGGCAATTAGAGGGAAATACCATGGTATGGATAGTTGTTTGCTATTAAAATAGTGCTCCACATTTTTTTGGGGGGGGTTGAAATCAGTCCCCCATGTGGTTGGCTTCTAAGGGACTCCCATCCAGGTGTTGATGAGGTCTGTTTTGATCTGGAGCCCCGCCCTACAGAAATGAAAGGGTGCCTAAAATAGAGGTGAAAAAATCTGTCCATCTTATTTGTTTTTCATTTCCAGCATTCTGATCAAATACCATGCTTTCTTCCCTTCCTCCATAGCAATTTGCACACACAGTGGTGCCTCGGATAATGATGGTAATTCGTTCTCCGAGGTTAGTTGTTATCCGAAACAATTCATGATCCAAAACACAGTTTCCCATAGGAATGAATGGGAAACTGTTTAATCCGTTCTGGAGCCTAGGAAAAAGGCACAGACACCTGGTTTTTTGCTCAAAACTCTTTAAAAAATACAGATGCAATTTCACCTGGGATAACTTTTTTACTGATGCATGCTGGAAATTCATTATCTGAGGCAGTCCATAGGGAAAATTCGTTATCCAAGGCAGCCCATAGGAAGGTTCGTTATCCAAGGCAGCCCATAGAGAAAATTTGGTCTCCAAGGCAGACCTATACCTAGGAATTGTGATTCGTTATCCGAGGCAGCCCATAGGGAAAATTCGTTATCAGAGGCAGCCCTATACCCGGAAATTTGCAGTTGTTATCCGAATTATTCGTTATCCGGGGCAGTTGTTATCTGAGGTACCACTGTAGTTTGGTTTTCCTCCCCAGCATTTCTTCCATTGGCTAAAATGTGCTAGTAAGAAAAGTTGACAAATGGAGCAAATGCAGGCCAGTTCACTCATGTGTTTTTGTTTTTGTTTTCAACTGCACAGAGGATTTGTGTTTCCTCCCATTGATAGTCCTGGGATGTGTGTAATGAATATTTCTGCAACCCAAATATAAGCCCAACACATTTTTACTTTCATCCTTTGCCTAAGCTGATTGGAATTCCTAGGATGTGCAGGGGATAGACAGTGTGTACAAAATGTACAGTGCTCTCTAATCATTGCCATCTTGGAACTGCAGAAGTATGGATTATTGATTCCAGCCCCTATCAAGGAAACACAGTGGGGAATCAAACTCCCAACCTCTGGCTCCTTAAAGATACCTAAAGCACTCAGCTGTCCAGGAGCTATTCAGTGGGTCTATTTGCAGCTATGGAAGCCAGCAATGTGCTTCCACCATCCCCTTACATGAAGATGGCAATTTTCTTCTGTGACAGTTTGTTTCTCCACACAAAAGAACAGCTTCCTTCTATCTGATTGTGTCGCGGCACACTTCTTTTCAGTCCCCTTGCCTTTGCTGCTAACAAAAGCAGTGGGCGGGGACAACATTTGGCTCCAGACTTGCTTTAGGCAAGAATACCAATGTTATCCCATTAAATTTTATTGCTCTCTCATGAGGGAAAATTATGGCGCCATAAAAGAATTGCAAGGTAAAAGCATACCTGATTTTACTGGGTAAAATAAAGCACCTGGGTTTGTATTTGGGCACCTGCGATCCCCACACCAAGCCAACTATTTTCAGATTTCTCATTCCTTTGTTGCCATACTGGGACAACAAAATTTATTAGAGGCAGTATCACCTCACAGACCTTGAGTCAAGGATAAAATAAAAACCCAGTAAATTGATGGGTGAGTGGTTTTTATTCCGAAACTTGGGCAAACAAATAAATGCTTATATAAGCAGAGTTCCAGGAACAGAAGCAGAAGTTATATTTGTGCAAGTCAACTTCAGAGCATTCTCATATTTTAAAAGTGGGTCCCTCGCCTTTTAGGCATTTACTACAAAATATTCGAGTTTGTCGAGCAGGAAAAAAAGGGGAACATTTCAAGCCTCAAGCAATGCCCTCCTAGCCATAGTGAAACAAATAAATCTAGAAGTTATACAGTAAAGCAAGGAAAATATACAGTGCCTCAGCAGGTTACCTATATATCTTCATAAATTTTCCTGGGATCATTTCAAAAGACTACCTTCTAGCCTGGCTGCTACCAAAAGATACGTGCCCCATCTATGCTGAGCTCCAAAACTGATCACACGGTTCAAGTACTGGTTTCTGTCATGCCTTGGGCTGTTTCAGTGCCTTGTGTTCACTTGTGGGTGTTGAGACAATGGCTAGAAATGAGTGGTTCACAGAAATGCACCTGTAACGATGTGTGACCAGCCAAAACAACATTCTGGTACTAATAAAGCAAAGTGTTCTGCTTATATACCGCCCCATACCACTACAAGTAGTCTCTGGGCGGTTTACAATTTTTAATTACAGTGTGCAGGCTACACATTGCCCCCCCCATCAAGCTGGGTACTCATTTTACCGACCTCGGAAGGATGGAAGGCTGAGTGAACCCTGAGCCTGCTACCTGGGATTGAACCTAGGTCATGAACATAGTTTTACCTGCAGTACAGGCATTTAACCACTGCGCCACGAGACTCATAGGAGGGGATAATCCAAGAAAAAAATGTTATAATATTTGAAAAGGTTCTTGATTCGGGACTACAAGTTCCACAAGGAATACAAGTGATTATAGATGGTATGGGCTTATTTTGTGCCAAAGTTGGGAAATGTTGGGCAAATACTTTTTAAGATATTATTTCTGATTGTAAAAAAAAAAAACCCTACTGAACCACATACTCACTCTATTAACATATTTTGGTATATGTTTTGACAGGTCACATGTAGTTTGGTAGTTATTTTTCAAAACCCAGCTACAGCATCCTCAAAAGGAAAGATGTCTGCCACTAGCTTTTTAAAAGTTGGAACTATGACCTGCTATGACCTGTTACTTAAAAGATATAGGACCTTTGTGATGCTTGTTTTACATAGGACATTTTTCATAAATTCTGGGTACACATGCTCCCCAAAGTATTCCATACCAAATGGCCAAACTTTTTGCAAGTAGTTAAAGAAATGAGCTGGTTTTTTTTAGGTGAATGGGGATTAGTTCTGTTCAGGATTAGATGGACCTGTTCAGGATTAGAAATGAAGCAGGAATTACATGGAAAATTGCTAGTTCATTGGTTCGGGTTGGTTCAGTTTTGCCCAAACTTTCCTGAACCAATAATTTTTTTTGAAATTTAATACATTTCCTGGTTCATTTTCTTTGCCCCCACAGTCTGTCCACACCTGCTTCCCACTGTCCCCATTGCCCCTTTAACTTTTCCTGCCACTGGCCACTTCTTCCACCACTACCATCTTGAGAGGCAGGTGAATCAGTTGAGAGGGTAGGTCAGGCATGCCCAAACTTCAGCCCTCCAGATGTTTTGGACTACAGCTCCCACAGTCCTTTGCCACTGGAAATACAGGCATAGAATTCTGGGAGTTGTGGTCTAAAACATTGGGGGTGGGGCCTGAAGTTTAGACCTGCCTGGGGTAGGTGACAAATGCTGAGGAGCAGTGAATGAACTGATGGACTGGTCTGGGGTTTTGTTTGGAGAAAAGTGGAAATTTATGCTTTGTATTTTGTGGACCTCACTGACCCACAAACCAAGATGAACTGCCCTTTTGCTGCTTTGTATGTATCTCTATTCGAAATAGACTGGAACTTCAACCTTACACAGGTATGATTGTCTGTATGCAAATAAACACATACAGACAACAGACATAGGGTGTGAAGATGGGGGTGGGGTGGACAGTTGGGGAGAGAGAGAGAGAGAGAGAGAGAGAGAGAGAGAGAGAGAGAGAGAGAGAGAGAGAGAGAGAGAGAGAGAGAGAGAGATGAAGAGTGAGGCAGCAGCCAGAATAGGAAGAGAAAGAGAGAAGCTACAGAGAAGGAAAAAAAGAGAGGGGTCTGCCCCCCCAACAGAGAAGACTAAGAAAGGGGGTGGGGAGAGTAAAACTACCCACACTGGGAAATGTGATATGATCTGGTCCACATTCAAAGAGTTTTCATATTAAGTGTGATCTATTTTTGCTCTCACTTAATATATTGTTCATAGCACCTGCTTTTCTTCCAAGCAAGGTTTACCCCCATTTACTTAACTGGTTTACTCACAAATAAGTTTACCCACAATCTGAGGACAGCTGCAGCATATTGCAAGGTGGGGTGGTGGTGGTGGAGGGTTGGTAACTCCCCTTTAATATTTTAAAAAAAAACTGACTGGGACTGTCCTGGGCATCATAACCCTTGTGGAGGTTGCCGGCATGAGGTCAGCAAGCCACTTTTCCTGCCTTTTCTCACAGCTGTTATTCAGAGGCTGGGGTGACTTTCCTTTTTTGTTTGAATGAAAATTGAGGAGGTTTCTCTGCCCTCCCTTTTAATGTCACAACCTGCCTAATCCATCACTCGATTGTTTCCTCAGTTAACACCACCTACAGTTCCATTTGGCTGCAGGCTAACTGTCCACACCGGATATACAATGAGCTAATTGGGATCATGCTCAACCATACCAAATAGAATACATACCATACTGTTGTACCAAAAAAATGTGTATAACAGTTTTTGAAAGAGCAGGATGGATTGACCTAATTAGAAACACATGTGGATACTGTAATTTGGTTAAAACCAAACCATACCAGCACCTATATGCCAATCTATATGCCAGTCTGGACAGCCTGTGTGTGTGTGTGTGTGTGTGTGTGTGTGTGTGTGTGTGTGTGTGTGTGTGTGTGTGAGAGAGAGAGAGAGAGAGAGAGAGAGAGAGAGTTGTGCACCCCTGCTCTCTCTATACAAGAGAATTAAAAGAAGACTTAAATGCAACAAAAATACAGGCAGTGTAGTGTAGTGGATAGATTGTCAGACTAGGACACAAGTGAATAATAATAACTATGTGTTGTCTAGACATTTCTGTCTTATGATGACCTTTCACGTTTTTCTAGGTGCAGAGTAGTCTTGAATGCATAGTTGGGAACTAAGCTCCCAACCTCTGGCTCCGAGGCCAGATTCCTAACCAACAAGTGACCTGATTTCAAATCCATACTTGCCTATGGAAATTCAGTGGGAGAGGGAAGGGATGAACAATCCCTTGAACAACTCAGATTCCTCAAAAACTCTACTGGGCTTCCATATGTTGGAAATGATTTAATGATGCATAAAGAAACCTGATTGAGGCTTATTTTCTGGATTCTGAATACTGCTAAAGTGAAAAGCAATCCAATAATTTTCAGCTGCAAAGGTAGGCCCTTGACTATACATATTGAAAGCAAAAGACATATTTCCTCTAGGCAATTGAATTGCCTTGTTCTCCAAGCAATAAATAGCTGAAAAACATTAAGAATAATGGCCATGAAAATTGCTTTGTTTTGGAGTGAGAAGTAGTTAAGTGGCTAAAAACAGAATCAGCTTCTGTTATTTCCTCTCACATGGTGTCTACTAGAGATGGGGGTGACTTTCCTTTTTTTTTTGAATGAAAGTTGGGGAGGTTTCTCTGCCCTCCCTTTTAATGTCACAACCTGCCTAATCCATCACTCGATTGTTTCGCTCAGTTAAACCACCTTAGTTGGTTCGTTTTTGCATTTTTTCGTTGTCGTATACAATGTACTAATTTGGGGGGAGGCTCAAGCGGGCCCTGGAGGGAGCTGCATAGTCAGCCAGTAGCCAAAAGTGACGTATGGCAGACTTTTGCAAGAGCTGTGTCTCACGTACTTGCATGTAGAAATGCAAGTAGATGCTGGCTTAGGGTTAAAACGGCAAACCACAACGGCTAGGGTTAGGCTAGTTACGGGTGAATGGTGATATTGGGGTGCATCTGGGTGCCTCTCTGACCCACAGACAGTGTACTGTATGGGTTAGGCTTGGGTTGGGTGTGTACGATTAGTGGGTGTGTATGCCCGATTGGCACATCCCAGAAGTCTCTGTGGTCAACCTGGCCAAGTGGCCATGCGAGTGGAAAATTTGCAGTCTACTCCCATGGGAGAGAGAGAGAGCGAATGCGCAGGTGTAAACCCCTAAAAATCTATAAAATAAAATAAAATCAACGACCTAACTTTTTTTGCAAGAAAAACCCACTGTTGCTACTGTAAAAATTCAAGCATTTAAAATAGCTAATTTCCGCATGTTTCTGTGGTGCTTTGGTGGGGTTTTGGGCAACAATTTAAAAAAAAAATATTGCGGTAGTTTGGACCCACCGCTGGCAAACGGATGACCCCTCCCATTTTTCTGGTACAGTCAGCAAAAATGGCATGCGATTGGTGGAAATGGCTCCCAAAACTTTCATGGTCCACTCCCATGGGCGAGCCCATCATTGCCAACAGGTGTAGTGACCTGAAATAAAATAAAATAATAAAATCAACGGAGAATTTTTTTGCAAGAAAAATAAACAATGCCCTTGTAAAAATTCAAGCATTTAAAAAATTTTCGCATGGGTTTCTGTATGCTTGGGTGGGGTTTTGGGCAATGATTTCAAAAAGAAAATATTGCGGTCGCCATTATGGATCCCCCGCACTGCATGGCAAATGGATGCGCCCTCCTAAAGTGTACCAGCAGCGCCAAGCAATAGCCAAGAGAGGGGGCGGGGTACCCCCCCTTGACTAAACACCCTTCTGGCCTGGTAGGTGCCAAAAGACATTTTTCCTACTTTTAGGGCCGGGAATCGAATTTTTTTTTTAACTTTTAAAAACTTTTTTTCTGTGCCGCTTGCAAAAATGCAAGTAACGAGCACGACAAATCAGACCAAATTGTTCGTTCGCGGTTCGAGCTCGAAGTCTGGGGCAGTGATTCCCGTTACCGTTTCCGTAGAGTAACGGAAACGAGTAACGAAAACGGAAACGGGAATACCGCTAAGTCGTGCCCATCTCTAGTGTCTACTTATAAATAGGCATGAGAAAAAGAAGGCATCCTAAAGATAATCTTGAGTGGTGTCATTGGTATCATCAGGATTCAGGCTGTGTTTTGTGTAAGGATCCTTGGAAGCCTCCTCCTCCTCCTCCTCCTCCTCCTCCTCCTTCTTGTGCATACTAGTTTTAGTTGATGACTCTTACTCTTGAACTGGAGAGGACAATTATTAAGGCTGTTGGGGAAGACCCAAACACTGTCTCAGTAATAAATAAGACAGTAGTTAGATTTCTTCACATCTTCTGGGGCAAGATAGAGGGGCAGAATTTGTTTGCAACATCCAGTGGACCGCAGGTTAATGCATAACATTCAGATATTTAAGTTAAGTAGATAAAAATAATTCTGTTAGAAGAACAAAGTCATATTTAAAACTGTAACTATACAGACAACTCATTATTTTTGGGCATTAGAAGTAAAAACATATTTCTTTTTTGGTTTTTAAAGGCAACTCTCCAAGCACTGGTACGGTATTAATTCAAGGGCAATATTTTCCAGGAATTGTTGTATTCTTGTATGAAAGGAGAGAAATAATCAATTGGCCAGGCCTTTAAATGCCATACTTCTACCTCGTTGCTTTTATCGGGCATTACCATCATTCTGTAACTATTTTTCTCCATTAACAACATATTTCCTTCTCCTCATTTATCTCAAATGATGTTTCTGCCAGACTACAATGGATTATTCATGCAAATAATTCTGGCAGGGAGAAGGTGATCTTCCCTTCTCCCCTCCATGAATCAACTTGGAATGGGAACAAAACACAGTAGTTATTTGGATGTTGCATCATGGAAGATGTTGAGACAAAAGAGAAGATGTTGTTTATTTATTCCTTAATAATTAGTAAATGATTTCATAACACATCAAGACTGGCTAGAACTGAATATTTTGGACTTTGTGCTGATTTATGGGTTTTGCAATTAAAATATTGAATGAAATGCTGAGGAACATAAGGTTGAATTTGCCTAAAGCAATCCTTGGGGGCTTTATATTTGTTGAGATTTTACACACACACATGCAGAAGTGTGTGTGCGCATACACACACACACACACACACACACACACACACACACACACACACACACACACACACACACACACAGTTGTCTTAACAATTGAAGTTGTATGTATGTAAGGTGTTTAATACCTCAGACAGGTTGTGAATGGAAAGACTCAATATGTTCACGAATTAAAAAAAAAACAAGATGAGAGTCAGGATTGCCCACAAGAAATAACTTACACAACCTAGTCTTGATTTTAATTTCTCAAGAGTGCTTCCCAAACATGTCCTTTGTTTCACTTCAGTTTATATACATTTGTGACTTTAAGTTCATTTCTGGCTATTTTGTTCTTCTCCAAGTACTGGAAGTGGGAATAAGTTTCTTATCTTGCTGTCATGGCAGCAAAACTGCAGCTGGCCATTTGGAGTGGGGGAAATAGCCACCATTTACAGGAACTGTAAGAGTTGAAGAAGGCTATTAACCACATGCATATGGTTACATTTATATCCCACAAGGACACGGACACTGATCCCTCTTGAAACGGAAGATGGGATGAAATCGATTAAGGCAAAAGAACATCCAGACAGAACTTTGAATGAGATAAATGAAGGCTAAATTTGGCTTTGGCAGATGTGTGTTAAGAATTGCATCATGACAGCAATTTGTTCATCATCTCAACATCTGAAGTCTCACTGTGCTATAACCCACATGTCTGCCAGAAAAGTTTGCTACTTCTTTCCTAAATGTAGCTGTATATCTTCTGTGGGAAGGACTTCTATAGTGCAGCTTCCTCTGGTGTTGTGTTACAGGGGTGGTGAAATCTATGTAGCAGTGATGGCAGCAGTAGATCTAGTAGTAGAACTACTAGTAGTATATCTATGTTGATTTATATGCTAACTTTTTTCACATACTGAGAACCAAAGTGATTTACAGGATAGTTGAAAATGATATAATATTCAAGTTCCTATAATTTAGCTAGCCAGAATCATTTTATAAGCCCCTTTTAGCTACTGAGCATGTGTATGAATTTGACCTGGGGAAATCCTGCTTTCAACAAAGGAGTCCCCCCACCGAGTAGTCTAACTTGCTTCCTCTAGCAGCCACTAGGGGAAACACTGTTCTGAGGCCACTTATGAATGGAGAAAAAATCACAGCTTGATGCCCTGTTTCAATGGACCACATTTTTGCAAATTTTGCTGTAATAATTTCCTTATGCTATTTACATGTCATGGTGGTACTTCTATCCTCCAGTAAGCTGACAAGCACTGCTTGAATCAATTTGCCCATAATGCAAGTAAAATTAGATTTGGCTATCAGATGATGTTATAAATGTATCCTTCAGGTATGAAAGGTCTTCACTCTAAATATACGGAAAGATTTGAACTATTGATAACTTGACTTCTGAAAAATCATCTAAGAGAAAATATTTCTTTTTTTTCTCCTTAGCAGATCCAAAGCCTACGAAAACAATGTGTATGAAAAACTTTTAAAACAATGTAACTTTCCTGCTGTACTATATTCATGGGGATATGGTGATGCCACCTGGCCTGGATGCCTTCAAAAGGGGATTGGACATATTCCTGGAAGAAAAGTCTATCACAGGTTACAAACCATGATGGAGATGTGCAATCATCAGGCTTAAAACCAGGGTATTTCAAGGCCAGATGCAGAGAAGTCCTATCAGGAGACAGATATCTAGTCTCGTGCGCTCCCAGATGCATTTGGTGAGGCCACTGTGAGATACAGCATGCTGGAGTAGATGGGCCTTTGGCCTGATCCAGCATGGCTCTTCTTATGTTCTTATGTTCTTATATACTTTTAGCGATGGGCACGAAACGAGCAATTTTTCGTTTTCATTTTCATTTTCGTTTTTTGTTTCATTACGCAATGAAAACGAAATGAATTTTTTTAAAAACAAAACAAAAATGAAAACGAAACGACCAAATTTGCCGTGTTTTTCGTTTTTGTTGCAGCAGATGCATTGAACTAAAAAGAATGCTAACGAAACAGCAATTTTTCGTTTTCATTTTCTTTTTTCGTTTAGTTACCTAATGAAACGAAAACAAATTTTTTTGCAAAAAACATCACGAAAATGAAAACAAACCGAAACGGACCCCTAAACGACCAAACGACAAACGAAACACCATTTTTTTGAGTCGTGCCCATCTCTAATACTTTTATTTATTTATTTATTTACCTACCTACCTACCACCCCTTTAATGTATGTTCTATTCTGGGTGGTTTACCCAGGGACTAAAATAAATAATAATCATACATTCAAATAGAAATCAACAAATGAAAAGAAACTTCAAGAAGCATGAAATGCAGTATGCAGGGCAAAATAGATAACTATCTAACAGGAAAAAAAGGTAGCAGGAGGCCTCATACAGGGTTTCCCAAAATGTTCTCCCTATAGAGTCATGTTTTAAGTGCCTTTTATATGTAGGGGGTAGAGATGGGCACAAATCGAAAAAATGGTGCTTCGGTTTTTCATTTTTCATTGAGGAGTCTGTTTTGGTTTGTTTTCATTTTTTTTGTGAATTTTTGAAAAAAATCATTTTTGTTTGTTTTTAATTTTTCATTTTTACCCGCTTTTTGCGCGATTTTTAAAGCATTTCCGTGCACGGGCGTCCCCCAATGCTCCAGACCAGAGGGAAAACACTAAAAAAAACATGCTGGCAGAGACACAGTATAGACTAGGTACACAGGGAGCCTGAAAAGGCAGCGGTGGGCATTGCCCAGGGTGCAAGGCAGCCGCAGAGTGACTGCACTGCAGGGCAGGGGAGGGTACTAATCGAGAGGTACGCACACACGCACACAGGGAGGCTGCAGGAATGAAGCTAGAGAGAAATCTCTTCTTTCTATCCCCTAAGAGCCAGGCTGCAGCCAGCAGGAACACAGAGACACACACCTGCCTGCCTGGCATAAAGTGAAAATAACAAGTCGCAGAGACAGCAATCCCACCCTAACTCCCACCGGAGACTGCAAGGAGGATGGGGGCTTCCAGAGCTTTTTATGCCTCTGTGGCTGCCAGACCTTCCCAGTCTGCAACCTGGGCATGCTATTAGTTGAAGTTATCCAAGAATTTGCATGATCCCCCATGCCTGCGTTTTGTGGCTGGCGACATCCATTTTGTCACCCTTAAAGGGAAAAGAAAAATACATCGCGATGGGAGAAGACAAAAACAAACATTTTAAGGACCCTAGCCCCCCCGGTAGGTATTATCAGACAGTATAAATAATTATTGCTGCATTTGTATGGATGTCCAGGGCATTTTTTAACATTTAAAACAGCTCATTTCATTGCGCGTCGCCATTAACAAAAAAACGAAACGAAACGGACCTAATTTTCATGGCTCTGTTCATTTCGTTCCAATTTCATCACAATGTTCATTATTTGTTTTGTTACGTATCAAAACAAATAACGAATAACAGAAATGAAAAAAGTTTATTTCGTGCCCATCTCTAGTAACGAGGGAGAGAGCCAGGCACAGCTCTACCACGAATTGGTTACAGAGCTTTTGAGCCACATCAAAGAAAGTCCTATTTCATCTAGATGATTTCCTGGCCTCTGTTGGAGCGGCTACCTGGAAATGTATGGCATGGGAGGACTTTGTGGAGTGGGTAAATGTTTAAAACATTTTTATATAGTTGAAGCTACTTTTCACCTTTCATGGGTGTGTATACATGTACATTTTTTTTAACCTCAAGGGGCATATAGAAGGTTTGAGCACCAAATTGTACTGCCAGAACAGGAGTGGGTGGGAATCAAACACCCACCCCCAGGATAATAATCATAATCATAACAGAAGCCTTATGTTGTATTTGAAGTTTAAAAACAAGCAAGTGCAGAAATAGCCATTAATTTATCTTCTGAATCATTCCAGTTGAGACTCCTATGCCTTTTTTTAAACCTCCCTGTCTGAGAATTGCCTAGACATGCATTGGGCTATGTGATCCATGTCAGGATCACATGCTTTATAGCACGGCTGTTCAACTTTGAACAGGCCAAGGTCCGGCCCAAAGTGCCTGAGGGCTACTACACTAAAACCTCTACTTATGAATTTTATCCATTCCGAGCACATGCTTATAAGAAAAAAAAATCTAAGTACAGCAGTGGTTTCCCATAGGAATGCATTGAAAAGCAATTAATCCGTTCTGGAGGGAACAGATGTCAATGCGTCATGGCCCTTGAACTGCCCTGCTCAGCTGAGACAGTGGGCTGGCAGACCCAGAAGTTTGCTGGGGCAGGGGTGGTCCTTGGGATGGGGGAGGGAGGGGTGGAGAACTTATTCCCTCACTTTTAAAATTGATGGCCGTTGGGCTACTTTTGAACCTTTTGCGGGTTATACAGTGGTGCCTTGGATAACGACGCTAATTCGTTCTCCGAGGTTAGTTGTTATCCGAAACACGTCGTTATCTGAAACACCGTTTCCCATAGGAATGAATGGGAAACCGTTTAATCCGTTCTGGAGCCTAGGAAAAAGGCACAGACACCTGTTTTTTTTGCTCAAAACTCTTTAAAAAGTGCATTTTAAAGGTACAGATGCAATTTCACCTGGGATAACTTTTTTACTGATGCATGCTGGAAATTCATTATCTGAGGCAGTCCATAGGGAAAATTCATTATCCGAGGCAGCCCATAGGAAGATTCGTTATCCAAGGCAGCCCATAGAGAAAATTCATTCTCCAAGGCAGACCTAAACCGATTCTCCAAGGCAGACCTAAACTGATTCGTTATCCGAGGCAGCCCATAGGGAAAATTCGTTATCAGAGGCAGCCCTATACCCGGAAATTTGCAGTTGTTATCCAAATTATTCGTTATCCGGGACAGTTGTTATTCGAGGTACCACTGTACATTGTAAGCAATCCTAGAAGAAGTTTGTCAGAAAGCCACCAAATTAGAACTGATAAAGAGATTTGAACTGCAATGAATTTTAAGCCTGTTTCTTGCTCTCTTGTAAAGAGGTGTTTTATGCCATTTCTGTAGCCCAACATATACAAGATTATGTGTAAATGTATTATCTGCATCAGAATCCTGGCTTTTTTCTTACTTTCCACTCAAAATTAAAATTAAAAAGGAAGGAAAAACTCCAGAGAAATTTGGGTTTCATTTGTAAAATAAATCTGCATCATCCACTTTGAATATATTTGATATAATAGCTGAAGAACTGCTATATTCCAGGATTAAAATACTGTACTCAACTTGCTACCCATTAAGAATGACTAATTCAGATGATCATGCAATAAAGTGTTGTTGTTAAATACATCCAAAGCTGCAAATAGTGTGGCATTCCTTCATAATGCTTTCATTAGCCTGTCTGTATCCAAAAAACTCCCAGATAAATTTCATTTAACTGAACAAGATTGGGGCAAGAGCCAAAGACACTTAAGAGGCATGCTTCATCAAATCCTTTCCATTTAAGGGGACTGAACTTGTTTGAACATGTACTTAATGATATGAACCTTGCTTACCTGAATCCTCTCATTACCTCTACCAGTTTCTAAGGACAAATCAAGGCCTGTCTCATCTGTGGCCATTTATGTCTCCTTTCATTTTATTTCAGGTTAGATGGTTGATTTCATTTTCACAATTTTACCCCCACTTTTGTCCTTAAAAAGGATCTAAGGCAGCATACATCATTAAAATACAAATTTTAAAAGCAAAAAAGGCAATAATATTTTTTTTTAAAAGAAGCAGTAAATGTACACGTATTTGTAGTTTTTTTTCTTCCTCAGGAGTAAACAACAAGACATATTTACTCCCTTCCTAAGCTCAAGGAGTCTGGGCCCCAATACAATAACCCAAATGTTTTACAATCTCAAACAGGAAATCCAAAAATGCCTCTCTCTAGACATGAAAGCATAGTTGTGTCAGATATAAGTGAGGAAGAATATGTTGTATTAGACAGAATAGGTTTGTCTACAGGTGTTTCATATTTATTTATTTATTTATTTATTTATTTATTTATTTATTTATTTATTTATTTATTTTATATACCGCTCCATCTAGCTACATGGCTACTCTGGGCAGTTTACAAGCTGAACAGAAATCATATGTATACTGTATTTAATTGATTTGTAAGATGGAGTGCAGTATATAATACCGAATCATTGTAACACAGTTGTATAAGTTTTCTAATTACTGCCAAGTGTACAATATAGACATAATGAGTAACGCTGATGCAAGGTAAATGTAATGGCACGATGTAACCAGTTTTCTGATTGGTTATCATGAGTCAGTAGCCTTTGGACCTTTCGTAAGATGGTACCCATACTGCCCTGCTCTATGTCTGTAATACGTTATGCTGTTATGTTTCGCTGATATGCTGTCTCTGTGTACTCTGTGATATGATGTTGAAACTCTGTCATGTTAGTACATATGCAATTTAGCACAATGCTTTTATTTTCTCCACTTGGTGAGAACTGAGTTCAAAACCCCCATTTTCTTCATTTTACCTTGCTTCTGCCAACTCCAGTCGGTAGCCTATTAAGTGCCTTCCAAACCTTTTTATGATGTCCCACATTACTTCCCAAGGGTACAGGATGGTGGCAAGGCATTATGGGGCAGAGCTTTGTCTTTCCTGTGGCTCCTCATTGGTTTATTCCCCATGGCTGGACATAAAGTTTTTAAGGATTTTGATACTGAAGCTACATTAAGAATAAGCTTCAAGGTAAATACATTTCTAAGGGATCAGCCGGGTGAGCAGGTATGGTGAATTTTTACGCTATGGAACTGAGGCGGTAACTTGTGGTACTTCAAATGATGTTGAACTACAACTCGCATCAGCCATAGCCAGCATTGTCAATGGTGAAGGACTGTCTCCAGTTACTATGACAGTTTGGATTATGGGAGCTGTAGTCCAACTTCATCTAAGGAGCCATGGTTGAGATTTGATGCCCAGTTAAGCTAAGACGTCTGGTCAATATAATGTAGCCCATGCAGTTCTTCCACCAGGAACTACATATGACAAGGAACAAGAATTGACAGAGCAACAGGATATTGGCTCCAGTTGTGAACATACATAGGGCTGTCTCATTAAACTCCTGCTTTAATTACTTTAACAAAGGGAGATCAAACAGTTTAGAAGCAGCAGTGTGGAAAGTCTGGCAGACCTCTTGAAATGATTCCAAGACTAAGGAGGGAAATTACTTGAGATGAAACAAGCACCTCTGGTCTAAGGTCAAAAGACTGACCCAGATTTCCAGAAACATGAAATTTCCAGCATGCTCTGTTTAATCAAAAGCAGAGGTCTGGAAGGGCAGGAAAGAGAGAATTCAGTAATGGAAATGTTCTTGCTTCTTAAGGAGTAGAACATACTAATGTAACAACAGTGGAGATAGGTAAGTGTTGAGGGGAAAGTGCACAAAATGTTCCCTTTTTCAGAATTGTTTACATTTTGAAGTATCTAGCAGTAGATACAATTTCTGCATTGGATAAATTCTACAGTAGATGAATTTTCAATAGAGACCTTTACCTGGAACTAGAGATGGGCACAACTTAGCGGTATTCCCGTTTCTGTTTCCTTTACTCGGTTCCGTTACTCTACGGAAACGGTAATGGGAATTACTCCGCCAGACTTCAAGCTCGAACCGACGAACGAACAATTTTGGTCTGATTTGTCGTGCTCGTTCCTTGCATCGCGCGATTGCGCGATGCCACGCGGCACAGAAAAAAAGTTTTTAAAAGTTAAAAAAACCCGGTTCCCGGCCAAAAAGCAGGCGGAAAAATGCCTGCCGTGCCTCAGGGCACCTACCAGAGGGGTTGTTTCTGGAGGTCCCCGGCCTCCCCCCTCATCCCCCGTCCTGGGCTGCTCTGGTGGGACTCGCCGCAGGCTCGCAGCCAGCAAAAAGCCCAGTCTCGCCGCCGGCCGCCCGCAATTAAAGCGCAAGCAAGCGGCACGGACGGCACAGGAAAAAACTTTTAAACTCTCCCCCCCACCCATTCCCGGGCAAAAAAGCAGGCGGAAAAATGCCTGCTTGACTAAGGGCGCAGGGCACCTACCGGAGGGGTGGTTTCTGGAGGGGGGTCCCGCCTCCCCCCCGTCCTGGGCAGCCGGACTCGAGTTGCCATTTCGCCATGCCATGCGGTGCGGGCGGGGGATCCAAAATGGGGCGGCAAACGCAATATTGTTTTTGAAATCGTGGTCAAAAACACACACAAGCACAACAGAAACACGCGAAAATTTATAAACTGCCAGATTTTTCACAGTAGCAGTGGGTTTTTTCTTGCAACAAAATGTCTCTCCTCTCCTCCTCTGTCCTCCATTGATTTGATTTGATTTGATTTTTTTTACACCTGCGCAATGATGGGCTGGCCGAGTGGCCAGCCATGTGGGAGTGGACAACCATGCAAATTTTTGGAGCCATCCCACCAGTCGCATGGCCACTTGGCCATGGAGACTTCTGGGATGTGCCAAAAAGCCCCCTAAAACCTGCCCTAGCCCTAACCCTAACCCTTGACTCCGTACCCATACGTCACAGACTGTCTTCTTAGTGGGTCAGAGAGGCACCCAGAGGTGCAACCCACTAGCCCACCGTAACCTTACCCGTCACTAGCCTAACCGTAGCCATTGCACTAAGCCACCTTAAAGCCAGATCTACTTGCTTGCATTGTACTGTACTACGCAGCAGCAAGTACAATTCCCTTCTGTGTGAGACATGGTGGTGCGAGAGCCTTGTGAAGGGCGGGCATGACGCTATCACTCTCACTGGTCTCACTGTCTGCACATTCTGTTATGCAATATCCATATGGCTATTGCATAGCATTTTGCAGCAGCAGCAGGTGAGGAGGGGAGACCCCCATGTAGAGGGGTCTCTTGGAGCCTGCTTCCCCTTCCTAGTGGCAGGAGGCACCCACGGGTGCCTCCAGGAGCCCACTTTCCCTTTATAGCGGGCCAGAGGAGGCACCCACCCCACAGAGGTGCCTCCAGGAGCCCGCTCCCCCCAAAACCAGTACTAACGACAACGAAAAAACGAAAAAATGAACCGACTAATTTTTGCGAATTTTCGCGAAAACCGGAAACGAGCCGAAACGGGACCGGCCGACTAACGACAACTCAAAAAAATTTTTTTTCAAGTCGTGCCCATCTCTACCTGGAACCTTACACAGTGGGCAAAATATATTCATGAGCCTTGGATGACTTTCAAACCAAACTTTCTGCCACAAGGCAAAAGTATTACCATGGTACCTCTTAAGACGAATGCCCCATAAGACAAATAACTTGCAAGAGGAATAAAATTTCTGGGAATAGGGTTGCTTCCCAGGATGAAAATTCCCTATGGGATGCTTCACAAGATGAAAATCCATTCTGCATTTTGCGACAAGTTACCCAGGATGCATTGCACCCTTGTAGTTTGTGGAGGGGTGGGAAAAATTTTCCATCAAGTTTTGGAGCCATTCTGGACATTGTTTTGCAGCAATTTTTGGAGTTTTAGAACTTGGAAAGGTGGGCAGCTGAGGTTTCCTTGCTTTCTTTTATGTTTTTGCATTATTTTTCATTGTACTTTGGGCAGGAACAACCTGGGGGTTTTCTTGGAGCGTTCTTTTGTCCATGTTTACATTGCATTGCATTGCAGTGTGTATGTGTGTGTTCCGTGTGTGTGTGTGTGTGTGTCGGGTCCTGCTCTACATACCTTTAAAGTGCACTTTATAAAGAGGTCTGGGGAAAATGGCAGAACAGATTAATTGGTTTTCCATTCATTCCTATGGGAAACCACATTTTGTAAGAATTTTTTTTCATAAAATGAATTGACGCTTAGAACGAATTAAATTTCTCTTGTGAGGCACTACTATGCCTTTAAGTACCTGTATGTTCTTGCTAGTAACAACCACACAACCCCCTATTTATTTCAATGGATCTATTTGGATACCAAGCAAGAGCTGCCTCCCTTACATACCAAGAAGAAGACACATGAACTCTCAACACTAGCAGAGCAGGACTGTAAAATTGGCTACATCTAGTTTGTTTACTAAATTTTACCCCAGTCCCCAAATGAAGCACAATGATTTTCTGCACCAACCCTTCCTCCCCGCGCCTGGCTGAACAGGGATCTGTATGTCTTGAAAAAGAACGAAATGGAGAGGAGGGGTGGGTGGGTATGCATGATGTATGTCATTTTGTTTGAAGGGCTGGGGTGTGAAGGGCTTGGGTGTAAAGATGCAAACTTTAACAACAGCTCTGCAGCTTCCTATCTCATCAAATACAGACATGCCTGGCAAAAATCATATTGCCAAGAACTTTACATCTAGGAATCATCTCCTGGCAAACTACATATTTTGCCATGTTTGGACTTTTGGTACATGCTTTGAAGAGTGGGTATTGCCCACAAAAGCTTGCAATGGTTATTTAGTTATGTATCAATAGTAGCCTACAAAAGTATCCCTTATTGCCTAGTCTTGCATTTATATTGTGTAATGGCCACGGTTCCCTCTTTTTATTTCAGTGGAACAATGGCTTCGTGTTCATTGAGTCTATGTAGCAAGGTGATGCTGATCAGAAATCAATGTAGAGATCAGGGATGTGTTGACAGGTGGCAATAAAGCTGGACAGTAAAGAAACCCGACAGGGGAAGCATTGATTCATTGGAAATGTGGTACCAGGAAAGATCTTTGTGGATATCCTGGACTGCCAGAAAAATGAACGGACGGGTCCAACATCAAATCCAGCCTAAGAGATGAAACTATGATTGTCCTACCTTGAGCACATCATAAGAAGGCAGAGTTATCTGGGAAAAGCAATAATGCTTCAAAAGATTAAAGGCAGTAAGAAGAAATATGAGATGGATTGACTAACGAATCCAGAGGCTTAGATTTGTAAAAGCTGAGCAGAGCTACTAAAGCAGTCCAAACTTCAGCCCTCCAGATGTTTTGGACCACAACTCCCACAGTCCTTTGTCATTAGCAATCTAAGATTAGAATTCTGGGAGTTGTGCTCCAAAACATCAGGAGGGCCACAGTTTGGACAAAGTTTGGACTAAAGGAAGGATATTTTGGTGTTGACTCATTCATGGGCTTCTCGATCAAAAGGTCAGCAGTTTGAATCCATGCAATAGATGTGGTGCATCCCCGTAGCTTGTTCCAGCTTCTGCCAACCTAGCAGTTTGAAAGCATATAAAAATGCAAGTAGATAAATAGGTATCACTTCACTAATGGCATTCTGTGCACTTGCACATTCAGGCATGCCAGTAGCATGACCATGGAAATCTGTCTATGGACAAGGGCCAGCTGAGATGCCCACCAGACCCTAGAGTCAGAAACAACTAGACTTAAGTGTCAGTTGCTGGTTCCAGATTCTGGAACTCACCTCCATAGGAAGCCAGACTTGCCCCATCTCTGCTGTCCTTCATAAACACACAGAAACCTTTCTTTTCAGGCAGCCCTTTCCTACATGACTGACTACCTGTTAAATGACTTTTATATGCATTACTGCATGACTGAATTTGTAGTAATTCTTGTGTTTTTCCATTTTTAGTTTTTCATCCCTCAGAATAGCACTTTTTTCTTTTTATTTGTTTACTTATTTTTCTTAGCTTTAATAATGCCTTTTGAATGAGGTAAGATACATCTTCGTAATCATTGTTCTTAGCTTTGAACATTGTCTTTAATGTTTCTTGCTAGCTGTTGTACACTCATTGTCTATTGTATTTTGCCCTTCAGTGTTGTAAGCTTCTGTGGGTCCTTTCTAAGGAGAAAGGCAGGGTAAAAATATTTAAAATAATAATAAATAAATAATAAATAGCATCCAAACTGAAAACTGCTTTAAAACACCGTTAGGAAACTCAATGATTTGGCAGAGCAGAAATACTTTTATTTGGCAATCACTCCTAATTCTGAATCAGTTGTTGGTGTCACCTGATATTTACACAGACCATCCTCACAGAGTTTATTACATCCTGGACAACTTAAGGGCACACAGAAGGCCTTTGAGTACATGGAGGAATTTAATGAGCATACTGTACTTTCTCAGACACTCATAGGATATTTCTGTTCCTTTGCTACTAGGTATGTTTCACCCTAATAAAATTCTAAAGTTAGAATGACTTTATGATGTAACAGAAGTTTGTGATATGAAGCTTTGGACATTACATTACGTCAGCTGGGATCTGCTGTCTTGACTATTGTGGATTTGTTTCTTCTTTCCTTTGGGAAAATAAAGCAAAAACACTTCACAGACTGACACTGTCACACACACAAAATGACACATTCTGATGCTGGGATTTTTGTATTGGTGAATTCTGATGCCTTATCAGAAGAGATGTGTCAGATTCAGAAAACCTGTGGCTTAGAGGGATGTTGTCAGCCCTAACTAGTCTCCTTTCCATTTCAACGATTTTTCCTGCCACCATTAGACATGCAAGGTTACCTGAACATTTGAACTTTCTGACTTTCTGTCACCCAGTTAGCATGAAAGAAAATGTGGGTTCAAATGTCAGCCAATGTCCTTATTAGCATGTCACTCTGAAACCTAAGTTCCGCCCCTGATTTTTCTCCTTTGTTTGTTTGTTTGTTTGTTTTGTCAGGTCTTTTTACATTGTTTTCCCTGACCAGGAGTCCTCCAAACATATTGGCCTACACCTCTAACCACACCCACTTTGTCATGTGTTTCAGTAATTAATTTTTATAAACCACTTGAATTCATGGGCTCTCAGACTTATCTGTGAGTTAATTTGCCTGCTGTGTCGAAACCCCTTTCCTGCTTTCTCTGTCTCTATATACAAATTATTTTTGTGTCATGTCTTTTATGGAAGAGTTTATGACTCAAAGGATTTGTTCTCACACAGTTGTCTTGCATACAATGACTATAGGTTATATTAGAGATGGGCACAATTTTTTTTTGTTTCATTTCAGAACAAAATGAAAACTGAACTGATTTATAAAGAAAAAAGAAATGAAACAAACTGGAAATTTTCCATTTTTTCTTCTTTCAATTTTCATTAATGGCAAGGTTTCCCATAGAAATGCATTGAAAAGCAATGCATTCGTACGTGAAACCTCTTTAACAACCTGCACCTTCTCCCCCATCGGAAGCGTTGGGGGGGGGGAAGGTGCGGGCTATTTAAAATGTATTTGAGCCACTGAGGCATGCACATGCATCAGTAGCTAAAGACATTTTTAAGGACCCAACAGTCCCCCCCATTAGGCATTTGCTTTGGTGTCTAAAAACTGTTTAAAACCCCCACAATCCCCCCAGTTGGGAGCATTGGGGTGAATGGCACAGGGTTTTAAAACTTTTTTTAGCCACCGAAGCAAGTGGGGGATGTGGCCATCAACACTTGCTTCAGTGACTAAAAAAAAAGTTTTAAACCCCCACACCATTCACCCCAACATGCCCAATGGGGGGGGGGGAGAGCATGAGGTTTTTAAAATGTCTTGGACCCACCGAGGTATCCTCGGTGGGTCCAAGGCTTTTTAAATGAACTGCGCCTTCCACCCACTGCTCCTGATTTTTTTTTTTGGGGGGGGGGAGGTGCATGGTTTTTAAAATGTCTTGGAGGCACTGAGGCTGCCTTGGTGGCTCCATGGCATTTTAAAGGACCCGCGCCTTTTCCCCCAACACGCCTGATCAGGGTGGAAAGGCACAGGGTTTTAGCCTCAGTGGCTCCAAGACATTTTAAATGACCCATGCCTTTGCCCCCTGATTGGGCGCATTGGGGAGGAAAGGCGCGGAAACAGTGTTAAAAATGAAAAATGAAGCAAAACAAAAAATGATTTTTTTAAAAAAAAAAATTCATTTCAAACGAAATGAAATGAAATGAAGCCCAACAAAATGAAAAATGAAACAAAATGCCATTTTTGCATTTCATGCCCATCTCTAGTTATATTGTTTGGGAAAGATGATGACAGTTTTGGAAATCACACAACTACAAGACAATGTGGAGTTCAGATTGAGCAACTGTGATAGTCTAGGTCAAATTAGTGATTATTTGTTTGTTTGTTTGTTTGTTTGTTTGTTTGTTTGTTTTTATATTTTTACCCTGCACTGGCTTTCCCACAGGAACTATGGGTAGTTAAAAAAAGGCTAAACAAATAAGTAGAAAACAGTTAACAATTAGTAATAAATTATGTGAATTGCAATTGAAAAACATCTGAAGGTTCATGATTGCCTATTCCTGATATGAACAAACACCCACAGCCACATTATTTAAAATATTTTTATTTATTTATTTATTATTAAAAAAAAACATATATCCCACCTTTCTCTCCAAAAGGACCCATGCCAAGCATAAATAAAGAATAACAGGAACCACCAGCCATTTGTGGATATATATTCTTGCTTGATACTTAGAATTAAAGGATTGAGAGAAAGAAAAATACATAATGCTTGAATATATAGGTAACTGTGTTGTTGTTATTCTTTATTATTGGTACAATTGTTAATACTGGAAAAAAATACTTTAAAAAGACTACAAAGATAACTATCTTGCAGACGTGTTTCAGTCCATGGTAACACAATCAGTAGAACTGAATCTGCATTATTCAGCATTATTCCACACTACTGTGCTTAAATAAATACATGAGCTCTAGTGCAAAATACATTCACACAGGCAACACCAAAAAGTGTGCAAAAATGTAAATTCTAGTCCAAAACCAAGAATCAGCAACTTTGGCAGGCTCGAAAGCCAGTTGCATGCTTCTGGAATTTTGGGGGCCAGCAGAGGCTGCCATTTTTAAAGGAAATGTCCAAAAGTTTTGAAACAAACCCCACTGTATATTCTGGTTTAGGGGTTTTTTTTTGGGGGGGGGAGGGTCATTTGTTGTTTGTGTTTTGTTTCGTGTGTGTGCATTAAGTATGGGACTGGAGCTATGGGACTGATTTAAAGGATGGATCACTGCTGTTCACTTTTCCCCCTTCAGAACACATTTTGGGAGAGGTGGGGGATTATAGGGTCACAATTAATTTTAAGCCCTACCCCTAGTCCATCTCTACCCTAGACCTAGTCACATCAGGAGGACACCTGCACTGCCAGTGTGGCATAGTCAACGTGGGAGAATTTTGCTTGACAAATGTAAGGGAATTTTCTCTTAAAGTTTTCTTCTCAGAGCAAACTCGATTCATAAGCAAAGGGCACAACCCTTTGATTCTATTCCTACCATTAGATCCTCCGGACATAAAGAATTCACATTGCAATCCTCATTCTCTTATACTGCTGGCATTAATCGCTTTGTGTCCAAGCATTCTTTGTCCAAAACTACTTAAGTTGCTCTAATAAATCATTTTTCATCTTCTTACTCTTACCTCGTCAGAACACCATTACATACTTCACCGTTTCACCTAGCATGAATAATAATTTTGATGTTCCTCATCCTATCATATGGGGATAATGCAAACAAGAATTCTGTCATAGGATTCTGCGGCTGCCCTTTCAGTTCCTCAGGCTTTCAGTTTTCTGAAAGGACTCATAGGCAGAAAGGCAGAGCATCATAGGAAAAACAATGATTAGGCTTTATGCAAAATAAGTAGCTTCAGAAAAAGAATGGAGAAAGAAAGGACATTACAATCCAACTGTTTTTGGTAACTTCAGAATCCCCACTGGTATTCCTGAGCATATACCAAACCCACAAACCCATACAGCTCCACAAATCCTGGTTGTCACTTGTCCATTACTGTTGAGGAATGAGTGAATGTTGTGCCTTTTGCTATGCAAAGCAACACAATTTCAGTCACTTAGAGCCTTTGTACACGACCCCTAAATGCCGCAGCAAATGGCTGCAAGCTCTGGAGCTTACAATGACTTCCCCACCAGCTCCGGAGTTTGCAGGAAATTAAGTGCGACCACGCCCACCTAAGCGCGTCCTAGCACACTTTTCTTGTACCTGCACGATAAGGGTGAAAATCGCCAGGTCCGGATTTAATCTGGTCAGTGCGGGGCTCTCCTGGCTTCTTTTTTTTTTTTTTTTGCCTCCCGCCCCTTTAAGAGAAGGGGCGGGAGGAAAAAAAGCAAACAAAAGAGAAGGAATCAGCACAAGGAGCTCTGGCAGCTTCTCCAAGGTGAGTCTGCATTCCCCCCCCCAACTTTCTTCCTCCCTCCCCTCAGCAGACAGGTGCGGAGTGGTGGGGAGGAAGGAAGAGCAACGAACCCCTAAGATCTCTGGTCCGAATTTAAGTGGCCAGCGGATCTTAGGGGTCGTGTGAAAAGGCCCCTAGAGTTCAGTTGGGCTTACTTACCTTTCTCTCTGACAAAAACCGCTAGAAGAATGGATGCTCCCCTCCGCCCTGTGCGGGGGTGGGGCGTCTTTGCCGTCTGGCCGGGTGGGTGCGATAGGCTACGCAGTTTGCGTTGCCTACGCTTGGAGCGCAGAGCGCGATCTTTCATTGCGCACCCAGCTCCACGCCCGGCCGGATCATCGATTGCGAGCTCCTCGCTGCTTGGCTTGGCCCGAAGCATCGGGAGCTTGCTTTTTTTTTTTTTTTTTTGCCCGCTTTATTCCCCGGTCCTCCCGATTGCTGCTGCTGCGCTGCCGCGCGAATCATCTGTTCGGCGGCAGCGCTATCAGTCCTCCGATCGCCTGAGGGTTGGGGGGAGGGTTGGGCAGGCGGTGCCGCTCTTGCGAGCGGGTCCGACGGCTTGAGGGTGGGGTGTGTGTAAGCAATTGGGCGGCTTGCTCCAGCCAGGCTATCGGGGGTCGGATGTGGGGTGCTGGTTTGGGGAGCTATTATAGCTTGCTGCCCATTCACCGCCGGATTTTCTCCCTTTGCTGGGACTGTCTTGCAGGGGCCGGTGGACTTCTGTTCCCTTTGGCTTGGGTGGTTTTGCCGGGCTGGTGGGATTTTACTCATCTGGTAGAGTTTGGGTGAGAGCGCGCTTACAGGGCTGTAAGGTTGATTGTTTGACTGGAGACTCTTGGCCTGCTCCTGGGTTAGGGCGGCCATTTTGGGTACTATTCATCTTAGGTTGGGGCTTTAATTTGGTTATCGGCCGACATCCACCTGTTTATCCTTGCTGTGGTTGTGCAGTTGGGGGGTTGATTTAATTTTAGGTATTGTCATAGTGGTGGCTGTTTAATTTCATCACCTGGTGGCCTACATTCCCACGTGGATTATAGGCCTCCCGGCCGCCATTTTGTTTAGGGCCTGCTCCCCTGTTATTATCCATAGCCATCTGTTGATTTAGGGTGTGTCTTTCTATTTAGTTTCCTTTGGGTTTTGTCTTTATTTGGCAGGGCATCCTTTTTCTTCAGTTATTTCAGCTCAATCAGCTTCTTTACCGGTTTAACCTTATTGTTGGTGGTTAACCATGCCTCCAAAAAAGGCTTTGAATAAAGGCAAGGGTAAAGCACCGGCGGCTAAGCGTCCGCCCTCCCGACCTGATCCTGAGGCATCCTCTTCTGATGAGGATGAATGGCCACAGTTTGCAGCCGCTTGGCAGAAAATGTCGCGATTGGAATGGGAACATGCAAAGCAAAAGGGGATGGCATCTTCTTACGGGGGAGGTCCTCACCCCAGGGATGCTAAGGCGCAAAGTAGGGCGGGCCTTAGGATGCTAGGTGATCTCATGATGACACGCCTTTCTGCTCTTGAAGCGGCGCTGGCTGGTCCCTCTGGTCAGTCTGCTTCGGATGTCTCCCACAGGGCGGCGGCGGCATCTCCAATGCAAGCAGTGGTTACCCCGGGTGTCGACTCGCCTGCCCCCATCCATGATGGCGCTGCTCCTCCTGGACTTGTCGCTGTCGGCAACATCTGGTAGAGGTTCTGCACCATCGGCGGTTCATCGACCTGGGATGGGTGAGTTCAGCCTTACCCCCTCTAGTATCCCCAGTCAGGTCACTTGGCCTTGGCCGGCCGCGATGGGAGAGTTGCATTCTCGGCCCGAGGGTTCTCTCACTAGTCGCCTTCCTGTGTTGGGTTCTGGGTGTTGCACGGAATTGGCGACCCGGGGACTCACTGCCCAGACCGATATGTTATCAAATGATACATCGGGCGCAGTTGCGGGAGCGCCTCTTAGTGCAGCCCCTGCGGGAACGGCATCACCTGCTCAGGCTCCGTCTTCCGATAGTTCATCAACCCCTTCTGGGAATCTCGATCTCCCGGAGGGCGATTAATCTTTGCCTTTAGCGACCATTTGTCCGAGTCCATGGTGGCGAGAATTACTGCGGGCAAGTATGTTGAAATCCTTGATTTGCTTAATCGGGAAATTGACCCTAAGGATTTGGAGCACCTTGATGAGAAAGAGAAGGAGCGGATTCGGAAACGCAAGCCGGACCGCGCATGGAATAATTGGCTCAACGCGTTTGTCATTTTTGCCGGGATTTATTCCCAGGCTCATCCTGAAAAGGGGTCAGCATTGTGGCATTATCTGGACTTGATTATACGCACCCGCAGTGATTTCCCTAATATGGCTTGGCTTATTTATGATGAAGGCTTCCGTCGCCGGATAGCCAAGGACCCTAGCTTACGCTGGGACCGCCCACATAATTATTTGTGGCTCAGGGCAATGAGTGCAAGGACTAACGAGCGATTTGACAGTGGTCACCCAGTTTTTCATGCAGGTGCTTCATCCAACACCCGTGCTGTCGCGGGCCAGCTGGTTCAACCCCGGCTGGTCTGTTTTGATTACAACAGCCGGGGATTTTGTGGACGGCGCCAATGTAAATTTAGGCACATCTGCTCCACTTGTGGAGCGAACCACCCTGCATCTACCTGTCTTCGGGGTAAGCCTGGGGGCGAGGGGGGAAAGGATTCTGGACCGAAGCGTGGCACTTTGGGCGCGAATGTGCCTCCAAAAGGGACCTAGTCCGATCAAGGTTTCGGTCCTTCAGGCGTGGCTTCGCAGCTACCCTGATTTGGATGAGGCGCAGTACTTATTAGACGGCTTTACGCATGGATTTCGCATTCCGTTTGTTGGGGAACGAATTCCGTGCATGTCTAGGAATTTAAGATCAATAGTGGGCATGGAACACGTTGTGCGGGATAAGATCGCGACCAAATTGGCGGCTGGTTGCGTAGCTGGCCCATTTTCTCATCCACCCACTCCTCGATTTCGGGTATCTCCGCTCGGGGTGGTCCCTAAAAAGACACCTGGTGAATTTCGTCTGATTCACCACTTGTCGTATCCTGCGGGGACCTCGGTGAATGATGGGATACCTCGTGAACTGGCCACTGTCCATTACACATCTTTTGACGCGGCAGTGCGCATGGTTCGCAGCTGCGGCATCGGAGCCGAGATCAGTAAGTGTGATATCAAATTGGCCTTCAGATTGCTGCCTGTACACCCAGCTGATTGTGAGCTGTTAGGCTTTGCATTCGAGGGTTCATACTATATGGATAGATGCATGCCTTTCGGTTGCTCCATCTCCTGTTCCGCTTTTGAGCGTTTCAGCTCCTTTTTGGAATGGGTGGTCAGGCAGCAATCACGTAATTCACATGTTGTTCATTATTTGGATGATTTTTTGTTTGCAGGCGCCACTGGCATGGGTCAGTGCACTGCCCTTATGGCTAAATTTCAAACTATTGCACAGGAATTGGGTTTGCCCCTGCCCTGGCAGAAGACAAAACAGAGGGACCTGCCACTGTGCTGACGTTTTTGGGGATTGAACTCAACACCGTTAATCAAGCCTGCCGCCTACCGGCCCCAAAATTGGTTGAATTACGGTCCAGACTTACTGCTATGATGACGCGCACGAAGGCCACCCTTCGTGAGTTGCAGCAACTTATCGGGCACCTCAATTTCGCCTGTCGTGTGGTTGCTCCCAGCCGCCCTTTTTTGCACCGGTTATGTGACTGTGTTGCCGGACTTCGTAGTCCGCATCACAGGCGCCGTATTTCGGCTGACATCAAGCACGATTTGGCACTGTGGCTTGAATTTTTGTCTAGGTTTAACGGTGTTTAATTTTGGCGCCATGAGGTTCTGGATGGTGCCAAATTTCAGCTTCAGACGGATGTGTCTGGGGCTCATGGGTTTGGTATGTTTTTCCGAGGCCGTTGGTGTTCGGGGGAGTGGCCCCAGGAATGGCAGCACAGTGGGTTGACGTGCGACCTCACATTCCTCGAATTATTCCCCATTGTTGGAGCAGTATATTTGTGGGCGGATGTGTGGGCTAATTCAGCTGTTAGGTTTCAGTGTGATAACTTGGCGGTCGTTCATGTTGTTAATAATTTGACTTCTAAATCGAAGCGTGTTATGCGTTTGGTAAGGGCCCTTACCTTGCGGTGTCTTCGATTTAACATTGTGTTTCGTGCTTGCCATGTCCCGGGGGTACATAATGATTTGGCTGACGCTCTGTCCCGCCAACAGATGGAGCGGTTCAGAGCGTTAGCACCCTCTGCTTGGAAGGAACCAGATCAACTCCCATCAGAGGTATGGAGCCTTGGCGGGTAGAGGCCAATCGGGCCATGAGTCTGGCCTTAGCCCCTAGTACACGGCGGGCGTATTCCGCCGCTTGTGCGGAGTACGCTCGTTTTTGTTCTTTGGAAGGAATACATCAAATGTGGCCGGCGACTGCAGACCAGTTAGTACAGTTTGCAGTGTACTTGCATTTTCAAGGACTGGCGCCACGGACCATCCAGGGAAAATTTTCGGCCTTGTATTATTATGCTAAGGCCCAAGGTTTCGCTATTCCTGACGGTCAATTCAGGATTGCGAAAATGATTGAGGGTTGGTCGCGTGAGAGGGGCAAATTTCCTGACACCAGGACGCCTATTTCTCCCAATATGTTGTGTCGCCTTGCGGAGACATGGTCACGTGTTTGTGTTAATAGTTTTGAAGTTTCGTTGTTTCATGCTGCTGCCTTAACTGCTTTTTTCGCTGCCCTGCGTATCAGCGAGCTTGTGGCCAGTTCTAAATCTGATACCTCTGAGACGGCCCTAATGTGGACGGATTTGGCCTTGGGGGCGGGCCACGTTGTGTTCCGCTTGCGTAAATCAAAAACCGATCAGAGGGGCAGGGGCACCTTGATACATCTTTGTAGGTGTTCTTTGGTGCAAATTTGTCCCATAGTTGCCCTGCATCAGTACGCCCGGCAAATTGGCACTTACCGGGGTTACTTATTTCAGCACGAGGATGGGTCGCCTTTGACCCGTTATCAATTTTGGAGGGTATCACTTAAGGCCTAACAGACTGCTGGTATACAGGGGTGGCATTTTGGTACCCATTCTTTCAAGATTGGGGCCGCATCGACGGCAGCCGCGATTGGCATTGATTCCGCTGGCATTCAGAGAATTGGCCGTTGGAAGTCAAATTCTTTTAAGGCATATGTGCGCCCGTTAATGGACCGGTAATACTGGTCCAGTCTTTCTGTTTTCTCGTTTCAGGTCCAGTTGCGGAGCTTCGCACACGAGTTGTTTTCTACGGCCATAGTTTTGTGTACTGGGCGGCAAAGTATGCTGTCCAATCCGGACGTGGCTGCGATCTCGGCCTGGGACAGTGGGCAGAGCTGGTTTGGAGAGGACGACGGGGTATGTCCTGGAATGCATTTTTGACGACACCTCTTTCGGACACCCTTGACCCTCCGCCTGCCATTGTCATCATACATCTCGGTGGCAACGACTTGACCCGCATGTCGGGTAAAACTTTGATTCTTAAGGTCATTGATGACCTGAGAGTTTCAAGCGGCATCACCCTCGTACCCGCATTTTGTGGTCGGCGATTATCCCTCGATTGCAGTGGGGTCCATACCACCATCCCCAGCAGATGCATAAAGCCCATAAGGGAGTTAATCGGGAAGTCGCCCGGGTGGTCAAGTCTGAGATGGGTAACGTCATTCTGCACCCTACTATTACAGCTCGAGATCTCAGCCTTTATCGTCCGGATGGCGTACATTTGTCGGATAGGGGCCTCGACGTGTTTCTTCATGATATTAAGGAGGGCCTGTGTGCCGAACTTTTCGGCGGGTTGGGGTAAGAGACTGCAGTGCATCTCTTTGTGGCGGGTAGCGCTTATAAATTGCTTATGTCACGGCCCCATGGTTTAATTAATATCTGCAAGGTCCCGGCAGTCCTCAATTAAATTAGAGTAGGGTTTAGATAGGGAACTAATTAACAATAATCACACGATCCCATAGAGGGCTGCCAATGTGTTGTTGTCAAAGGGGCCGTGTAAAATCATCCCATCCATAATTGTTTGCGCTACCTCACAGGTCCTCCTTGAGTTAAATCGTTATGCCTACAGTTAATATTTGCCTCCTGTATTCAATAAATCGTGGCCCATGTTAAACCAACCTAAAACTGTGTCGTCTCATTATTCCGGCCTAGACTGGCAAAAGGTTCCCTCCACTCACTGTCACAGCAGGAAAGAATGAAGGTGGAAAGCTAAGGACATTGTATCCCATTAGAATCCTTCAAACAGCATGTGGGAATGATCTTTTTCTTCTACTACTCAAGTGGCTTTGCAGTATTAGCCCTTTAAGCATTTTTCATGTTTTCATTTTAGAAGCAGTTAGGCATCAAACGGAGAAAGTTGTTGAACACAAAGGACACTTACAGCAGCAGCTTTGATTCCTCAGCTCAAAGGAAGACTTTGCAGCTAAGCAGAAATCCCAAGCAGGCATTAATCTATAGTGTCACATAAAGGCCAATGAAAGGAATGCATAAGCCCAGACAGGAGCAAACTTGAAAATAAAAGTCCAGCTCAATTTAAAGATAATTTCAGGATCAAACGTCCCTCAAAACATATGGATGGGCATAAGCAGGACCAAGGCCTGGGATCAGAAAGTAAGCAAAGACCTTGGCTCAGCACGACAGGGACTGTGGCCTTCCAACTTGTAAACATGGATGATAATAAAAAAGAAGATTAATCCCAAGATTAAAATAAACAATTATCTGTATATAATCCAGATACAGATGCACCAGAACCATTTTTTTTCTTTCAGAAAGAAATAGAAAGGAAAGGAAAGGTGGGAAATGTAGGGAGGGATTTAAAATGAAGAAGCAGAAGAGAAGAGGGGCCATTGGTATTCCCCATTCTAAAACCTTTCTTATCTCAGGTCCAGAGTGTAGTCAGAGATTGGGAGTTCAGTTCCCTATTGTGCCTCCTTGAGATGGGTTGGCCTCAATCACCAATTTTTTTTAATTCCTGTATCTTTAAAATACAAGCATCGAAGCTGTGATGTCTACTCCCAGGGATGGTCTAAGTCACTTTGCTGACTGAAACAAAGTACAGGACCATATTCTCACTGATCCATGTTTTAAAACTGAATAGATTTGCTCCTGAATTTCATTTCAAACCCAGCAATATGATAGGGCCGTCTAGTCTACATGGAGGCGACAGACTAGCTTAGAGGATACAGGGGGTGAAAATTCATTTATATCCTCCAAGACTGGGGAATAGTTGGAAAGGCTGAAGGGCTGGAAGAATCTCACTGCTGCTACATCAATGCGTGCCGCCTGGGGCATGTTCTTCCCTGTGCTCAACAGTAGAGCTGGAAAGAGTAAGTTGATTTACAATGCAGAAGCTGTCAACACCACTGAAGAATTAATTGGACAATAGGACCAATTCAGGGCAGCTACAAGAGTGGGCAATATGGCTGAAGATAGAATTGGCTAGAACTGAGTGGCTGTCTTGTCTCAGTAATAAAAGGAAATGTGTTGTGAGTTGCTTGCTGCATGCTCAATGTACTTGGGGGATTCTTTTTCAGGGTGTGTTTTTGTTTTGAGAGTGGGAATAACTTCAAGAAAATCAGCAACTCCATCATACAGAGATTGAGTAAGAAATAAGAATATTAGTGATTGATTACTAATCTACAGCCTGTGTTGCTTCTGTTGTTATTGTGTGTTGTTAAGTTGTCTCTAATTTATGGCAGCCCTGTGAATGACTGATCTCTAAAACATCCTGTTCTCAACAATCCTTTCAAAGGTAGAGGCTTCCTATAGCATAGTTACTTCTTGCATGTTCTTCTTTTTTTGCTGCCATTATTGTCTTTCCCCAAGAACACTGCCTTCTCTTGGTGTTTTCTTCTGGAGATGTAATTTTTTTCCAGTCTACAATTTGTTGCATTTTTCTGAATCCTGCTTATACTTCCCATTTCTTTCATACTTGGTTGAAAGACCTTCCAGGAAGCATTGGAACAGTTTTCTTTTTGTACAAAAACAATGCATGAGATAATCTAGAAGATAATTTAGACAGAAGGCTACTTCTGTCAAGAGAAACAATTGAATGGGTTTCCTTCCCACCTTACACTATTTTTTAAAGAACCTAAATTGTGAAGTTGTTGTCCTTAAGAGGAGATCAGTATAGAAGAAGCACCCACAAGTTAAGGTCTGCGTCAGATTTCACTCTCAGATTTAAAACTGACAGCCTGGTTATTGATATACTTTTCTCCATCAGTTTTCTCTTTATTCAGAAATATACCATATATGAATAAAGAGAAAATTAATGGAGATAGTTTGACTTCCCATGGTTACATGTCATGAGACCAGCCACCCAGATTCCCCTAGACCCAAATGAGCAGCCTTACTGGATCATAATAAAAAACAAAAACAGGAACCTTCCGGTGTGCATGCAGTAGCTTCTTCCCACAGGTATACCTGGGTAATTGATATAATCCTTGAAACCCCGTCACTTAGGCTAGTAAGTTGCAACTAGAACAGGCCCATTATATAATTGAAACTTATGAAGGAATTCACTCACCAAATCTCAGCTAATGTAATGGTCCTACTCTAGTGGCAATTTACTATGCTAAGCAACAGAATTCCAGCCACTGGCTCTGATTGGGTCTGTTGCTTTCTCTTGACATATGGTACTTTACAGAGCTTTATGAGGAGAAATGCACTGAACACATGATTTTGCACAGCGCTACTATCCTTGGGAGAAGAATGAGTTAACATATAAAACACAAAGGAGATTTTAATAGTACAGTTATCCCTTGCCTATTGCAAGGGATAACTGACCCAACCCGACCTGCAATAATTGAAAATCTATGATATGCAGATGCTGGGTCAGGTTGGGACTGGGGGGCCTGTCTGGGGCCCTTACACAGACCTGTCAGAGCCCCCTGGTTCGGAAGTCACTTTTGCAGCTTCCGACAGGCCCGGGAAGGCCATTGAAGGCTCATTCGGGGCAGCCCTAGGTCTGGGGTAAGTACAGGAGGCCTGAAACAGGCCCAACCAGCTTGCCCAGGGGGGCTTGCCTTTCATATATTGCGGTCCCATGATATACCGGGACCGCAGTATATGAACCGCAAAAGGGCAGGGGAACACTGTAGTATCAAATACGTGCTGCTAGAAGGAAGGCATGAGTGTGTGTGTGTGTTTGTGTGTGTCTGTGTGTCTGTGTATCTCTGAGTTCAATTCTTGAAGGTAAAAAATGAGACATGTAGGAAACTGATACGAAATAAAACATGCCAGTCTTTAATGTCTCTGTCACTTACATTTGTTTCAGCAAGAATATTGTATGTAGTGTTTACCATCTTAACCTTCTAAATGCCTTGCTAAATCTTGCTGCCATGATTTTGATTTATGTTGCAGCTCAGCCATGAAACACTTTCTTCAAATAAGCCACATCTTTATATGGAAGCATGTCCAAGACCCTGTTTTGCTGAAGAAATTGCTTCTTGCAGGGGTGGATTTAGCAGCACTTAATGCTGGAGGTGGAGGTCTCCATGTACCGAATTCCAGTGGGAGTACTACAGAGGAACAGTGGGTGAATAACTCCTCAAGCCTCTTCATGTTTTCATGAGGCTTTACAAACATGATTATCTTCCATACAGTTATAATTATGAGAAGGTCAAACCAAATTTTGCCGCAACTTTAATAAGACTAGAGGACAAAAACAGGGAGGTGTCTCCCTGCTTCGCAGTATTTAGTCACAATTCCTTTACAAGAGCACCAAATTGTTCCTAGCTGTGTGTTGTGTTAAGAAATCCAGACTTTATTTGTCTTGGCAGATTCATTTAGAAATTGTTTCACAAACGGAAAACTGTAATGAAAACATTGACAGCTAGGGATTCTCTGGTTCTTAAGGGCAGGTTCCTTCCTGCTTCTTTTGTATGTACTCAATATTAGTAGCTAAGTGCCTGTGAAATCAAATGATATTCTGTTTGGAAGGGAGGATAGCTTCATTTGTGTGCATTACTTTCAAGTTTGTGCTTCTGTCTTCTTTGCTCTTCTGCCCAGGGCCTCCTTATTGATTTACTAAGTACGCATTTTATTAGCTGGAGAGCCATCAGAAATGCAACGCTACCTTAGAGAAGTGGCATGGGAGATGGGTAGTTGTCTTTCTATCTGAATACAGAAAGAAAGGTGACAATCAAAAGCAAATATAGGATAGTTTTGCTATGCTTCCTTCAAATGGTTGTTGGAACTACAAAGTTTCTTTGTGTCTGTAATTTTAGTACTTCTTTTTGCTTTTTATAGAGGAATACAATATCTCTGCTTTTTCATGTCTCTTTCAGTCCTATGTCACTTGCATTGACTTAAGGCTGTGCAACTCAGCCTTTTCAAGCCTGATGTCCCCTGGAGGGGCTGTCTACAACTCCCATCATCCTCAGCTTAGCTGTGCACAAGTAGCTTTTTGAAATGTGCCATCATATTTGAGGGAAGAGGTAATATTGAGTACATTTCACCAGTTTTGTCCAAGGACTAGAGATGGACACGAAACAAATAAAAGTTCCATTATTTGTTATTCGTTTCGTTACGTAATGAAACGAATAATGAAAATTGTGATGAAATTGGAACGAACAGAACAGAACCACAAAAATTAGGTTCGTTACATTTCGTTTTCGTTAATGGCGACGCACAATGAAATGAGCTGTTTTTAAATGTTAAAAAATATCCTGAATATCCGTAAAAACCCAGTGATAATTATTTATTCTGCCTGATAATACCTACCGGGGGGTGGGGTCCTTAAAATATGCATTTATGTCTTTTCTCAGATCACTGTATTTTTTTTCCTTTAAGGGGAGTTATGGGACATTGACCCAAAATGGCTCCCAGATGCCTAATATTGATTTTTTTTGGTATTAAAATGCTCTGGACATCCGTAAAAATGCAGTGATAATTATTTGAAATTATTACCTACCAGGGGGCTGTGGTCCTTAAAATGTTTTTTTTTTTTGTCTTTCTCCCATCGTGATGTATTTTTTTTTTTTTCCCTTTAAGGATGACAGAAAATGGATTCCAGCCACAAGATGGATGCAAGCCATGTGATGGGATCATGTAAATTCTTGGACAATTTCAAGCAATAGCATGCACAGGTTGCAGACTGGGTACGTGTGGCAGCCACAGAGGGCATAAAAAGCTTTGGCAGCCCCCATCCTCCTTACAGTTTGCAGTGGGAGTTAGGGTGGAATTGCTGTCTCTGTGACTCATTACTTTAGGCCAGCCAGTCAGGTGTGTGTCTCTGTGTTCCTGCTGGCTGCAGCCTGGCTCTAAGGGGAGAGAAAGAAGAGATTTCTCTTGCAGCCTCCCTGTGTGCGTGCGTACCTCTTGGTGAGTACCCTCCCCTGCCTTGCAGTGCAGTCACTCTGTGGCTGCCTTACGCCCTGGGCAACTCCCGCCGCAGCCTTTGCAGCCTCCCTGTGTACCTAGTCTATACTGTGTCTCTGCCAGCATCATTTCTTTAGTGTTTTCCCTTTGGTCTGGGGCGTTGGGGAAAATCCGCGCGCGGAAATGCTTTAAGTCACACAAAAAGTGGGTAAAAACAAAAAACAAAAAACAAAAAACAAAATGAATTTTTTTTTTTTCCAAAAAATTCACAAAAAATGAAAACAAACCGAAATGGACCCACAATGAAAAACGAAAAACGGAAATGTCATTTTTTTGATTCATGCCCATCTCTACCAAGGACGGAAGAATTCTCCAACAATTTCACAATGATCTTTGCCATTGGGGCTGGTTGCAACACACAGCTTTGTTCTTTTCCCCTAAAAGATTTTATTTATGTATTAATTCATTTTTTATTATTTATACACTTCCTTTATTCCTTTATTCCCAAGATGACTCATTATAATTAAATCTGTACAATCCTTTCAGGTCTCCAAGTTAGAGATAACTCAGTAATAGTTTAACATGCCCCTCTTCTGGGGCCATTCTGGAAATAAGCGGCTGGCCCAAGACCATGCAGGCTAGCTCTATTTGCAGAAGTCACAGTGGGGAATTGAACTCCCAACCTCTGGCAGATTAACCCCTATACTACTGGCACGTGATGTACATACTGTAATTAGCTATCAGGACCCTCTTGGAGTTGAATAACTTGGCCCCCTGTACCCCAAACCTCTCCAAATTTGGGGGGCTTATAGGGAAAATCTTGAGGAAGTTCCCCTGCCATTTCCAGGCCAAAACATGCCTGCTGAGTACCAGAATGTTTTGTTATCTTTATCAGATTGGAGAATTAATAGCTTTCCCTGTGCTACTGCAACCCAGAAAGTATATTAACCACTTAGTTACCACTATATAGGAGGAAGCAATTAATTCTCCAGTTCAAGCAGAGTGAATAATTGCTTCCTCTGCCACCTTTCCCCTTACTGTCTGACTAAAACCTCTTTAAAAACTTTTAAAATGGCCTGTGGGACCCAATTTGGAGCTTAATAACTCAGCCCCCTAAACTCCAAACTGCTCCAAATTTGATGAGCTTCCTGGGAAGAGTCCAAGGACACTCCCCCTGTTTGGTTTAAAACAAAAGTGGCTTGGTTCAGGTTGGGCCAAAACGGTTTCTCTTGTTTTGTTTCATAATGAAACAATTTGTTACATAACAAAATGACAAAACAGCGTTTTGGGGTTTTTTGTTTTGTTTTGTTTTGTTTTGTGCCCATCTCTAGTAGCAGCCATTGTAGGAAGAAACACCACCACAAATCCTTTATTGGTAACATGGAGTTATGCATCAAATCAAGCCTGAACTCTCCCTGGAAGCACTCTATATGATTTGGTGCACAACCCATTTATTTGTTACCCACAATATCCACAAAGTTATCATCCTATTTCACAGGAATCAGTTTTTCTCTATCAAATTATATCATACATTGAGTATTTCTTAAGTAAACAACACTCAATTAAAGATACAATAAAGCAAGGACAATGTAAAAGCAGCTGGTAAGGAAGAAGACCAAATTAGAAGTGGACTGATAGCCGGGAACATTTTGAGGTTGGGTGCATGTGCAGGGCAGTGATCGGGCAGGCTGCACCACTGGCACTGCTGGGAAGCTTGGGCAGATGGGCGGTCTGCTGGCACCGGCACCACAGGGGAATGTGTGGGGTGCCAGGACTATGCCTGCCACAGAACCTGACTCTGAGGGGTTAAATGGTGAAGAGCTGCTGGAGGAACCTTGCAGTTCAAATCAGCAAGCAGCTGGGTCTGATGATTCAGCTGAAAACATATCTTCACCTCCTAGAATGGCCATGAGCAGGATTCTGCAAAGACGTGCTACCAGAAGAGCTACGGAAAGGGTCTTTGATGCTAGATGGGGAATCAGGTCGGGAAGCCCTGAGTACTAGCAGAAGCCTTTCCAGAAGTAACGGTGTGTTCCCTGTTTTGGGATAAAGCTGGCAAGCTCACCTTGAGCTCCCTGTGGGAGCAATGTGTCATTTGAACTTGCAACCACGTTCCTGTCTGTGACATTGGCTGTGTTTCCTGATTTCAGACTGGCTTCCTGGACAACAGCTTGATCTGTTCCCTTGGGTTTGGCATCTGGTTTCTGTGAGATATTCTGGTTTTGACTTGGACTGGTAATTGCTGGGAGTTGGATTCTGTTATTTATCTGGCTCTTGATTATTAGCAAAGGACTTGAACTTGCCTGCTTTCCACTAAAGATCTTGGCAAAGAACTGAATCCTGTTTGTGTGTGTGATCTGTGTGCAGGGCTTGACATGGGGGTGGACTGGCCAGTGGGCCTCTGCCACTGCCAAGGAGCTTTGGGGTGGGCTGGTGGGTGAGCCGTTGCCACTGCTGGGGAGCTGGGGGGGTGCAAGGTTGCACAGATCGCCTTTTCCAAGCGGTGACCTGTGGCCACAGCTCGCTGTGCTTCCTTTGGTCCCCACCTTCCTTCTTTCCTCCCTCTCTTGGTCCCCACCTACCTTTGTTCCTTCCTCCCTCCCTTGGTTCCCACTTCCCTCCCTCCCTTCCTTGTTCCCCACCTTCCTTTCTTCCTCTCTTGGTTCCCACTTCCCTCCCTCCTTCCCTTGGTCCCCACCTTCCTTCCTCCCTGCCTTCCTTCCTGCAGGTGGGGTTGCAAGGGGTCAGTGGGTGGGGCTTATGGGTCAGTGGGTGGGGCTTGCAGTGGGGTGGCAGGGTCAGGGAGCAACTGGCCCCTGAAACATTCTCAGCCACCAAATCTGGCCCTCCTTACAAAAGGTTTGGGCACCCCTGCACTAAATGAAGCCAAAGCCTGAAAAAGCTCAGCAGGGTGTTTGAAAAGCAAGTATTTGACTTTTTTTGACCTTATTAATTCATACAGTAGATACATGATAGGTCAGAAGTGACTTTAAAACAATTAGTAAAAACAGATTAAAATAAGACTTCCAGAATGGTTCTAAGAAAAAATGGATCCTGAGATATTTAGACCCAACTTGCTTTGCATCTGAGTTCAACTCAATCTCTTGGCCTTCTAGATATTTTTATTGTGTAGCGGCTACATTTTGATTCCAGCAGTATAATATGGTACATCATTTTCCTATAAACACTGTCACAGATATGAGAGAGGATGGTGTAATTAACTGTTTCTGGGAAAAGGTGAAATTTATGGTGTACCATAGTTTGTCCTTTCACCCCCCCCCACCTTATAGCCTTTTAGAATTTCTCTTAGTGACATTTTGACATTGCTGCTGGACTTGATGCCATTTAGGTCATTTCAGTATGTGCAGCTTCCCTGTGGCTACTCGCAGTTCCTGATCTGAAAGAACACATGGAAGATTTACTGTATGACATCTTTCTAGAAGGATAAAGAAAGCTGAGGGCACCTTGCTGCCCCCTCTGCTGATTTCAAAGTACAGTGGACCCTCGTATAACAAACAGTTTGTATAACGTAAAATCTGTACAACAACAAAAAATTCCAGAGATAGGGGAAATTTGCTTAACGTAATTGTCTATGGGGCAAATCAGTACAACATAAAAATGGTTGCAATTAGGGATTACTCTGTTTTCAATGCATTCCTATGGGAAATTTGTATAAAGGAAAATTTGCTTAGCATAATTTCATTTGGAACAAATTAATTCCTTTACACAAGGTACCACTGTAAAAGAAAAGAAATGCACGTGATTTATGTCCCTTGCCAAGATAAACTTTTTTTTGTTTTCTTGTAAATCAAAATTATTGAGAGGAGAGAAATTTCTGCTACATCACTAATTCTCAGCCAGCTTGAATGAGGCTATGGCTAGCTCGTTCCATGTTTAGAAAGGCTGGCTTTGGTTTGTTGGATGGTTGCTTCTGAATCCAGGATGGTTACTTCATATCCACTCTTGTCCCGGGAGGAAGTTTGTTGGGTGTTGATGTCTGTCACGGTCACATGGTCTTCTTCCGGTTCTGTCCCTGTTCCTGTGTACACACGGGCGTGATGGATGATACCGGCATGACTGTTTCCGCATGTCCTCATTCCATGATGAGGTGTGAAATTCCATGCCTTTGTTCTTTGTTTTGTTCTTTGTTTTTTTTCCTGGTCTGACCTTCCATTTTTTGATGTTTCGATTTTCTGAAGCCTTGCCTTCAATGCATTACAGAGCTAAGTATGAGGCATTTGTCTTTTAATCTCTCTGCACTGCATTGCTGACTCCATGGGGAATGTACTGGCAAATGGCACTTCATACCCCTGCCACTAGATGGAGAATGGCACTCACGGGCACTCGTATCGGAACAAGAACCGAGGTGAGGAGATTCCCGAGGCCAGGGAGGGGAATCTCTCATCCTGCTTAGATCACAGTTCAGGGGGCGTGATCGGGACGAATTCCACTCGTCCCGCAATGGGTGTACGGTTAGATTTTTTTTGTACTGAAAATATCTAAGGCAGTTAAGATCAAAGAGATTACTGTATTCTAAAATTCAATCAGTCAGGAATGAGAGTCTGAGGCTGATTAGGGTCTGGTATATAGATTGATATAAATATAGTTGCTGATACAAAAAAGTAACAGTGTGAATAAATAAGAAATTATTGTGAACTACATGTTATCAAAGCATATAAGTGAATCAGCATTGCTATATAAATAACATTGAAGATCCAAATGTAAATCAATAAACATTGCAAGTACACACAAAATGGAATAATTGCATTTTGTTTCATTCCATCCCTGTCCCCGTATTTCCTTTTATTTCATTTCATACCATTCCCCCCCAATGTATGAAATGAATTTTTTTATGAAATGAAATGAGCCCCCCCCCCCCGGAAAACTCCTTCCCAGGCAGCCAACCTGCTCCTTCTGCTCCAGGTCTCCTACTTACCTCTCCTCCTGGGCTCTCACCCTGGTGGGGGCATTCGGTGGTGGTGGCGGCAGAAGCAGTGTGGCATACCGCCAGGCCAATCACTCTCTCAGGCTGGCCAGAGCCTTCAGCAGCGGGGGGCCGTCTACTGCCAGGCCTCCCAGCCTCCCCAGCCAGCCAGGGCCTTCAGTGGAAACAGGAAGGTCTACCACTGGGCTGCTCAGCCACTAAGACTGGCTGGGGCATGGGTGGTGGCAGCAGAGGAGAAGGAGGAGGAGGATGCCCAGAGCAGCCTGCTCGGCCTGATTGGTCCCCACGGCGGTGCCTACAGCATTATCAGCCATGGAGGAGGAGGAGGAGGAGGAGACAGAGGCCCTGAATGGCCTGCTGAGCCCTATCTCATCCTCTCTGGCCTGACTGGAGACCAGCAGGTAAGGGACCGGTTTACAGATGGAATGAAATTGTTCATTTCAATAAAAAAAATCTGTAACGAAATGCTGCTTTCTCATTTTGTTTTGTTTTGTTTTGTTTTATTATGTAAAGACACAATTAAACAGTATTTCATTTTTTCTATGTGCCCATCCCTAGTGTCGGACTCTCGTATTAAAACAATTAAAGCATTCCAGGAAACTGGTGGTGGCAGAAGAATTATTAAAATTGTGGGAGTGTACGTCACAAGTGCCCAAGCCCAATTCTGGTTGACCTGTAGCAGACAAGTAGCTTAATGCATTTCTGTCACTTCCATGTAGAGGATGCTCCACATCATATCAATAAACTCCATAAGTGTAAAAGAGGCAGAGGCACAAAGATAGGCCTCCAGAGCTACTGGCCCAAAGACGTCCTGGCACTGAAATGTTAAAGACCATTGTCAACTGCATAACCTACAGGTGAGAGAGTTACTAACCACTTCAGTGCCAGTCCTACTTGGAGCTAGGTGCATAATCATGAGAGTAACCATCAGGTAACAGCCTCCTGATCCATACCACTCAAGCATAGAAATTCAACCTGAAGAAATGGCTGTGATACAATACTGTGGCTGAAAAGCATGCTGCACGGTTACAGAAAAAGATGTAACTTATACAAGTGAACTGCTGTAAGTTGAGTAATCGCCATAGATGGTAAGTCACAATATTCATTGTGCAATACCAAATGTACCATTTTTTAACTTAATGCAATTCACCTCTAAAGGCCTTGCATGTGGCCTTGCTGTGGCATTGGATTTTGGCCACAATGGGTGATAATGTGAAAACTAAGAAAAATATAACCTCTTTTGACAACCTTAAGGACTATAATGATTTATTCAGCACCAGAATGAATACATCATAGCTTATTTCTCAGTTACTGCAGTCTGCAAAAGCTTATATCAAATATAATATGAGTTTAAGGAATGACAAAATTCAGTGCCTTTTCTGCTGCAACCAACTTACATAAATAACTCATCTGGGTCTTTTAACAAAGAATCCAACAATGTACTAGAAATAGCCATATGTGAGCAATAGCTGCTTGGGTGCACAGCCAAGCAGCTCTGGATTGGTGCTGTGTCCCCGCAGTTAATGTTGCCACTCATTTATATTGCAGGAAATTTGTACATTTTGACCTGGATTTTCACTCTGTACTGGTGCAAAATCAGAGGGAACATTGTTTGCAATACAAATAGAGGACCATAGATTCCAAATCTCTGCTACTGTATTTCGATATCTCTTTCCTACCTGCAATTGAGGAAAATTAATCTAGAATTTAGTCTGAATGAACTGAAATGCTCTGTTCTCATGTAAATTTTTCCCCTCTTTTTCCTAATATCCTTACCAGCTTTATATATAAGAGCATTTTATCAGTTTCATATTCACATTCCTAAACTCAGTGACGGTGCTTCCAGTTATTATTTAAATTCTTAAGTTCTTGTACCCAATGTTTCTAATTACTAAGATAAAAAACAGTATTTAGGATGTGATGCTCTGCAGCTATCATTGTTATCATATACCAGCAAAGCCCAGCAATATGGTACACTGAAATGTTGATTGTGATTAGAGATGGGCACGACTTAGCGGTATTCCCGTTTCCGTTTCCGTTACTCGGTTCTGTTACTCTACGGAAACGGTAACGGGAATTACTCCGCCAGACTTCGAGCTCGAACCGACGAACGAACACTTTTGGTCTGATTTGTCGTGCTCGTTCCTTGCATCGCGCGATGCCACGCGGCACAGAAAAAAAGTTTTTAAACGTTAAAAAAACCCGGTTCCCGGCCGAAAAGCAGGGGGGGAAAAATGCCTGCCGTGCCTCAGGGCACCTACCAGAGGGGTTGTTTCTGGAGGTCCCCGGCCTCCCCCCCCATCCCCCGTCCTAGTGGGCTGCTCTGTGGGACTCGCCGCAGGCTCGCAGCCAGCCAGCAAAAAGCCCAGTCTCGCCGGCCGCCGGCCGCCGCAATTAAAGCGCAAGCAAGCGGCATGGACGGCACAGGAAAAAACTTTTAAACTCTCCCCCCACCCATTCCCGGGCCAAAAAAGGAGGCGGAAAAATGCCTGCTTGACTAAGGGCGCAGGGCACCTACCGGAGGGGTGGTTTCTGGAGGGGGGGTCCTGCCTCCCCCCCGTCCTGGGCAGCTGGACTCGAGTCGCCATGCCATGCGGTGCGGGGGGGATCCAAAATGGGGCGGCGAACGCAATATTGTTTTTGAAATCATGGTCCAACAACACACAAGCAAAACAGAAACACGCGAAAATTTATAAACTGCCAGATTTTTCACAGTAGCAGTGGGGTTTTTCTTGCAACAAAATGTCTCTCCTCTCCTCCTCTGTCCTCCATTGATTTTATTTTTTTTATTTTTTTTACACCTGCACAATGATGGGCTGGCCGAGTGGCCAGCCATGTGGGAGTGGACGACCATGCAAATTTTTGGAGCCATCCCACCAATCGCATGGCCACTTGGCCATGGAGACTTCTGGGATGTGCCAAAAAGCCCCCTAAAACCTGCCCTAGCCCTAACCCTAACCCTAACCCTTGACTCCGAGTCCGTACCCATACGTCACAGACTGTCTTCTTAGTGGGTCAGAGAGGCACCCAGAGGTGCAACCCACTAGCCCACTGTAACCTTACCCATCACTAGCCTAACCCTAGCCCTAACCCTAACCCACCTTAACCCTAAGCCAGATGTACTTGCATTGCACTACACGCAAGTACAATTCCCTTCTGTGTGAGACATGGTGGTGCGAGAGCCTTAGTTAGGCATCTCACTATGGCTCTGGGTTCAGTGCCATCCACTAGTCTTCACAGTCACTGTCTGCACATTCTGTTATGCAATATCCATATGGCTATTGCATAGCATTTTGCAGCAGCAGCAGGTGAGGAGGGGAGACCCCCATGTTGAGGGGTCTCTTGGAGCCTGCTTCCCCTTCCTAGTGGGTGAGGATAGGAGGCACCCATAGCGGGCAAGAGGGTCACCCACCCCAGAGAGGTGCCTCCAGGAGCCCGCTCCCCCCCAAAAAAACCAGTACTAACGAAAACGAAAAAACAAAAAAACGAACCGACTAATTTCTGCAAATTTTCACGAGAAACGGAAACGACCCGAAATGGAACCGGCCCGACTAACGACAACTCGAATTTTTTTTTTCAAGTCGTGCCCATCTCTAATTGTGATGAATCATCCAAAATAATTGCAGCAAGGAGATGAGAAAAACCAGAAGTGTGTTTCAATGTCTTATCAAGAACTCAGTCAAAAACACTATTAAAAAAACAAACCAACAATGCCAAGTAATTCTAATTCATCAGAATTGGATTTTCTCTCTTCATTGGAATAAGATGGTAGACTCAAAATGCTTGGAAGCTCTGATAAACCCTTCCTCACTCACCAAGTAGCAGTCCAAAATCTGCAGCAGGAAGTTTTGAGCATCAGGACTCTGTATTTTCGAAAATATGGATCACAGACATGTTTCAGCATGGGAATGGCACAGGTAGCTTCCTCAGTCATCACCTCATCATGTGATAATGAATTTCATAAATTAAATATATATATTAAGAAAGCTCAGGAAATGAATGTTTACCTTGGAAGTGAGCACCATTACAATATGTAGGGATTACTTCCAAGAAAGAAACTAAAAAGATCATTTATATGTTTACAATTACAGTACTAACACGTTTTCTGACAGGGTTTGAGTTGCAATTAACCCTAACGTATTTAAATGCACTAACAAAGACTGTGCATAACCTAGAGCTTTGTACACCTAGTTTATGTAACACTAGTCACATCACTTAAAGCAAATTCAATGCCTGTAAGAAAGAAACAGAGTGGTTTGGATAAATAAACAAGGAAAGGTGCATGGAGAATCAATATAGATTTACTTTTGAGCTTAGTGACAGGATTGTATTTCTCTTGGCACTACAGAGAAAACAAGAGCTAAGATGACTCTGGGTTGTGTTTTGGTTCCAGGAGTGTGTCTTAACCATGCCAATTAAAACAAAATAAGGTCTGTTTCAGCTTGCCTGCTGGCTGGTTCTCCACCAATACTACATGTTCCAGCCATGGCTCCTTCTTCTTCCAACACCACCTTTAAACTCTTCCCTTCTGTTGATTTTTCAAAGTGGAGGCGGATTGGCTCTGTGTCCTGAGCATCATTAGGTCAGAGCCTAGCTTTAATGCTGCTTGGTGCCAAACAGTGTTACAAAGGGTAAAAAGGCTGATAAAATAAATGCACATCCATAATAAGAGGATGCAGTCACTAGGCATCTCAGAATGCATCTAAGCCAATGAAATTAGCATCAATAAAGAATGAAAACCTTAGGTGTTATTGACGTACATAATAGTTGTTCATTGAGAATAAATATCAAAGAGCTTTCAACATAAATTTTTAGCATACAGGATCAATAAAGTGCTGATTTGCCCTTATTGTAGGCTTCTTGCTCAGCAGATAACTTTAGAACTAAATATTAAAATAATATGTGGAGAAAGTCCAAAATGCCATTTGTTTGAGTGCAACATTCCTCCAGAAGGTTTTTGGCAGAAAAAAGTAATTTTCAAAATAGGAAATTCAAGGGAAAATAGCTAGGGGACAACTAACAGAGTTGAAAGAAAGAAAGAAAGAAAGAAAGAAAGAAAGAAAGAAAGAAAGAAAGAAAGAAAGAAAGAAAGAAAGAAAGAAAGTGTGGCCCTAGTTCAACCAATATAATGGTCTTGCGTGATCTTTCACTGTGGGGGCGGCAATGTTTGCTCCGCTGCGGCTTGTCCGCTTGCGGAGCTTCTTTGTCCCCCCCCCCCGCGAAGCATCGCGAGAGGGAGGCAACGAGAACACCGGGCCTGAGCAGGGCAGCTCTATAAAGGCTGCACCCGCCCAGGCTGAAGCCTCTTTCGTCGTTCAGCATCCCCCCACCCACCCACCACTTTGGTAGTGCCAGCATGAGTTTATCTGGTCGCAATTTGAGCCGGATAGGAATTTTTGCCTCCTTCCTAGATTGGCTATTTGGAAGGAGGATTTTTCGCCTATCCCATGCTGGTGCTTGGGGGTTGGGCTAGAAGGGCAACCTTGGATTATTGGTCACACTGGTGGTAGCGCTGAGGGGTTAGAGCCGGCGAGTAAAATTCTAAGATCCCCTGTAGGGCATCCTACTCTGATCACTGCGGATTGAGAGGTCACAGCGTGGGAAATGGATGCCTCTAACAGGCCTTGCTTGGGCCGTGGGGAGCAGGTAAAGCTCCCTGGGGACCCAGGCAAGGGGTGGGAATTTGCTGACCCTGCAGATCTGCTGCGGTAGCAGATCTGCAGGGGGCATGACTCGCCCTAATGCTTTGAGTCGGAATGATCCTGGGAGACCCTATGGTGCCGACTCTAACCTGCGTTTCTGCAGGCCCCTCAAAGGTTATGTTGTTGTTATACTTTACTGTTTGATGTGTTGAATAAAGTGTGGCCCTAGTTCAACCCATATTATGGTCTTGTGTGGTCTTTCGCTATGGGGGGGGGGAGAAAGAAAGAAAGAGCAATCCTTTATCATTTACAATTCTTTTCAAGCACCATACATATTCCAGAGACACCAAATCCAATTTTATTTCAATGTCCAACCACCAAACACACTAAACTCTTTTCCCCTCCCCCTTTTCACTTAAAATCTGGAGTTCAATGCAGAACATGTGGTTTGCATGCCAAAGCTCCAGTTTTTGCACTAGCTCCATTAAAAAGAACGATCCGATGATCAAAGAGGCTTGTTGACACTTCCAAGAAGTTCACTTTGACAGAGTTTTTGTAGACTACCTTCCTCTTGTGAAAATGCACCTCAGAGCTTGTCTACAGGTTCAGAATTGGAACAGGTTTAAATAGGGTCAGTTAATATCAGGCAGAAGTTGTGTATGGCACTTGGCATATGCTCTACGCAACCCTATTTAAAAGCAGCAGCAGCAGCAACAACAACAACAGACCCCCCTCTTTGACCCCCATTTCCTCTTGTTTCTGGGAGTAAGTCCTCTATTTTTAAATACTTAAGTGGTATAGCTCATCAGTATTTGAGCAGATTCAAAGTACTTTTGGCATTTCTCAGAAATGTGTTTTCTAAACTAATTTTTAATATTTTCAAGCCCTATAAGCTTAATCATTTTATGTACCAGAGCTACACATCCCTTTTAATCCTTTCTGAATTTGCAGCTAGGTCTGGCCAGATCTCCATCCACATCAGGCAACAGGACAGTCTGCAGGCTTGTGTGTGTGTGTGTGTGTGTGTGTGTGTGTGTGTTGTGTCGTTACAGTCATGACCGACTCTTCGTGATTCCATGTCCATGGAGTTTTCTTGTCAGAAATACTGGAGTGGTTTGCCAGTTCCTACTCCAGGCACCTACAGCACCTGGTATTCCCTGGTGGTCTCCCATCCAAGTACTAAACCGGGCTGATCCTGCTTAGCTTCCGAAATCAGGAGAGATCGGATGTGCAGAGGATCAAAAGGCATGTGTAGCTCTTACCATCACTGAATGAAAAGGATAATTTGGTCTTAAAAACTGATTCTGAGTTCTATTTAGAACAAGGTCTGCTCAGCAGTAACAAGAGATCTCCTCTGAGAGACACAAATAGGACAGATAATTAAACCCCTGTGGGTTTAAAATAGCTATATTTGTAAAAGATACTGAACAGTTACTGTGTAGAAGACCACTAATTGTGTTCGTTTCAGTTTTGTGATGTGGTTAAATGTTCACATGGGGCTGGATCATAGCGTGTTTGATATAGCTTAGTGGTAATGGATGGACGTTCTAGAATCTTATTACACATTTGTTAGTTGCCTCACTCATTCCCAAATCACCATAAAGCAAACACACTGCATTGAATGGCTATTCCATATAAACAAATTGAGCTAACATAAATCACTCAGTGCTGATTTTCGTCACTGCCTCAGTTGCAAAGTTGCTTTCGATCAAGGCCTGGATTATTTCACTTTCCCATCAGACCACTCCTGCCGAACCACATTTTCTTTATATTCTGTGATATACCAAGACTTTCCCATTCAATCTGGCAGTCTTCGTGACTCGTTTGCCATTCAGTTTGGCAGTCCCTGTGACTCAAATCTCAACTCCAAAAACAATATACTGCATGGAACAAATTTGCATTGCACAAGTTTCCGCTTGTAAAAAGATGGCTAATTGACAAAGCAGTAGGAGGGAAAGAGTTCCAAAAATAGGTCATCTCTTTGCTTATGGGAGCAACTATTTGGCAGGTGGCATTTGTATATCCTTAACAAAACAGTCTAGAAGGAAGTTCCTAAGGAGAAGTGGTGAAGGGTTTGGTGATAGATGTTTGGGTGATCTGGCGTGATGCAGTCTGATGTTTTAACTGGATGACTCCCATGTCTCTATAAGGAGAGCCAAGTGGGAAAAACCAAGACGTCCCAAAGTGTCCCACCTGAGCTTCAGTGTTCTCTTTGGTATGGATGAACCCTTTGTACATCTGGCACTGTTCTCCAGAAAGGACAAGCTGAAAGAGAATGCCAATGTTGATTTCAGATAGTAGGAGAGGTTGGTCAGATAAGGTCAGAGTGTCTGATTTGATTTCATTAGCCTGGATTCTGAACTTCTTTTACTGTACGTTAATAAGAGCTAGTGCTGGGGGAGGGGGGAGATTGTCCGACTTGGATTCAGGAAAGCTGAGTTCAAATCCCTAAGTCAACCATGGAAATTCATGGGAGCAAGGGGAATAACAAAAGTAAACTATTCCTTGAGCATCTCACATACTTTGAAAAGCCCGGAGAGCATGTAGCAACAGCAAATACGTTAGCAGTAGAGATGGGCATGAAACACCAACATGGTGTTTCATTTCATTATTTGTTTTTTATTGTTTTTGTTTTGTTTTTCATTTGTTTCATTATTTTATTTTATTTTTTTAACCTGTGCCAACCAGCTGGCCCATGGACTGTTCGGCACATTTATTCATTCATCCGTTTTTTTGTTTTTACTCGCGCCAACCACTATAGGACCTGGGTCCTAGCTACCTCAAAGATCAAATCTAACAGTATGGACTGACTCAGGTGTTAAGGTCATCAGGAGAGGCCATTCTCTCCATCCCACCACCCTCACAGGTATGTCTCATGGGAACCTATGAAAGGGTCTTCTCAACTGCTGCGCCCAGGCACTGGAACTCCCTCCCACTAGAGGCCAGGACTGCCTCATCTCTGTTGTCCTTCCGGAAACAGACAAAGACTTCTCTGTTCAGGCAAGCTTCCCCTGAATGATGGACTACCATTATGTGTCTTTTATATGAATCTATAGGTTCATATAGAGTTTGTGTTTATAACTAATAATACCCTTGTAGCTTTGATGTAATGCTGTCTATTAATGCTATAAGATGTCCCTCAATTCCTTGTTCTCAAATACTTGAACATGTTTTAATTGTAGTGGACTGTATATTATCCCTCATTACTGTAAGCCACTTTGGGTCCTTTTCCAAGGAGAAAGGGGGTGAGAGATAAAAATATGCTAAAATAAATAAATAAAAATAATAATCTTGAGTTAATGACTCTGTAATCTTGAACTGACTAGAAAGGCTATCTTCCAACTCTCCATCTTCTGTTTCTGGTGCTTGCTTGTGAACTCCAAGGAAGTATCATCCCATTATCTTGTTACTTTCATCTCTTACTCCTTTCTTGCCATACAGTATTCTGCTTAATAGTGAAAAGACCCATGGAGACTTTAAAAACAATCTACAGTTTTACATGAATATCTACGTGCATGCTGAAAGCATCAACAAGGTCCTCCTATAACTACAACTAGCTTTGATTAACTATTCTACTCATACATACACACACAGTTTCTTTCAACTGAAGGATTTCCTCATCCTGCTTTAAGAAAAGGGCTAAAATATTCATAAGATCCCAGACGTGTTTGTGATCAAGATGTGGTCAAAGCGTTCATCAGTTTGTTCACTGAAATGATATACTCTCTAGGATTTTGTTCAGTTTATTCAGTGAAATGGCCTCTATTTACTTTCTACTCATTGCTCCTTGAGATTTCAGATCACCTCAGGCTCCCCTCATTTTAACCCAGATATAGGAGGAGCATTTAATTATTTTTCCAGGCTAAGATGCATATTTTTACCCCTGCTTTTAGAAGCCCAAACTCACCCCCAAAATGCAACTTATTTTCTACCTCCTAAGAAGTTGGAAATTGCACCTTCACATTTAGCACAAAAAGATCAATCTGTGCAAAAACAAAGCAAACAAATCTTGCATTGTCCCACAAACTCAAGAAAACAGAATAATTGCCTTGTGCTCTTTTGAAGATGTTCCTAATCTTATTCTTGTCCATGCCTTTGATGGTATTTGTTCATATTCTAATCTGAGGTGGGAGGAACAATTTCCATAAATGATGAAACACAAATGGCAATAATACAATTGTAGGTACAGTATTATTTCCTAAATGAACAATGAGGAAAGCCTGTTCTTCTCTAATAGCACCTAGATTTTCATTTCTTTCTTGTTCTGAGCCCTGTGGAGCAAATAGGTTTACTCTTGGGGGAAGTACATATTTCTGCTGAGAAAGAATAATGGAAACAACTTTCCAGCAATAGCTCTACACTTTCCATCTTTTCTCTCTCCCCTTCTTCCTTTTCCTCCTCAATGGACTTATTATTAGGGCTTTATGAAGGTGCATGGATAGCTTAGTAGTGACTAATAGTTTCTCCCTGTGGCTGACCCAAAAATGCACATATACATGCATCTGGAGAGCATATTCCTAGTATTTGCATATTTGTGAGATTGGTTTTTGTTGTTCAATTGTATAAAAATTGAAACAATAAGTGGTTGCTTATTATTTCAGTGAATTATGAAAATGTTGATGTATTGGAAGTGTTATTTGGATTTTTCTGTTAATAGTAATTTTTGTTAGCTTCAGAAAGGGCAAAAACATTAGAAATGTATCTACAAATTGTCAACCATGCAAAAATCATGACCAGCAAGGATGTTTCATACCTTCCCTTTTCCCTCTAAGCATTTTTTGTGCATAAACCTCTTTTGCTGTAGTACACAAAACTCTAATCATGTTGCCCAGTGGGAAGAAAGCAAGCAGAAAATGTGCAAAGTTTCACATCCCTAAAAATGAATATTCTCACAGCAGCTGGACAGCCCTTGAGTGGCTACCTTGACATAAACAGGATATTGGTTAGTTTTCTTCAGATTCCCTGATTCTAATTAAAATGTTGGAAGAAAGAGCCGGATGGCCAAAAGGAAATTGAGGTCTGCTTAAAGGCACTCCCTCTCCACCCCTTGAAGTACTTCTAATAAACACATTGGCCAAAGCCTCTTGTCCAGATGATCAACACTAGTAATGTAATATTTGTAAGCAAATTGCCTCATTTAAAAAAATGTCATTGGTAACTTCTTAACATGAGGCAAATTACCTCCAATAGTTAGCTTTTAATATTATGCAAGCATAATGATGCAAGAGGATTTTGGCCCTTGGAGAAAATAATATTAAATGAAAACATATTTTAAATTCTTCATGTGTGTCCTTTAATGGAAGAGTGAAAAGGGGGTGGGGAATAAAGTATTGTGGTCTTGTAGTCAGGTGTACAGTGAAGACACCAGAAACAGATGGTGGTGCTGGAGGAGAGCTAGAAGACTATTCATAGGCAATACTTTTAAAACAGTATATTTAATGTAATATCATCACTAATGTTAAGGCTTTCCTGTGTCCCAATCCTTATTGGTAAGGCATAAAGGCCTGGCCTTCATCTTCTAAGAAAAAATTCACCAGGAAAAAAAGAAATGTATTGTCAAAATTTAATGAATTTTATTCATGTTATTGGATAATATGATCCACCAAATGTCAATTGCTTATTATTGTCCTTGAAATGTCACTGTTTTGAATGCTTAAAAGAAAAAAAGTTATGGGGAAATCAAGTTACGGGGAAAATGATAGGAAACCAAGGTCCATTCTGCTAGAGAATTATAACTATGATTCATTTGATTTCATTCAAAGCAAGATGTGCTGTTCAAGTTCGTTTTTCCACAATCTGAGAATTTAAAATAAGTCTACTGCAGCCTGAATGATGCATAGAATCCTTAATAGTTTTCAAAATCCCTGCCTTTCCCACTTTTGCTTCTCTGTTGTTTATGTAACACAGAAGACTCTTAATTTCATTTTCCTCAGGCTAGACAGGGGTTGCCATCCCAATTAGAGATATAGGATGGCCACTTATCTGCCTCCTAAGCCAGTAATATTTATAGAAGTGTGAATATAATACACATATGAGTAGAAGCAAATGATTTATTTTTTATTCGTTTGGTCTAGTCACCTCTGACTTAGTATATCAACCCTATGACTAAGAGATCTCCAGAATGTTTAAAAACCCTACTGAGCTCTTGAAACTCAAGGCCCGTGTAGAGTCAATCCATCTCATAGCAAATGATTGCTTACATTTAATATTCACAGGAGGAAAGGCAATTCATTTGCTGTCAACATATTTTGCAATTATTTTGCACTCCTTATCCAAACCAATCCTGATTTCCAGCTCCTGTTCAATCAATTGATGCCTAATCAACTTTTAAAAAATCCATATCCTGTATCTCCAATGAGATTTCCTTTTGATTAATACCCCCCTCATTCCGCCCTATTCCTAGATCACATCAAAATCTTGTTTATATTTATATGCCACTATTTAAGCAGGTTACAAAACTGTATGCACCCCTAAGAAAACTTAAATTTCAAATTACAGTATAGTTCTTCCACTTATATGGAAAGTACCCTAAAACAGAATTTCATGCATTTTTACCTGGAAGTAAGTGCTACTAAACATAAAGGGGCTTGCTTCTTAGTAGTCCTGTGGATGCACAGTAGAAGTATCAGGGACTTGTCAAATTGGATTGAAGTCAAATCAGCAACACAATTTAGTATTTATCTTCCAATGATTCAGACTTAACTCATGGTTCAGAACCCACCTACCATCCCTTTTTCTGGGCTTGGACATGGGGCATGAGACTTAGGACTTGGTACCAAAGGCTCAGACTTGGAACTTGACACCAAATACTTGGACTTGGAACTCAGACCCAAAGACTTGCCAACATCCCTAAGAATTATCACTTTGTTTTGTCTGTGAAGAACACTTTAAGGGCGTTTATACACGACCCCTAAGCTCTGCGGCAAAGGGCTGCAAGCTCCGGACCTTAAAAATGTTTTCCCACCAGGTCCAGAGTTTGCAGACAATTAAGTGCGACCCCGCCCACCTAAGCGCGACCCAACTGCACTTTCTTGTACTTGCTTTTGGGAGGTGAAAAATATTTGATGCGGAGTGTGCCTGAGCTCTCCTTGCTTCTTTTTGTTGTTTTTCTTTCGCCTCCGCCCCTTTAAGAGCAACCAGGAAGTAAAACCGGGGCTCGGAGCAAGCTTCCACGCACGGGAGGTAAGGGTTTCTTCTTTTGTCCGTGTCTAAGGCTTTTTCCCCCTTCCTCCCCTCCTGCAGACAGAACAAGGAAGTGCGGAGGGGGTGGGGACGGAGGAACAGCAAGGAACCCTCAAGATCGCTGGTCCGAATTTAAGGGACCAGCGGATCTGAGGGGTCGTGTGAAAAGGCCCCAAGAGAGTCTTTCAATGGGTCATGCAGGATGGGGCACATATTATGGCCCATTTAAGGACCATGACCAATATGCTTTCATCATCTACCTAAGGGTGCTTTGCCGATGCATGGTATGTCCTTTGGACATGATCAAGGCACATATTGTGGGTTCCAGGACTGCAGTTCCAGAGACACAAAATCGTTTTTAAGTCTGAGCCTTGTGTGCCTCTGAGATGCCAACACTTCACTGCACCTGGAAGAAGAAGAATGGCTTCAATATAATTTCAGACATTGCAAACAGAGCAAGAGAGCCAACAACTGTCAACATTAGCTTCCCACACACAAGAAACCATTTATTCTTCAATTATGTTGTACTCTACCAATCTTTCAACACATATGACTTTCTCCCTAGAAAAATGTAAACACAACAAACCTTATGCCAAAAATTGGCATGTTCTGCCAGGTATACATTTTTGAACATGCCATTTTTATCAGGGCTGAAAGCTTGGGAAGGGGGGAAAGATTATGACTGCCACCATCTGTGATAAATTCCTTCTCCCTACCTCCCAAGTGGGTTCTCTATTATTCCTCAGTGCAGGCAGAAATGCACATTGCAGTATTCAGTGGGTCCCTTCAATTTGTTCTGTTTATAGTCCAGGCTGAGACAAGTCCCACTTTAAGATGTAGACATGAGCAAGAGAAGATATGATATGTACCTTTCCCAAGTATGTCTACATCAAGGAAGAAACAGTAAACCCTCTTCTCTACATTTAAAAGAGCAAGATTCTAGTTTTGTATGGAAATTAATTTCTGACTTTTTGATATTTTAGCAATTTATTCGATGTGGAACAGGAAGAAACAGTTCAATCAAAACCAAAATTGGATAGAAAAAAAGGATGATCTAAATGTAAGTAGGACTGATCTGAAACCTTCATGCTGTTCCACTATCTAACCTTTGTTGAGATATGTCATTACACCTGCTTTTTCTTCTCTTCCTTCTTATACCAACTGCAATAATGTAGAGGTCACAGGTCTACCCCCAGTCTAGCCAGCCTGTTATGGCTTCAGCTATTAGACTACACACTACACTACACTTTCCCACTCCCAGTAAAAACAAACAAGCAAGCAAGTAGGCATCACCACAACACACATCATCATCTAATACAAAAGGAATAAGGAGGTGTCAACCCAGAAAGACATTGGATGTAGGACAGAAAGAAATAACTTGCATTCAGGAAGCTAGTCTATTCTGAAAGAGGATACCTGCCTACTAGCCTAAAAGTATACAAGGTTTAGGAGGATTCTTTGAAGCCACTTGGTATGGACAGTGTGTGTATGTCTATTCTGTGCCATTGAAGCTGGCACATAGAGACCTTAATAGAGCTTTCAAGGAAAGTATGGTGTGGACAGGCTAGGGCCTAAAGTACATTTTTCTGGAGATACTGAAGAGCCCAAAACAGTTCTTGCTAATTTTAGGAGGCCATACTAACCCAGAGGTGTCATATTCCGGACCATTGCAGGATCTGACTTTGTTGACAGATATGGATATTTCCCAGATTAATTTATGTGTTTGTTTTAGTAACTGAAGAGGGCTATTGCCCCCCGACTCGAAATGACCAGGCGAGACAGTGTGTTGGGGGTAAATGGGCCACACTTTATTAACACATATAACCAAACATCAACAACAACAACAGGAGGGGCCAGGCATCCATAACTTGGTTGGAACCCCGGGGTCTCCCGGGACCCCTCCAACCGGGCAGCATCGGGCGAGCCCCGAACCCCCAGGTGGTGCAGTCGTCCGACAGCACCCACCAGGCCAGTCGATTTATTTAATCCTCCGTGCCCCTTCTGTCACCCATCTGGGGGATTCCCAGGGCAGGGAGGCGTTTCCTCTCTCCCACCCCAGCACCGAGACCTCCTGGCCCGCAGTGCTGTAGATGAGGAGGTTTGTGTCCAGCTGTTAATTTATGCTCACCGCTGCCCTCCATCAGCTTTTAGCCGCCATAGTGTGACCAGTGTGGCAAAGCCCCAAACCTGTCAACTCCAAGGCACCAGTGTGGGATAGGCGAAAAATCCCCGCCCTCAACGGCCAATCCAGAGTGCGGGTCAAAAATTCCTATCCGGCCCCAAAACTTGGCGACCAGTCAGACTCACACTAGCCCTAACGCGGAGGGTGGGTGGGGAACTACTCCGGCTGGGCCCGACCGGAGAGCGGAGCCGCGCTGCGGGGTCGGCCGCCTATGCAGCCCTCGAGATGGCGCCCGCCACGTGGCGCCCTCTGTGCAGCCGGCGTTCGGGGGTCTTCCTTCCCCGAACGCCGGAAGAAGACTGACTGGTGTTTGGGGGGAGGAGCCGCCCTTGCTAGGGCGCTCCTCCCCCCTCCCTCTCCAGACTCCTGTCTCCTGTCTCGCCCCTCGCCATTCTCGCGAGGGGCAAATCGGCTCCGCGGGCGGACAAGCCACCCGCGGAGCGTGCATTTGGACCAATGTTGCCCAAGTCTCCTGCAAGGCCTAGACTCAGTTATCCACTTCATAATCTAGTATGTGTTGTGCAGACCGACTCCATGCTACAGGATTTTGCCGCAAGTGCTATTTTGGGCAACCTGTTTACCATTATTCTTCTGCTCCTTAAAGAACCCCATGGAAATTTCTGAAGAATCTCAGGTCCTAGCAAGAGGAACTAAGTCAGGAAGGCACTCTAACATGCAGTACTCATCTACCAGCGTCCATTCTGTCTCCTGGTTCAGTGGGCTTAAGTAAAGCAAAATAAAACAAAACAAAAAAACCTGTATGTGAAGCTCAACGAGTTTGAGGTCTAGTGATCTGATTTTATTCACTGTCAATGGCATCAGAATAAAGCAAAACAGGAGACCACTTTAGCTTTTGGCAAAGTCCCAAGGGAGGAGATTTGGAGGAAAGATCTCTTTGTAGTGCTTAAAATTGATATTTAACTTAAAAAAGCCTTTAACTTAAAAAAAGAAAAGAAAGAAAAGGGGGGAGGAATCAGCTACCTTTGCCAAGAATGCAATTAGTCTTGTTAGTGAGATTGTCTCCTCAACTTCTCCTGCCAGGAGAGACCACAATAAGTGGGCAACGCTTCCAGCTGGCACAAGCTGTCTTTTTGCTAGGGGATGAGAAGGAAGATGAGTGAAAAAGAGTAAAGGGAAATAAGATACGGTGCACAAAGCAAGTCATTGGGTTGGACATGTATACAGCTGGGATAAGCACAGGGCATGGGAAGGAAATCTTACTGAATAATAAACCTCTCAGTTTCTCCATTCTAATAAGGCAAACTTGTCCTAAAGAAGACTAGATTCTATGCAATAGTTTATGATTTAATTAGATTTGGGTGTCCTCCCATGTCCTCAATAATTAGGTAAAGTCAGAGCAGTCGTATTGACTCAAGAGACAGAATGCCAGTTCTCAACACACGCTTGCCACACTATGTTATCTTAACTATTCTCACTTGCTAAACGAACTCATAATTTGATGCACATCAAATCATTATGTTTGTCTTTCAATGATTTTGGAAGTGGGATTTGAGGGATTAATGGATTCTTGTCAGTCCTGTTGTCAGTTTGCTGGTCCAGGAATAGAGGTGACTTCTGCTTCTATTTCAATGGGCAATCAATGCATTTTGATGTAACAGGTGGTAATTCTGGACTACAAGCCCATCTGGTTTTGCATTTAACTTGGGTCAAATAATGTTCTTGTCACTCTCCATAAACAGTGGCTAAGGAGGTTTTACAGCAGTGGTGCAGAACCATCAATTTTCTACATGTTTTTTTTACCACAACTACCATAGTCCTTTATCATTAGCAGTATAGGCATGGAATTCTAGGAGTTTTAATACAGAACATCTGAAGGGCTGTTCCCCACACCAATTTACAGATAGAGATGGGCACGATTTAGCGGTATTCCCGTTTCCGTTTCCGTTACTCGGTTATGTTACTCTAGGGAAACGGTAACGGGAATTACTCCGCCAGAATTTGAGCTCGAACCAACGAACAAACAATTTTGGTCTGATTTGTCGTTCTTGTTCCTTGCATCGCGCGATCGCGCGATGCCACGCGGCACAAAAAAAAAGTTTTTAAAAGTTAAAAAAACCCGGTTCCCGGCCAAAAAGCAGGCAGAAAAATGCCTGCCGTGCCTCAGGGCACCTACCAGAGGGGTTGTTTCTGGAGGTCCCCGGCCTCCCCCCCATCCCCTCTCCTGGGCTGCTCTGTGGGACTCGCCGCAGGCTCGCAGCCAGCAAAAAGCCCAGTCTCGCCGCCGGCCGCTGCAATTAAAGTGCAAGCAAGCGGCACGGACGGCACAGGAAAAAACTTTTAAACTCTCCCCCCACCCATTCCCGGGCCAAAAAAGCAGGCGGAAAAATGCCTGCTTGACTAAGGGCGCAGGGCACCTACCAGAGGAGTGGTTTCTGGAGGGGGGGTCCCGCCTCCCCCCGTCCTGGGCAGCCGGACTCACCATGCCATGCGGTGCGGGCGGGGGATCCAAAATGGGGCAGCAAACGCAATATTGTTTTTGAAATCGTGGTCCAAAAACACACAAGCACAACAGAAACACGCGAAAATTTATAAACTGCCAGATTTTTCACAGTAGCAGTGGGTTTTTTCTTGCAACAAAATGTCTCTCCTCTCCTCCTCTGTCCTCCATTTATTTATTTATTTATTTATTTTACACCTGCGCAATGATGGGCTGGCCGAGTGGCCAGCCATGTGGGAGTGGACGACCATGCAAATTTTTGGAGCCATCCCATCAATCGCATGGCCACTTGGCCATGGAGACTTCTGGGATGTGCCAAAAAGCCCCCTAAAACCTGCCCTAGCCCCCTAACCCTAACCCTAATCCTTGACTCCAGTCCTTACCCATACGTCACAGACTGTCTTCTTAGTGGGTCAGAGAGGCACCCAGAGGTGCAACCCACTAGCCCACCGTAACCTTACCCGTCACTAGCCTAACCCTAGCCCTTGCACTAACCCACCTTAACCCTAAGCCAGATCTACTTGCATTGCACTACACGCAAGTACAATTCCCTTCTGTGTGAGACATGGTGGTGCGAGAGCCTTAGTTAGGCATCACCTATGGCTCTGGGTTCACTGCCATCACTAGTCTCACTCTCTGCAACTGGTATGCATATCCATATGGCTATTGCATACCATTTTGCAGCAGCAGCAGGTGAGGAGGAGAGACCCCCATGTTGAGGGGTCTCTTGGAGCCTGCTTCCCTTTCCTAGTGGGTGAGGATAGGAGGCACCCACGGGTGCCTCCAGGAGTCCGCTTTCCCTTTATAGCGGGGCCAGAGGAGGCACCCACCCCACAGAGGTGCCTCCAGGAGCCCGCTACCCCCCAAAAAAACCAGTACTATCGAAAAGGAAAAAAGCGAAAAAACGAACTGACTAATTTTTGCGAATTTTTGCGAAAAACAGATACGAGCTGAAACGGGACCGGCCCGACTAACGACAACTCGATTTTTTTTTTCAAGTCGTGCCCATCTCTATTTACAGATATTAAGTCCACGTGATATACCCTCATACCATGCAACTCAAGCAATGTCCACTCCAAATTTGGTTTTGCCAATGGTGGAAGAAACAAATGTTCAGCTGTGGAAGACAATGCCTCTTGCATTTGCCCCTGATGCTCCTAGAACTGATCATTTCCATTCTATGAGTGGTTCTTCTCATCTCTTCTAATGACCATCATCCTCAGTACTTCCCCATCATCCCAAAGGCTGTTAACTTTTCCTTCCCAAAGCCAGAAACTTAATAGCTGCCACAATAGTCTGGGACATCACCTCCTTACCACTTGGGGTGTCCTTTGTCTCCTGTGTCAAGAGTGCCTGCTCCATCTGGCAAAGCCTCCACAGCTGGCACTTATGCTGCCAGTGCGGGACTTTGTGGCAGTTGGTTGAATAATTCCTAAGCAGTGGTGGCTAGAGATGGGCACGACTTGAAAAAATTTTTTTTCGAGTTGTCGTTAGTCGGGCCGGTCCCGTTTCGGCTCGTTTCCGGTTTTCGCGAAAATTCGCAAAAATTAGTCAGTTCGTTTTTTCGTTTTTTCGTTGTCGTTAGTACTGGTTTTGGGGGGGAGCGGGCTCCTGGAGGCACCTCTATGGGGTGGGTGCCTCCTCTGGCCCGCTATAAAGGGAAAGTGGGCTCCTGGAGGCACCCGTGGGTGCCTCCTATCCTCACCCACTAGTAAGGGGAAGCAGGCTCCAAGAGACCCCTCTACATGGGGGTCTCCCTTCCTCACCTGCTGCTGCTGCAAAATGCTATGCAATAGCCATATGGATATTGCATAACATAATGTGCAGACAGTGAGACCAGTGTGAGAGTGATAGCGTCATGCCTTCCCTGCACAAGGCTCCCGCACCACCATGTCTCACACAGAAGGGAATTGTACTTGCTGCGTGTAGTGCAATGCAAGCAAGTAGATCTGGCTTTAAGGTGGCTTAGTGCAATGGCTAGGGTTAGGCTAGTGACGGGTAAGGTTACGGTGGGCTAGTGGGTTGCACCTCTGGGTGCTTCTCTGACCCACTAAGAAGACAGTCTGTGACGTATGGGTACGGAGTCAAGGGTTAGGGTTAGGGCTAGGGCAGGCTTTAGGGGGCTTTTTGGCATATCCCAGAAGTCTCCATGGCCAAGTGGCCATGCGACTGGTGGGATGGCTCCAAAAATTTGCATGGTTGTCCACTCCCACATGGCTGGCCACTCGGCCAGCCCATCATTGCGCAGGTGTAAATAAAATAAAATAAAATAAAATAAAATCAATGGAGGACAGAGGAGGAGAGGAGAGACATTTTGTTGCAAGAAAAAACCCACTGCTACTGTGAAAAATCTGGCAGTTTATAAATTTTCGCGTGTTTCTGTTGTGCTTGTGTGTTTTTGGACCACGATTTCAAAAACAATATTGCGTTTGCCGCCCCATTTTGGATCCCCCGCCCGCACCGCATGGCATGGCAAAATGGCGACTCGAGTCCGGCTGCCCAGGACGGGGGGGAGGCGGGACCCCCCCTCCAGAAACCACCCCTCCGGTAGGTGCCCTGCGCCCTTAGTCAAGCAGGCATTTTTCCGCCTGCTTTTTTGGCCCAGGAATGGGTGGGGGGAGAGTTTAAAAGTTTTTTCCTGTGCCGTCCGTGCCGCTTGCTTGCGCTTTAATTGCGGGCGGCCGGCGGCGAGACTGGGCTTTTTGCTGGCTGCGAGCCTGCGGCGAGTCCCACCAGAGCAGCCCAGGACGGGGGATGAGGGGGGAGGCCGGGGACCTCCAGAAACAACCCCTCTGGTAGGTGCCCTGAGGCATGGCAGGCATTTTCCCGCCTGCTTTTTGGCCGGGAACCGGGTTTTTTTAACTTTTAAAAACTTTTTTTCTGTGCCGCGTGGCATCGCGCAATCGCGCGATGCAAGGAACGAGCACGACAAATCAGACCAAAATTGTTCGTTCGTCGGTTCGAGCTCGAAGTCTGGCGGAGTAATTCCCGTTACCATTTCCGTAGAGTAACGGAACCGAGTAACGGAAACGGAAACGGGAATACCGCTAAGTCGTGCCCATCTCTAGTGGTGGCCTCTCCAGCCATTGCTAACAGACACACATGGCTTGGGGTCTTTGACTGGTAGCTTTATTATGGTCAAAGACTGTTTTGGGTCTAGTTAGGGTCAACCCCTTGGGTAGGTAGAGCATACTGGAGGAAGCCTGCCTGTGTGCCACCAGTAGGGATGAACCACTTCTCTCTTTCCTCACCTGCTTCGGTGTGCAGGCCACTTTATTTTTATTTATTTATTTATTTATTTATTTATTTATTTATTTATTTATTTATTGAATATAGCTTGCATGCTGCCCCCATCTCTGGGCAGCTCAAGGAAAAATTAAAACATCAAAATTACAATAACATTAAAACAATAAAAACGTTTAAGTACAATAAATACCATACATTTTAATGGTACTGGTGGCACACACAACACTAACATTGCCATCAGGACCCACAATCATCAGTTTAAAAACTTCTGGAACAGGAAAGTTATTACCTGGCACCTGGTGCCAGGCAGGTCTCACTCGGGAGGACATTCCATAGTCTGTGGGCAATTGCTGAAAATGCCCTATACCTGCAAGCCACCCCTTTCACCTCCTTGAGGGATGGTTCTTTCAGGAGGGCTCCCTGGCTAAATCTTAATTGTCAGGTAGGTTCATATGAAAGGAGGCAGCCCTTCATGTATCTAGATCGTAAGCCGTTTAGGGTTTTTTATGTCAAAACAAGCACTTTGAATTAGACTCAGGCAGCAACTGGTAAACAATGAACGTTATACAGAATTGGCGTGATGTGTTCCTTGGCAGCCCTGCCACTCATCAGTCACTCAGCATGATTCTGAACCAGTTGCAATCGCTGGACAGTCTTCAAAGGCTGCCCCACATAAAGCACATTGCAGTAATCAATACGGGATGTTACCAATGCATGTGTAACTGTCATGAGGCTCCGCTCATCCAGGTAGGGGCACAGCTGGTATATTTTACGCAGCTGGAGAAAGGCACCCCTCACCACCGAGTTCACCTGGGATTCCAGAGTTAGATCAGGGTCCAGGACCACCCCCAAGCTACGGTTCCTCCCAGTTCCTCCCAGCCATACTGCACCTCACACACCTGAGCTCTCAGGTATACTCTTGGCCTTTGTGCCACCTCCTCCCTTGGTAAGCCTTGACCCTGGGACTTGTTCTCACATCACACTCCCTTCCTTTCATGATTTAACATGGCCGGAGCTACTCAGGGCAGCTTGTCCTGTTAGGAGGTTGAGGCCAAGGGCTGGTATTTCCAAGAATAGGTTATTGAAAATTCAGGCATTTTCCCTTCAGACACTGTCTCTTGGTGTCATCCAAATGGGTCTCTTAGGCTCCCTTCTTCTTGTATGCAATGCATGGTGGATGCCCCAAAGTTTGCCCTGAATATGTACCATTCACAATATTATATGCAGAAACATGTTAAGGGGCAAGAGAAGCATTATAGAAATCTCTTATCCAAACAATGTCTTTGATCAGTGATCAGAAATAAGAGACTATATAAAGCCACAGTGTCAAGTTCCAGAGATCTAAGCTCTGATTTTGCAATGTTGAATGGAACTAATTTCTGATTTGCAGTCTAGATACCTGTTGCATGGAGCAAAACTCCTGTTGCACTGGGACAAACTGGATGTGTAGACTTTGGTTGTGCTTCTATAGCAGGCAAGAACATGTGCAAATTGATGAGAATTACATCTGGTCTGGCTTACTTTGCTTTGGATCCAACACTCTTAACTGCACGAACTTCTACAAGAGCTCCAAGTCAGAATTCACTCCAAGGATGAAAAACAGTTCCTTACTCTTGCTTTATAAAAGCAGTAAATGCAATGAAAGCTTTCCACAGATTGCTCTGCTATAGAGCTGGATGGCTCAACAGTGATACTTTCCCCTTCCTGCTCTGATGAAAAAGAGGGCAATCCTTTTATCAGGCGGCATCTAAAGAATTCTCAACGATTATTGATAGGGTGTGTGTAACATTTCACAATGATTCATAATGCACACCTTGGCTAAAGATGACGCCTCCAGTGATTTATGGTGTGTGTGAGCAGCAGATAGGTGCAAATAACACACATTTAAAAAGCAATAGCACAATATATCGACACAATGATCCTGATTGCATGTGAGGAAGATAGAGGCACAAAATGTGTGTAGACAGAGGCAAAAAATGAACTATGAAACACCCCCCCCAAAAAAAAGCAAGACATTTTGTAGATGATTTCAGGGCACTTAAAGAAATTGTGCCTACCTAGAATGAAAATAAATGCCAAGCTCTTATTGGCTTAATATTCCATAACCTGTAGGTTTCATATTCCTGATTAGAGATAAACACAAACCAGGCAAATGACAGTTTGTGATGGTCCATGGTTGACCACTATTCATGAACCACAATTTTTCAGACAACACCCTAATTAGTGGTTTGAACAACTTATGGGAGCAGTAGAATGGCTCCCCCATGAGTTAGAGTTACCACACACCACAAAAGTCTTCAACTGGCTTTTCTCCAACCCTCCTACAAATTTAATCAATATGGGTTTGGACATCTCGGCTATAGCCCCCCCCCCACACACACACAAACCAGGTTCCCCCAGGAAAGTGTTCTTTAGCCAACTGCAAAGGGGAGCTGTAACTCGGATGTTCAAAATCCAATCTTTGCGAAACTTGGAAGGGCTGGGGCAGAGAGTCAAATGAAGAATTTCTATGAATTTGATATCTCTATCCTAAACAGGGACTGTTCTCCCATTCGTGGAAGTTCCGAATCACACAAAACAGAAAATAGTTGATTTCCTAGGAAATGTGTTCAAGTTCATCGTTTGTGGGTCAAAACTGCTGTTTTCTCAGTTCATGCCCATCTCCTATTGTGAGCATGCACATCTGTTGCAAATTTACTTCCCACAATAATTAGATGATTATTCTTGATGTAGATACACTTGGAGAATTGTGTGCACATACATTATGCAAAGCCCATGTGCTTTTGTATCTTTCATGTTATGGGAAGAACTGTGGGATGGAAGTTTAATTATTCTGCTGCATACATAAGGTTGAACAAAGAATAAAGGCACATTGTTACAATAAAGCTTTCTCAAAATTACATCTTTCTCCCCCCCCCTCTTAATTCTGTATAAGGAATTTCTATAGTCCATAAAAATAATATTGAGTATAAGACACTTGGAAAACTACCCTTTGCAATTGACAAAACTAACAGAAGTAGCATAGGTTAAGCAAAAAGAGAATACATTGCACACAATAAGATTAATCATGCCCATTTCTGTGCCTTTATTGCAGTGTATAGAAGTCAACTCTTCTTATTACCAGACTAAATTTTATCTCTTTTGTCTTATTTAGTGCAGATTCCATACAAATGTGCTGATTCCCCCTCTTTTTCCCCCTAATTCCTGGCTGCCCACCAATACAGCTGCAGTATTTTAAAAAAATACTTTTAGGAGTTGACAGAGCACTTTAATTTTGGACTTTGCCAAATTTGCATGTATTCTTTCAAAAGTCTTTTTCACTTCAATTGTGCCATCAGACCTTCATTTTAATGTAAAATAGGAAAGCGTGAATGCAGTCCCCTACTACCACAAATTATGCTGTTGAGTTTTCCACATTAGGAGATATTGCAGGGGTCAGCACACCCAGAGTGCAATGGATGAGCTTCACCCAGGGAAGACCTCCACCATGATCAAGCATATTACCCTGCCAGGTAATATGTTTTAAAGATGGCTGCCAGCTCAGAGTGAGTAGCTCATCATAATTTTATCAATTTGAACTGTTTTTCATCTGTTTTACTTGTGTGACTTTATACTTTTTATCAGCTATTTGACCACATCCTGATATTTCTCCTTATTCTCATTCTAAACATGCTTTCAGCCCATTTTATTTGCTATTATCCTCTCATTTGATCAAGTGATCTTCAGTTACTTATTTTGAGACCAAACACTGAACTATGGTATTACATATTTACAGGAATGTTACTACACCAGGGTATTTACTAGCCTTGCTACCATGACCAGAAAGAAGAAACACCTCAGAGTACCTTCAAACTCCCCCTCCAAAGATGCCAAACTACTGCGTCTTGATGATGTGATGACCCTGACTGCGGCAGTGGGAGCCGCAGGTGATTTAGTCCAGAATGCCTCTCCAAATAGATACTTGGTGTTAGATACTGATATCATGCTGAATCAGGAGAACAGTGAGAATAACTTCCATCAGGAATCCTCCCATCATGAGCCTTTAGAGCCGGGAACAACCAGGTCTGCCTCTGGCAATACTTCTCCACACCAGACTGGGGGTGCATTGGTTTCTGATATTTTAAACTGTTTGCCAACGAAGGCCCAGGGGGGGGGGTCTGACTTCTAAATGTTGAAGATATTGGGTGAACATTCTAACAGCTGGGAGAACAGTGCTGGCAATTTTCCAGAAGCTACAGCAGATTGCGGATCATGTAGATATCCTGCATAAGGCACTGACTCAGAAAGATATTGTTCCCCCACACCACTGTACCCCTTTTTAGCCCAAGTTAGGTACTACACTGGATGTAAGGGATGCTGGGGTGTGAGAGATTAATGGAAACACATTAAAAAGCAAACCTACCAGTGGCTGTTTCACCTGGCAACTAATAGTGACCCAAGCCACCTTAGAGGTCATGGACATCCCCATAAATAAAGGGAAATGGTCAGCCAAACAGAGGACAATCACGTCACTGAGCAAATTATTGTGAACCGAGAGGCTTCAAATTGATGTAAAACTGTTGGCTACTTACCTGGCTCACATGGTGTGACAAGGTTATGGACTTCCATAGCCCAACAATTCCCGTTATGCTCTTCCGAATGAGGAGATTTCTAAATTCCTTTTCCATAGTTGCCAAAAGAGTCTTCTCTGAGGTAGAACACATGGTAAATGATGCTCATTTAATCACAGGGAAACAGAAAGCATCTTGTCTCTCTCCTCCTGCAAAAAAGCCATCATGACTCAGAGAGCAGCCAACATCTAACATGATCAAAAAGACTCGTCCCAAGACTTAATTTTTTTAAAGACAGAAATTTGTGTTTAAATATTTCTTTAAGATTTTAAATTCTATATTTCTTTTATTGTAAAACAAATATTTTGTATTTATGTTACATCCCCCCCCGAATATGATTCAGAACATCCAGAACATAATCTGAAGGCTCACTACATTCCAAAAAAATTTTAGCCTAGAAAATCTGAATGAAGTTTTTTTTTTCCAAATGCAGACAGAACAAAATTCTGAATCAAAGTACTCCTTCGTGTCTTCTGTCTCCAGTGTATTTACTCCAGTGTATGGGAGTAAATGCCATAGTACATAATTTAGTACTGAGTAAATCTTGCTTAATGTTTGTTTTGGCTAATGGTTTAAATCTTATATGCATTACAATGAAAACCCTGATACAAGTTCTTATTTTTAATGCCAGTAAGTAAATACATCTCTTAGTGGAATAGTAGTACTAGTAAGCAATTCAGCCTGAAATACTCATGGTTAGTTGTCGTACTTGGCATATTATGCAGCACTTATTCAATTAAGTTTTACAAATCTATTACAAATCTAAAGAAATTCACTCACAAATATTTCTGCCAAATTCCACAAATTCCATGCTTTCCAAATAAAAGCTACAAGCACTCATAACTAGAGATGGGCACAACCAGGAAAAATTACGTTTCGAGTTGTCGTGTGTCGGAGCGAAATTTTCCAAAAAATTGTCATTTCGTTTGTCGGTTTTTCGTCTGTCGTTAGTACTGGTTTGCGGGGGGGCTCCTGGAGGCACCTCTCTGGGGTGGGTGCCTCCTCTGGCCCGCCATGAAGGGAAAGCGGGCTCCTGAAGGCACCTCGTGGTTGCCTCCTCTCCTCACCCGCTACAAAATGGCATGCATAGCCAATTGGATATGCATCCCATTAAGCTGCAGTTGCAGCAGGCAGAGGCACCTCTCTTTTGGGTGCCTCTGTGACTCACTGCCTGCAGTGCATTTGGGCTGGGGAACGAAGTGAGAGAGGACCCCTACGGGCGCCCGCTGTGACTCTTTAAGAAGGGAAGTGTACTTGCTGTATAGTGCAATGTGAGTACACAGATCTGGCTTGGGTTAGGGGTTAGCGCAAGGGCTAGGCTTAGGGTTACTGGTAAGGTTAGGGTGATTTACTGGGGTGCACCTCTGGGTGCCTCTCTGACCCACTAAGAAGGACAGTGTACTGGTGTATGGGTTAGGGTTAGGGTTAGGGTTCGGGCTCGGGCTAGGGTTAGTGGGCTTTTCATGCCCGACTGGCACATCCCAGAAGTCTCGGTCAAAACCTGGCCAAGTGGCCATGCAATTGGTGGAATGGCTCCAAAAATTTGCATGGTCCACTCCCATGGCCAGCCCATTGCGCAGGTGTAAAAAAATAAAAAATAAAAAAAATAAAATAAAATCAATGGAGACGTTTTGTTGCAAGAAAAACCCACTGCTGCTACTGTAAAAATTCAGGCAGTTTTAAAATAGCTATTTTCGCATGTTTCTGTGGTGCTTTGGTGTGTTTTTGGACCACGATTTCAAATTGCGGTCGCCCCATTTTGGATCCCCCGCCCGCACCGCATGTGGCGAGTTGGCGAATGGCGAGACGACGAGGATGCACAGCCCAGGAGAGGAGGGGGGGAGGCCGGGGACCCCCCCCCAGAAACCACTCTTCTGGTAGGTGCCCTCACTGAGGCAGGCCACAGGCATATTTTTGCCTGCTTTTTTGGCCGGGAATCGTTTTTATTATTATTTTTAAAACTTTTTTTCTGTGCCGCGCCGCTTGCCGAGTTGGCGACTCGACGAGGATGCACACTTTGCACAGCCCAGGAGAGGAGGGGGGAGGCCGGGGACCCCCCAGAAACCACACCTCTGGTAGGTGCCCTCACTGGGGCAGGCATATTTTCGCCTGCTTTTTTGGCCGGAAATTGGGTGGTTTTTTTTAAAACTTTTTTTCTGTGCCGCGCCGCTTGGCGAGTTGGCGTGGGCGAATGCGACTCGACGACGAGGATGGGCACTTTGCGCAGCCCAGGAGAGGGGGGGAGGCCGAGGACCCCCCCAAAAAACAACCCTTCTGGTAGGTGCCCTCACTCAGGCAGGCATATTTTTGCCTGCTTTTTTGGCCAGGAATCGGGTTTTTTTATTTTTAAAACTTTTTTTCTGTGCCACGCCGCTTGGTGAGTTGGCGACTCGACGAGGATGCGCACTTTGCGCAGCCCAGGAGGGGAGGGGGGAGGCCGGGGACCCCCCCAGAAACCACACCTCTGGTAGGTGCCCTCACTGGGGCAGGCATATTTTCGCCTGCTTTTTTGGCTGGAAATTGGGTGGGTTTTTTTAAAACGTTTTTTCTGTGCCGCGCCGCTTGGCGAGTTGGCGTGGGCGAATGCGACTCGACGACAAGGATGCACACTTTGTGCAGCCCATGAGAGGAGGGGGGAGGCCGGGTACACCCCCCCCCAGAAACCACCCCTCTGGTAGGTGCCCTCAGGCAGGCATATTTTCGCCTCATTTTTGCCCGGGAATCGGGTTATTATTTTATTTTTAAAACTTTTTTTCCTGTGCCGCTTGGCATCGCGCGATCGCTGCGATGCCAGGAACGACAACGACAAATCAGACCCAATTTTTCTTTAGTCGGTTCGAGTTCAAGTTCTGGCGGAGTAATTGTCGTTACTGTTTCCGTTATGTAACGGAAACGAGAAACGGAAACGGAAACGAGAATTTCGCCAAGTCGTGCCCATGTCTACTCATAACCTATAGGGGAAAGACTTCTAGTTATTGAAATGAATGTTTCAGGTAGTAAATGATTTATATACAGTATGTGGCAAATTTATGTTGCAATCAGCGGCAGAGGAGTTTGCCAAGTCTTTGCATATCCAGAACTACAGATAGAAAACACAAAAAAGGCCTTACTGAATAAGATAAAATATGGTACTCTATAGTGTAAAAGTCATCACTGTGTAGTATATGTTAGGGATGAGCACAAAATGAAAAATGTACTACTGAAATAACTTTCCACGAATTATACTAATACTTTTACCTCTGTACCAAATTTGGGGAAGGCTGGACAAAGGGTTTTCATTTTATGATTTTTTTAAAATATAGAACTGATTTACTCCCTCATTCAGAATTGACAACTCTCAGACATAAAATTGCTCATATTAATTGTAATGACCCATCTTGCATATCTTGAAAGGAAATTATTGGTCTCACTTATCTTTATTTCGAAAGGATCAAGACTATAGTGGGGGATGAAATACTGGCTTATTATTTAGCTCAATAATTTAACTTTGGAAATACAGACACTCCAAAGTGATGGGTTTTGCATTTTAGGGATAGACCCCAGGAACAATATCTTTTCTGAGCAGTTCTGAGCAGTATATGTGCAAATTACGATAGCATGTAGACATGGGCACGACCAGAAAAAATGACCTTTCGAGTTTTCGTTTGTCGGAACGGGTCTGTTTTGGGTCGTTTCCGTTTGTCGTGAAAATTTTCAAAAATTTGTCATTACGTTTGTCGTTTGTCGTTTCCACCGCGATTTAGCGCGACTTGACTTCCCAGAGCATAGGGGCGTCCCGCAATCAGGGCCGGCGCTAGATGTTTTTGCGCCCTAGGCGGCGGGCGGGGGGGCAGGGGGCCATGGGCAGGCAGCGGCCGTGGCCGGGTGAGTGGGCGGGCGGCAGCGCAGGCCGCAGGCGGGTGGCAGCGTGGGTGGACGGGCGAGTGGGCAGTAAGGATATCACTTAGGATAGAGGTTCTGTTCTTGGCTTGCACCCCAAATGTGTGTGTGTGCAAGCAAATTGAAGTTGGGAAAATAGAAAATAAATGGTAGTATATAATATATATTTAAAATAAATCCACACCTCCCACTCCCAGTCGAACCTCCCCCTTTATCCAATATCAGAAAAAAAATCCTCAAATTGCCAGAGAAGAAATAAAGAATAAACTGCTATTCCCTTCAGCAGACAAAGCTGCAGGGAATCAAAGAAATTATTTTCTAAATTCAGTTCCCTCCCTGCCTGCCTAACTTAAATCCTAAAGCCTCCAGCCTCCCTCCTCAATCTCGATCGGATCACACCAGCACCCGCAGCCAGCCCTCCTCTCTCAACCACATCCATACACCCGACTGTGATTTCTGGAAGGTGCCTCAGCTTTTTATGCCCTCCGAGACATCCAGAAGTGTCAGTCAAAAACCTGGCGATGCCATTGGTGGAATGGTTCAAAAAATTTGCATGGTCCCATCCCATGCCCAGCCCAAATGGGCAGGTCTAAAAATAATAATAAAATAAAATAAAATAAAATAAAATAAAATAAATACAGCGTTTTATTGCTATAAAAAAACCCACTGCTGCTACTACTAAAATTCAGGCATTTAAAATAAATAAATTTCATATTTCTGTGGTGATTTGGTGTGTTTTTTGACCACAATTTCAAAAGAAAAATTGCGGTCGCCATTTTGGATCCCCCCCCACCGCATGGCATGGCGAGACGACAAGGATGACACCCCCCAGCCTGGTGCAGGCAGCCCAGGACAGGAGAAGAGGGGGGGAGGCCGGGGACCCCCCAGAAACCACACCTCTGGTAGGTGGCAAAACCTCAGGCAGGCATATTTTCACCTGCTTTTTTGGCCGGGAGTCGGGTTTTTTTAAAAAAAAAACTTTTAAAAACTTTTTCTGTGCTTCGCATTGCACGATCGCCACAATGCCACAAACGGAAACGAAAAACCCGACCAAATTTTTCTTTTTTCGGTTTGAGTTCGAGGTCTGACGGCTTAATTATCGTTACTGTTTCCATTACGTAATGGTAACGATAACCAAAAATGGAAACAACAATTTCGCCGAGTCGTGCCCATGTCTAATAGCATGAGTTGATTCAGTTTTGCTGAAAAGAGAATTCAGGTTTGGCTTGAATGAGAACCTACTTATCTCCCTTGTTGGTGGTTCATGGAATGAGGACAGGTCACGTCTGACATCACATTTCACATACATTTATTATTTTGCATTTCTTTGCTGTCCCTCTTTTACATAGTATGGACAATTTTGACACTGGTTTCCAGCACCCCCTTTTATTTCATAAGATATGTTTTTTATACTCTGTGACTGGGGTCATCATTTGGAGAACATGCAGACAACATGTTATTATAGATGTATTGCCCTTTACAATTATTTTCCCTTAGGTTGCCTACTTCAAGAAAAAGTTTTACAGGATGGTAATTTAATCTGCATTCTGCAGAGTGGGCATGGCAAATTTAGTTTATCTGAAAGTGTAAGTGTATGTATGTTTCTCCATAATATATGTTGCACTCACTAACACTGGGCTTCAGCATTTTATTAAGTCCAAAACAACACTTTAAAATATTTTTGCATAGAGTGACTGCAACCATATCCCAGTTGTTCTTGGATCTGCCCAGTAATCATAGTACAGATCTTGTGACCATCTTTCTGGATCTGCTAGTACTCCCTAATTTTTCATGAGGAATTTTGTTGTTGGGGGCTTTATGTATGTTTAAACTTCCATTTTAAAAAGCTAGGGAATGCAGTTCTTAAAAAAAAAACAAGCCAGCTTCTCTGGTTTATGAAAGTGGAACATTGTGGTTCTGCAACCACAATTCAAATTGCCAGAAGAATTCTCTGATATTGCTGCTGTTGAAAAATAGGTTAGGGTGAGAAATGGTGAACAGATGGTTTCTGGGATTTTCCCTTGCTTGCACTCCAGATGTTTTGGACCACAAACCCCCACAGTCTTTTGTCATTGGCAATCTAGTCTCAAAATTCTGGGAGTTGTGGTCCAAAACATCTTGAGTGCCAAAGGTTTGCCACCACAACCATTTCCTGTGTCATACAATTCTTAAGAAATTGCAGCCTTCATACATTTGCCTACAGTTACATTGCCATCATTTGCCTAGAAGAGAGACTCAGAGCTAATGATCTGACCTTATATGAGATCAATATGTGGAGAGCAACAACCCTGAACCTGATGCCCTCATACAGGTGAAGACTGACTGTAATGCTCATTACATATCCAAATCTTAATATTCTTTCATTTGAACACTGAACCTTGTGTGAATTTCTCTACAGCCAAAGCAATGAAACACCATCTGTACAATGGACCCAGTCTCAAGACAGATAAACAAGATTAGTTTTGTAGGCAGTCAGTGCTGTGAGATGCATTTGGTGTTGAAATATGATTGTAAAGAGGCTGGTTGTTAAAAGCATTATTTTGCTGGAACAAAAATGTTCCATTTGTTTCAGCCAGATAGTCCTTCCAGGCAAGACTTCCAACTCCCCCCCCTTTCCTCATTCAGTTTTTCCTAGACAACCATTAATGTAAGTTTTCGTGCAATAAAACACAGTCATTTGTGGGCTGGTTCAGAGGAGTGAGGGACAGGTTATTTACTAATTGATTTATTAATGTACAAAAATCATGATTCTCAGATACTTTGTAAATATACTTATTTACAAGATTTATTTACAAGATTTTTTAGCCGCCCCACTACCAGGTGGTCTCTTTTAAATCCATTTAAAACAGCACATAAATGTGGCATACAGAGAAGATGTAAGCATGAAGCAAAAGCTACATCAATGACCAAACATCAGCACCACACTTAATACATAAATTGTCCTCTGTATATGACTATATGTTTCTCTATATAAGAAATTATCCCACTGGGTGGGGGGTTGGGGGAGAGAGACAGTACACATTGCTAGCACAGTATTTTCTTGATCAACATGGATTTAGGCTTGGAAGAGTTATATTTTGGAATATGGTACATAGTTAGAAGAGTCAACTATGATAGAAAGTAAGACATACAGTAGATAATGTAAGTACATTCTGATACTCACATTTGTTCAAGTCAGGAAGGCCAGATGAGGTCAGTACAGGTCATAATTCATAAATGTTAACTGATATTTTTCAAGCATCATTAGTACACCCTAGTTTCGTATCAGTACCTAAGGCCTTTCCCCTTCAATATTACACTCCAATGAAGACTCCTAATGTATATTGTCTTTCTATACTGTGAAATAGCCATGAAAACCTAAATTTTGAAGTTGATAAGAAAATTTGTTGTTTTGATTAAAGATGCATTGTACATAATTAATGGATGAATTATACACACCTGAAACAGTTATTTGTTATAAAACAGTAGTAAAATAGTATCAGAAAGTTGATTTTTATAATATGCCCTCTGAGAAATTGGTGCAGTATAGAAATATAAAAATAAATAAATATAATAATACAACAATGAAATGTCTGTCACATTTCAGCAAAGATCTTCAGTTCCACAAAACACAACTTTTCTTCTCAAGGGTAAGGATAGGTCACATCAAAAAACCCAAAAACTCAGTTCTCAAAATTCATGTACATTTGCTTTGAGTAGGGCACAAAATGGAAAAATAATGTTTTGTTTAATTTCATTTTGTGCTCACCTCCATTTTGTTTCATTTTTTTTCTTACAATTTTTTAATAATACAAAATGAAATGAAACAAAATGAAACGGCTTCCCTGGGTCCTAGAGCCACCATATTTGGTGCCCAGGACTCTGGGAGCCATTTTTAAAGGGCTTCTGCTGAGCTATTATTGGCTGGATCCCTTTAAAACTGGCCCAGTCAGCACCAGGGGGCTCTCCTGGTGCTGACTGGGCCATGTTTAAAGGTGTCCAGCCATTGACAGCTCAGCAGGAGCCCTCAAAAAAAGTCAGGTAGGCAGTTCCACATGATCACACTGCTTACCTGACTGTTTTCTGAGGGGTCCTGCCCAGAGGGTCCCCCTGGTGCCGACTGGGCAAGGTTTAAAGGGCTCCAGCCATTGACAGCTGGGCAGGAGCCCTCAGAAAATGATGGAACAAAGCGGTTCATTTCAATGCAAAAATAACCATTTTGTTTCATCTATAACAAAATGCTGCTTCCTTGTTTTGTTTTGTTTTGTTTTGTTTTGTTTCATTACATAACAAAATGATGAAACAGCATTTTGTTTTTCATTTTCTGCCCATCCCTAACTGCATTTTCTAGACAGATCAGCTGATCATCTTCCTGAATATAAAATAATGAATATACAGTGCATCCTAAGATGAATTTAATTCATTCTAGGAGTCAAATTGTCCTATGAAAAATTTGTCTTATGGCACACAGTTTCCCACAGGAATTCATTGAAAACCTATTAATCCATTCTGGAAGGAACAGATTAATACGTTTCTAATGCATTCCTATGGGAAAGCTGTCCTAACTCTCCTCAGCCAAGGGCAACCAAAGACTGGTCTCCCCAACCCAGCTAGACAGCTGACTTTGACAGGTTGGACCTGTCAAATTCTGCTATCCAGGGGGTTGCAGAGTGCAGCCTTCAACTACCGGTGATTAAGGGGGCAGCCACCTCCTCTTTGCCCAGGTCTCTGTGCTGAGACTCAGGTGAAAAGGAGGAGGAGGAGGTGGTGGTGGTGGTTTTATCCTGCTTTCCCTTCCCTATAGTATCCAATCTCTGCATGCTACAGGGAAGGGAAGGCAGGATAGACATCTCCACCACCTCCTCTTCCCCAGGATTGAGGTAAGCAGCTCTGGCAGGCAGGCAGCCAATTTTCAAAGGGCTGCAGCCAAGCTGCCATGGGCTCGAGTCCTTTGATAATTATGCACCCACCACAGTGAGCAGATTTCCATCGTGGCTTCCCTTCCGAGTCCCCCAGGGAGGGCAAAGATCAATGGGATCCTGCTTTCCTCACCAAACTGGTTAGCAAAACAGGATGTCATTGATCTCCATCCACCACATGCAGCTTTGAAGGAAAGGGTGCTTCCTTTGCAAGCCACCCTCGGGAGGGTGAAGATCAATGCAATCCTGGGTTCCCCACCAATTTGGTGGGCAAAGCAGGATCCCATTGAATTCTGCCCACCCCGCACAGCTTTGAAAGAAAGTGCACTTCCCATTACCTCATAAGAAATATGTAAGCAGGAAGGGGGAAATATCATCTTACAATTTTTTTTCCTATCCCCAGAAATTGCATTTGTCTTATGAGTTTTTCATCTTAAGGGCATTCATCTTACAAGGTATAACTGTATATTAAAATTTATAACTCTAACATACAACATAGAAACATTTAATAAAAGCAGTCAAGATGGTAGAGTCACTAATTTATGAGTTGGTACGCATGCTGTGGTTGGAATATTCTGGAAGGCCTGTCTGAATAGCCAGGTTTTCAGCAAACTCTTACAGTTAGCCACTGAAGAGGCCAGGTAAATTTTGATTCTGCAGCCAAATATCTCAACAACTGAGCTGTCCAGCAGCTAGAGTGGAGGAACCATCAATAACTTCATATAACCACTTCATGGTTACAAAGATAACAAGGATTTCCTGGCATTCCTGGTAGATTTGTCACACTGGCAAGAAATATGTTTCTGCATGAAAATACTGTAATTTTGAGCAAAGTGGCTCATTTCCCAAGAAAGTCATGTAATTGTACAAATTGTTCCAAACCATCATGCTTTATTTAAAACAAGTTAAAGCTTTTAGCATGTTGGATGCATTGTTTGTGATCTTAACAATCACCAGCTCTTCTGTGTTTTCTCTTTGTCTGTGCTTGGCTTCTGAAAAGGAAAAGACCCTAGAGTCATTTTGTACTAATTTCACACATCATGAAGAAGAAGAAGAAGAAGAAAATGTGGCTTTCTCTTCTTTTCTTGAAGAATACTTCTCTCTTGAGGAATCTTGTGGGGTTTAAAAAAATTATTGTTGGGATAATTTAAATTGCTGAGAACAAGGAATTTAGAAAGTACAATTTCTATTGCTAAAAGTGCAGGGAATGGTGGAGAGGTTGGATTTTGGATGGGAGAACTTTGGGGGGATATGTTGTAAGACTGTCCACTGCTCTCTAAACTAGCTTGTTGCTCTGAAATATGGTGGAGGGCATTGTTTTGCCACTAATGGCAAAACAAAATTGCCAGTCCACCTGGCATGTATAAGGAGAATGGTGGGTGGATGTGCCATTTATCCATTGTCTCTCTCAATTTGACATTTGTCTTCAGGTACAGTCCTGGAAAAGGGATTTAGAAAATTGGCAAAGGGACCTGAAATCTGAGGAAGAACACTCTAGGAATCACATTTTGAAAATACAAAATGATTTATCTGGGTTATATAGCAGAAAACTAGTACCATCTGGGGTAAGCATGAACATACAGTATGAATCGGCTCTTAATGGGTCATTTTTTATGAATGAACAAGAACTTACAATTTCAATCATTTTTAAAGTGGAAGGCCGATATTTCTCACTAATCAGATCAGTTGAATTTCACAGTGTTAATTAGTAGCTAATTAAATTCTGTTGGCCGACTAAGACTGTTTGCTCACTGCTCTGTCACATTGACTTCTTGGGTTACAGGAAAACCTTACATAACAGCTCCAGGCCCAGGACACTTGCCCTAATTTATTCCTGACTAGAGATGGGCACGACTAGGGAAAATGACATTTTCGAGTTGTCGTGTGTCGGAGGCAGTCGGTTTCGGCTCGTTTCCGTTTCTTGCGAAATTTCGCAAAAATTAGTTGGTTCGTTTTTTTGTTTTTTCATTGTCATTAGTACTGGTTTGGGGGGGTAGCGGGCTCCAGGAGGGAGCTGCAGGAGTCAGCCAGAGCCACAAGTGACGGACTGGCAGACTCTTTGCACCCACTGTGTCTCGCATACTTGCATGTAGTGCAATGCAAGTAGATCTGGCTTAGGGTTAAGATGGGTTAGCGCAAGGGCTAGGGTTAGGCTAGTTACGGGTGAGGTTAGGGTGAGTATTGGGGTGCACCTCTGGGTGCCTCTCTGACCCACTTAGAAGGACAGTGTACTGGCGTATGGGTTAGGCTTAGGTTTAGGGTTAGGGTTTGGGCTACGATTAGTGGGCTGTTTATGCCCGATTGGCACATCCCAGAAGTCTCTGTGGTCAACCTGGCCAAGTGGCCATGCGATTGGTGGAAAATTTGCATGGTCCACTCCCATGGGCGAGCCCATCATTGCGAATGTGCAGGTGTAAAAAAATAAAATAAAATAAAATAAAATAAAATCAACGGAGACTTTTTTTTTGCAAGAAAAACCCACTGCTGCTACTGTAAAAATTCAAGCATTTAAAATAGCTAATTTCCGCATGTTTCTATGGTGCTTTGGTGGGGTTTTGGGCAACGATTTCAAAAAAAATATTGTGGTCGCCATTTTGGATCCCCCCCCCACCGCATGGCAAATGGATGCGCCCTCCCAGCCTGGTACCAGCAGCGCAGCAGTAGCAATAGCCAAGGAGAGGAGTTTTCGCCGGGAATCGGTTTTTTTTAAACTTTTAAAAACTTTTTTTCTGTGCCGCTTGGCATTGCGCGATTGCCGCGATGCAAGTAACGAGCACGACAAATCAGACCAAATTGTTCTTTCGTCGGTTCGAGCTTGAAGTCTGGCGGAGTAATTCCCGTTACCGTTTCCGTAGAGTAACGGATAAGAGTAACGGAAACGGAAACGGGAATACCGCTAAGTCGTGCCCATCTCTATTCCTGACACATGCTGGCTGAATATCCTTCTCTCTTGCAGTCTGTCTTAATGTATTCTTTGTTTTGCTCTTTCTCTCTGCTTTGTCATAGTCAATATTAGCCAAACTGAGCTGGGATTTTAAGTGTAGGAAATGGATGGGGAAGAACTGACACGTCCCTTCTTGGAATTTGCTGCTCATTAATCAATATTTTAGTTATAATTAAGGGTTAGAACTTGACTTTTGGGAAGCAGAAATTTAATCAGCCAGATATTGTAGTCTTCCCCTAACCATCCCTTCTTTTGCATTCATAGTTGCAGATAACATGGAACTGCTTCCTTCGAGGGGCACAGCAAACCAGTCCCATCTTAGTGCTTTGCCATCCTAACAACATGTGCCATTTGCAGATAGATAGATAGATAGATAGATAGATAGATAGATAGATAGATAGATAGATAGATAGATAGATAGATAGATAGATAGATAGATGTAGATGTAGATGGAAGCATGCACACATTCAAGAATATTTTTTGAACAGTGAATCTAGAAATCTATAATGGAATGCATAAGGATTTTAGTTAAGGGCCAGTGGAAGAAAAGAAGAGAGTCCCCCAACTCAGTCTTCCAGAGAGAGTCTGAGCTAAATCATGAATGTACCCTTGCATGCAATTGTTAGCTGGACATTTTAATATTAGAAGTATTAAATGGGGTATGTGCATGTTTTTGACCAATCAGCCTGTTGTCCTCTGCTTGTTGCATGTGATAAAGTGACCATTGCTTCCTAAATGAAAAATCAAATGCTTGTCAAAAAGTGGGAACGTGGACTTACCCTGTTCTCATGTTTTTGCTGAGTGGCAGCACAGTCCCCCAAGGGAGTGAGGCTGGAAATGGCGATAGCCATGAGGTCTGGCCACCAGGAGGACTTTCACCTCCACTCTCCACCATTATTTTAAATTTTGATGTTTGCACAATAAGATGTTTGGATCACTTGTTCTCCATGCCACAGCTCAGTGGTGAAAGGGTGGCTGGGCATTAGGCCAGATCCTTATTGTCATCGGTCGGCAGACATGGGCATGTAAGTCTTGGTTGGTATGGAATCTCTACATGGGAACCAGCGTGGTGGTTGGGATGGCCTGTCTCAGCTTGATTTGGGCGGTTTGCCCCTGCCTCTATTTGACAAAAAGCCATGGAAAGCCATACATCTATATGGCTTCACAAAATCTACTATTCCAAGTGGTCTCAGAAGAAGGGTCTTGTGGAGATGGAGAGACATATAAGGTGGCATTCAGGTCCTCTGATGGATGGATGTGTGTGCGCGTTACTTGGTGTGTGTGGCAATAAGCAGCAGGCAAACATTTTTTCTGTTCTTTTTTAACCATTTAGGCTGTCTTCAGTTGTCAAGACACCACAAAGAAGAATTTTCAAAAAACAACAAAAAATACAAAACAAGATTCCCCCCTCTCTCTCCCATAGAAGTAAAAAGGGGGTTCAGCTGTGTGACAAAAAAAATTGCAAAACTTGGCTAGATGATACCTCTATAGTCACTAATAGACATGGGCATGACTAGGCAAAATTCTCGTTTCCGTTTTCAGTTCTCGTTATCGTTACGTAACGGGTAACGGTAACGAGAATTACTCCGCTCCAGCTCGAACCCGAACCGAAAAAGAAAAATTGGGTCTGATTTTTCGTTGTCGTCCATGGCATCACGGCGATCGCGCGATGCCAAGCAAGCAGCAAAGAAAAAAAGTAAAAAAAACCCCGATTCCCGGCCATAAAAGCAGGCGAAAATATGCCTGTCTCAGTGAGGGCACCTACCAGAGAGGGGTGGTTTCTGGGGGGGTCCCCGGCCTTTCCCCCCTCTCCTGTCCTGGGCTGCTGGTACCAGGCTGGCGGGGACATCCTCATCATCTCCATTTGCCATGTGGTGGGGGGGATCAAAAATGGTGACCGCAATATTTATTTTTAAATTGTGGTCCAAAAACCCACCTAAGCACCACAGAAACATTTGAAAATTAGGTATTTTAAATGCCTGATTTTTTTATAGTAGCAGCAGTGGGTTTTTCTTCCAATAAAACGTCTCCATTGATTTTATTTTATTTTATTTTTATTTTTATTTTTTTACACCTGCGCAATGATGGGCTGGCCATGGGATGGGGCCATGCAAATTTTTGGACCCATTCCACCAATCACATGGCCAGGTTTTGACTGAGACTTCTGGGTGTGCCAGAGAGGGCATTAAAAGCCCACAAACCCTAACACTAACACTAACACTAACCCAACCCTAACCCATATGCCAGTACGCTGTCCTTCTTCTTAGTGGGTCAGAGGCACCCAGAGGTGCAGCCCACTAACACACCCTAACCTTAACCGTAACCCTAAACCTAGCTCTTACCCTAACCCCAACCCTAACCCAGATCCGTACGCAAGTACACTTTCCTTCTTAGTGGGTCCCAGGCATCCAGAGAGGTGCCTCCCACAGCCCACTATCCCCTACCCCTAACCCATTCCCTAACCTATACGTCAGTACGCTAGTACGCTCCCCTTCTTAGTGAGTCAAAGTGAGGCCCCCAGAGAGGTGCCTCACAGAGCCCACTATCCCCTATCCCATCCCCTAACCTGTACAGCAGTACGCTACTATGCTTCCCTTCTTACTGAGTCAGAGGCACCCAGAGAGGTGCCTCTGCCACCCCACCCTAACATAATGTAATGTAAATGTATGGTACGTGGCGGCTCCGCGAAACGCTTCCCTTGCTTCCCTTCTTAGTGGGTCAGACATCAGAGAGGCACCCAGAGAGTTGCCTCACAGAGCCCACTTACCCCAACCCCAACCCAAACGACAAATGACAAACGAAAACGACAAATTTTTGAAAATTTCCTCGACAAACGGAAATGAGCCGAAACGGACCCGACTATCTAAAACTCGAAACGTCATTTTTCCTGGTCGTGCCCATTTCTAGTCACTAATATAATAAAAATGCAAGCTGAGCTTTTGATTGCAAGCCATCTTTATCAAAGCATTGTACCAAAATACAGTCTTGGCAAAAGATGTAGTCTGCCAGGCGCCGAGATTCATGGCCAGATATCAGCCCGGTGCTGTTCTAATGGGGCAGGAGGCATGGCTGATGTTAAAACTGGATCAAAGTTCAGGTTTAGGTTTCAAACCCAGCTCTACAAACAAAGGTATATAGTCCATGCCCACCCAACCCGCTTCCCTCCATTTGGCTCTCTTGAGACCATGGTCCCTGTGGCCGGAGGGAATGTGGGGGAGGTAGATGCAAAAAAATTGCATTCAATTTGGAAGGTGGGCAAAATTTAGTAAAACTCACTAGTTGTGGGTGACTCTCTCCTGTATGAGAGAGAAATAGAAAAATGAGGGGAAATTATATACAAATATGTATAGTATCTGTTTAGTATCTTTGTAGAATGAAATGAGGGAAGGAAGAGGGTACCCTGGGCCTAGATACGATGTGTTTTTAAGAAACATTGGCATTATAAGACATGGGTCATGAATTTGACAGTAAGTGGTAGAGGCACTCTAGAATGTAACACTTTCAGGATTCAGATGGGGAAAGAATTGTATACTTGAGTTATTTTATCTTGGGCTCATGGGGATGCTTAGAGTTGACTGGTGAAAGGTGATATAAATGGAGGTAGTCTGCATTGGTATCAAGTGTCTCCCCATGTTCCAAGCTTCCCTACTGAAAAAGAGGTGTAATAATTTTATCAGGCTGTCTTACGGGTCTCTAAAATAAGCTATGCAAATTTTGTTGAGTACTTGAAGCAAACAGAATGAATGTTAAATATCATTGTCAAGATCATATATTCATTTCTGCATTATGACGGGGTTTCAATAGACTTCATAAGTAATGCTAAGGTTGTATTTTACTTTGGCAGGCATTCTGTCCGAATTTTGTTAATGAGCTTTAAAACTGTTTTAAAATCAAACATTCACTTGAGCTGATGTAGCTCTCTTGTTTGATTTACAGTCATTAGAAATGGAGTGAATAATCCATTTGAGGACTGCTTGCTGAAATGTCTTTAAAAATTGTGAGAATGAGTTGGGGGAGAATTCCTAGGCTTAGCTGTTAGTGAAATAATTTATTCAGAACACAGATTCCTCTTCTCTGTGAACCCAGAAACATGTGGTGGAATGTATGAGGATTTTCGTTAAGGGCCAAGGAGCAAAAAGAGTAAATTCTTCCAAATCAGTCTTCCAGAGGGAGTCTGAGTTAAACCCAAGATTGAACAGAGCAGCTTTAACACAAGCAGTGAAGTATTCAGTAAGTGATCTGTGAGGCACAGCATATATTTCCATGTGGTTGATTAATGTATTATACAGTGCATGAATTGGGAGAAGCAGGAAACTGTGTAGCAACAGGAGAGCCACCAAGCAAGGATGTGGTGTCCATACTTAGAACTATGTAACTGCTTGGTGTCAATATTTTAACAATAAGAGAGTGTAAAATCTGGTAGCTTGTCAATGACAAATAGGATTCATATGTCCCTCACCCACATCATGAAGGATCCAGTGCATTATTTATCAGCCAGATATGATCGTGATCATTCCAAGAGAAGTCCATTTATCCTGGATGTTCAATGACTATATTTCCTCTTACTCGAGGGCCCCTCATATCCTTTTAATTATTTACACAGAGATCTTCCCCATACAATTAATTCAGATACTTTAAAGAACATGTTCCAGTACCACATCAGAAGAGACCTCAACATTGAGTAATGGAAGCTCCAAAACATCTGTAGTGCCCCACGCCTGGGCTAGGATCATGTTTGTGCAGCCTAGGGACTGCCCAGCAGGGGCCAGGACCTTCAGAAGGCCTCTCCACATGGTGAGAGGCCTGTTTTGTGATTTGTCTGTCTTTTCACCCTCCCTTCCAATTGAGAGAATGAGAGTAACTGGTCATGTAAGGGCTGGATGGGAAGTTTGGGCTGATACACAAATTGGACTGGAGTAGCAGTGTGTTTTTGCCCATCCCATTCTCTTTAAGGCTGAGGGGAGGCTTAAACTGGTCACAGTTGGCAGGTAGTACAAGCGGAACATTTAAGTCAGGTGAAATTTATTGAATAATATTCCCTAGTGAGCATTAGGTGTTAGGTATGAATAGGTTCATAGATTAGCAATAAGGTCTGCCCAGACTACAGGTTTTAGCACAGCACTGAACAGGTGGGCAACGCCCTTCTACTGTAATAAGATTAGAAATCATGAACTGATCCACTTGCACTACATTCAGGCCCCCTTGTTTAAGGGATGTTGAACTGTTGAATTGAGTGAAATTCATATCAATTAATTGTGGACCAATTTTAATCCCACAAACATGTCTTGCTTCTTTATTTCTGGGTTCAGAGGGCAAAGAGGACAGAGGGGGTAAAGGGTCTAAGCAACGAAGACAAATAAGAACAAAAATACTGAATTAATGGGCACTGTAAAATGCATGTTGATTCTGCTGTGTTTGGTAAGGTTCTTTCTTTCCTACAAAGTCAGTTGAAAAGCTTATAAAATAATTAAAAAGTAATAAATGAGATTCACTTTCAAAATTGCATTATGACATATAACTTCACAGAATTTGCATACAGCTGCTTGAAGCATCTAGATAAAAATCACTTTTGTATATAGTGATTTATATGCTTTCTCTTTTGTGTGTTTGTACCACCAAAATGATATTAAAATAATCACTTATGGTTTTGGTTAAAAGATGAATAACTTTTGCTATACATAAATATAACAAAACTTATACTATTTAGAAATTTGGTAGGGCAGTCATATTTTGTCTCATAATAAAATGATTTTCTCACTGTTATACTCATAAGCCCCATCTGACCATTATTAGTACATATTTTAGGTACACCTTTTTTCCTGTCTGAAATATATACTGTATTGTCTATTTTATATTTGGCTCTGTCCCTTATTGCACCTAGAAAGCCCTATCTTATTCACATATTGTCTGGGTCCCTATCAGTCCCTATCTTTGTTACATGTTTATCACTGTCTAACAGACTTCTGACTGACACCTGCTTTATATAGCAGCCTGGCTAAATACAGACACATTCTGATTCATTAAAGTCATACCATATGCAGATAGAATAATCTGATTCTGGCAAACACATTTAAAACATTCTCTCTCTCTCTCTCTCTCTCTCTCTCTCTCTCTCTCTCTCTCTCTCTCTCTCTCACACACACACACACACACACACACACACACACACACACACACACACACACACACACACCACATACATACATAACACATACATATATACATACATACATACCCCACTGTAGTATATTTGCCCTAACTTTAGGATTTTAGGATATATTTCCAGTTTATATGGCACATCTCTATCATAATCACCAAGAAATTGTCCAACAAATTAAATAACGCAAAACAAACAAAAACAAAAAACCCCACCAGACATTGAAGTAACATAATAAAAGCATTAGATACAAGAAAATACCAAGATACAACAGTACAGGTAAAACAATGCAAAGGCTGTTCTAAGTTGGAAATTCTAATTACTATGTTAGAATGTTTTAGGACGTTTTGTAAATAGATCCTATTATAATGGACAACTTTGAGTCATTATTCTACTCATACTTAGTGCAGTCCTGTCCTAAATCAGTACTTTAGCATGGTGATCTTAGTGATAACATTTTAATTATATTCAGCTGTTATTTTAGTCCAGTGCATTATCTTAACCTGATATACTCTCCTAAATTATTAACCTAAGATACCAACCTGAAATACTATCAGAACTCTAACTGTTTAAAGAACTAAACAATGCTTATATTTTAATTTTCAGTTCCAGATTTCTTCAACTTTAGTAGGTCTTGTGTTGAGAACAAATATGGAGTATTTATTAGAAATCCTAACACCTACAATCTACATTAATATAAGAATTGACTTATGTGAATGACTTGTGTGCATCAGCCTGAAAAGAACTGTCTACTGTAACCCAATCCACTAAAAGCCAGCTGACACAAGTCTTGATGTGGTATGGTTGGCTTGTCAGGAAACCTGCTCATTTTCTGTATTAGTCATCAAACACACACTACACTGATCAGATAAGACATACTGTGTACATAACACCTCGAAAGTGCTCAGTACAGCATCCCTTTTAGTCTGGGCTCTCCTCTGCATTAGCCTGATGCATGAGTGTCAACTTTCATTCCTTTTCTCAGTCATCAAGTGATATGTCACACTGCATATTGTGTTTTGCAATTTTACTGGCTGAAGAGAGTGTGCCTGTGTGGGTACATGTGCTTATACTTGAACACAGGATTGTGGCCTGAATGAGTGTGCAAATTTTCATTTCACTATATTTTCATTAATGCCATATCATGTATAAATTTTGCAGTATTCACTCTAAAAATAGTCCAAGAGCGAATTAGTGTTTGACCTTAATTGTGTTCCAAATATGTGTATCACATTTCATTCAGAATGCTCAGTATTCAACAAAGACATCGAGGAAGAAAGCCAGCAAGCAAAAACCAACAAAAGGCTTCACAGAATTTGACATCAGTATAAACTACATCTTGAAACAGACCACTGATTAGTCACTTTATATTTATTCAATTTTCGTTTGGCAAATTTCATAAGCGTCATTGGCTCAGTTTTATGATAACTAGAATATGTTTCAGTCAAAGTAGTACCAATTTTGTTTGCTCCCCTCCCCCTTTTCTTTTATGGTTGCCATCAACTTTCCTCACCAGAGTAGTTACACTAGAAAATACTAGCATTTATAGTAACATTTATTTACCAAACCTTTACCCTGCCTTTCTCCTTGAAAGGACCCAAGACAACTTACATCACTGAAATGACAATATTTAAAAGCTACAAGCAGTAAGTATACAGATATTAAAAATAATGATTAAATGTATTATGTTACAGTGCATTTTCCACTTTCTTATTTCACATAATACCTGAGAGGCCAATTTATCCCTTGACACTCCACAATATCTATTTGAAACCTGACCTCATGAGGCTAGCCAAATTTTGCTGAGAGTCAACCCAACCAAAACATTAACAATTAATTGTTATCATTGATTCCAGTGAGACTGACTAATGACTAACATCCCATTAGAGATGGGCAGGAAATGAATTTTTAAATTGTTTTGTTATTCATTATTTGTTTCTTTCCCTAACAAAATGAATAATGAACCCCACTCTGGAAGAGAAACAAAACAAAACGAAACAGAAATTTCTGTTTTGTTGTGTTTCATTTTGTTGCTCCACAGGAATGCATTAGCAATATATTCATGTGGGGAAAACCCCAGAGTTCCCCCCATGCCCCAGCGATCAGATATAGCACAGGCTGGGGGCCATGCTACAGATGATCAGGACTTTTTTTTAAAAAAAAGCCCTGATCTGTTGTAACACAGGGGCCCTGCTAGGCACTTGCAGAAATAAAAATAAAAAATAAAAATAAATAAATAAAAACTTTAAAAGCACTGAGGACTGGGTTCATGCTAGAGCTGGTTGGGGCTTTTTTTAAAAAAAGCCCTGATCAGCTGTAGTGCAGGCCCCCTGCTGGGCACTTACAGAAATAAAAATGTAAAATAAAAATAAAAATAAAAAAGCAACAATGGGAAGTTAAAAAAAAAACCTTAAATGAAACAAAATGAATTACAAAATGAAAAAAAATCATTTTGTAATAAACAAAATGAACTGGGTTATGGAAGAAACGAAAACAAAACATCTTGTAGTAAAGATCCCCACACATCATGTTCTAGAATCCCAGTTTTGTATATTCGATTGCTTGCCAAGTAATATTTCTGGCTAATGAAATATAAGGCTACTATATCCAGATTTATGTACAGCATTATAGTCACATATACATATATTTGTAATCATGCATTGATTGAGAGTTTGATAAGTATCAAAGCAAAAGTAACCCATGAAATATGACAACCATCAGAAATGACCTCTATATAATTATTTTTCTTCTATCATTGACATGGTGAGAAGTGTGCCAGCCATCACATCATTGTGACTATTGTTATGAAGGGTTGCTGGTATGAAAACTCTGTGCCAGATTGATGTGACAGCTTGTATTGCATCTAATAACAGTTGTGGGGATATAGAAAATGTGTGGACACTATTTCTAATAGTTGCTGCTTGATATTAGTAGCACATCCTCAAATTCTAATATGAATCATTTACTAATGCATCTTATTTCTGTATTGTATTGTGAAACCTAATGTCAAAATTAAGATCAAGATAACAAAAACCTTTCTGCATATAAAGTACATTGATAAAAGTAACACCACTAAGAATTTAGACACTGAAGTTAACAAAACTCCAAAAATATGGAAGGATATTTATATTGTTTAGGAACTTCTCCAACTTTAATCTGTGGTACATGTTTCTGTTTATCTACAGATTTCATCATTCAGAACTGGAGAAGAGCTGTGAAAAAGTAATTTAAGGAAGAGTCTACATTTCCCAGTATTCCCATGTAGCAAGACGATTCTTGGAGAAAAAGAGAGCAAAGTTTGCAAACATTGTAAAGTAGTACAAATTTATTTTTGGGTGCTTCACACATTGACAGAACTCTTTTTGTTTTCAAAAGTTAGCTACACGGGAGAAGAACTATCGAAACAGAAGGAATTAGCAAAGTGTTCCATAGCACTTTGTGCTATGCAGCATGGCATCATAGGGTTGTGCTCAGCCTCCCAACTCCACGAACACCCAGAGACACACTCACCTGCAACAGCACTGTGTCAGAGCCATCCTAGAATGTCTATGTGCCAGTGGTGTAAAGAGCTGGGTCTGCCCTTACCTGCCGCCTCAGGCCACCAGTCAGTCCAGAGTTTTGGTGGGACAGGGAGAAGCCCCAAAATGCAAACAACTATCCAGAGGCAGGGAAGTGCAACCCTAGCTCCTGACACAACTGGCATTCTCACTGATCCAGTGGGCCTACGATATTTGCAACTTAGCTGGAAAAATACATTTAGCTAACTTTGGTTTTAAAGTTTTAAATGTTTTTAATTACCTCAAACCTACAGATCAGGAAGGGTTCCTATAGATCAGTGATGGGGAACCTTTTAAAGACCAAGTGTCCAAACGGAGATTCAAAACCCACTTATTTTTCTCAAAGTGCCAATGTGGCAATTTAAAATGAATACAGTGGTACCACAGATTACAAATGCTACGGGGGCTACCCTCCAGGAAAGCAAGGACAGAAGAGCAGGAAATTCAAAAACCTGCTATTTGATCCTCGCTTACCCTAAGGGTAACACCCCTGTTCTTCCATCCTTGCTTTCCCAAAGGGCAGCACTCTTCAAAAAAGTGAGAATTGAAGAGCAGGTTTTTGAATTTCTCATTCTCTTCTCTCCTCGCTCTCCCAAAGAGTAGCACCCCATCCGCCTCTCTGTCCTGAGCAGAGAGGCAGATGGGGTGCTAGACCGTTGGGAAAGCTAAGGGGAGTGGTGGCAGCTTCTGGGCTCCTTTGTAGCCCCAGTTTACTCTCCAGCCATGCTGCTCTGGGCATCCCAAAAGTGACGTGGCTGAAGAGTAAACTGGGGTTATGAAGAGCCCACAAACCACCGCCACCCCTTCACCCTGCTCTCTTTACAGAGCTATTTCAGAGGTCTCGGAACAGCTCCACGAAGAGAGCCAGGAGTAGAGGCAACAGTTTGTGGGCTCCTTCATAGCTTCAGCTTACTCTCCAGCCATGCTACGCTGGGCATCCCAAAAACAGTGTGGCTGGAGAGTAAACTGGGGCTACGCCAGAGCCTACAAGCTGCTGCCTCCCCTTCACCCAGCTCTCTGCACAGAGCACAGTGGCGTGCTCAGGGTGGAGGGAGAAGTGTCATGGCTGCGAGGGGGCAATATCACATGCCCACAGAAAGGTCTCTGTGTGCCATCTTGGCACCCATGCCATAGATTTGCCAACAATCCTATAGATAATCAAGTCTAGCTCCTGTAAAGGAAGGCACAGTGTGGAATCAAAATCCTAGTCTCTGGTTCCACAGCCAGATATCTAAACCACTGCACTATCTTGCACTTCAACCAATGTATTTTAATTATTATTATAGTTAAATTATTTTTAATGTATACTTTATTGTGTTTTTTAATTCTTTTTTGAGCCCCTTTGAGATCCCTCTCTGGAAAAGGGTGGCCCAAAATAAGACAAATAAAATAAATAAATCCTACTCTAGATTTCAGAGTCTTCTTCCCAAATGTTGGGCAGTTTCTCGAATTAAACTGGGGTTAGAGGACCAAATTCAGTAACACTTGGGCAAAGTGCACACTGTCTTTAACACTCAGCCCAGCAACTATCCTTCCTTTAAAAAGATAAATATCCTTTGTAAGAATCAAATGTCACAGCAATCAGTATTCTCATTAAAACAGAAACCAGAATGAAATTGTTCAATAATGGAAATAAAGAAATCAGCAAGACCGTACATTACTTTGGCTTTAGATACTTTTCCAATTATAGTTTCCTCTCAACTCTTTTAATAGAAAACCAAATCCATGATGGGAACTCAATTAAATTCCTACAAAATTAACTCCTGCACACACCACCATCACATCATTTTCCAAATGTTGTTTTCTTAACTCTCTATATGTTTGTCCAATGCAAAAATGAAAAAATTAAGCTGAGTTTCAGCACAATCCTAAACAGAGATGGGCACGAAATGCACTTTTAGTTCATTTTGTTATTCGTTATTTGTTTCACTATGTAATGAAATGAATAACGAACCCCAGAGTGGATTTAGAATGAAATGAACTGAACCAAAAAAAATAAAAATAAAAACGGTTCAATTTGTTTCATTTTGTTAATAGCGATGCCGGAGTTGTCTCCTACCTGGTGCTGGTCCTGGAGGTCTGGTCTTCCTGTCTTCAGGGAGGATGACCAGAAAGAAGAAAAGTCAATGGCCCACGCTACAGCTGTAGCGTGGGCCACATGGCAGGAAGTATAAAAATAAATAAAAATAAAATAAAAATAAAACAAACAAAAAAGGAGTGCCGACCTGGTCCCAGGGGTGGCTGGGTTGGTGCCCAAAAATCAAGGGAAAAAAATATAAAAATTAAAACCAGTGCTAACCTAGCCCCAGGGGCCACACAGTCGACACTTGAAAAAATAAAAATAAAAGTAAATAAATAAAAAAATAAAAGAGTGCTGACCTGGCCCAGGGGTGGCCGGGTTGGTGCTCTAAAATCAAGGGGGAAAAATAATAAAAAAGCGCCCACCTGGTCCCAGGTGGGCGGTTAAAAAAAAAAAAAGAGGTGATGGCCGAAGCCAGCACCTCAAAAAGCCCCTGCCACAGCAGCCAGGATCCGCTGCCACCACCACTGAGCCTCTGCCACCAGCAGTAAGAACCTGAACTGGTTTGGGTTCATATGATTTTTTTTTTTTTTTTTTACAATTCGTATGAACCCAAACCTGAACCTAACCGAACCAAGGATGTGCCCGAACCAGACTAACCGGAACCATGGGTTTTCTGGTTTGTGCCCACCTCTAATCCTAAATCAAAGATGTGCTGGTCGTTTTGACTCCTAGAATCAAAGAATCATAGAATAATTGAGTTGGAAGGGGCCTATAAGACCATCAAGGTGGAACCCCTGATTAAATCAGAAATCCAAATCAAAGCAGATTTGACAGGTGGTTGTCCAATTAGCTCTTGAATTCCTCACTAACCCCCATGGTAACTATTTTTTTTTGGGGGGGGGGATATCAGCCTAAATCTGGCTTTCTGTATCTTTAGCCCCTTATTGCAGGTTCTACAATAACAGATCCTGCCCCTCTCTTGTAACTTTCAAGCAATGTATTTAAAAAGTATTATTGTATCTCCAGTCATTCTTCCTCTACCAGGCTAAACATGCCCAGTTCTTTCAGTCTTTCTCCATAGGGCCTGGCTTCCAGTCTCCTGATCATTCCTGTTGCCTCTCTCCATTTTGTTTCTATCCTTCTTGAAATTTGGTGTCCAGAACTATATACAGTACTGTAGATGAAGCCTAACCAATGTTGAATAGAGGGGAAGTAGTACCCCATGGGATTTAGAGACTATGCTTTTGTTAATGCATCCTAAAATCACATTTACCTTTTTTTGTAGCCACATTGCTCTGTTGGATCATATTCAGCTTTTTGATCTACAAAAAGATTTGGCTTACGCCAAGACTTCTGTGATTATATACATATCCTCCTGCCAAATGGAATGCCCTTCTTCCAGGGAACTCTCTTCTGCTAACTGACCTGAGGGAATCTCTGCCAACAGAGCAATCTTCTGGCCCAACTGCTTTGTTAGCTAACATCTGTTGGTAAAAAAAAGAGTCAAAATGAAGACTGGAAAACAGAAAACAGTGGTGTGATGAAGGGGCTGAATCATACCAGATCAGATGTAGTTCTACCCAAAGACACAGCCTACATAATTTCCAACATCCTTAGGCTGAGTGGGGTTTGAACTAAGCAAGCCTTAAGCCTGCTTAGTGTGGTTTCAACTATTTCTGGGTCACCTTGGTTAGTAAGGACTAGAGATGGGCACGACTCATCGAAATTTTCGTTTTCGTTTTCGTTTTTTCGTTTCGTTTTGCAACGAAAACGAAAACGAAAAATTTTTAAGAAGCAAAACGACAACGGAAACGAAACGAAAAATTTTGCCGTGTTTTTCGTTTTCGTTACGGCAGACACAATGCATTGAAAAGAATGCTAACGAAACGAAAATTTTTCGTTTTCATTTATGTTTTTTTTTGTTTCGTTTCATACGAAAACGAAAACGAAAAATGTGCAAGAAAACCCTCAAAAAACGAAAATGAACCGAAACGGACCCCCTAAACGAAAAACGAAAAATGAAAAATTATTTTTTTGAGTCGTGCCCATCTCTAGTAAGGACCACCTACATTATAGCAAGCACCAGAGCCTCATATCACAAGTGCTGAGCTGAAAGACCACCTTGAAAGCAGAGTTTTCTTTCATATATATTGCCATGACTCAAATCTAAAGTGAATCTTATTGTAGCCTGAAGGATAACAGGTGCAATGCAGCCCATCAGCCCCCAGGTAGTTGCAGCTAAATGGATGAACCACAAAGATAATTGGGAAAGGAAACCTCATTGTAGCAACATGCCATATCTTATATTCCAAGACTTTCTTATGCAAGGTTGATCATTAGTGTGGAAAAATAGTAGAACTTCTCTTTGCTAATAGACTGCCACTCAAGCAAAAAGAGAATATTACTTCAGATTTCCCCCTGCAACTTTGAATGTTCACATCAATTTTTCCCCCTGCTTGGGTTTGATGCTTGAATTATGGAACAGGGAGTGTCAAGTCTAGCAGATGGCAAACATTATGGTCATAAATCTGTCCTCCATCAGAGGAAGCTTTGGTTGAGCTGTTGACCAAATGGGATCAATCAATGTTAACAGGATGACCTCAGAAACTTTGCAAGAAGCTGTGCATCTGGGACTGGTACAGTGGCCATGCTTTATGAGCATGGAAGCTGAACTATCAACTTCAAAACACACCTGGATAAGCTCTATGAAAACAAATCTGAACTGATATTGAATTCATGATATGATTGAGAGGCCAATATATTTGCCCCAAACTTTGCACATGGGAGAAACTATTTTAGGACATTCATCGTACCTTTCAAAGAAAATTCCTCAGCAGAATGATCTTTATTCTTTAGTCTCAAGAGGAAGCATCTGCCATTTATGTTTGGGGATAAGAAAGTCCTGGATCGACGAAGAATAAAGAAGATGTGTGAAAGTAAGGCAAGGAAGAATAGGATACTTAGTAGTGTTATAAAAGTGTAGAAATAAATATATCAGCAAAAATTGGTCTAGCAAGCAATGAAATGTTGAAAAACCAACATCTATTCATATATACAAAAAAGGCAGACTTTCCATAAAGCCTTGTTTCTCACTCAGAGCTGGTCGTATGCATTTCTGAATAAGTAAAAATGTGAAACGGATCCATCTGAGAGATATGCTGTGTACACGCAATGATCATAGACTTCCTTTCCACATATTTTTTGCCCCTCTGATTTTAAGAATAAGATCTGATTGTGATGACAAAAATACTGACTGGCCTGTCACTGCAGCCACCTTGTTTAGCTCAGCACCACCCTAGAAGGGAGCAGTTTCCAGCAGCACCACATAGAGGAAAGGACCATCATCACCACATCAATCAATGGACCATCAACACCACTTGAATGGCCTTGTAGGAAGCACCCGGGATGGATAACAGTGCCATGGGAACGAATTTTATGGAAACTGCTATGAAGATGGATCACGAAACCTTGACTTCACATAAGCAAATGAGCTCATAATCAACAACACATTTTTCAGGAAATGTATAAACCACCTCCTCAGCTACACCAGTGGTGAAAATAGTCACCAGATTGATTTTATTATTTTGAGAAGGTGTGATTTTCCCATTGTATCCAACACAAAGGTTATACCTTTTGACTTTCTTGCCCTTCAACACAGACCACTAGTTGCAGCTCTTAAGATAAAACGGCATGTGAATGGCCAAGACCATGGGTCCAGAGAAGATGAAATTGTGGATACTACTACAGAACCATAATGAAACATTATATTTCCCAGCCTCTATCAATACCACTTGAAATGTCATAACTGTGCTATCTTGGTACCTGTGAGCATTAGGGGCCTGGATGGGGAACAACAGGCTTAAACTGAACCATGCTAAGACAGAGTGGCTGTGGGTGAATAGCACTAATGTATCTGGGAATGTATTCATCTTAATTTTGGATTGGGTGGAAACTTCATGTGGTTCACCAGCTGTGCCCTTTCTTGGATCAGGAAGCCCCCCTCAGGCCCATGTTATCTCCCACATAGACTATTGCAATGTGCATTAAATGGGCTACCCTTGAAGAGTATTCAGAAGCTACAGCTGACCCAATACACAGCATTGGGGGGGGGTTAATTCTTGGTGCCCTGAGATTGGGACAGGTAAAACCTTTGTTACATGAGCAGCACTGGCTGCCAGTTTGCTTCCAGGTCCAATTCAAAGTATTGGTTATCACCTTTAAATCACTGCATGGCATGGGGCCAGGTTACCTGAGGGACTACATCAACCCCATTACATCAACCTGTCCCACCTGAATGTGCAGGGAGGGTATGCTATACACCCTGTCAACAATAGAATTTAATCTGATGAGCTCTAGGAGATGAGCCTTCTCGGCAGTTGCTCCAGCCCTCTGGAACAGCATGCCCCTGGAGTTGAGACAGGCCCCCTCGCTCCTGGCCTTCCAGAAGTTTGAAGACTTGGTTTTGCTGGCATGCCAAGCAGCCATCACTCATGGAGATGACTAGCATCACAGAGTCTATCTCTTTTAAAGCCTCACTGCTTACCCCGAGTAATTATTTATATATACAGTACAGTGGTACCTCTACTTACGAGTTTAATCTATTCTGAATGCATGATCATAAGTCGAACTACTCATAAGTAGAGCAGCCATATCTAAAAAAATAAAAAAAGTAAATAAAAAATAAAAAAATGTTAGAGCAGACCACATCTAAAATTTGTAAGACAGCAGTTAAAATGCCAACAGTTTTCTGATCTTAACCCAAGTAGCTCATAAGTAGAGCCACTTGTAAGTAGGGGTACCACTGTATATTGTTAGTTTTAGATTTTTTTTTAAGATTGTTAAAATGTTTATTGTTTTATTGTGTTTTATATTGTAAATCACTGAGAGTCCCCTCAAGGGAGATGGGTGTTGACTAGAGTTGGGCATGAACCAGAAAACCCATGGTTTGGGTTCGTCTGATTTGGGACCACCCTTGGTTCGGTTCAGGTTCAGGTTCGTATGATTTTTTTTAAAAAAAATTGTACAAACCCGAACTGATCCGTACCAGTTCGGGTACTTACTGGCAGTGGCAGCTGGGCACTGTCATTGCCGCAGGGAAGATCCCTTTAAAGAGATGCCTGTTCCCGCCTCTGCATGCAGAGGTGAGAAGAGGGGTCTCTTAGACATCCCTGTGGCAGATGACAACACCTGGTGCTCTGTCAGTGCCCACGGGGGAGGTGCCTTTAAAGAGACCCCCATTCTCAGCTCCACATGTGGAGGCGAGAACGGGGGTTTCTTTAGACAGTTCTCCCCCATGGTGGATTTCAGCACCCGGCGCGCTATTATCAGCCACAGGGGAGATCCCTTTAAAAGGAACCGCATTCTTGCCTCCGCATTTTAGACATTTCAGACTTCTTCATTGCCATAACAAACTGCAGCTGTGTACCAATTGATTGGTCAACAATCATACAAGGATGAACCATCTGACTGTGTCAGCTACCACTCTTTTACATTGTGTAAGGAACTTATGGCCTTGCTTGTTATTTTCCTTGAAGAAGAGGGCAGTAGCCTATGGCAGAAGTGCTGAATGACAACATTCATGATGGACAAGACACCCAGGTCTACCTAGACAGATAATACTTTGTCATCCTTGAATGGTAACTTTAAATACATCATCTCATTTATGTTTGTGAAACTTCTCAGCTGGTGTGTTTATTTGGAAGTTGAGTCATAGCAACTGGATTTCTTTTGTTGAGAGATTGAAACATTTTGCTGCTCATCCAAACAGATTTGTCAGTCTGAGGAAAGTTAGTTCAAAGTCCTCTATTTTATCATTCAGTTTGGCATCCTTATCTTTGAATGAGTGCCCTTTTTCCTTCGTGGATGAGGGTGTACACATATTAGATAGAGAAGTTAGGTAGTTTGAGAGAGGGGTCAGGGAAGCCACTCAAATGACCATTGAAAACTCCTCTCTCAACAGAGGTGGGGACCTCAGGCACAATCTGTCTGCTACTTATCAAGTAGCCATTTCAACAATACCCAGACAAATCAAGAATACTTAACACCCCCATCAACAAGGCCATGACTAACAACTTATACAGTACTTTATGGGTGTTGGGAAGGTTGTAAAGGTGTCCACCTAATGAGCCTTTTGAGACTATCTGCCTAACGAGCCTATTCAGGCCATGTCTCTCTTATGAGCCTATTTCAGACCAGGTTACATGAGGTCAAAGTGAACTATAAAATGATGGGCTTGCAAATAGCTTTCCACAAACTGATGAAGCTGTTTGGATGAGCAACGAAACATTTCAATCTCTCAAGAAAAGAAGTCCAGTTTCCATGACTCAACTTCCAGATCATCTCATTCATTTAAATAATTAGAGTGTAGCAAAGAGAAGTTTGGGTTATTGTGATACACCTAGAAGGCTTTCTATCTGGAATCTACTTTGTATTGCATAGTTGCATTTCAGCACATCTGCATCTCAAAACACTTTAGAATGCCATATGTCCTACACTGCAGTGACCATCTGAATTAATGGAGAGTAACACTCAAAGGTCTCATTGGAGTAAATAAAGCATTTAGTTTTTGCTCTGGACTTGAATGCTATGAAATAGCCTTCCATTATACTAAAGGTGTTCTATAAGTAATGAGAATTTATATTAAACTTGCTTGAACAGTTAGTACAAGAGAAAGTGCTTTATTATACCGACTAAATTGCAGTAACTTTCTTTACAAGATTAAAGGTCTTTAAAGGGGATTTGGGCATTTCTTACACATGATTTAGAATAGCTGTATGCAAACATGTGATTTCAAACAACATTTCAATAAAAATCAGACTGCTGTCAGAAATATGAGTTTACAAACTTCTGGAGATGACAAATGATTGGCAGCATGCATGTAAAAAGCAGGTGCTCAGCCTGAGGGCAAGCATATAATATGGGGGCCAAGGTATGCACAAGCCAGAAGACATTCCATTAGTGCACAGCTCAGAATTAATTATTTACTCTTCCCTGACCACCCCCCAAAGACTTGATAATCATAGAAAGTTATCATAGAATCATAGGATAGTGAAGTTGGAAGGGCCCTATAAGGCCATCAAGTCCACCTCCCTATTCCATGCAGGAATACAAATCAAAGGATATCTTCCAGGTCTTTGTCCAAATTTCTCTTGAATGACTCCACTGTTGGAGCACTCACCACCTCTTGAGGTAATCAGTTCCATTGCCAAGTAATGGTGACTTTCTATGCCCTGACAACTGCTCTGCTGCCCTCAGGTTTTGTGGAGAGTCCCATCTCCTTGCTAGTATTGTTATAAGATTCAACTGGCAGCCCATTGAGCTTTGGTACCTGAAACAGAGAGGGGAGTAATCTTGCCCTCTACCATGTGGAGCTAGATGCTTTGTGGCAGCCCTGTGGGAGAGACCAGATTGCCACTCACATATTTCGACCAGCCCAAGTAGCAGCACATCTCCCTCATAACAAGTATCTTAGGAGTTAATGGCTGCCAAGCTTTTTTCTTTCTTTCTTGAACTACAGTGGTGGACAGAAAAGGCTCAGACCCTTCCTACCAACTCTCCTAATTCTTGCTTTGTGTGGAAGGGAGGCCGAGCTTTCTCTTTCTCTTTGAGGCAAATACAAGAGGCAAAGGTAACACAACCCTCATTTTTAAAGTATATTTTAGATGGTTTAAATTCAAAGCTGTGAAATACAGCATCGCAATGGACGCAAAACAAAAAGGCTTCTTTTCAACAGCTCACATTATCATTAGGCATTTTGAAGAAAGCTCAGCTTTGGAGAAAGGAGTCATGGCTGCTATATTTAACGCTGTACTGCAACATACTCTGAATAATTTAGAATTTAGTAAGTGGGCATTTTGTAGGCTCTAACCAGCTTCATGGAAACACTTCCCCCCGTAATGTAATAAATGGAGTCTCTACAAGGATAGGTTCCTGCAGTACAAATTAGAAGTGTTACAACTGGGTATTTATAGTGAGAGGAGTGAGTTGTTCTTGGGAGTATTATCGGGCTTACTGGTGATTAATAAATAATGATTTATGTTAATAACACTCCAGGTTAATCTTGTACAAGTGTACTGCTGCAGAACATATGGCGTGTATATGTATGTGCCATCAATCCAGTGGAACACACTTTAAATATTTGGATACAAATTCAGTGTTTCATTTCTAATAATTATGTGCATTCATAATATGTCATGAACAGCCTTGCTTGGCATAATAATAATAACAATCATTATAATGAAAAAAAAAGATGATGACATGCAAGCAGATGTAGATTGGTTTGCTGATTTGAATTTGATTTTACTGAGAATGCTGCTAAGAGATGAGAGTTCTCAAACCTGTAATTAATTTTTAGTATGTGTCCATGCTTGGTCCAGGATTATCTAATTTTTATTGTTTTTGAGGTTTAAAAAATGAACAAAATGTTCACCTACTCTGGCCACTGTGACATACGCCCTAGTGACATCCCGGCTGGACTACTGTAATGCGCTCTGCATGAGACTACCATTGGAAAAATCTCAGGACACTTCAACGAGTCCAAACTGCTGACAGTTTGCTGACAGGGGTGAATTACAAAGAACACATTGCACCCCTACTAAAGCAGCTCCAATGGCTGTGCTGATTGGTGGGTTTGTAAACCAATGAGAGAGTCTGGAGAGTGGCTTGAGAGGATTAAAGGCACTGCCCAGAATTGTTTTACCCATATAGGGGCAGATAGGTCTAGATGGGACCTGTAGAAAGACCTACTCTTGGAAAAAGGGAATCTGACAGAGTCTGAGATATAAGATTGGATATAGGATTTTCTTTCTTTTTGCATGCACTTTGTAGCTTTAATATTCTTTTTAAAGTTGTAAGATACCTCTTCTAATTCCATGTTTATAAATTATGTCTTAAATGTCTTGGGCTGTATATTGTCCCTCATTATTGTAAGCCACCTTGGTGGGTCCTTTTCCAAAGAGAAAGGTGGAGCAAAATATTCAACATAAATAAATAAAATAATTCAGTTGATTTAGGAAATCATAATTTTAGGGGAAAATAGTTCAGTTAACTAACAGTGAAATTCTACTGTAGTTTCTTGTATAAAAATATTTTCACTGTCTTTCATGGTTCCATTGTGAATTTCTCTCTAGAAACTTCCTCATTGCAGTGTAAGAGAGTGCTTAGTAACCCAAGGACAGAGACCAATTTGGGTGCTTAAATTTCCAATAATTCCAAGAGGAGAGGGATAAGTAAAATGAAGGGAGACCTCCATCTTTGTTTGGTTCAAAGCAAATGTGCATAGAATAGCCACTTTACAACTGTAACAAAGTTGTAGCACAGTTTGTAACACCAACATATGGCATATGTGGCTGTAGACCTGTGGCACTAACTTGGACAAGTGTGCATCTTGTGTGTTTGTAATGCAAAACACCAGAGTATCATGTAGTAGTAGGGTTTCTAGAACATGTCATATATTTTTTCCCTGCGGCCTATATTTGTGACAAAGCAAAGCAAAGCAAAGTGTTCTGCTTATATACTGCCCCATACTACTCCAAAGAGTCTCTGGGAGGTTTATAGTTTTAATTACAGTATTTAGGCTACACATTTCACCCCCTCCCGACCCCAGCAAGCTGGGTACTCATTTTACCAACCTCAAAAGGATGGAAGGCTGAGTCAACCATGAGCCTTCTACCTGGGATTGAACCCCAGGTCGTGAGCACAGTTTTACCTGCAGTACAGGCATTTAACCACAGCGCCACGAGGCTCCTATATGGCACAGGTGACAAGGTCCTATGTGACAAGGTGTGTACTTCCTGATTTAGCAGAGTTTTTCCTTTTTATAGGACTGCAGCTCCAGCCCACAGTAATGACAGAGTGCAGTGCTTAGTTTTATGCAGTCTATTTACAAGTATACTGTATATAGAAGATTTTCTTCACAATTGCTTCTTATCTTTATATAGTTGTTTACACTCATACATCAGCAATTCCCTTGAATCCTGTTTTCATCCAGTTCTGTTCCAATTAACAAGCTTTACATGGTTCCACCAAGCACAACACATACAATACAGATCCAAATGCAGATACCATATTTTCCATGTATGCTACACTATTTTTTTTTAAAAATGATGACACTAAAAATTAAGAGGCATCATATACATGAAATTAAGCCTTTCCCAAAGGGAGGGGGTGGGTGGGGTGGAGGAGAACTTAAACTGATCTTGCTGTTTCCTTCCTCTGTGGTTTGGTTTTTGCAGGACTATATTAGAAAGAAAACAGCAGGGGGTGGGAAACAGCAGGGGTGGGGTGGAGCAGAATCCTAACTGACCTCATTGTTTTGCTGTTTCACTTCCTCTCCAGCAGTGCTCGGTTGCCCTCCTTTCTGCTTTGTTCTGGGAAGGATTTTTTTTTCAGCCATGCCTTCTTTTCAACATAAAAAGACATTTATTAATGTTCTGCTCCATCCTGAAGCTTTCTCCACTGAAAAGACAGAGCCGATCCTGCAAAAAATAAACCACAAGAGGTGGGAAACAGCAAGGTCAGTTTTGGTTCTCCTCTACCCCACCAAAGCAGAGAGAAGTGTTCAGAAAGTAGGAACTAAAGGAAACAGCAGGGGTGATGGTGGAGGAGAATTTATTAATTTTATTAATTTGGGGTCTTAAAAGTGGGGGCATCTAATATATGGCAGTGTCTTATAGACAGAAAAATACAATGCATCCAAATTATCCAGTGATTGCCAGAGAGTGATTTCCAGAGATCATAGCCCTTATATAGACTGTTTGACCAATAGATGACTGTCCCTTAGGTCATCTAGGTGCATGCTTTGAAAGCTTTGCTCTTGCCTATTCACGAAGCTCTCTCGTTCATTATTTCATCTAATTGCATGCATCTAAAAACTGCCTGGGCATTTTATCTGAATAGCCTTACAGTTTGAGTTTATACGTGGGTTTAGACATGTTTATGAGTAATCTGGTGAGGAAGGCCAGATTACTCATAAACACATTTAAAGGTGCTTCTGGATTCAAGTACAGATTTCAGGAAAAGTGTGGCATGTCATAGAAATCCTCCCTCCTACTGATGAATCATCAATGTCTGCCATTAACTATTGAGCTCCCCTTTAAGTTTTCAGCATTACCTCTCAATGAACTATGATTTCAGTTACATGCCTACCTTCCAACTCAGTTAAAAGACAATGAAGGAAGGATGGGAGAAAGTCGTGTTTTTAAGAAAACAGCAACAACTTCTTCAACCCTTAGATTCTTTAACAGGAATTTACAATTGCTACATCTTTTTTATTTTTATTTTTTGTAAACTGTGTAACCTCAAGAGGAGGGGGGGGGGGAGGGGGGGGAGGAGGAGGAGGAGGAGGAGGAGGAGGAGGAGAAGAAGAAGAAGAAGAAGAAGAAGAAGAAAGAAGAAGAAGAAGAAGAAGAAGAAGAAGAAGAAGAAGAAGGCATCTCTTTACATCTAACTGGTCAAGCTTTTTACCAAGATTATCTGTGCAGTGAAATAATTCTCTCTCTCTCTCTCTCTCTCTCTCTCTCTCTCTCTCTCTCTCTCTCTCTCTCTCTCATTCCTATTCTTTTTCTTGCTATTTAATTGGCTTCACAAAATTAAATCCAAACCGGGGGGGGGGGGATAATTTTGTGTTTTGAGATCACCTAGAGGGACATCCACAAGGTTTTCATTTCAGCATTGTATTCATTTTGATTTGTGTGAAGTTACAGACCACTGGAGCTTCTTCTGGCATTTTGAGGGCTAGAAATGCTGGAATGTGAACAAAATACTTGGTGCTGCTTTGTGTTCCAAAAGAAGGAAGCACTACAGTTGAAGGAAATTAGTATCAGGAACTTCCATGAAACCCAAAATCCTATCCTGCAATCACAGTATCATCATTACACTTAGGGCTGAGCATGTGCATGAGTGTGGGGTGGATGACTGATCTTCTATGACCTTTGATTGGGTAATTTAAAGTAGTAATAAAGGTATCGCATATCTGTCATGTCATGTGCCCATCAGGTTGGTCCAATTTATAAGGAATCTAATAGAAATGTAAAGAGAAGTGGGCTATTTAAGGAGTGGTTTTACTACTTCCACACATCCATTGGGCTTCCATGACAGAGTGGAGACTCAGATCTAAGTCTCCTTGTCTTATCTTGTCACTCTATTTACTACCCTACACGGTGTCACATAGCATACATAGCAATATGGCAGTATAACGATCAGATAGGTACAGTTTTCATCCACTGCTTTCTGCTTTATTTTATAATGCCTGCTACTGGCTGATGGATTCATGGAAAAGTAGGGAATGGGCAAGAAGTCAAGTGCATGGCCTTTGGGGGGGGGGACAAAGGAGAGAGATTGATAGGAGATTTATTACATACTGAATGTACCATATTCTAATTGAAGGCTCTATGTAGTGCCCAATCTTGAATGATAGCTCTTTAATTTCCCCCTTTGCAGACATAGAAATATTTGAGCAAACCCCAAAACCTCCAAAATAATGAAGTCAGGGTTAGTCCCAATCTATAGGGCAATTATTTGAAAACATATTAAAGTGAATGGCAATCACACATTCCTAATTGAAAATAGCACTGCTATTCAGCCTTGGTGTTTTGAAACTCAGTAGAACTCTCTCAACTGAAATGTTTGTCAGCTTCATTGCTTTTGCTTAATGGAAGTGTTACATTCTCTCAGAAGCTGTTTGGACTTAATTGACAGGCCATTTTCATCTTAGCCATTGCTGCTTTGTGTGTTACTACTGCTTTCTTTAAAAACAAAATTGTTATTATGCTTGTAAATCTGTTTGGGCTGGAATATGGAGTGCAAACACTTTGAATCAAACATGGGGTGTTACAGAAGCTACAGTCTGATTATTTATTTATTTATTTATTTATTTATTTATTTATTTATTTATTTATTGCATTTCTATACCGCACCTTCTTCCAAACGGGAACTCAGGGCGGTTTACAGCATTAAAAAAACCATAAAAAATATACAGTTAAAAGGCATATAATACAAATAGAGTGGGGGAAAGCCCAGGCAAGAGACATCAGGAGATGGGTGGATGAAGAAAAACAACAACCCTAAAGTGTCACAAGAAGAACCTTAAGGCAATTTCAACATAGACCCTCCACGTCCATCATCTTTTTTCCCCGTCAGTAAAGCCAGACGTCTTGAAGCGCATGTTTTTTTTATAACTAAGTCATTTTTATTTTGAAGGGGGGGGGAATCAACTATTGAGTTGAACTGTCAACTAAAAATCACACCTTCAGTTGCCATCGCTCACAGTGCTGTTGGCTTTTATTTTCCAAAATAAGAAAAACCATTTTAAGCTTTAAAAACAAACAAAAAACAGAGTGCTTATTATAGCACACAATTTGGTCCATAATGTAACTGGATAGCATGTAGCAATTTTTTTTAGAGCTATGGAAGGAAAGACTGCAGTTATTCACTCCCACCACCTGCTTTTCTGGGTATGTCTAATGTTTAATAGTGCAATCAGAATAGCTTCTTGTATGGCACATAAGATGGCTTTTGATATTCAGTGTGTTCATTCCTAGATCTACTGCCATTCTGCTTGTTGATATGTATAGCTCCAGACAGCCAACAGCAGGTGTTCAATACAGCACAATGGGTTTTCCATCTGTCCAGGAACTCCTGCCTTGAAGAGGAATAAAATATTTCCAGTCTGTGAAAAGTCTATTGAAAGATTCCTTTATGATCTCTAACCAGGTGCATGATAGCTCTATAAAGCAAGATGCAATCCTTGTGTATTAAAACAATTGTTTTGTCAGCCGAAGAAATAGCCTTAGAGCTCTGCTGGACTAATGGTTTATCCAATCCATTCGACAGCAGCCAAATGTAGAGGAAGAACTTGAAAAGGACACTAACAGAGTGTTTCATGGATTGCAGTAGGCTTTATTAGGAGTGAGAAAGGAAAAGAAAATGAAAATGGGAACAGAGAAGACAATTGTCCACTCAGTTCACCTTTTAATTTCATACTTCTGAGTCAATATAGGATTCGAAACTCGGTCATCTTTTGAAATGCAGATAGTTTAATTTTGAAATCAAGCCCTCCAATCAAAATATCATATACTCTAGCACATGCTCACAAGTAAAAACTTTTGTAAGTAGAGCAGCGGTTTCCCATAGGAATGCATTGAAAACCAATTAATCTGTTCTGGAGGGAACAGATTTCAATGTGCCATGGCCCTTGAACTGCCCCGCTCGGCTGAGATAGTGGGCTGGCAGACCCAGAACTTTGCTGGGGCGGTGGTGGTCCTTGGGATGGGGGAGGGAGGGGTGGAGAACTTATTCCCCTCATTTTTTTTATTGATGGTCAGTGGGTTACTTTTGAAACCTTCAAAGGCTACCAGTAGCCCGCGGTCTACCTATTGGGCAGGCCTGCTATAGATCAAGTCCCTTTTCAACACTGTATGCCTGCATAAGTTTCCTTATGAAAACTAAATAGTCATTTTTATTCCACCATCATCTTGGTTTGTTTGACACTTTTAAATTTATATATTTTTATATTTTTAATGTTTGATGTTTAAAAACTTTCTGTTGTTTGCTTTTAAATTATTTTAAATATCTTATGTGTAAAATTGTTTTTATTCAGCTTGACAAGCCTGTGATGTAGAGTGAATTAGAAATGTTGAAATACATGAATAAGTAAATCTCTGAAAAAGAGAGATTTTGTAAGAGTTAAATCCCACATATACTACTTCAGTTCCATTTGAATTACTCCGTCTGCAGGAAACTAATTATGCTTTCTTAATGTATTTGAAAATATACAAGGCATATGAGCAAGCAGACTTTAGTTTCAAGAACTAAAAGCGAAGGGGACAAATGAACTTTCCAATCAGTGATTGTATTATCTGCTTTATTTCCTTGCCCTGACGGGGTTTAGTAATCTGGAAACAACTGAACTTCAGTGCCTGTCTGATTTAGAATATCAATGACCCTGAATTTCAAAGGACACAAAATCAAGTCTTCAATATCAAACCATTTAAGCAAGACTTAGCCTCCTTCCTGTTAAGTGGAGTTAAGGGATGATCTACTTGATTTTCACTAAACTTTACAATCTTTCTTCTTTGGGCAGGGCAATCCATTGTAACATCATACAGCATACAATTCCCTTACTAATCAGCTCCCCTAGACCAGAGGTAGATATTTAACCTGCCCACTTACATGAACATGCATCTCAAACAAACAAGTCATCTATCTGTTAATTTTCATTAATCAGAGAGTTTCAGAAGCCAAATTGAGATAAACCCTGTATTTGTTATGAAAAAAAAGTGTACATAGCAGGATAAGGAAGAATGCTTACTTTTCAACCTTCACTAAAAATGAAAAAAAATGTATGGATAACTCAACACTCATGTTTACTATTGGTTTCATGCAGATTTGTAAGTCTGAGGAAAATTAGTGGTGAGGCATCCAATTCATAGTTCAGCTTGATTTCACACACACCTGGTCTGAATAGGCTCCTTAGGTGGACAACAGCCTGAATAGGCTCATTATATGTACAATGGCTTGGAGTAAATTAAAGTTCCACCTATGCAACCCTTCCCAACACCATTCAGTATGGGTCATTAGCAGTAGCCTTTCTGGTGGAGGTGTGAAGTCCTTCTAATTTGTCTGGAGATCGGCAGATCTGGAGCCTGTTAAGTGGCAGACAGATTTTGCCTGAGACCCCAACTCTGTTGAAAGAGGGTTTATAAACACACAAGAATGGCTTCCCTGAACCCTCTCTCGAATCGCCTATCTTCTCTGTCTAATATGTGTTCATCCTGTCTTTGAATGAGTAATCCTTTGCCCTTCTAATGATTCTGGTCCTGCGCTGTTGCCCCTCCTATGTTGGGCCATCCTCCTGTTTAGTGTCTGTTTGGTTTCTCCAATGTAGAGCTCTGTGCACTCCTTACTGCATTTGTACCGTATATACTATACTGTTCCTCTTGTATTTTGGTTCTTTGAGTGGATGAGTCTCTGCCTTAGGTGGTTACTTCACGTCTGTTTTGTCTCTGTTAGTGTTGTGCTTAGGAGCGGTACAAAAAAAGTCACTTCACGTTCATCATGCAACTACTGAAATTTGTCTCAACCACGCCCCCGAAACTGGTGCTAAGCATGACAATACTGTACCTTGTGCTGGGGTAGGGTTTTCCCTTGTCACTCTTTGTTCCTGCTTTATGTTCTGAGACAAGACACCATGTAGTAACAACTGTCACACAACAAAACATTCATTTCTCTCAGAAAACTGTGTCCATTATGTTTTACATTTTAGAAGTGAAATAGTGAAAATGAATTTTTAAGACCCCCCCCCCCACACCACCTCCCAAACAAAAGGAAAGGGGAAGCTAGACAAATTCAGTGTTTGTCATGGTACAAAACCGTGAGGTAACACTTGTCACGAGACAATTTATCATGACCATGGGAACACTGAAACAGGAACAAAACCATGTAACCGTGAACAACGTTGTCATGGTACAAAACTAGTCACGGAACAAAGAAGGACGTGAAGTAACCGCCTTACTGTGTTTGTGCATTTGAAGTAAACAGGGATGTGGTGTTTGGCAAAAATTTCTTTAAGCTTTTCAGACAATCCTGCTATGTAAGGAATGGCTAGGTTTCTCAGTTGGCTCTGGGTCTCAGGCTGGGCCATTGTTCCTCAGGGTCAGGAGAGTGTTTTGTTGAAGACCTACTTTGGATATCCATAGACCTTAAGCACTATTTTCAGCTGCCACTACAATACAAATTAGGAGTCATATGGACTCAAAACCACAGAGCAGAGAGCATCCCCACCTCTAGACTTTATTAGGAGTGAGAAAAGAAAAGAAAATGAAAATGGGAAGAGATAAGACAATTGTCCACTCAGTTCACCTTTTAATTTCATACTTCTGAGTCAATATAGGATTGAAACTCGGTCATCTTTTGAAATGCAGATAGTTTAATTTTGAAATCAAGCCCTCCAATCAAAATATCATATACTCTAGTTACAAAATTAATCCATTCCAAATGCATTTTCTTAAGTCAAATTTTTCTCAAGTCGAAACAAAGTTCCCCATAAAAATGCAATTGAAACAGATTAATCTGTTCCAAGTGGGAAATCCCCCCGAATGAAAAAAAAAAAACCCCACATTAACAGACCCACAGAGCAGAGAGCATCCCCACCTCTAGAGAAGCCAAGAAGGAAGATAGGCACCTGAAGACAGCACTTAACATCTGTTGATATTTTACTGATATTAAGAAGGAGTTTCCCATATTTTATTCCTGCCTGGATTGCATAGCTGTCTATATAGTGGTATCTCAGTTAACATAATTTTTGGTTTCTAAATAAAAAATCATTGAAAATAATGCCTTAGTTTACAAAAAAAGGAGGTTTATAGCACTGCCCCCATTCATGCTGGACTCTGTATTTCAGTTAAAGAATATTTCACAATACAAAACATCCCATTTAAATTCATAAACCGAGGTACCACTGTACTTCACCTGGTGAACAACTACCCCGGTCAAATGAACTGAAGCTACATCCCTATATATTGGGGTTTGAGCTTGACAATGTTGCTCTTAAAATGTATATGCATTTAATTTTTAAAAAAATTCAAACACAGTAGGATTTCTTTCCGTATCACATCTTCAAGATTTTCTGATGATAAATTGACAAGAATGTGATGATAAATGTAAACTTGAAAGTACTCTTATTACCTGCATATGTTTGCTGGTGACTGATTCCCCCCCTTTTTTTTCATGTACTGTTGTTGCCAACTTTTGTTGTTGAGGGTTCTTTAGGGGTTATTTGGGTCTAGCTCCAGAAACCAGAATGGATGAGAAATCTGGACAGTGAAAACAGCTGGCAAGAAAAATATGGCTTGATTTGAAATGTGTTATTGGATAAAGTCTTGTAGGGTGTTTATACATGACCCCTAAGCTCCGCTGCAAATGACTGCAAGCTCTGGAGCTTAAAAATGTTTCCCCACCAGCTCTGGAGTTTGCAGACAATTAAGTGCGACCCCACCCACCTAAGCGCGACCCAGCGCACTTTTCTTGTACCTGCTCTTGGGAGGTAAAAAATATTTGATGCGGATGTGCTGGGCTCTCCTCGCTTCTTTTTCTTTTTCTTTTTTGCCTCCCGCCCATTTAAGAGGAACCAGGAAGTGACCGGGGCTCCCCCGGCAGCGTCCACCAACACCGGGAGGTAAGGCTTTATTCTTCTGTCCCTTTTTTTCCTCCCTCCCCTCACGCAGCCGACAGCCAGGAAGTACAGAGGGGTGGAGATGCACGAAGAGCGACAAACCCCTAAGATCTCTGGTCCGAATTTAAGGGGCCAGCGGATCTTAGGGGTCATGTAAAAAGGCCCGTAGAGACAAAAGACACAAGAAAAATAAAACACGTCAAGTCTGAAATCTCTGTAGAAGCAAAACATGGCTAATTTGAGGCTATTGTAATTTGGACAAAGCATGAGAAGACATGAATCTTTGGTAACCATTATAATCCAGGGGACAATTGAAGCCAATATGAAAAGAGGAAGCTGTGGTCTTAACTTGAGTCACTTCAGGTGCAGAGAAAATCTGTTTAATCTTTTCTATGTGGTAATGTTTGCAATACTTAACAGACTTTTAAACCTTATCTCCTCTTGTCCAGGCTAAAAACCCCAGTTTCCTCAATTTTTCCACATGTAGCTTGTTTTTCTTTTTCTTTTCTTTTTTGACCACTCACATTACCTTCTTAAAATTCCCTTCTGTCTACATCCATCTTAAAGGTATCACACTTAGTGTAGACTGTGATATCACAGAGGATGTATGTATAGTGTGAAATCCATCTTCACTTTGTTTAGAGGCTGAAATGGCAGTTAAGACACTGGTGGCTTGTGAACAAGAGCTGAAGTGTTGCCTTTGAAATTTGTGAGTGAATTGCCTTTCCACTCAGTTTATGAGATGTCTCTGCCTTAAAGAAAAGGTATATTCCCTCTGATGAAATATATGTTGTCCCCAGAAATACAGTAGGATTCACACTTTGGCAGTTGGACTTTCAAAGTGTGTGATTATCTGCTAGAATGATGATATAAAAGAAGTGGAGATGAGGAAAAGCAGGTGCTAAAGCAAACAGACGTCTTTCACCATTTAATGGAGCACTGCTTCTGACTACATGTTCACCATGTCATCTAGCTTGAGCCCAGGGAAGCAACAGAATTCCCTGGAGCCAGGGAGCAAAGTTTTCAGAACTCTAGGATCACAGCTGCCATCCAAATAATACTTATTAAACTTTAGGGTAACAAATAGTTGCAATATTTGTATATGTTTATCTCCCTCGCTGTGGGAAACTATCCGAACTAGCACCTCTAGCAGGTGTCTTATCTTTTGCTCATTCAATTTATTTGTCTGATTTTTTAAAAAAAATCCCATTCTATTTCATTGCATAACTGTCTTTTGAGAACAAAATGTATTCAGTATCCTTGCCTTTTAAAATATACCTTCAGGGTACAGTTCTCTCTCCTGCATGACAGTTCTCATTTAAAATGACCCTATAAACTCATTTATGTTGCTCAAGAAGTTAGTGCCAGGTTCTGGAGACACTAAGGGCTATGCAGGCATTCTTATTATACTGTTAGAAGGAATCTTTGTTGTAAAGGTTTGATCTTAATGCAAGATCAATAGTTTTTTTACTGGTTTGTGAAAAAGAAAATGTTGACCACTGGATCATTTCAAACATCTGTGCAAAGTCTGCAAGTCTGTGATGAAGTCTGAATTTCTCATTTTCTTTTCTCTGCACATCCTTTCAAAGTCATATGCTCAAATCCAGATATGTGCAGATTCAGCGGTAGGCACCGTTCTCTGCATCCCATCATATATGAGAAACATGACACATGCAAATACATCATACATGTCAATCTGTGTTGTGTTTTACTGTGACATAGGGATTTTTTTTACAAAAAGGAAAGTTAAAACAACTACAAAATCACAGAGCTCTAGTGTAGAACATAATTACTTGAAGATAATTCCATCCAATTCCATCTAATCCCACCCCTGGTACGACTGGGCAGGTTTAAAGGGGTTCAGCCATTGACAGCTTGGTAGGAGCCCTCTGAAAATGCTTGGGAGGGCTGCGTGATCGTTGGAACTGCCCTCCCAAGCATTTTCAGAGGGCTTCTACCAAGCTGTCAATGGCTGGACCCCTTTAAACCTGGGCCTGTCCACACTAGGGGATCCCCCTGGTGCTGACTGGGCCAGTTTTAAAGAGGTCCAGCTGGTAATAGTTCAGCAGGAGCCCTTTAAAAATGTCTCCCTGAGTCCTTGGCACCAAATCTGGTTAATTATCGTCTGATTGCCAATGTCCCCTTTATGGGCAAGGTTATCGAAAGGGTGGCCGCGATCCGGATTCAATCCTTTTTGGAGGAACAACAGTGCCTTGACCCATGCCAGTCCGGGTTCAGGCCGGGCCAGGGGACCGAGACAGCTTTGGTCGCGCTGCAAGATGACCTAATCTGGGCGGCTGACAGGGGTTGCTCTACCCTGTTGGTTCTCTTGGATTTGTCAGCGGCCTTCGATACCGTTGACCACGGTATCCTACTGGACCGGCTCTCTGAGGTAGGTATCGGAGGCACTGTTTGCAGTTGGCTCCGGTCCTTCTTGGAGGGCCGGCCCCAGTATGTGCAGCATGGTGGAGAGGTGTCGGCCCCGTGGACACTCCCTTGTGGGGTTCCGCAGGGCTCGTCTCTCTCCCCCCATGTTGTTCAACATCTATGTAAGACCGCTGGCTGGGGTCATTAGGAGATTTGGAGTCTGCTGTCATCAGTACGCTGATGACACACAGCTCTATCTCTCCTTTTCCACCTCTGCAGTGGAAGCTGTCTGGACTCTCGGCCAGTGCCTAGAAGCAGTCATGGCATGGACCAGGGCCAACAGGCTCAAACTCAATCCCGAGAAGACCGAGGTGATGTTCTTCAGGAGTTCTTGTCTGGATATGGAGGCCCTCTCCCCAGTCTGGAGGATGTTTCCCTCCAACTGGCGGACAGGGTTCGGAATCTGGGTGTGGTTCTGGATCCGGCGCTTTCCTTGGACGCCCAGGTGGCTGCCGTGACCCGAACCGCGTTTTACCATCTGCATCAAATTGCCCAGATCCGCCCATACCTAGATGGCAACTCCCTGAGAACTGTAGTGCAAGCGCTGGTGATCTCGAGACTGGACTACTGCAATGCTCTCTACATGGGGTTGCCCTTGACTCTCCTCTGGCGTCTGCAGCGGGTACAAAATGCGGCTGCCAGGCTGGTGGCGGGTGTGCGTCGTTATGACCACATCACCCCAGTCCTGGCTTGCCTGCATTGGTTACCTGTTGTGTCCCGGATCAGATTCAAGGTCATGGCTTTAGTTTATAAAACCCTCCATGGCTTGGGCCCGGACTACCTGGCAGAGCGGATCGCCCAGCGATCAACCTCGGCCCAATCAGTTCAGCAGTCGCAGGCGCACTTGCTTCGGGTTGTCACCCCCAGAGAGGCCGGAAAACCTCCACCCGAAACCGGGCCTTCTCGGTGGCTGGCCCCTCTCTTTGGAACAGCCTACCAAGCGAAGTGTGCTCTGCAGAGTCCCTGTTGGCCTTCCGCAGAGCATTGAAAACCTTGCTCTTCTGCGAGGCCTTTAGTAACCTAGATAATGTTTTTTCCCCTCTTTGTCCCACCATCCATTTACCAGTTCAACTAGTGAGGTGTTCTGTAGTTGAGCCCTCATATGTTTCTATGCCAAGGGTGCTATCTGTTGTATTTGTTTGAATTTGTCTTGTCTGTTTTTATATTCTATTTTAGCTGAACTTATCAACCCATTGTAAGCTGCCCAGAGTTCCTACGGGAAGATGGGTGGGGTAGAAAATTAATAAATAAATAAATAAATAAATAAATAAATAAATAAATATCCCCCCTCAGGGGCCTTTTTTCCAGACTAAAGAGCCCCAAATGTTTTAGCCTTTCCTCATAAGGGAGGTGCCCCAGCCCAGTAATCATTTTAGTTGCTCTCTTCTGCACCTTTCCCAGTTCCACTATGTCTTTCTTGAGATGTGGTGACCAGAATTGTACATAATACTCCAGGTGCGGCCTTATTATTGTTTTGTATAATGGCATTATAATGTTTTATTTAAATTTATTTAAAAACTTCTATACTGCTCCTACTTCCCAAGCGGGAACTCAGGGCGGTTTACACAAAAACCCAAAAGGCAAAGAACAGTAACAGCGGCAAGGGCAGACTTACGGCATACGGGGGGGGGGGAGGTACTCTAGTCGTTATTAAAGGCATCCCTGAAAAGGAGGGTCTTCAATCCTTTCCTAAAGGACGCCAGCGTTGGAGCCTGCCTCAACTCACTGAGTAACTTGTTCCACATAGGTGGCACCGCCACCGAGAAGGCCCGCCCACGGGTACTTGTCTTGCGGGCCTCCCTCGGGGAGATCATCTGCAGTGAGAGTGCCAGAGATGAACGGGTGGGTCGGGCTCGATCTGATTGTCGGTGAAGCCGCTCTGCCAGATAAACAGGGGCCAAGCCATGGAGGGTTTTGTAAGCCAAAACCAACACCTTGAACCTTATTCGGGAGGCAATGGGCAACCAGTGGAGGCGGACCAGGATGGGAGTGATGCGGTCGAAACGACACACACCAACCACCAGCCTGGCCGCCGCGTTCTGGACCCGCTGCAATCTCCGAACAAGGTTCAAGGGGAGCCCCATGTAGAGAGCGTTGCAATAATCCAGCCTCGACATGACCAATGCCTGTACCACAGTCCTCAGGGAGCTCTCGTCAAGGTACGGGCGAATCTGGGCGATTAACCTTAGATGATAAAAGGCCGACCTGGTCACGGCTGACACCTGGAGCTCCAGGGTCAGACCCGGATCCAGGACGACGCCCAGGTTCCTCACTCTTTGCGCCAGCTGGAGGTCGGACCCATCCAGACTGGGAAGAGGGCCACAGTACCCATCTGGGCCGCCACCAAAGAACATAACCTCGGTCTTTCCGGGGTTGAGCCGGATTCTGTGGGTCCTGGTCCAATCCAAAACTGCAGCCAGGCAGCGGTCAAGGGTCTGGACGGCCTCCACTGCACAGGTGGAAAAGGAGAGATAGAGCTGCGTGTCATCAGCGTACTGATGACAGCAGACTCCAAAACTCCGGATGATCTCAGCCAGCGGCTTCATATAGATGTTAAAGAGCATTGGGGAGAGGGACGACCCCTGAGGCACCCCACAAGAGAGTGTCCAGGGAGCCGACAACTCACCCCCCAAGCTCACTCGCTGGGTACGACCCTCAAGGAAGGAACAGAGCCAGCCAAAGGCCGATCCCCCGATCCCCACCTCCGAAAGCCGCCCCAGCAGGATACCGTGGTCGACGGTATCAAAAGCCGCTGACAAGTCGAGGAGGACCAGCAGGGTAGAGCAACCCCTGTCGGCCCCCCTCAACAGATCATCGTGCAGAGCGACCAGGGCCATCTCCGTCCCATGATGCGGCCTGAACCCAGATTGGAAGGGATCCAGGACATGGTTCTCCTCCAGGAACGACTGGAGACGCAGGGCGGCGACTTGCTCGACTACCTTGCCCAAAAAGGGAACATTGGCTATGGGACGGTAGTTGGATATATTGTCCACAGCCAAGCCAGGTCTTTTAATAATGGGCTTCACCACCGTCTCCTTCAGCAAACTGGGAAAGATCCCGTCCCTGAAGGAGGCTGAGGCAATTAGCGAAGCCCATTTTGGCATGCTCCCCCCTGTGGTCTTAATCAGCCAGGACGGGCAAGGGTCGAACGGAGAAGCCGCAGGCCTGCAGTGCCCCAGAGCCCTGGAGGCTTCCTCAGATGTAACAGACCCAAACTCAACAAACCGGGGCGACCGAGGCAGCCCAGTATCGGCCATGCCGGGGACTGGATCAGAGCAACCGGCATCCAGCTCAGAACGGATGGCCTCTATCTTGGTTTTAAAATAGGCTGCGAACGACTCACTAGTGAAATCACTAGGAGGAGGCCGAGGCGGACCAGGATTGGTGAGGTCTCGAACCACCCGGAACAACTCCGCGTGGCTATTCGAGGCCTCACCAATTCTCAGGGCGGCGAAAGATCTCCTAGCTGCCCTTATCGCGTGAGAATAGCGACTGGTCAACGCCTTAACAGCAGCCCAATTTGAAGCCGTCCGAGCGTTCCGCCATCTGCTCTCTAGCCTCCTCCGTTCCTGCTTCATTGCCCGCAACTCCTCAGTAAACCAAGGAGAGGAGCGGGCTCGGCACCGGATCAGGCGCTTGGGGGCGATCCGATCGGCAACCCCGGCCACCTCCTCAAACCACCTTTGGACCAGGGAGTCGACCGGATCGTCATCCAGTCCGTCTGGTAAAGCCCCCAGGGCCTCCGAGAACCGCACAGGGTCCAGGAGCCCCCGGGGGCGGGCCCAGATGGAAGGGCCCTGCCCCCCGCGGGGAGGGGTGGCGATTGTCAGGGAGAAAGTCAGCAGATGGTGATCTGACCATGACACGGGACGTACCAGCAGGTTCCCGACCCCCAGATCAAAGCCCGTCGATGTGGAGGCAAAAACCAGGTCCAGGGTATGTCCCCCCTTGTGAGTGGGACCGATGACAAATTGGGACAGGTTCATGGAGGCCATGGACTCCATGAACTCCAGAGCTGCTCCCGACAGTTCAGCCTCGGCATGCACATTGAAATCCCCCAACACCAAAAGGCGGGGGGATCTCACCAGTGCCGCCGAGATGAACTCGGAGAGCTCTGGGAGGGAGAGTGCAGGGTCGCGGGGAGCTCGGTACACAAGCACAATCCCAAACCTGTCCCTCTGTCCCACCACAAGGTGAAGGCATTCAAGCCCTGGGCTTACCAACATCGCGGATCTGCTGACATAAAAGGAGTCCCTGTGCACAATGCCCCCCCCGCCCCCCGGCCTACCCAGCTGCTGCACGGAGTAGCCCTGGGGCCGAAGCAGCGAGAGGGATGCCCCTCCCCCCTCAGGCACCCAGATCTCCGTAAGAAATGCCAGGTCAGCTCGCTCATCCATGATCAAGTCGTGGATGATGGGGATCTTATTATGCACCGACCTGGCATTAATCAGCAAACAGGATAGGCCGGGGGTACAGACGGAATGGATACCTGTCATGTGGCAGTGAGCCGGCGGGTCAGAGCGCGTGACAGGCCGAAGATGCCTGTCCCGAGATCTTCTTATCCGACCAGCCCGCCGGCCCCAAGCGTACTTACCACGGCCCGACACCACCCTAATGGGGTGGCCCACAGGCTCCATGGGATGGTATAAGAATAGGACCAAAGCCCACTAATATAGGAATAAAAAATAAAATAAAATAAAACAGTACAACAACAATACAACCCCAGAAATGCAAATCAATATAATACAATGGAGTAACCCGTTAGACAATGCTATATCCCACCCACCACCCACTAAAAACAAGCCAAATGATAAGATAAGAATAAAAAAAACCCCAATAAACCAAAAGCAGACACTCAACCGGCTAGCGGATAGACAGAGGGAAACGGGGGGTAGGACTCGAGTAAATAGGAAAACCAGCATAATATAGGATGACAATGCTGGGACCACCACCCTGCCCTCTCAAAAAAGAGTCCCCATGAGATTTTAAGGGGCAGGACTGGGTGCTGCCAGCCAGTCCGCTGCAGAGTTCCCACAGATGTTAGCTTCCCCAGCTGGTGGAACCCAGGGAAAACCCGGGAGGGGGAGACGGCACCAACAGCCGACCTGCCTCCCGGGTTCCAGCGAGACGGACCACACCACCGCGTAGGCAACAAATGGTGGAAAGAGGCCCCCCAGGCAATGCAATGGGGGGGGGAAGGCGCCGGTGGCCGGCCCACCACCCGAGAGTCCCGCGGGATGGCCCACGCCGGCGAGGACATGCCCAGCCCAGTCAAGCCGGGGAGGGCAAGAGGGGTCCCGGCGGCCGACATGCCGCCCGAGAGGGCTAGCAGCTAGAGCGCACGGCGCCGCCGATGGAAAGCCCCGGCGGCTGACATGCCGCCCGATAAAGCTGGCGGCTTCAGCGCCCAGCGCTGCAGATGGAAGGCCCCAGCGGCCGACATGCCGCCCGAAACAGCAGGTGACTTCAGCGCCCAGCGCTGCAGGTGGAAGGCCCCGGCGGCCGACATGCCGCCCGAAACAGCAGGCGGCTTCAGCGCCCAGCGCCGTGGATGGAAGGCCCCAGCGGCCGACACGCCGCCCGAGAAGCTGGTCAGAAAGGGGGGAGAGAGCGCCGGCGGCCACCCAGCCGCCCAGGAGCCGGCCATTCGAAAAACCGCCACCACTCCCACGGCGAGCACCAGATGGAGCCTCCCCAACCACACATAGGGGAGGGGAGGGGGGTAAGGTGGGCGCCGGCGGCGGTGCAGGAGACGCCCCCCCAATGGGAAAAAGGGGGGAGGGGGCAAGATGCCCCAGATGAGGTCCGAGGTGGCGGCCCTGGTCGCTCCCCGAGCCTTCAAGACCGTTGGGTCGGCCATCCGCCACTGATGGAATGGCGGATCCCATCCTCCACGCCAGCCATTCACAGCCAGGCCACCCACCAACCGCCCGGACCCGGAAGCTCACCAAAGGTAAAGCGGCTTCATAGGTCGTTTAGGAAGCGGATCTGGGGTGATGGAAAAGGGTGCCGTAACAGCCACCGGGGGGGCTAAGGGTGGTGGTAAATACTCAGCCTTCCCGTCGTCCCGCTGCCGTCCGCCGGTCCGGAATGTCCAAACTAAATTAAAAACCCATAGCAGCTACTCGCAGCCAGGACAACGATACATGCACCAGCAAGACCATCCCCCAAAGGGGTGAGATAGATTAAAAAAAAAAGCCTGGCGCAATATTAAAAAGCAAAACGAAAGCCCCGGCAAGGAGCAAACAACGGCCGCTGCTGCCCTGCCGCCATCTTCCTGTTAGCTGTTTTATTTTCAATCCCCTTTTTGATAATCCCTAGTAGAGATGGGCATGACCAGGAAAAATTACGTTTCAAGTTTTCGTGTGTCAGAGCCGGCCCACTTCGGCTCGTTTCCGTTGTTCGCGAAATTTTCCAAAAATTTGTCATTTCGTTTGTCGGTTTTTCGTCTGTCGTTAGTACTGATTTTTTTTTGGGGGGGGGAGCGGGCTCTTGGAGGCACCTCTCTGGGGTGGGTGCCTCCTCTGGCCCACTACAAAATGGCATGCATAGCCAATTGGATATGCATACCATTAAGTTGCAGTTGCAGTAGCAGGCAGAGGCACCTCTCTTTCGGGTGCCTCTGTGACTCACTGCCTGCGGTGCACTTGGGCTGGGGAACGAAGTGAGAGAGGAATCCCTACGGGCGCCCTGTGACTCACTAAGAAGGGAAGTGTACTTGCTGTAGTGCAATGCGAGTACACATCTGGCTTACTGGTTAGGGGTTAGCGCAAGGGCTAGGCTTAGGGTTACGGGTAAGGTTAGGGTGAGTTACTGGGGTGCACCTCTGGGTGCCTCTCTGACCCACTAAGAAGGACAGTGTACTGGTGTATGGGTTAGGGTTAGGGTTAGGGTTCGGGCTCGGGCTAGGGTTAGTGGGCTTTTTATGCCCGACTGGCACATCCCAGAAGTCTCGGTCAAAACCTGGTCAAGTGGCCATGCAATTGGTGGAATGGCTCCAAAAATTTGCATGGTCCACTCCCATGGCCAGCCCATCATTGCGCAGGTGTAAAAAAATAAAAAATAAAAATAAAATAAAATAAAATCAATGGAGACGTTTTGTTGCAAGAAAAACCCACTGCTGCTACTGTAAAAATTCAGGCAGTTTTAAAATAGCTATTTTTGCATGTTTCTGTGGTGCTTTGGTGTGTTTTTGGACCACGCAATTTCAAAATAAATATTGCGGTCGCCCCATTTTGGATCCCCCGCCCGCACCGCATTGGCGAGTTGGCGAGACGATGAGGAGGCCCCCCAGCAGAGCAGCCCAGGACAGGAGACGGGGGGAGGCCGGGGACCCCCCCCCAGAAACCACCCTCTGGTAGGTGCCCTCAGGAAGGCATATTTTCACCCAATCGCCTGCTTTTTTGGCCGGGAATCAGTTTTTTTATTTTTAAAACTTTTTTCCTGTGCCGCGCCGCTTGGTGAGTTGGCGAGACTACGAGGATGCGCACTTTGCGCAGCCCAGGAGAGGAGGGGGGGAGGCCGGGGACACCCCCCCCCCCAGAAACCACCCCTCTGGTAGGTGCCCTCAGGCAGGCATATTTTCGCCTGCTTTTTTGGCCGAGAATCGGGGTTTTTTTATTTTTAAAACTTTTTTTCTGTGCCGCTTGGCATCCCACGATCGCTGCGATGCCGCCAGGAAGGACAACGACAAATCAGACCCAATTTTTCTTTAGTCGGTTCGAGTTCGAGTTCTGGCGGAGTAACTGTCATTACCATTTCCGTTACGTAACGGAATTGAGGAACGGAAACGAGGATTTCGCCGAGTCGTGCCCATGTCTAATCCCTAGCATGAAACTGTCCTTCTTCACCGCTGCCACAGATTGGGTAGATACCTTCATGGAGCTGTCCACCAACACACCAAGATCTCTTTTCTGATCCATCACGGATAACTCAGAGCCCATGAGTTGATAGATAAAGTTTTGATTTTTTGCCCCAATATGCATTACTTTACATTTGGCTACAGGAGGAGGGGGTTGTGATGATGGGGAGGAGGATTTGTCCAGGGTCTCATGTTGTTTGTTGATAGGTGTTGTTTTATGGCCTTGTGGTAAATTCCTCAAGAAATGGAAACCAGACCTCACATCACAGCAGGGTGAAAGGGGGTTTGGAAAAGATGGGGGAGAGGATGAGATTTTTTTTTTTTCATAGAGCCTTTTCACACAATCCCTAAGATCTGCTGGCCACTTAAATTCAGACCAGAGATCTTGGGGGTTTGTCGCTGCTCCTGTGTTCCCACCCCCTCCACACTCCTGGCTGCTGTCTATGTGAGGGGAGGGAGAAAAAAAGGAAGAAAAGAATGCTGGCTCACCTCCGTTTTGCCGTCTCGCTCTGCTCCCGGCAGCATTCCAGTCTCTTAATATAACTTAAAGGGGTGGGGGGCAAAACAACAACAAACAGAAGTGAGGAGAGCCCGGCACTCACTATGTTACATCCGCATCAGGAATTTTTTACCCCTGGGGAGCAGGTACTTGAAAAGCGCTGGGATGCGCTTAGGTGGGCATGGTCGCACTTAATTTTTTGTAAACTCCGGAGCTGGTGGGGAAACAATTTTAAGCTCCGGATCTGGGAGCCATTTGCCACGGATTTTAGGGGTCGTGTGAAAAGGCCCTTAGAGTCCCAGTGGGAGATAAACTTTCCTGAAGTGGCAATATATTATTATTACATTTGATAATGACTCAAGAAACCCTGACTTATGTTTAAACCAATTCTTGTGTGTGTCCCTCATGCATATGAATTTTATCTCAGCTGATTCTCTTTGTTTTCTTGACTTGTAATGATTCTGTTCCAAAACGGTGACCTTCAAATACTTCAAGTGGTTCAAAACAGGTTTCTGTGTATCATGGTTCCTTATGTCAAACTTGTATCCATTGATGCCTTTTCTTAGAGATTGTCCTGTTTGTCCAATGTAGAGTGAATATGGGCATTGTTGGCAAAAGATGGCAAAGATCACATTAGTTGAGGAGCAGGTGAAGCTGCCCATGATACTGTATGTGACATTGTTGGGTCCTGTGATTGTGTTGCCAGAGTAGATGTGTGAGCAGAGTTGGCATCAGGGTGTGTGGCAAGGTTTAGTTCCATTGTCCATGTTGCTGTTTTGTAATCTTGTTTGCATAAGCATTTGTTTGAGGTTGGGAGGTTGTCTGTAGGCAAGTATGTGTCTCCCAACAACAACTTTGGAGAGTGACATGTTCTTGTCAAGGATGGGCTGGAGGTAATTTAAGATGCATGTGAGTGGTCTCACTTGTGGACTGTAAGCAACAACCAATGGTGTTCTGTCATTTGGCCCTTTGAATCTGTCTTGTAGCAGTTTATTTCTGGGTATGTGTCTAGCTTTGTTGATTTTTTCCTTAATCATGAGAAGTGGGTACTTTAGTCTGAGGAAAGCATTTTGTAGATCCCCGAGTTTGGAGTTTCTATCCTGTGGGTCAGAACAGATGTGGATGTATCTAAGGGCTTGGCTATATATGACATATTTTGTTGTGTATTCAGGATGGAAGCTTGAAGAATGCAGATAGGTATACCGGTTGCTTGGTTTTCAGTACAGTGTGGTACTAAGATGCCCATGTTGTAGTTTCACAGTGGGCAAATCCTCCTCCCCATCATCTTTACTATCCCCCTCCTCCACTTCCCCTCCCCTATCCACTGTCTATAGGAACTTACAACTTAGCTGACATGCATGCAAATGCAGATACCACAGCCAATGAATATTTGATATGAAATGTATATCCCATCACATATACTGAACACCTCATTCAGCTGCCATATGTCTGAAGAAGTGGACATGTAGTCCACGAAACTTAGCCTTTAAGGTGCCACATGTTTTGTGTCTTTTCTTTTGTTTTTCTTTGATTTTGCCTGGAATTCTTGAAAAGACTAACACGGCTACTCTCTCCAAAACTTCTCAAATACTATGCTTTTGAGTTGCCTTTCAACTCAAAGCACAGTACCACATGCATACATAGTAAATTGGATTTAATTTCCCCATGCAGCATATGCATCTGCAGGCCTCAATTTATGGATGAATCAGAACCTTTATGGAATGAGTGGATATTGCATTGCATCACATTATTGATCTATCAGGCCCTGGTCGCATGAGGGAAATGTTTTCCAGTTATCCCTCAGTTATATTGATGCTCTCCTCCCCCCGGTCATATGATACACAGAAAGCAGTGTAACTGCAGTTGATTTTCCACTCCCTGGGAGGGTTTTTGTTATTTTCCCCCCTTTGTTCTACTGGTGCATTTCTTACCAGAATTGTCTGTATGCATGAGCTGCCCTGCTTTCCAGAATCAAAGCCAGGGAGGTGATCATCATTATTGCAGCACATCCCCACCACCACAAGTGCATGGATACATTGGTAAAGGTATACCACAGCATAAGATTTTTAACTAACATAGATTCTGGGTCCTGGTGACAATTGTAGTGTTTTGTGTTTAAACGTTTTTATTGTTTTTATTGCCCATTGCCGTTTTGGCATTTTAACTGTTTTAACTCTTCATTTTAAATGTAAGCCGCCCAGAGACCTTTGGGTAGTGGGCGGCATATAAGTTGTATAAATAAATAAATAAATAAATAAATAAATAAATAAATAAATAAAATAATTTGAGACATTTCTGCAGTTCTGCTATTTCAACATGCTGGTTTTCACCGGTCATTGTTTTGAGACATTTGTGAGGGGGGTGTAGGTGGAGAAAGGAAATGGTTGATTAGGCTGAGAGGCAGAGGAGATGGTGGACGAAGTAGGGAGACCGAGGTGATTCTGCAGGATTAGCCAACACAACAGAGGGCATATTCCCAAACAGAAGCCCTTCCAGATACATCAGTGGATCCATAAATAAATATACATATTAAAAATATCAAAATCAAGAGACCAAATTCCCCTTGAAGTAAGAGAGAAAATAAACTGGTACCATATTGTAGCTGGACATAAGGATTCAAGCAGGAGGAAATAAATCACTCCCACTAAAGATTCCTGGGACATCTGTTTCAGTATTTATGCCACATGACCACAAATCAACCTAACAGAGGAAATATTGGGAAGAACTATTTATTTATTTATTTATTTTTATTTATTTATTTATTTATTTATTTATTTATTTATTTACTTACTTATGTTTAAAGCTTATATACCGCCCTGTCTTCCAAAAAGGAACTCCGGGCGGTTTACAACAAACAAACAAAACAATTGAATACAACATCAAAAACAAAAAAAAACCCCTCAAGTAAAATATATATAGGTACTTGAAGGCAAATGACGGACAAAAAAGGGGGGGGGGGGAGAATTAACAGTCACCAAATGCCTCCCGGAAAAGCAGGGTCTTTAACACTTTTTTGAAGGCTGGCAGGGACTGTACAAGGTGCAGCTCGCTCGGGAGATGGTTCCATAGTGTAGGGCCAGCCATAGAGAAGGCTCGGCCACGGGTAGATGTTTTCTGAGTCTCCCTGGGCATGGCCACCCGCAGAGAGTGCACCCGCGACATCCTAGCTGGTCGGGCTGAAGTTGATCGTTGGGTGATTCGCTCTGCCAGGTAATCAGGTCCCAGGCCATGGAGGGTTTTATAAATTAAAACCAAGACTTTGAATCTTATTCGGGATGCAGCGGGTAGCCAATGCAGGCAGCCCAGTACTGGGGTGATGTGGTCGCCACCAGTCTGGCTGCCACATTTTAGACCCATCGAAGTCACCAAACAAGAGTCAGAGCAACCCCATATAGAGAATGTTGCAATAATCTATTCTTGAGATCACCAGAGCTTGCACAACAGTTCTCAAGGTGTCTCCATCAAGGTATGGACGAATCTGGGCAATTTGTCAGAGATGGAAAAAGGCAGTCCTGGTCACGGCAGCCACCTGGGCCTCCATAGTAAGCGCCGGGTCCAGGACCACACCCAGATTCCGGACACTGTCTGCCAGCTGGAGGGAAACACCCTCCAAACTGGGGAGGGGGCCGCCATAACTGGAAGGGGAAGTCCCAAAGAACATATCTTCGGTCTTCTCGTGGTTGAGTTTGAGTCTGTTGGTCTTGGTCCATGCCATGACTGCATCCAGGCACTGGTCAAGGGTCTGAACAGCCTCAACTGCAGAGGTAGAAAAGGAGAGATAGAGCTGTGCGTCATCAGCATACTGATGGCAGCAGACTCCAAATCTCCTTATGACCTCAGCCAGCGGCCTCACATAGATGTTGAACAGCATGGGAGAGAGGGACGACCCCTGCGGACCCCACATGGGAGTATCCACGGGGCAGACAACTCCCCCCCAAGCTGAACACGCTGGAGATGGTCCTCCAAGACGGATCAGAACCAACTGAGCACAGTGCCTCCGACACCTATCTTGGAGAGCCGGTCCAGTAGGATACCGTGGTCGACGGTATCAAAGGCCGCTGACAAGTCCAGAAGGACCAACAACAAGGTCAGCCCCCCGGAGGAGTCATCTTGCTGACCAAGACTGTGTCAGTCCCCCGACCTGGACTAGAGAACATTTTGCAGTGCCAGGCAAGAGTTTGCTTAGCTTTCATTTCACCCCGACCTAGTTTAACATTTCTAAAATTAGTTACATATATTATGCAGAGAACATTTTCCAGTCCATGTGTTGCCTTCTTCTTCTTCATCAGTTCTTCTTAGCTTTGATATTTCACTGTATGCGCAGTGGTTAAATTTTAGGTAAAACTTGCCCACATTTCCCTGGTAAAGGTTTACTCAGCCTACATCCTTCTGAGGTCGGTAAAATGTACCCAGCTTGCTGGGGGGTCAATGTGTAGCCTGCACACTGTAATTAAAATTGTTGCCCAGAGACTACTTGTAGTGGTATGGGGCGGTATATCTTCTTCTTCTTCTTCTTCTTCTTCTTCTTCTTCTTCTTCTTCTTCTTCTTCTTCTTCTTCTTCTTCTTCTTCTTCTTCTTCTTCTTCTTCTTCTTCTTCTTCTTCTTCTTCTTCTTCTTCTTCTTCTTCTTCTTCTTCTAGGTTACTGATGCATTGCAGCACAGAGGCACTTTTATTCAATTATAGTACCAGAACAGAATCTTGCAGTGACTGCATCATCACATTAAGATTCTCTTTCTGTACCATGAGGTAATCAATGCATCTGTTCACTTGATGACTCGCATACTGATAACATGCAGAAAATCATAAAAGATCTGATATGAAAAATGCAGTGACCTATGTAATTTTACAAAGGTGTATGAATTTACTTAAGGATTCTGTATTAATAAAACAATTTATTTAAGATGTTTGTGTTCAAGGTAATTTGTTGATGAATACTATTTCCAGGATATTGATTTCCAGGAGCTTGAGGCATATGGAAGCAATCTTGTTTCATTAATCTCACAGGTAACAACAAAATGTGTTATTTTGACAATTTACATAACTATGACAATCATCTGAGAATGTAATGATGTTAATACATATACACGTAGGTTGTCTACCCTGCAAAGATTAATATTATCAACCTTTATACATTCAAATTAATTATTAATATAATTAATTTAAGTTTTTTTTTTAAAATGTCAGGCTTGAATGATGTTTGGCATAGACCACATTTGTCACATACAAGGAACATTGAATCATTCAATGACTGGTTCAAGCTACAAAATTTTTTACACACGTTATACAAAGGAGAAGGATTTATAAAAAATTTATGACTGGTATAATTAATTTTCAGAGCATGTCCCTGGCAAGTGCAGTTCTTAGATAACTAGGGAATGTATATATTTTTAATTGGGAGTGTGTGGAACTCATAGTTAACTTTTTTTCTGAACTGTACATGTAATTTTAAATTTCTGGAAAAAAAATAATCAGTGTTTAAGCCCAGCTGACCTCAATTTGATGATAGGGAAAACATTATCTTTTTTATCTGCTATGGAAATGTGGGGGAATATTAAAATATTATATTAAAATATTATAAAATAATTATGTGAAAGGAATTTTTCTGTTCAAACAAGATCCCAGATCCCAGGGCTTGTCCTACTTATTTTTCTGCCTGAGGTGACAAACATGATAGTGTCTCTTCCCAGGCTCAGAAGCTGATTGTATTGCCAATTCAGTACTGGTTAAATGCCATACCCTGGGGGGCAGTAGACCAGTTGAGACAGGCATGTCCAAAGTCAGGCCTGGGGGCCCAATGCAGCCCGTTTTCAAATTTTGAGTGGCCCGCAGCCTCTTCTCCCCACTGGCTCAGCCTGTCACACATCCCTGCTAGCTGGCCCTTCCCCATACCAGATGGAGATGTCAGCTTGCATTTTTACAGTTTGCCTGCCCTCTCTTGTCTTTGTCCCCCCCAGCCACCTGCCCATCCTACCTGGCTCTGTTACTTCAGCATCCTCCCCACCTCCTTGCATGTCCTAGAGGCTGTCCAAAGTCCGGATGGGGGGGATTGCGGCTGAATGGTCGGCCCCCACACATTTTCACCTCACCAAATCTGGCCCTCCTTGTAAAAAGTTTGGACACCCCCGAGTTAAGAGGAATAGGATAGGCCTCATGACACACAAAGTTATAGATATTCCGGGGGTGGGGTGGAGGAATCAACCTCTGGTTTCTAAATGTGGGATAGTATGCTTCTGTATCCATGCTTCAAAATGTTACAAAATGACCCAGTGTTGCTACAGAATATTGTGCCTGTAGGAATAGGAAGTCAAGCTTTACATGACATGGGATAATCTGAATGTTGACAACACTGGGCGTTTATACACGACCCCTAAGCTCCGCCGCAAATGGTTGCAAGGTCCGGACCTTAAAAATGTTTACCCACCAGCTCCGGACTTTGCAGACAATTAAGTGCGAGCCCGCCCACTTTAGCAAGTACCTGCTTTTTGGAGGTGACAAATATTTGACCCAGTGTAAGGATAGTGAGTGCGGGGCTCTCCTGGCTTCCGTTTGTTCTTTTTTTGCGCCCCGCCCCTTTAAGAGATCTGAATGCTGCCCGGAACAAAACGGAGGTAAGAAGACATTCTTTTCTTTCTTTTTTCTCCCTCCCTCAGGCAGCCAGCAACCAGGAAGTGCGGAGGGGGTGGGGACAGAGGAAGAGCGAGGAACCCCTAAGATCTCTGGTCCGAATTTAAGTGGCCAGCGGATCTTAGGGGTCGTGTAAAAAGGCCCACTGATGGCAGTAGTCAACATGCTCAACAGCAGTGGTTCCAACCCCAGATGATTTTGGACTACAACTTCCAAAAATCCTACCCAGCACAACTAGAGGTAAAGGCTTCTGGGAGTTATATTTCAAGAACATCTGGGGATCAAAGGTTGGGAATAACTCATCTACAGGATACCTCATGGTGCAGTGGTTAAATGCCTGTAAAATGTAACGGTTCTCCCCGCACATGTGTGCTAGTTGTGTCCGACTTTAGGGGCAGTGCTCATTTCCGTATTCAAGCTGAAGACCCAGTGTTGTGCAAGTCCATGGCCACGTGGCTGGCATGGCTGCACGGAAACACTGTTTTACCTTCTCGCTTTTTATGGCAGTACCTTTTATCTCCTTGCATGTACATGCTTTCAAAGTGCTAGGTTGGCAGGAGCTGGGGTTAATAGCGGGAGCTCGCTCCACTGCGTGGCACCCGGGATTCAAACCACCAAGCTGCCAACTTTGCAGTCAACAGTTTTGGAGCCTTAGTCCGCTGAGCCACCACACCCCTGTAATGCAGCTAAAACTGTGCTCACGACCTGGAAATCAATCCCAGGTAGCTGGTGCATGGTTGACAGCCTTCCATCCTTTTGAGATTGGTAACATGAGTACCCAGCTTGATGGGGGGTGCAATGTGTAGCCTGTATAATGTAATTAAACTGTAACCCAGCCAGAGACTACTTGAAGTGGTATGGCGTGGTATATAAGCAGAACACTTTGTTTTTTGCTTTGCTCATGACCATTCACAAAGAGATCCCAAGCATGGGAAAATCACAGAAAGCAACTTCTTTTTTTCATCAGTTAACCACTTCTCAATCAAACACAAAGAAACTATCAGGGCTGTTTTTCAATAAATGTGAATGAATAGTTGTGCTTATTAGGTGTTTCACTATTTACCAGTTTTAACTTTATAGGTGATAAAATTAATAAAAAACACAAACATGTGATGGCACCTTAAAGACTCATTTTTTAAGTTTTTTTAATATGAGCTTTCTTGGATATGTCTACCTCATCAGACATAAGAGAAGGGGATTTTGCTTTTTATTTCCATTTTGTTTTCCCCTATAATGTTTGCACAGATTAACACAGTTACTTCTAAAACTACACCTATTAGTTTTTATACAGTATTTTCTTTCAAAAGGAACAAGTTAAAGGAATAATCGTTACTTTAAAGCTCATGGCTGCATCATCTATCTATCTATCTATCTATCTATCTATCTATCTATCTATCTATCTATCTATCTATCTATCTATCTATCTATCTATCTATCTATCTATCATCACTTCAGTGTGACTGCCTCATTTCAGGTTATAACCTGGTGGTGATGGCATCTGGTCTGGATGCCTTCAAAAGGGGATTGGACAGATTCCTGGAGGAAAAGACCACCATAGGTTACAAGCCATGATGGGGATGTGCAATTTCCAGGTTTAAAAACAGGGCACTTCAAAGGCCAGATGCAGGGGAGTGGTATCAGGAGACACATTTAGTCTTGTGTGCTCCCAGATGCATTTGTTGGGCTTACTGTGAGATACAGGAAACTGGATTCAATGGGCCCTTGGTCTGATCCAGCATGGATCTTATGTTCTTATGTAACTTGTATGCAATGAAAACTAAACTTGCCTGAAAAATGAATATATATAGTGTTGCAATGAGATTTAGTAACAATTTCTTTTACTCTTTTTTTTTTTTTTTTCTTTTCTTTTCTTTTTTATGTGTTCTTGGTAGCTTTAATGTTACCTTTTAATGTTGTAAGATGCCTCTTCTGATTCCCTGTTCTTAACCTGAATGTTTTGGATGTTATGGGCTTCATATTGTCCCTCATTATTGTAAGCCACCTTGGGTCCTTTTCCAAGGAAAAAGGTGGGGTTAAATATTCAAAATATTTTTTAAAAATTCTACTTATAAGGATTTTAAAGAAATATATAATTTCTTTTTTGGTATATGTGCTTGAGAAAGGGAAAGGATTTACCCATAGTGAAGAATTAATGTAGTTCTGGAGATAATAATACAATATGTAAAATAAATAAATAAATAAATAAATAAATAAATAAATAAATAAATAAATAAATAAATAAATAAATAGCCCAAATTGGGAGGGGAGAAGAATGCTATTGATATAATGCTACAATACTGGGTTTTTTCTTTTTTTTCTTAATTGATTCTTACTTATAGATAACTACATTGGTAATGTTTTGCTTTTTTTCATCTTAATTGAAAAGAAAAAAAGACCCTGATTCAGGTGCCTAAAGACTGGATTTCTGAACCATGACTTTACACACAATATATGGTGTTAACGCTTAATAATGGATAAAAGACACAGTTGGCAACCATTGATCCGATCACCTATTATGCTTATAAATATGTCCTAAATTGCTGAAAATTTTAAATGCCTATTTCCCAGTCATAATCTGTTCCTGTTCCCACTGCTTGGGAAGATTCACTTTTTTAAAATTGGCTTTTTAAACTGCTTGATGTTTATTGAATGTTGTATTGATCTTAATGGGTTGAGTTGTTTTTAATGATGTTTTAAAGCCACCTTGAGGGCTAGTTCTCATTTGACAGGCAGGGCGAACAGTGTGAAAAAATAAATGAAACAGGTTAGTGGTCATCCCATCTTGTAGTAGTGATTTTCAAAAATACATTCTGTGCTGTGGAAAAAGGCAGTTTGCTTTGAAGGACCTAAGATGACTGCCAATCAATTGCACACTGGATGCTGATACACAGGTTGTCAGTGCTTTGTACCCTGAGAACCTTGTTTCCTGTGTAATAAACTTTTTGTTATTCATACCGAAAGGAGAAGGGTGCTTTTTAACAGTTAGAATGATTAAAAAGCCATCCTGATTGACTGAATTTGTTATTAAATCCATTCTGGTTGACTGGACGTGTTGCTCTAAAAGGCAAAATGATAGCTATCTCTTTGCATGGCAAAATTAATACAAAAGACTACTGGTAGACAGCCAAGCATCTTTTAGCATGCTCGATGCTGAGCAGGCAGCTGCTTTGCAAACCAAATAAGTAGCAAGTATTATCCATCTTGAATTTGGGAAACAAACATGAACACAGATGAGCAGAAGGGCAGCATATTCTCTATTTCTCCACAAATATATTACACTGGATGCTGAAGATCTGTGTTTATCCATGTGTACTTTGTATGATCCTGACATTGAAACTTGTAAGGGCCTAGACTTTAAAAGCCCCTGCTGTACTCTAAATTTTGCTAATGATTAAAGATAGCTACTGTACTGTATATCTTCCATTTAAAAAAAGGTACTTCTAGCAACATACCTTGCTCTGCTTATTTTCTTCAGTGTATAGGTAGCCTAAGTACACAAATGAGTATATTTTGCATGTTCCCCCAAGGCACCTAGAGACATAAATTCCTCCAGGTTTGGTGAAGGCTAGCTTTCCCCTAGCCAGCTTCTAAAGGGAATTTTCCTAGTGTGCACAATCCACTTTGTGGGTGCATAACTTGGACGTCTGAAACCAGACATTAAGGGATTGTAGAGGACTGTTACGGGATACATTGCTGTAATTTTGATATCTCTAGGGGCATGGTTTAGAGTTTAAAAATAAAAACAAAAACAAATGTATGAATTGATTCATTGATTCATCGGGGGGGGGAATCATATATTTGCTATTTGTGATTCGTTGACCTTAATGAATCATGGATCAAAATGAATCACCATTTCCCTCATTTGTGCCCCTCTTCAACAGAGAGACAAATCTCTTATGATGAATCTGTCATGTTCAGTCTTCTTTCTGCCATGAGGAAAGCAGCAGGAAAGAGGGTGGAGCTAGCTCTTTCTTGATTCCCACATTTCTAATTACTCTTTATTGAATGGATTGATTGATTGATGGATGGATGGATGGATGGATGGATGGATGGATGGATGGATGGATGGATGGATAGATGGATGGATGGGGGTTTCCCCCTTCCTCCACACTCATACCATATCATCAGTTGCATCATTGAAGCCTATAGGCCTTTTGCTCTTTCAAGGTAAACACTCTTTAGCCAATCACACAGTTTTTCTGTTAAATTCCTCCTAATCTCTCACTTTCTATTTTGCTGCACTATACGTACATACTAGAGATGGGCACAAATAAAAAAATGGCATTTTATTTGTCATTTGGAGGGTCCGTTTTGGTTTGTTTCTGTTTTTTGCGAATTTTTTCAAAAAAATTGTTTTCATTTTCATTCGTTTGTTACCATTTTGTTACCATTTATTTCATTTTTTTGTGATTTTTAAAGGATTTTAAGCAATTCACTCATATTGCAGTAACGGAAACGAAATGCACGACAACATTTCAGGTGTTTCTGTTTGTTTCGTTTCATTTTAGAGACAAAATTCGTTTGTCGTTTTGTTACATAACAAAACAGAAAAACAAAAACAGAAATGAAAAATTGTTTTTTTCGGGCCCATCTCTAATACATACATAGTGGTCAGTGTGCATAGACACACAGGTGCATACACACCACTATTGTCCATAGGTATTTCATGTGTATATATACTCTTTGTGGGAAGTAGAGGTAGGTTGTATGTTGTTACACAATCCCTATAGGGCTTTTTTAGGATACAAACAAAGCATGCCATTCACTGTATACATCCACACATCTAATGTTTATTATTCCAGAATGTGCCATGGTCTGCTCCACAGAGAAGATGAAAAGAACAGCATTTTCTCATAATGGCCCCTATCCTTCCCTGTCATCTTCCTCTGCCAATTTCTTAGCCAGAGTCTCTTCCTTTTTTACTCCCCATGCACCATAGAGGCCATGGTTGCTCCAAAGTCCAATTTGAAGGATTTTATATGGATTACCATACATGATTGCATTGACTGCTTTCATATGAATACTAGTGTTCTCCATGTTGCTTTTCAACCCTCATAATGGATTTTTATTTTCTTCTTGCATACTCTTTGTAGCTCTAATGTTACCTTTTTAAAATGTTCTAAGATGCCTTTTCAAATTCCCTGTTCTTAACTTGAATATGTCGTAAATATTCTGGACTGTATATTGTCCCTCATTATTGTAAGCCACCTTGGGCCATTTTCCAAGGAGAAAGGTGGGGTAAAAATATTCAAAATAAAATAAATAAAATAAATACCCTCATTTGATTTTGTGGGGTCAAAGGCAGTTTAAAATAAACTGACAAGCCATCTCTATTGGGACTAAGTCATGTTTTCAAAAACATTTGAAAATGAAAAAGGTATATTTTTATTTTCATTTCAAGAGATGATTAGAAATAAAATAGATTGGAAGCAAAGACGGAAAAGGGTTTTGATGTTTGAACATTTCATGTCATCGGAGGCATAATAAATGATGATCTGAAGACACACCCAGGAAAGACCCAGAAGGTTTTTGTGTACTGGACCACACCACACAATAGCAATATAAAATAGTGTAATATGTCCTACAACCACACAGGGAAGCAAAATGAAATGACTGCTAAATAAAATAACTTGGAACTCCAGTTAAGCTGTTACACTAAAAGTTTTAGGGAGCTCAAAAACAATAGTGGCATGAGTGATGCAGAACCCAGAGCTTAAAGCAGTTCCACCCCAGTCTGGTGGAACCCTAGTAAGAATAAAGCCCTAATTCATTCAGTCATATTATAGGAATTGACATTGATTCATTCACATGCTATTGCATGTACCTCAAGCAAGTCTTTCCTTTCCTTTCTTTTTTGTTTGCTATGAAAAATGTCAACAATAGAGATGGGCACGACTCAAAAAAAATGGTGTTTCGTTTGTCGTTTTGTCGTTTAAGGGTCCATTTCGGTTCGTTTTTGTTTTTGTGACTTTTTTCTGCAAAAAAATTCATTTTTGTTTCGTTAGGTAACAAAACGAAAAAATGAAAATGAAAATGAAAACAAAAAATTGCTGTTTCGTTAGCATTCTTTTTAGTTCAATGCATCTGCTGCAATGAAAACAAAAAACACGGCAAATTTGGTCGTTTTGTTTTAATTTTCGTTTTGTTTTTTAAAAAAAATTCATTTCGTTTTCATTGCGTAAAGAAACAAAAAATGAAAACAAAAATGAAAAATCGCTCATTTCGTGCCCATCTCTAGTCAACAATTATTCAAATGCTTCTGTAACAGTACTCTCTTCCCTGCTTTCTTTAACCTTGTGTAGGCAATATAAAATAGAGGGGAAAAGTAAATAAACTCTCAGGTGAAAGAAGGGCAAAGCCATTCACTGCACAAACAACAACAACCCAATAATGTAGTGATGTCTACAATTGCTGTGCACAAGTATACAATAACAATACATGATGCAATTAATAAATGAGGAACTGAGTCACACCTAACTAAAAAAAAAATCTGGATTGCCAACAAGCTCTCTGAGGCAGCAAGAAGGTTCAAGGACCTTGTCTGCTTTTTCTTCCACTGGATATAGCCAGCACCCTCAACACAACCTTTGCAGCCTTTAGTGCAGGAAATTTCAGGCCCCATAAATCAATGTTGGCACCTCCACTACCATTAACTTCAGTGGAAGCACTGCCTGTGTTAAGGTTATATAAAGGGATAAATTATATTCTTTGCTTTAAGTGATGTAGGGCTTCTTACATGGGCCAAAGAACCTGGAATGAATTTTAAAAAGCAAGGCATAGACTTAAAGCTAGTTTGCTGAACTTGAAACAAAGCTCCTTCCTTTGCTTCATTAGGTAGCAATGGCCCAGCACTGCATTTCTCACGTTAAGGTCATATTTCTCAACAATTCTCTACAGCTGTCATCCTCTACAATTGGTGTTTCTGTGTTGTTCAGTCTAGAGGCTAAGATGGGGTGGCAGGGGGGCGGGGGAGTCTCAATTAACTCAACAGAATTATTGGGCTGGCCCTTCCATAACCAGGCACTCCTAATTAATCTGCTTCTAATTTATCTGCCCATATTATCTGGAATAGATTAGAGTGGGCCAGAGGCAAAAGAGGAAGGAAAGCCAATGGTATCCTTTGCCAGAGGCATCGGCAGGTCGTACCAAAAATAAAAGCCAGATGGTTGAAGAAAATAAGCTATGCATAGACACACTCCACTGACCCTAGCCTCAACTGCGTGTTTGCACACGCAAGCATCCTGTCACCAGTATAGACTGGCCTGCAATGAAAGGCCTTGCTTTCCTGTCAGTTCGATGTCCCAAAACTGTGTTCAACAGCCAGTCAATCTGCCCCATGAGAGGATATTTCTAAGCACTTACTTTCAATTCCATTTAGGATACACACAGAAACACACTTGGCTCTTCTACTCAGGAACTGCTCCATATTTTCACAGTGGCCAAAGGGAAGCAGAGAATGCCTACGTCTCCAAGTCACTCATCGTGACACAGGGAAGCCTTTTCACATATTTTGTCACATTTTCCACTCCATTTTGCCTCATACACAAAACAACTTTGAAAGCGACTTTTAGGGAGGTCCTTTCGTGGGTGCTTAAGGGTCCTATGCAGAGTTACTGGCTTTATCAGCTGCTTGGGATGTCCTGTTTCAGCCTGCCTGCAGGGAAGGAGAATGAAGGAAAAGATATGGAGTAAAAAAAAATAATTTTTATAAAGCAATCTCAACTAATAAAGAAGATATGTTACAGTTGCCAATGTTCCTAGACTCATCTTCCTAATCAAGAAAAACAAAAGCATGTTTCTCACAAAAGTGAGAGGAAAGGTCAGACCATGGCATGATTATCTTTGAATAATATTCTCCACACAGCTAATGTCAAGGCGTATGCGTAATTGTAACTGAAAGTTCTGCTGGTAGCCACAAATAGGTACATCACGTTGTGCACCTTCAACTGTGTACATCTTTCTTAGTAACACTGGTTCCGCACTAAAAAAAAAACACAAAAATGTGATGCGTTCCTCTGTTGGGCTGCTACTTTTGTTGCAGCTCCTGTGTCATGGATGTACAGAGGGAGAATAGGTAATCTGTTCTCAAAAATGAAGGACAGAAGTAGAGATGGGCATGGAACCCAAAAACAAAGTGCTGTTTTGTCATTTTATTAGGTAATGAATTACTTTGTTACCTAACGAAACGGGTTTCATTTTATTATGAAACACCATTATTTCCCCTATAATTAAACAATTCATTCTAGATGAAATGGCAGGGGAGCTTCCCAAGCTCTTCCCTTTAAGCTCCCCAAATTTGGGAAGGTTTGGGATTCAGGGGGCTGAGTTATGAAGCTCCAAAGGGAGTGCCCCTAGGAAAATATCTTTCTAATTGGAATTGGAAGCCACAGCTTGGCTTCTGAATCTAATTAGAAAGATTGTTTTTCCCTAGGGACACCACATTTGGAGCTTTGTAACTCAGCCACCTGAACCCCAAACCTTTTCAAATTTCAGTGGTTTACCTAGAATTGCTTGAGGAAGCTCCCCTGCCATTTTGGTCCTATAGGACCCAGGGGAGCATAGTGTTTCATCTCATTTTGTTTTGTTTGTAACAAAACTACTTTAAAAATTCATTATAAATGAAACAAAAGTATTATGCAAACTAAATGAAATAAAATGAAACACTATTTTTCCATTTCGTGCCTATCTCTAGAAAGAAGCATTGATTAGGCAGCAAGGGTGGGCAGCTTATCTTCCAGATATTAATGGACTGACACTCCCATTAGCTCTAACTAAGATAACTCACAGTTGATGGACCATAGGGAGTGTTTTCCAAGTGAAATGAAATGTTTGATTTAAGCAGGGTAATTTGTTGTAGCAGAATAATCAGACAAGTATTGGGCAGATCGAAGATGAGCAGAAAAAAACAGGGGAAAATGATACATTATATTTGGAAAGCAACTGTGTGTCCATTCAGAATGGGCTTTGTACTATAGGATATGGAAATAGAAAAAGTGCAGAGGAGGGCAACCAGAATGATGAGGGATTGGAACACCTTCCTTACCATCTGAAGCTGCAACGGCTAGGCCTCTTCACTCTTGAACGAAGATGCCTAAGAGGTGACCTGATTGAAGTTTGTAAAATTATACACGGTGTGGACAAAGTAGATAAGGAAAAACTGTTTTCCCTATCGCACAACACTAGAACTAGGGGACACTCCATGAAACTTTTGGGTGCTAGATCTCAAACAAATAAGAGAACTTACTTTTTCATCCAGAGGATCACTGTTCTGTGGAACTCCCTGCCAGAAGAAGTGGTGACAGCTGTCAGCCTTGACAGCTTTAAGAAAGGATCGGACAAGTTCATGGAGAACAAGGGTATCAGTGGCTATCATTATGGATTTTTAAGGTCAACCTCCGGGTTGGAGAGAGAGGCAGGATATTTCTGAATGCCATTTGCAGGGAATCATAAACAGGTGAAGACATCTGCTTGGGAACACCCTGAAGCAAATGGTGAGCCACTGTGAGAGACAGAATACTGGACTGGATGGGCTGTGACCTGTTCCGGTAAGGCTGTTCTTATGTTCTTATGTTCTTATGATATGCAAGCAAGATGTCTTAGCACAGGTAAGTGCATGGGTTTGAATGTATTTCATGACTGATGTTTGCATCAAGAATGTGTTGTTTGTGTCTGATTCCTTCCACAACACAGGCCAAACTTTCACGTTATCAGAAGCCCCAGGATTCACATATGGTTAGGAAGGCAAAGGCAGACCATAGGGGAGGAATTAGGAAATGAACTAAAGCATGGTAGCAATCCATGTTCTTACCCCTTCCCATACCTTAAGCCTCTAAAATAACTCTAGAAGTGTACATTATTAAGAACTCCTTACACAGAAGAATTTAAAAAGAATTGACATAGGAGCAATACTGCTATACTGTTATTTATACAACACATATTTCTCTCCAGTATGTTTTTAATATATGCACAATAGATGAATTAATATTTGCTTTCCTTCTCCATGAAAAAATGTGAACAATCACCTTTCACTGAATTTCTTTCACTGTGTACCCCTTGGATTAATTCAACTACAAAGACATGGTGTATGTGTGTGATGGGGGGGCGGGGAGCAGAAAGACCACCTCTGATTAGTCAAGTTTACAGACTTCCTGTTCTTGATATTCCTACATTGCACATAAGGTCTAAAAGGAGAATTGTGTACCTCAGATGTTGTGCCAAGTGTGTGATATCAGCAGCTGATGGTCCAGTGGTTGTTGTTCTACCTCCATAATTGACTTTGCTGTGTGCATAGAAGGAAATTATAGACCCTCAGTATACAAACAACAATCCAGTAATGTAGTTATTTAGACAATTGTGGTGCTTAGGTATACAATAAAAAGACTCTCTAAATATGCAAAATGTTATTGTAATGTGATGCAATTGAGAAATAAGTAACTGAGTCAGACCTTACTAAAAGAAATCTGTAATGCTAGCAAGCATTTGTGAATAGAATGAACTGCTAGAAAGACAAAAAAGTAGATATCCAACCGAGCCTAAACTATCACTGAAGGAAATGAATGTTGAAATAGAAGAGCCCCAGTCCCCTCAACATCAGTTCAAGCTATCAATCTATCAGAACCAATATGAACACATTCACTGCCACAAGGTAAACTCAGCATTCCCCTTAGTTTTCCCTATTCTGGCTTAGGCAGAATACAACCAGGACCGGCGCGTCCATTAAGGTGAACAAGGCAGTTGCCTAGGGTGCCAAAATGGACAGAGAGTGCTGGCCAGACTGCTGACACACACAAACCCCCCCCCCGCTGCTGGCCACTGCTGTCCATCCCCCCGCTGCCTGTCACCATCCACCCACCGCCCCCGCACCCATTGCTACCCACCCCACTGCCCATTGCCGCCGCCCCACACCCATCGCCGCCCCCTGCAGCCCCTTCCCACTGCCACCCACCATACATGTTGATTAGAAATACAAGAGTGTGGATGATTTTGGTGTTGGTCTCTAGTGACACATCCATACATCACACCCTTACCTAATTCTTTCATTACTGTCTTTCTGGGTCTCAGTCTTCTGATTTCTTCGCTGCAATTGAATTGATGATTGAAATCTATAAAAACTCTTATGTATTTCAGTATCTTCACTGTCAGTTGTAAAGTTGTGTAGTTTTTCTGTAGTCATGATTTTTCCCTTCTTATTGTTCAGCTGCAATCCTGTTTTGGCACTTTCTTCTTTCACTTTCAGTAGAAGTCATTTCAAGTAATTGCTGCTTTCTGAGAGTCAGATGTGTCATCTGCACATCTTAATTTATTGATTTTCCCCACTAATTTTAACTCCCCATTCATCTGACTCTACTACAGCTTGAAAAGGGCTTGTGTTTGGTGCATATCTGAAATTAGCACTTTTTAATATAGATGTGTCCTCAGCAAACAGCATTCCAGATCAGAATGCAATCTGTGTTCACCCTGTGGACAGTCTAGCAAGCAGAGAGCAGGACAAGCTCACCAAATGCCATATGGCTTTCTTCACACAATCCTTTATTTTACTGGCCTTGACATTTCGTGCAATGAATGTTATTTTGAACCCAGGGGAATAATGGAGATTGGCAGCTTCTTCTATTTAGAAAGAGTGAGGACTAGGGTCCATTAAAATGCCACAGTGATGCAAGGAAAATTTGCATTTCAGTATAGAGGCAAAACACTGTGTACATCAAATTCATGTTTTGTTTTGAACTTGCATATCTGTTATGCTTGCATTAAAGCCTGAAGTGTAAACAGCACAAGAGCTGCAGCCTAGCTTTTGCATAAATGACACAAAGCTGTCTTTGTGTATACATGGCTCCCATTACAAACCCTTTTTCCATGTCTCAAGTTCTTATTTGCAAAGAAGGTAAATTCACATCTGCATCAGGATAAGCAGCTTCAAAAAAGAGAGGGAGGGAGGGAGGGAGAGAGGGAAGGAAAAAACCCCACACCCAACTAAAAATGTTGGCACAATGAGGGGGAAACACCTCTCATGCAAAGCAGCCATTTTAGTAGTTTATTTCGTAACATGGAAATGTTAGTTATCCTGTTGCTCAATCATCTGGACTACTGGAGCTTATTTCTTTCTTATTTTTTAATATTTTAATGTATTTAATATAAAAAATAATCTACAATACAAAATGTGAAAGAACAATATACAGTAAGAAAAAAAACATTAAATAAAACTCCTACCAATATAACAAAAACTGACCCTGTGCACCCCCCCCAGGACTTAAACAAAGTTACAACTCTTAAGGTATTGACCAGCCCATTTCCCTCCAGAAATACATTGAGTCATCTCTGGGTGTGTGTGTACTCGTTACCTTTTTGAAATACATGTACCATTAGTTTAGCCCATATTCCATTCAAATCATTGAAGTTTCTCAAACCTCTCCTAATTTTAATTTCACAAGTCAATTTATCATTAATGGCCATATTCCATAAGCCTCTATACCATTCCTCCAATGTCATTTGGTTATTGGATTTCCAGTACTTGGCAAAAATGCAACCTTGCTGTTGTTATCATTATAATTACCAATTCAACCGCTTCTTTCTTTAATTGTGTATCCATAACCAGATTCAATAATGCAATTTGTGGAGACATTTATTTATTTATTTATTTATTTATTTATTTATTTATTTATTTATTTATTTATTTATGCATTTATATACCGCTCCCATTTCCCAAAGGAACTCTGGGTGGTTCACACAAAAAGCTTAAAAACAAACATCAATAGGACAATATAAAAAGGTACTAGGCAAGAGGCGAAAACTAGACAACCGTCAAAAGGAGAGAAAAAAACTGGTACCACATTAGCAGTCACGAAAGGCATCCCTGAACAGCCAGGTTTTAAGGGCTTTCCTGAGTGATGGACCGGCCACCCAGAAGGCCTGTTTCTGAGTTACTAATCTGCGGTAGACATGGGCACGACCAGAAAAAAATGACGTTTCGAGTTTTTGTTTGTCGGAACGGGTCCGTTTCGGTTCATTTCCGTTTGTCACGAAATTTTTCAAAAATTTGTCATTTCCATTTGTCGTTTGTCGTTTCCACCACGATTTAGAGCGATTTGACTTCCCAGAGCATAGGGGTGCCCCGCAATCAGGGCAGGCACTAGGTGTTTTTGCGCCCTAGGCAGCGGGCGAGGCAGGGGGAGGGCAGCCGGGGGAGGTGTAGGCGGGCGGCGGTGGCGGGGGGCCATGGGCGGGTGGCAACAGCAGCAGGGGGAGGCATGGGTGGGCGAGCGGGTGGGTGGTGGCCACGGGCGTGGGCCGCAGGTGGGTGGCGGCGCAGGCGGACGGGCGAGTGGGCAGTTAGGATATCACAGAAGTTCTGTTCTTGGCTTGCACCCCAAATGTGTGTGTGTGCAAGCAAATTGAAGTTGGGAAAATAGAAAATAAATGGTAGTATATAATATATTTTTAAAATAAATCCACACCTCCCACTCCCAGTCGAACCTCCCCCTTTATCCAATATCAGAAAAAAAAACCTCAAACTGCCAGAGAAGAAATAAAGAATAAACTGCTATTCCCTTCAGCAGACAAAGCTGCAGGGAATCAAAGAAATTATTTTCTAAATTCAATTCCCTCCCTGCCTGCCTAACTTAAATCCTAAAGCCTCCAGCCTCCCTCCCCAATCTCGATCGGATTACACCAGCACCAGCAGCCAGCCCTCCTCCCTCAACCACATCCATACACCGACCTGACTGCGATTTCTGGAAGGTGCCTCGGCTTTTTATGCCCTCCGAGACATGTGGGGCATGGAACCCAGAGTCGACTTAGGCACATTTCCTGCCATTTCACACAACCTGTCACCCCCCATCATGTCCTGTTTTATTGGTTGCTAAATAAAGTAGGTGGCATATTGGAAGAACACCTAGCATAGTATTAAAATTTTATTGTGTCAGTTTAAGAAACATTTCAAAGAAGAAGAAAAATAGAGGAAAGGATTTCTTCATCTTCCATTTCAATGTCATAAGCCATCTATTACATCACAGAGTCGTCACCACTGATATGCCCAACCACATCTCTATTGGGGTATGAACTAGCCATCTGCACAGACTAAACAATATGGTAATTAGATCCATGCTTAATTCTGCCAGAAAGAAAGAAAGAAAGAAAGAAAGAAAGAAAGAAAGAAAGAAAGAAAGAAAGAAAGAAAGAAAGAAAGAAAGAAAGAAAGAAAGAAAGAAAGAAAGAAAGTCCCTTTCTACTTTCATTTTAGCTAGAATTCTAGAAAAGAAAAGAACACTAGCCCTGTACTAGAAAAGGACAGCTCTTATAGGAGCAGGATGGGTCAAAAATAGAAACATATGGATGATGCAATTTAGTTTGAACCAAACTGTACCAAACAGCGATCTAAATATTGATATGTAAACGTGTCTGGACAGGCATGTAGTTCTTCATTTGTGTCATGTATGTTGTGGGGACACATGGCGGATGGTTTCTTGGAACAACATGGGGTGTTTTGTTCAGCAATTCTCACTCTCTTATGTGAGCCAGAAAACAAGCATTTTCCACCTTTCCTATTTTTCCCAATTTTTGCAAACCAGGGCAGAATAAAAGTAGCATCTTTTCCTTAAGTGTTCACATGCGCACATGTGCATGCACGCGCGCACACACACACACACACACAAAACACACACACACACAGAGGCACGATGACATCATCATCATCATCATCATCATCAACAACAACAACAACAACAACAACAACAACAACAACAACAACAATGCCAAAAGGACAGGTTGATTGATTCAGAAAAGAAAGACAAGCAACAGCCCAATGTTTCTGTAGCTTCCGGTTTAGGTAAGAAGGAAGGCAACACTAAGAGATAGCAAAATAGATTCAAAACAACACAATCGGGGCTTTCTCTTCCTAGATGTAGCAGGTACTGGAGAGCAACAGGTTGTCTGCACTATTCAATTTCCTTGTTAGTGGGGCACCTAGTAGAGGCAGTTGGCCTTTTGTTATTGTTTAGTCTGTTGGTGAACTCTTAACATAAATGTCTCTAAATATGTCCCTGATGCTTCTATTGCGTGCATTATATATAGTGAATCTGGCTGAAACGTCCTGCCTTCTGTTTTTAACATCTGCTTGAATCTGTTACCTTTCCCAGTATCTGCAGATTTCTGGACCAGACAGGTTTGCATATTTCATACTTGCCTTGAGCCATTTGCAGGATGTACAGAGGGACTGGATGTAGGAAGGAAACAGGCAGGGGAAACCCAAGTTTCTCTTTGCATAAATTCAAAAGCCAAAATTGCTTAAAATAGAGCACCATTATGTCCATTCCCCTTTGAAAGCAATACACTGAAAAAAGATGTTGAAAGCCTGTTGTTAATTTTGTTCAGAAATATTTTTAGACAACATTGCTCATTTAGAAAATACACTAAAGGCCCGTTAATGCAAAACTCAAAGTGATTTTGTTTGCTGAGGCCATCTCTTCTATTTGGTAAGGTAAGGTAATAGTTTATTGCTAAAAACCATTGGTCATCGCAATCTTTATTAAAAAAAAAACTTATAAAGTTACATCCGCGACAAATATAATTAAAACTTTAAAAAACCGCATGACATTTGCAGAGCAATATAGTCCTCCCAAAGTTAGAGGTTGACCCGGATTTTCATAGCTGCCAGCGCAAACTTTGCAACTTGCTGTGTAACAAAACTGTCTGCACCGACAAGTAGCATACTAAGTTGGGCTCCAGGGGACCTATCGACCAGTGAACTAATAATCCCACCAAGGAATTTGCCTCTGGGTTGGTCGTGAAGGGGGCACCTGACCACGTAATGGGGCACGTCATCGACTTCACTTGAGCCACAAGGGCAAAGACTGTCCGAAACAGGGATATTATCAAGTCTCCCCTCTAAAAAAGCCGAAGGCATGGTCTGAAAGCGCAGGGCTGTGAAAGCTGTCCTCAAGGGAGCTGAGGTTAAATTGTGGAAATAGCTTTCCAGCCCAAAAGATGTTTTATACAAAGGATAATATAGGGAGAATGACGATAGTGAGACTGCAGCCAATTCCTTCCATTTGGAACATAAATAAATCTTATCTTTGACCAATGTTTTGATACTGGGGGAGACAAAAGAGGGGATAGATTCAGTATTGATCCCATAAAGATGTAATATGGGTCTGACTAGCTTTGCCCAGGACTCCTGCAAGGGGTGCTGGAGTTGTTCTATATAGCACTTCTTTGGCAAGCAGGAGCCGCTCATGGCGGCCAGCTTCAACCAGTACATTGCCAAGGCAATGTGTACATGTGTTTCAATAGGAGTTAGCCCTACTTCAGCTCTTACATATGCAGAGGGTGTGCCACGGGGTACAGCAAGGAGAGATTGGATAAAAGAATTTTGAAGCACATGGATGTGTGGTATTTTAGTATACCCCCAGATTTCGGCCCCATATGTTAATTGGGGAACTATCTTTCTTGAAAACACTTTGACTGCAGGAGCAACCAGTTTACCACCTTGGGTTGAAAAGAATCTCAAAAGGGATTGAGTGGAGTGGGAGGCTTTCAAAACTGTTGCTTTCAGATGATATTTCCAAGAGAGCAGGGCATTAAAACAAAGACCAAGGTATCTAAAGTTTCTTAGCTGCTCAATAGGTTTGTTGTCAAGTGTCCACCTATATGTAGTTCTTTTCCTCCCAAAGATGACTACTTTGGTTTTAGAGTAGTTAATGGACAAATGTTCTCTGGTACAAAAGTTACTCAGCTTAACCAAAAGTCTTCGCATGCCGACTTGCGCTGTAGAAATAATTGCAATGTCATCTGCATAAAGAAGTACAGAGATCTTAGCATCTGCTATAGAAGGGGGGGATACTGGACCACTCAGTTCTTGAACAATATCATTAATATCGAAATTCAACAGAAAAGGGGCCTGAAGACAACCTTGCCTGACCCCTCTGTCTGTGGGTATAGATTCTGAGAAGAGCCCGTTTGCCCCCAGTCTTACCCTGAGATGAGTATTGGAGTGTAGCTGCTGGATTAAAGCTAAAAGTCTTCTATCTATGTTTGTTAAAGAAAGTTTTTGCCACAAACGACCTCTATCTATAAGATCAAAGCAGAACCGAAATCTACAAAGGTCACATAAAGTTCCTTCCTACCATGACAAACATACTTCTGAATCAGGTGGGAAAGTACAAAGCATTGGTCCACTGTAGATTTTCCTTTTTAAAAACCAGCCTGTTCTTCAGCTATGACTGAATTCATGACTGCCCAGCGTACTAGTTTGTCCAGGAGATACTTAGAATAAAGTTTGGAAACTATATTGAGGAGGCTTACAGGCCTAAAATTTTTAGGGTCAGTCTTAGAGCCTTTTTTGTGAATAGGGACAATGGTACTAGAGCCCCAACTTGGGGGGGGGATTTTCCCATGTTGATTTATGTAAGTAAACATTTTAGCAAACACTCCACACCACCAAGAGGGGATGGATTTAAACAATTCTACTGGGAGCATATCTTCACCAGGAGCTTTATTGCTAGGCAAAGAGCCGATCAGAATTTTAACTTCCTCAGGGGAAACTGGTTCCCAAGGAGGGTACTGGGAAAAATGGAGTAAGTTTGAATGTAAGGGTGACATGATGTTGGTTCTGTCACTAGTGAGACTAAAGAGAGCAGAAAAGTGGGTTTGCCATTGAGAAGAGGTAATTTGGTTTTCTAACGGATCTGAGTAGGGTCTGAGACCCCTCAACACCAGGGACCAGAACCTAGCCGTATTTTTATCCATGGCAGCCCGCCCTAACTCTAGCCATGCCCTCCTGAGATATGCCTCTCTTTTTTTTTTGGCGGAGCAGATTTTTATATTCTCTATGGTGCTGGATGTAATTGGCAAAATTTTCTGGGGAATCAACTAGACGTAGTTTTCTGATTGCTCCTGCCAATAGACATTTCTGAGCCTCAGAAGAGTAACATAAAGAAGTGGGCAAAAAAGGTAATTTCTGGTAGCTCCCTCCATACATACACACAATTATTATTTTAATAAGTAATGTTGTGGATATTTAACGGTATGGTTTTAGAAACTATTAAAGGCAGCTTTAAGAACTCATCCCTAAAAGCAGATTTATGAGATGCAAACTATCTGATTAAGTTGAGCTTCCAGATGATTGTTTTTCTGTCGAAGACTTGATTGAAAATATGAAGTGAAATGTGCGTATTTATCTATTTATTGTGGGTGTGTTTATGCACACTGCCAGGATGAACATCTTAGCTCTTTTGCTTTAAAAATGCAGATGGGAGACAACTAGAGACTGCAGATGCCTTTTGGAATAAATTTGGGCAGAACCTCCCGCCTGCTTGTTTGCCTTGTTAGCCTGGCAACAGTTGGATGCCTAGCTATTAAGTCACTCAAATGGGATCATCCTGAACACCAGTGCCAAGAACTATTAGGCTTGTCACAAGCCATTTCAGTTTTCAGGGATGAGATGCAGAATTTGAGGTAATGATTTCAGCATGCCAAGAGTGAGTGAGTTTCCTACTACAGTTGTAAAAACAAAGTCTAAACTTCTTGTAAAGAAATATGATATTTAAATTAGCTGCTGTACTCAGGGTCACCCAATAATGAAATTATTAAACTGCAGCTCCGATATATGCTATTGCAGTGGTGGCGAACCTTTGGAACTCCAGATGTTTTGAACCACAACTCCCAGAATTCCAAGCCTGTATTGCCAATGTCAAAGGACTGTGGGAGTTGCGTTCCAAAACATCGGGAGTGCCAAAGGTTTGCCACCACTGCGCTATTGTATCAGGTTTAAATTCAAACCTATTAAAAAAGTAGAATGCATTATATTTTCAAATTTCTTGTGAAGAAATTAAGGATTTTGAGGGATATGAAATATGAAATTCAGCTTCTTCCAAGTTGTCGTACATATATGGGAAGCTGACTGAAAGGAGGTCAGCTTGTAAAGGATCAATTCACACCCTCACTTTATCTCCTTTCCCTGAATACTTCAAGGAAAGAACACCTCACCACTTGTGTGAATGCTCTTCAAAGACAGGATTGATAAGGACCCCTAAGCTGAGGGACTGACCTGCTGTGGTAAAGGGGAGGGTTTGCAATTTCCTTACATTACACCAAATCTGGTAGGGATTTTTTTTATTTAGGATAAAGATATTCATTTATAAGAAGGCTCAATTGAGGCTATTGAGACTGTTGTCTACCTAATGAGCCTATTCAAGCCATTGTTGATCTTATGAGCGTATTTCAGACCAGGGTGACAAGAGGTCAAAGTGAACTATAAAATCAAGGACTCACAACTAGCTTTCTTCAGACTGACAAAGCTGTTTGGATGAGCAGTGAAACATTTCAATCTCTCAATAAAAAGTCCAGTTGCCATTACTAAACTTCCATATACTTAGAATTGGAAAGAAACCTTTAAAAGTAATTTAAAGAAGTCACTGCCAGATTGCTACTGGTGAGAAATAAGATATTTTGACTTTTTCTTCCTTCCCTTAAAAAGGGAGCCTTTGGGAGCCTCAGGGGCAATGGACCTTCCATAGTTGTGAAACTGAAGTGGCTTGTCAAGTCAAATACTGTATCCTAATTTGGCCAAAGGAGCAAGTTTTCTTTATATCCCAAGTTGGCACTCTATTCTGCTCCCATAAGGGTGCAACAGTTCTTGATCAAACTCTGGGTAGTCTCAAGGCCAGTTTTGCTACTGTGTCCTTCAACAGTATGCAAAAAAAAAACTATTTTGAAAGTTATCCAAATTCTAAGCTTAAAAATATAATTCTGCCATCCCCTTCCTTACACTTCTACATGTTGCTGTGCTGAGAAGCATTGTGTTTTGCAAGTTTACATGATCACCCAAATCTATTTCCGATTCTTTCTGCATTCCTTTGTGGTCTTCAGTGTTTAATAACCAATTGTTCAGACCAAAAAAAAAATCACCTCACATGGGATGCATGGGGACATCAACCAAATGTGATCGCTTTCAGTTCTTATGCAATCTGAACTGAGACTCATCAGAAGTGTTTTGAATAGTGATGGGCATGAAACGAACAATTTTTCATTTCTGTTTTCGTTTTTTCATTTTGTTATGCAACGAAACAACAAACGAACTTTGTCTCTAAAATGAAACGAAACGAACAGAAACACCAGTTTCGTCCGTTTCGTCCATTTCGTTTTCATTATGGCAATACATTGAACTGCTTTAAATGCTAAAAAAATCACAAAAATTGAAATAAATGGTAACAAAACGGTAACAAAATGAACAAAAACGAAAACAATTTTTTTGCAAAAATTCACGAAAAATGGAAACGAACCAAAACGGACCCCCTAAATGACAAACAACAAACGAAACACCATTTTTTTATTTGTGCCCATCTCTAGTTTTGAATGTTCCTTAATGCTTGAAATCTACAGAATTACCTAATTATGCAGATATTTTTTGCTGGGCCATGTAGAGTTGAGGAAAACCAGCTATTGCTGTTGCCTTACTATTAGGAATTAAGTAAAATGCATTTTAATTAGACTTAATTATTTCAGAGCAACACTTTCTGAGGCTGAAAGCTAGTCACTTTTCTTTTGATCAATGAGGGGGGAAATCCAAAGAGTTTGACTAAATTGTGGCTTTGGAGAATATAAGAAAGTTTGTTTCGCATCTATTAAATGGTATGTATATAGATTACTGGAGGGAATTGTTTTCTTTGTTGATGGTGGGAAGAAAAGAGAACAAAGTATTTCCTTTGGAAATGGAGAAGTGATTGAAGGGCTATCCCAAAAAGCTTTATTTTTTAAAAAGCTGATTAAGATTTAAACAGTGGTGCCAATGGTATGCAGATGAATTGCAATTAAATTACATAAATGTATATTTCAGTGGCTAGTTGGTATATGGACCCTCATTTGTAAATTGCTATCTGTGCTCATTAGGCTAACATCAGGCAGCTGATTGCTTCTAATCAAGGCAAAACAAGGCAGCTTGCTGATTGTTCCTTTCAGTTTCAGGGAAAGTATGTAAACATAATTAAAGTATTTTCTTTTATAATATATTATTTCTTCTTCTTCTTCTTCTTCTTCTTCTTCTTCTTCTTCTTCTTCTTCTTCTTCTTCTTCTTCTTCTTCTTCTTCTTCTTCTTCTTCTTCTTCTTCTTCACATTTAGCCCACTCAATGGAGGGGTCCTCTATTCTTGTTTTGGCCATCTACTTGGCATGTTCATGGGCTAGCTCCGGGTGAACATGGGACAACTTCATGTATTTCTCAAGGGTGTTCATCCAGCACTGTTTGGAATGACCCCTCGGTCAGATCTGATGACCTGCATGGTGAGACTCTTTGTGGCCAGAGTTTCCTCATTGGCACCCAGGACATGACTAAACCAATGCAGTCAGGCTTCACACGTCAGCAATAGGTGCAAAGCCGTAGTTTGTTCTGATGCCATCATGGCACACATGATCCTTTCATGTGAGGCCAGATGGTCCATTGCAACATCTTCATTTCAATGTTCAGTTTCTTAAATTGCTGGCCAACACCCTGCACCATAGAGTGCAACAGGTCAAACAATGGTGCGATGGAGCTTTGAGTTTTAAATGGTCACTCATACTTTTGTCACACATGATGCTTGATGTTGTACGCCATTTTAGCCCGTCACTGTTGATCCTCAATGTTACCTCATGACTCAGGCTCCTGTTGAATCCTTTTCTTTTATAAGATACCATATAAAATTGGTATTGCTGCCCCTGGCCCTTTCACAGGCTATTGACAAACACCACTTATAATTTTTCTCTTTTACTGCCACCAACTAGTTTTGCTAGTAAATTAAAGCCTTCAGACTGTTTTAAGTTGAATAAAAATAAAGTTTATTATTATTATTTATTATTTATTTATTACAAAGTAGAATCAAAATCATTAAGGGTAACATGTTGACGTACAGACAAAAAGAAGAATATAGTTCAAACCCACTTAAGTTTAGTTACTGATAAAGTTGAATATATACACACCCAGTTCCTAAGTTTACAAACTCTAAATCAGGCATGTCCAAACTTCAGCCCTCCTGATGTGTTGGACCACAACTCCCAGAATTCTAAGTTTAGATTGGCAATGTCAAAGGACTGTGGAAGTCCTTGCTCTAAACACTCAGTTTTCCTCACAGACACTTTAAAAAACTCCTATATCTTTTCTATCTCTACCTTTTCTCCATCAGTGTATCTATCTATCCCTATCAGATTTTCTCAGACTCTATCAGATTCCTATCTGACTTTCTCTTAGAATTGCCAGTCCCTAAATATCCCTCTCTGACTAAATTAGTCCTGAGCAGAGCCTTAAATATCCTCAGGCTCCTCCCTCAGACTATCTTATTGGGCTGCAAACCACCAATCAGTACAGACACTTCTCATGAATTATTCATTACAACAGGCAAACGCCACAACGAGGACCACAGGTGTGGGTAGGTGGCAGGGCAGTGGGCCGGCAGTGCTGGGCATGGAGCAAGCTCCAGAGGCCCAGATCTGGCCCACCACATTGCCTGAAAGCTACTTATGGGCCCTGTACATGCTACAGAGCCCCAGCACAGGCCCTGTAAATCACATCTGGTCCACTGGACATCCCTCCTAGTTCACCAGAAGCCACTTCTGGGCCCTGTATGGGTCCGGGAAGCACCAGGCCTGGGGTGAGTACAGGAGGCCCCACACTGGCCTGCCTGTCCGAGCCCAACTCACAGATGAAGGCATCTGCATATCCCAGATTTTCCTTTATCATAGGTCAGTCAAAAACCTAACACCCATGATAAACAGGGGAGTACTCTATACCCTAAGAATGGTTTAGAGCAGGAGTTCTCAATGTTTTCAAAGAGTGGGCTGGTCCACCTCCCTCCAGACACTGCTGGGGGCTGGACCACAGTTTAAAAAAAACCGACATGGAAAAGGGGAGAGGGAGCTGCAAGTGTGCAGAGTCCCCCTGTGATTGGCCCATGTTTGGCTCATCTCTGGGCCTCCAGTGATGCCTCCAGCTCCAGAGCAGCACCCTGAGGTGCCGCCGCTGGTATCCCTTTGGTGCGCCTCCTCCAACTCCTGTGGTGGTGGTGGGGTGGCTAGAGCAGCTGTCCTTCATTCCTTGTATTGGGAAGGAGGCAGCAGCCCAGGCAAACTCGGGGGGGGGGGCTCGCCTCCTGTGCGGCTGCTCAGGATGAGGAGCAGCAGCCACATCAGGGACGGCAAGGCTGGTGCCATAGTATGCAGATCTGTCTGTGCACCCTGGCCAGTGTGCCCTTGCAGTGCCCCAGAAAGAAACCCGCGGCCTCTCCTGGCCTGGCCCAGCCCGGCTTGGTGTGCTGCAGGTGAGGGAGGGAGCGAGGGAACGAGGGCTTGGAAGGAGCGAGGGGAGGCAGGAAGGCCTGCCCAAAGCCACCCTCAGCCTGCTCACTGTCTGAGCCCAATTAGGCTGCGGTGCTTGGTTGGATTGTCGGCTGACTTGTCGGCCTGCCCGTCACCAACCGGGGACAAATGCAGCTCCGCCAGCTTCTTAGGAACCAGGTGTGGGCCACTGTTGGCCTTCCCTTCCCCTCTCTTCTTTCTACACCTTCTCCTCCTCCTCCTCCTCGCCGGTCTCTAACCTGGTGGCAGCGGCGGCGGACTCCGCCTCCTGCCATGGCTGGACTTCTTCTTCCCCTCCCTCCTTTCACAGAGCAGGATGGCAGCTCAGAAGGGGCTGGGCGGATGGGAAGTTGCTGTCCTCCCTCCATTGCTCCACTGCCGCAGTTGCTCCCGGTTGGATGTCTGGCTGGTGCTGCCTCTGCCTGCCCCCTCCCTTCCTCACAACCATAATAACACAGTAGTGATGGCCATACAAGGAAGGCAGGTGGGTGGATTGGACGAGGAGCAGGAGTGGGGCCCCGGGCCAGGGAGGAAGCAGGGGACTTTGCCACGGAGCTCCACTTGGCTGCAGCAGGCACCCCAACCATCTGGGCAGTGGGAGGGAGTGGGGGACTTTGCCACAGCCCTCCCACTTTGAACTGCCCCACTAGCCATCCTGCCAATCATCTGGGTGGTGGTGGTGGGGAGTGGTGGAAGCAACACAGCCCACCCCAGCAATAGAAGCAGCTGCGGAGGCCAGCTCGCTTGCTTGCTCTCAAAGTGGGGCTTTTGTTTGAGGACCCCTAGTTTAGAGTGTTTGGAATGATTTTATGGTGGTATCACCAATTCAAAATGGGTTTCTCCAAAGTCTAAAGATGCCCTTGTCAGTCCCCAGCTTGTCACTGGAAGCCTGAGGCAGCCTGTAGTTGTGACTTGCAGCATAGGATCAACTAGTCAAGTGAGTCCCTTTGTTCACAGCTAAGAGCAACCCTTCCAGAAAGACCAAATTTTCATTGCAAAATTGTAGGAGAAATGAAGCAGACACATACACAAGTTTTCTGAGTGGAGTGTCCTGCCCTCACAGGGCAGCAAGAGTTTTTATTGATCCTCCATTCAGTGGGCAACAAGATAAACAGGTGGATAATTATTGACAGAGAGAGACAAAGAAAGACTCCCTGGAGACCCTCACTTAGATTCCTAGGTCTGTTTGTGCTAGTGAGCTTATCAAAGAGTGTCAGAAGGATGTGTGACTTAGGACTTAGGCCCTGTTGATCAATTTGGGAGTTAAGATGCCTGAGAATATCCTGTTTACAGGCTAAGCAAAGAAATCTCCTCTATCCCCTAGGGCAGTGATGGCGAACCTTTTAGAGACCAAGTGCCCAAACTGCAATTCAAAAGCCACTATTTTTTTTGCAAAGTGCCAATACTGTAATTTATCCTGTATACAGGTGGCTATGAAGGGGCAATGTCGAGTGCCCACAGAAAGGGCTCCGAGTGCCACCTTTGGCACCCGTGCCATAGGTTCGCCATCACTGCCCTAGGGCCTTTCCTGCACAAGTGGGAATGGGCAACTTTCATACTGCCTGCTCAGGCCTCTGGGGTCATGTCTTTTTCCCCAAAGGAGTTATTCCTTCACAAAATATACCAAGTACCTGACTACATCCGGTGCAATTAGAATGCCTAGGACACCCTATTTCCTACCACACACTAAAGAGCACACCATGTGCAGAATCTTCATGTTTATTAAGAATATAAAAATAAAACAAAACAAAAAGGAAAAAAAATCTTTTGAAATCCTTAGCCAATTCCAAGAAAGAAGAAGATTCAAACAGAACTGGCTGCACAATAATGGCAAGTAAAGACCACTGACATATAACAATAAGGAAACTAGCTTGGCCATTCAGTTCACTTGGAGGATCTTAGTATAGATGTAGACAAGTTTCTGAGCTCACATAGATACAGTATAATATTATGCTGAAATTTCCAGGCATGTGGTTTCCTCTTACTCTGGGCCTCAGCCATTTTTATACCTTTTTGCTCCTTCCTCATAGGATACCTGTCAGAAGACTATCCCTTTGGCATGCAGCCATTTCCCCAACCCTAACCCCCCAGGAGAATGCAGTTATGAATAACCCTCAATTAACCATGGCCATTTCAGATAGTTGAAATAAATATCTGTTAGTAATCAGGTGGTTTCCCCCTGGGAACCATCAGACTAACCTCCATCCCATCAACCTTCTCAGTACCTCCAACAGATCTGGCTTTTTAGCAAAATATCACACCTGAGTGTTGTTAGGAATGTTAGACATTCTTCACAGGTATAAATATAATTTCTGAGACTGATTATTTTTAAAAATCGTATTTGGAAACAGAGAACACATCATGTAGCTACCCATGATGAGTAATTTTGTCAAGTGCAAGTAGGGATTTGATGTTCAAGAAATGTGTGGCACGTGCAGTGGAGAGGGGTAGTTTGTCATGCTTTTAGCTGTAGGGCGTTGTAACTGAAGGAGCCATTTCAAATCAGGAATAAGTGACTTTCTAGGAATAATTAATACCTTTGAAAAATGCCATATCTGATGGGTAATGAATGGTGCTTCAAGGGGTGTTAGATCAGGTTTTGTAACCAGTAGTAATTCAGACTTTCCTTTTCAATATTTAAGTTAATCTTAAATGGCTACAGAGGTTCAGTTTCCCATTTTACAGGATAGCTCTTCTCCATCTCTTCTCCAAACACCCAAAGTAGTTCTAGCAACTTTGAAGAATTGGGGTGTGATATTGTTGACCAACAATATCTATTAGAGATGGGCACGAAATGAACAATTTTTCATTTTTGTTTTTGTTTTTTCATTTCATTACGCAACAAAATGACAAACGAATTTTGTCTCTAAAATAAAACAAAACAAACAGAAATGCCAGAATATTTGTTGTGCGTTTCGTTTTTGTTACGGCAATACAGTGAACTGCTTTAAATGCTAAAAGAAGTCACAAAGATGAAATAAATGGTAACAAAATGGTAATGAAAGAAACGAAAATGAAAACAATTTTTTTCAAAAATTCACGAAAAAGGAAATGAACCAAAACGGACCCTCTAAAAGACAAACGACAAACAAAACACCATTTTTTTATTCGTGCCCATCTCTAATATCTATTCTACAGCTGCCTTTGCTGTAACATTCAATCAACAGCCCTAATGCAGCCTGCAACTTTACTGACTTAAATCTCAGAAAGTCAGTAAAGATGACTTCCTAATTTTACCTAGCAAAAGTCATATTGCCATGAATGTTTGAACTTTAAGTTCTTTACACTGGTACATTCCTGATGAAGTGGCCTGAATTCACGAAAGCTTCCATACTGCATGATGATTTTAAGTGGTCTATAAAGGTATTGCCTACTCTTGCATTAGTATCCAGCAACTAAGCATCCCTGATATTTACCAAATTAAATGAGCAGCTGAATTCTTGATACATTTTTAATTTATTATGGAGACGAAAACTGTAATAATAGAACTCAAGAAGCCTCCCTTAAATATGCAAATAATGTAACATGGAATGGCTTTTTCTAAATGCAATTGCTGACTACATCTTTCTTTGGTGAACTTTCCTAAAGGCTAGGTGATAATTGCAAATTCGGTACTTTTCCTTAGTTCTCTCTGCTTCTCCAGGTCTACAGAGACAGGGAGTAACATAACTAACTTCTGAATGATGGGGAATCGAGGAAAACTAAGCCTAAACAAGAAACATCATTTTTTTCCAGCCCTTTCTGACGGCTCTTTTTTGTTGTTGTTGATGAGTTACATCTGTGAGAATCAAAGATTAATAATATGAATGGCGTTCTCCACTGCTCTAGCAAATTGTTTAAGGAGAGAGGGAAAGTTCAGCAAATTATTAATTGCATTGATTGCCTACAGTCACAGGAAGCAGAAAATAAGCTTCTTTCTCCCTCTCTCTCTCTCACACACACTCTTTCTCTGTTGGAAAAGTAGTTCAAAGTGTCATATTTAGATAGCCCTTGCGATGTTAAGAATAAAATCAGAGAAAACTCATCACCCCTGCAGAATTGGAATCACTAGCTTTCAAAAAGTGCAAGTGTTCAAGTTATAGAATGCAGTACCATATTGGGGTGGAATGGGGGGGTCTACATTGTCCATTTAGTGCAAAATTTGCATTGGATTGGGCATAGATAAATTCAAATTAAAACCAGGTCATTACATAATGTAAACCTCAATGAACTGAAGCCCATTACAGAGCTGTTGCTTTTGCTTGAAGAATCATCTTCCCCCCTCCCCGACCAGCCGAGGTGGTTTAAATTTGTTCTCATCAGGCTAACATTGGTTTTGTCCATTTTCTGCACAGTGTGATCATGTGATAAGATGGTACTTGGGTGTCTATTCCCTCAGCTGAATGCCCCTAATTTGCAAACAAGTTATTAAAAAACAAAGCTTCTAGTCACTTGTAGAGCATTACTACTAGGGCATACTGGGGTGGAAAATTAAAAAAAAAAGAGGTAGACTTTGCCAATTTGCATTTTGTTAGCACCCTAAGGCAGCTTCTGCTGTTGGAGCTCTATACAACCTGAACTTTCTACCCTTCTCCCTTCTGACATTGTCATCTGGAGGGCTACACTGATTTCACCTGTAAAATCTGATTTCCATGACTACAACTCCCAACCAATCAACTTATATTTTCCCTGCTGTGTTATCACTCTCTGATATTTACTCACTTGTCCCCCCACTAATCTAAAGCCACACATTGCTGGACACTATCCCAGTTCTCCTGTGCTGATGTGGGATCTGTACAGCAGGAGACAGGGAAGGGTAATAGATCAGGTGGCATTGCCCATTCTAGTGATAGAATTTATTTAATCCTTAGTTATAGATGGAATCAATTCAATCTTGAAAACCTTATCTCTTATCTTGACTCTTGATTGTGCTGATCTTGCCATCTTCTTATTGATCATATTTATGTCAAGGCTTCTGGGCTCAGTTCTTATCGGTGCCCAATTATGAACAGAAATGGCCCAGTTAACATCTAATGAATGTTGTAAGGGCCAAAAATTTCTTGCCTAGTTACACTCACCTGTGGAACAAATAATGTTTATGGCCACGTCTTAAGTTGGGGCAGTTTACCTCCAAAGTTATGCCATTTGCACACATACACAATAAAACTACTGTTCTAGAATAAGGATTGAAGGTGATTAGACGAGGACATCTGAACTCTCTGGCAGGTGGATTCAAACAAATATGTTTCAGCATCATTTCTGAACTATATCATCAGAAACACTGATAGTAAAATGCTGAAAAGACATAGTGCATGGCTGGAAAAAGCTCTTCTCAGCTATTTCCAAGAATGAAAATGACAATTAACACACAGATTTCAGCAGAAGTGTCTTTATCCATGAATTCAGTATACTCCTCTCTCTGTAACTATCAAACTTTTTTCTCAATATGGAAAGTAAAAGTAAAAGGCTTCTATTTTCTGCCACAACAGATGTATGAGCTTCACAGAGGGAGCTGTATGCATTAATATCACAAGTCACTGAACAAACCAATGCCTGGAAATTGTCCGTTTTGCACTCCAAACTCTCTCTTCAGTATTATGCCACTCTCTAAATATAATTTCATATTTTGCATGCTTATTTGGTTCTTGCAATTTCTGGTTAGCTTTGCGAAGCTTGCAGTCTTCTGGTTGCCTTTTGCGCTCACAAGACAAGAAAAAATCAGAAGCCAACAAAAATCTCTATGCATTTGGAGAACTTAAGTTTAATGGAACTTTAAGTTCTTTAAGAGGTTACCTTAAAGAACTGCCTTATTGGAGCACACAGAGCGAAGTCTATCTTATGAAGAATGCTTCTAAAAGTAGGGAAAAGGCCAAGATTGGGTGCAACTTGGCAAGACAGCTGTCTTCACCATTGTGTGTTCCACTAGAACACACCTAGACTAGACACATTTTGACCTTCTTTGGACTCCAATCCCCTGTTTCATGGAAAATACAATGGATCATTGTTGTTTGCCTAGAAAAATATTGAGCCTTGCATGAGTTATTTTAACCAATAATAAGAATATAGAAAAAGGCTCAAACATTGTTTGATGAATATTAGCATTGCAACACCTTTGTTTTCTTCGTAAGCAATGGCTTGCATACATATGAGAAACCTAAACAAATGCTGACTGACATGGTCTGTCTTGAAAGTCTCTGGGAATCTTTTATTCCTTCACCTTTCTCTCTCTCTCTCATTCTCTCTCTTTCTCTAGAGAATGCTTTTATTCATTGATATGTCAGGTTCCCCCCCCCCAAGCATCACTTTGTGAATACAGTAACTGAATAGTTATTAGCAATCTCTGACACTAGGAATAGCTGGATACGTTTGAGTTCTTCAGCTTTGCTGTTACAGATATGCAAAGCTCTTTGTTTCGTTGTCCTGAAGTTTGAAAAGGACATGGTGGGTTTGTCAGCCAAGGATGAAGCCTGAATAGTAGATGGGCATTCCTTCCTAGGTGCACTTCTGCATGAAAGATTAAATGTGAGAGGGTTTATAATAGCCAATAAAAACATTTGTGTTGATGATTATGATTTTGCTCCACCCCAGTATGGCAAAATAATGAGGCGAGGCCACACGAATTGGATAAACTTGGGCCACACTTTATTGAATTTCAACAAAATAAACAGACAAACCAGTTTCAGGAGGGGGTTTAGTAGTGTGTATTAATGATTGAAACCCCAAGGTCTCCGGGGACCCTTCCAATCAGCCAGCATTGGGCGAGTCACTACCTCCTGTTACTGCAGACCATAAGACAGTAGCTCCAAGGCTGGTAATATGTACCAAATCCCCCTGTGTCCTCAAGCTCCACTCCTGATGATTCGTGGTCTGGAGGTGCCTCCCAGCTGCATCCTTCCCCCGATGCTGTAATCTCCTAATCCACAGTGTCCTGAAGTTGGATGGGCTGGGATTGGATAATACCCTTCCTGGCTCACTGGTTGCATTTAACTACTGCCACGGCCATGCTTATGGCCCATGCCACCTCATCAGGCATGACATGTCCACCTCCAAGCCCCTCCTGATATCCTTAAACAAATCTCCAGGCCATTGTCTGTCAAATGAACACCATCCTCCCGAAACAACTTGCTCCTCCCAACCTTAATGTCAGAGTGGCCCACCACAGAATCCAACTTGGCCCCAACTGCCCTACAAAACTCTCTGTTGTCACCCCTGCGAGAATGATTAATACATTGAGGGTCACAGTCCACTTGTCATGTCTATCTGGGTATTATGGTAGACCACACAATCTGCACCTGGGGGTACATGGTCCCCCAAATCTGCAAATCCCTCAAAAATTCCAAAACCAGCTATTTACCCAATTGTTGAGTCAAATCATCCCCCCACAAATGCATGACCAATATGTCATGTGGCCATCCGTATGCTGGTAAGGAGGCAGTGTGCAGGAACTCGTACCGCCTCATACCTCATTTTCCCTTCCACTCACAAGATGCAACAGCTCCCAATCCCAAATTACCAAAACCCAAGGTGCCCCTGGCATCCATCTGGACCTGAAACTGTGCCCCCAAACTAATGTTGGAATGTCAAAATGAAACCCCATTAAAATTTGCAAGGAACTGTGCCCACACCTGCAAGTCCTGGCTCATGCCAACTGTGACACTGTTCCTGCCTGTTGGCTTATGCATATCTGCACACAACCATATCTGCAAACAATCAGCGCAGAAAGGCTCGACCCAGAGCCAGCACATTGCAAGCAAAGTTAAGGTGCCCAACCAGCTCTTGGAGCTTCTTCAGGGTGACCCTAGTTTGCTGCAGAAGGACCTTAACCTTTTTTCTAAGATCATGCAATTTATATTGTGGCAACATGCATGATTGCTCCCAAGTATCAATTTCTATACCTAGAAATGTTAGGACTGAGGGTGGTCCCTCTGTCTTCTTGGCCAGGGGGACACCTAGTTCTCCTGCCAACTGCTGAAATGTTTCCAACAATAAGCCAGACCACTCCGTGCCTCTAGGCCCACAAAAAATATAATCATCTAAATAGTGGGCCACAGAATGCAGAGCTGAATGAACTCGTAACTTCAACTCCAAAAAAAGTACCAAACTTTTCAAACAACACACATGACACAGAGCATCCAAACGGAAGGGCCCTGTCAATGTAGAAATCCCCTTTAAACTGGAAACCCAACAATGCAAAATCAACCGGGGGCACAGGGAGCAAGTGAAATGCTAATTTGATATCTCATTTGGCTATTTCAGTCCCCAGACCACATACTTTCACCGTGTGAATGGCTGCATCAAACAATGTGTACTTCACTGAGCAGAGCTCCTGTGGAATGCCATTGTTTACCAAAGTGCCCTTGGGATAAGACAGGTGATCAATCAACCTGTATTCACCCAGGCCTTCTTTGGCACCAAGCCCAATGGAGACACCCTCAGATTAGCAACTGGGGGCTGATTGAAAGGGCCAGCTTTCAATCCCACTCTTCTCTGACCTCCTTACCATTTCCCCCCCAAACAACATGCTCCATCCCATGAACCAATTTCTAATTGTTAGCTAACACAAGGTAACAAAAGCCCCTAACCTAAACCCTCCAACAACAACTTTTCTGCCCCTTTGTCAGGATAATGCCACAAGTAGGTTCCAAAATGACTCATGGGAGCCCAGGTGGTGATCAGAACCCTCTGACACACACATAGCCAATATATTACCTTTCTCTGTACTGGCTCGGAGCTGAGCTCCAATGAGGAAGCAGGCTGTGGCATCATCTTTGTTTGCTCTGTGTTGCTGGCCAGTCAGACAGGGGCATGGGATGATGTCTGTCCCTTCACAGTTTCTGATTGGCGAGCACCACAGAGGAAGCAAAGATGACATCACAGCCTGCTACTTCGTTGGAGCTTAACCCCACACAAGCCCAGAGAAAGATAAGACATTGGCTGCATGTGTGTGTGTGTCAGAGGGTTCTGAGCAGCACCTGGGCTCATGTGGGTTGTTTTAGAACCAGTAGGTTGACCATCCCTACATGCAACCCTATCCTAAGAATGCTTACTCCAAAATAATTGTCAATCTGTTTAGTCCGAATTTCTGCAACATCCTTTTGTGAATATTGTTACCTCAATATATATTGTGTGCTGAGTCCTAAACCATTGTTTTAAGAAAACTGATTTGACTTAGGAGAACAATAGGTGATCTAGTTCTTTCCAAATGTTTTAATTAGTGATGGGTGCTTTGTGCTTTATGTGAAGCACAGCTGTTTCGATTTTCCTTCCAGTCAGACTCTCCACTTTAATTATTTTATTTTATTTTAGATTATTTTTACCCTTGAGAAAAGGACCCAAGGAGGGTTACAGAATGAACGATAATATACAGTCCAGTACAATTAAGACATGTTCAAGTATTGAGAACAGGGAATTGAGGGACATCTTACAGAATTAATAGACAACATTGCATTAAATAAATTAAAGTTACAAGAGAATGTGAGCAGTTAAAGGGGAGTAAGTTTCCATGTAAAGTTATGAGTGATAGGAAAACTAACATTGAAAACATAGTGTGACTGCAAACCCATAAGGTTATAAGTAGTTACTGTATAAACACAATGGGGACTCTGCTTGTAGCCCTTGTCTTCAGCGGGGCTGCTTTGCCCCCTTGAAGAAGATGGCGGGCGCAAAGTCTGGCGCCCGTATGCTGGTTGCGTGGCGGGGAGCAGCCTATTTAAGGCTCGGTACGCTCCCCACTCGCAGCCAGCACAATCTGACAGCTCCCCTCCCTCCCGCCTTGTGGATGGTGAGTCTTACTGGTCGCTTCGGGGCCGGATGGGAATTTTTGGCCATTGCTCAAATTGGTCATAGAGCAGCGGCGTTTTTTCGCCCATCCCATCATCTGCATGGCGCGGTGAGGTGATATTAATAGCTCTTTCACCAGTCGCAATTGGCGGTTAGGGCAAGCAGTCTTGTAATTTAAGTAGGCACCTCTGTTATACAGCACCTGTTTGGTGCTTGGCAGCCCTCATGGATAAAGCTTTATAAACTAGGATGACAATTCTTATTGTTAAAAAGGAGCCCCTGTTAGGTAATGAGGGCTGCCAGTGTTTATCAGAATTGAAGGTAAGATGGTCTAGTTACTGTTTGGCATCTTACCAAAGGCATTATTTATTCATGCCAATTTAATATCTTATTATCAAGCAGAGGTGTTGATGAATTTTAACATAGAATTATCTACCACTTGCCCTAAGGCACAGGCCCTCTTTAACTTGCAGTTATTCTTTACAGTTAATTAATGTTATAAATAAATTGCAGTCCATATTAACTCCATAAACTTTGCCCTGTGTCTTTATTTCTTCTGGGGGGGGGCAAAGTCTGTGTGATCCTGTAGATTCATATAAAAGACACATAATAGGTAGACCATCACTCAGGGAAAGCTTGCCTGAAGAGAAAGGTCTTATCCGCTTCCTCAGGCAGCCAACCACTCGGGTGAGAAGGCAGAAATGATGAATGGTGGTCAGCTTCATGGGGAGACGGCAAAGAGCCAGTTAGGTTCCAACATGGATTGGCATATCATCAACAAAAAGGACCCCTAGTAATCCAAATTAGCAGAGGGCCATCATGTTGCCTACCCCTACTCACCAACATTGATGTGCATATCCATGTCGATGATAGAGACAGAACACAGATGCTGATGCCTAATTTATTTATTTATTTATTTATTTATTTTTAAAAATCAGGACTTCTACAGACTAAGAAAGTAAGAATTTCCTATATCACTTGGAACACCTGCACAATAGAGTTTTTTTTTTGGGGGGGGTTATTTAGGAATGAACAGAGAGGAAATGTATTTTTGTACATCAGTAATCCTAGTGATTACACCTGTTTCATCATAAACTGGGAGATAAACTTTGCTGAAAAGATCAAGTAAATGTATTCACAAGTGGCAGAGTTAAGTTTACAGCAAAGGATAATAAAGTAAATGGGTGCAGTGAACAAAATGCCAGTAAAATGTCACATAGTCAGTTCTAAATGTTATGTATCAGAGAGGAACTGAACACTCACTTTTTCTTACCGACACCGCATTGTTAGGATTTTATGATTTTCCTTTGGTAGGAATCTTGAACTATTGTATGACTGGAGGTTTTATAGGGCTTTTAAATATCTATCTATCTATCTATCTATCTATCTATCTATCTATCTATCTATCTATCTATCTATCTATCTATCTATCTATCAATGTTGATTTTTTAATTTGTCTTGTAAATTCTTGTTATTTTCTGGAAATCACTCGGAGAAAGCTTGTGTACTGAACGGGTGATGTATAAGTCTATAAAAACAAACAAACAAACAAACAAACAAACAAACAAACAAACAAACAAGATGATGGTGGAAAACCACACCTGCCTTTCCTGCAAGTTTGTGTTACTCTTCCTTCCTGGAATCAAAACTGAACCAACATTGTGAAATAATTAAATGTACAAATGTTTAAACAAAAGGAATGGAGAAAGATATTTTATTTTTAAGCTGAGACACCTGTCCTAGGTGTCTCCCTGACTTAAAAGCAGTCCCTCTTTGCTTAATATCAATGTGGCAAAGAATGGATGTCAGGTACTATACACTGTCATTTTCCACATTCAACAAATATGCCTAACAATGAGATTGGAAATGTTCTTCAGTGCTTTCAAGAAATGTTGTATCTTTTGTATCTTTTATTCAGTTACATTCCTTGCATACTTGTCAGCTGGATCATGTTTCTTTTATGTGTATTTTGATTTATGAAGCTTAAATGGCAATACAGTCAGTAGAAATTCTCAGGCTAGTTTCAAAGAAGTAAAGCACAACATTCAGTTCACTTGCTTGCCTCAGGAAGAGACATTTTAGTCTGCCAGAGCAAAGTTTTCTTACATACTTTGTATAGAGATTGGATGTACAATGGCACCATTCTTCAAAACTGTCACCAGTATGGTTGAAAATAATGTCTTTCAATTCCACTTGACACATAAAGACAAATGAAAAAGTTAGATTAAAAATTCTCCATAAAGTTTACTGGTCTTTATTACTATGATACTGTTTTCATCCCAGCTAAATGTCCTATGCAATATGTTCAGCAAACCGTTATGTAGCAATACTAGCAATGCTGGCTGAGGTATTATTTCCATCTCTGAACAAGCCTTTCTGAAAAGACACAGATGCAGTGTGAACACACACACACACACACACACACCGAGAGAGAGAGAGAGAGAGAGAGAGAGAGAGAGAGAGAGAGAGAGAGAGAGAGAGAGAGAGAGAGAGAGAGAGAGAGAGAGACAGACAGACAGACAGACAGACAGACAGACAGACAGACAGACAGAGAGCATAACATGGAGCACCTCAAAACATGCTATTATAACATCATGATTATTTATGTATTTAAATTGTAAACCACATTTTAATGTAATTGTGTTTGTATCTGATGAGACCGATGAAGCTGTTTGGATGAACAGCGAAACGTTTCTATCTCTCAAAAAAGAAGTCCAGTAGCCATGACTCAACTCCCAGATAAACGCACCTGGATGACTGAGAATCTTCACAGACGTTTGTATCTGATGTTTATTTTTATTGCTTATGTTGTTGTTTGCTGTTAATTACATATTGCAAATCACCCAGAATAGCCTGTCTGCCAAATGGGTGGCATAAAAATATAATGAATAAATAAATAAATAAATAAATAAATAAATAAATAAATAAATAAATAAATAAATAAATTTTATGCCACATACATGGTTAAATGCACAGGGATTCAAATCCAGATTTTTTTACATACTTGTAGCCGTCCAACTAGCTGGGGAAAAATCATTCAGTGTTGCTTTCTTTCATACTTAATTTGTAAAAGACCCTTGATTTTTCTCTTGATTAAAATGTTAGAATTCATTTGGAGAGGGAGGTATTGTTGAAAAGCACAACCAACAAAGTTCTTAAACATACTTAACATTTAGTACATGTCTTGTATGTGGCTGAGGGACATTACTGCTGAATGTGCTCACTATCATGGCAGAGCAATATACTGTACTCCCATATAGTGTATGTAGACATGGGCACGACTTGGCGAAATTGTCGTTTCCGTTTTCAGTTATCGTTTCCGTTATGTAATGGAAACGGTAATGATAATTAAGCCGTCAGAACTCGAACTCGAACCGAAAGAAGAACAATTTGGTCGGGTTTTTCGTTTCCGTTTGTGGCATTACGGCAATCGCGCGATGCGAAGCACAGAAAAAGTTTTAAAAGTTTTTTTTTTAAAAAAACCCAACTCCCGGCCAAAAAAGCAGGCGAAAATATGCCTGCCTGAGGCTTTGCCACCTACCAGAGGGGTGATTTCTGGGGGGTCCCCGGCCTTCCCCCCCCTCTTCTCCTGTCCTGGGCTGCTTACACCAGGCCGGGGGGGGGGTCAATCCTCGTCGTCTGTCTCGCTGCATGCCATGCGGTGGGGGGGGGGATCCAAAATGGCGACCACAATTTTTCTTTTGAAATCGTGGTAAAAAAACACACCAAATCACCACAGAAACATGTGAAATTTATTTATTTTAAATGCCTGAATTTTTATAGTAGCAGCAGTGGGTTTTTTATAGCAATAAAACGTCGTATTGATTTTATTTTATTTTATTTTATTTTTATTTTTTTAGACCTGCCCATTTGGGCTGGGCATGGGATGGGACCATGCAATTTTTTTGAACCATTCCAACAATGGCATCGCCAGGTTTTTGACTGACACTTCTGGATGCCGGCACCTTCCAGAAATCGCAGTCGGGTGTATGGATGTGGTTGAGGGAGGAGGGCTGGCTGCTGGTGCTTGTGTGATTCGATCGAGATTGAGGAGGGAGGCTGGAGGCTTTAGGATTTAAGTTAGGCAGGCAGGGAGGGAATTGAATTTAGAAAATGATTTCTTTGATTCCCTGCAGCTTTGTCTGCTGAAGGGAATAGCAGTTTATTCTTTATTTCTTCTCTGGCAGTTTGAGGATATTTTTTCTGATATTGGATAAAGGGGGAGGTTCGACTCGGAGTGGGAGGTGTGGATTTATTTTAAAAATATATTATATGCTACCATTTATTTTCTATTTTCCCAACTTCAATTTGCTTGCACACACACACATTTGGGGTGCAAGCCAATAACAGAACCTCTATCCTAAGTGATATCCTAACTGCCCACTCGCCCGTCCACCAGCGCCGCCCCCCGCCCACTCGCCCGCCCGCGGCTGCCGCTCACCCATGGCCCCCTGCCACCGCCCCCTGCCTGCACCTCCCCCGCCCCCCGCCCCCCGCCTAGGGCGCAAAAACACCTAGCACTGGCCCTGATTGCGGGATGCCCCTATGCTCTGGGAAGTCAAATCGCGCTAAATCGCGGTAGAAATGACAAACGACAAACGGAAATGACAAATTTTTGAAAAATTTCACGACAAATGGAAACGAGCCGAAACGGACCCGTTCCGACAAATGAAAACTCGAAACGTCATTTTTTCTGGTCGTGCCCATGTCTAACTGTATGTATATGCATTTGTAGTCAAATAAGCCTGGAAAGTCATTCGGGTTTATGAGGGTTAGAATGATTTCCTGTGCAGATATTTATGGAATGTATTCAGATGGATAATACTATCATACTAGACTCTCTTAGACACACAGGACACAATCTAGCAACTGTTAGTCCTGCCTTTGTACTCCATGCCCATTAATGCTTATAACTAATGAGTGATAGATTAAGACAATAAAAATACAGAAGAAGACAAATCATGAAAATTATGTTTTTTTGTCATTCTGCGGCCAGATTAGTTACGGAGTTGAGGAAAAGTCAGCATATCACCCCTACCCTGGCTACACTGCGCTGGCTGCCAATCCGTTATTGCATTTATTTCAAGGTTCTAATGAGGACATATGAAGCCCTAACAGTTTAGAACCTTGCTATCTATCAAATCAGCTCCTGCTGCAGAGTACAGCCTATAGCACCCAAGCATCTCAGGCATTTGAGGGTTTTGTCACTGAAGGAGGCCTGTAAATTGTCAATGAGGAATCAGACTTTTTCAGTGGCAGCCCCTCATCTTTGGAACCAACGTCCCCTGGAGGTTTGTTTGGCTCCTTTTCTTCCTGTCTTCAAGAAACTTCTGAAGATGTGGCTTTACAAAAAGGCTTTCCCTGGGCATTAGCTCATTCTGTCAATTTGCTGTTATCTTTTCTTGCTTCGTCCTTAGGTCATCTTGCTCTCTGTTTCATTCTCATTTGACCTGCCATGTTATTATGTTTTATTATTTTGTATTGTTTAATCACTGTGTAATTTACTAGTCATGATTTGTATTTTGATATTTGTAGGTAACTTGTAAACCACCCAGAGTAGCCATGCTGCTAGATGGATGTGGTATATAAAATTAATAAATAAATAATAAACAAATTAAGCCTTTTAAATATTCTGTTAAATATAACTGCTACAGCAGAGATTTAGGAGGAGGGAGGTAGCTGAATGTAATATCTCCATTGGCAGCAACCTATTGTTTGTTTGTTTGTTTGTTTGTTTGTTTGTTTGTTTTTGTTTGTTTGTTTGTTTGTTTAAACTAAACACCTCTGCAGAAATTCTCTGACAAAACTGTTTTGCATGTACCATCAGATGTTTGTCATTTTAGAGCACTGATATCAGCCATTTAATATGCAGATTCTTTCTTAAAAGTGCCAAGAGAAGTTGAACTCATCTTACAGGATAAGCATTTAAATAGATCATTGTTCTGTTTAGCTAACTGTCATCATGTTAATATGTCAGCAAGAACTTTCCTAATATCATATTATTCCATTCATTTGTTGTCTGCAATCTTTTAATATAGGGAAAACACAGAACAAGCAAACAAATATTGTCATTAAAATGGTGAAGCCAAGAGATCACCTATGCTTAAATTGTAGAACACAGAGAGTAGTAAGGATCAAGTTACATTGGCCAATCTTATTGCTAATTCCATTGACATAGTTGCTCAGTAGTAAGTCTACACTTATGGAAATCTCATCAATTTCAAGGCATCTACCTGGAACTGGCAAAATAATATTGGCTATTGAATTCAGGGAAGCAACCGGTTTTTGTTTGTTTGTTTGTTTGCTTGCTTGCTTGTTTGATAGATGACTGACTGAATGACTGACTGACTGATTGACTGACTGATTGATTGACTGATTGACCCAACTTGGGCAAGTGTGAAAAAAATGTGACTCAGATTGACAGTGTGACTGAGATTGACATTATGTTACTGAGAAAGAAAGGACAAAGTTGTGTCTGATTTCTCCTGCATTGAAATTGCTCCAGCTTCTGAAATGACTAGTTTAGTGTCTATAGCTATTCCCATCATGGAGAAGGACAGACTGTATCTCTTTGCTATGAAAAGGTTAATGTTGAGGAGCCTCTTAGGAGAATAGTTGGCAACATGGATTGAGGAAAAAGAATGGAATACAGTGGTACCTTGTATAAAGGAATTAATTTGTTCCAAATGAAATTATGTTAAGCAAATTTTCCTTTATACAAATTCCCCATGGGAATGCATTGAAAACGGAGTGATCCCATTTTTATCTTGTACGGATTCTCCCCATAGGCAATTATGTTAAGCAAATTTCCCCTATCTCCAGAATTTTTTATGTTGTACAAATTTTATGTTATACAAGTTGTTTGTTATACAAGTGTCCAATGCACATACAACTCAAACCAATAGTTACAAATTGAAAGCCCTGGATTCAGATGAAGAAGACTGAGGTTTATCCCAAATTCATTAATGTTTACTCTCATATTCAGCCCATTCTGAATGTGAAGGAATTGCAAAAACTTTGAGTAAAGCTGGACAAAAAGGAGTATCTTCCCTGTTCCTACTTCAGGGCAGGGTGGTGGATTCCCCAGATCAATACAAAATAAATTCTGTAGGTTCCGTGTAAGTATAGAGTTTGGGCATCAATAGACCTCAGAATAGCAGAGGCTTTAGCAAAACATCTTGATTTGTGTGCAAAAACACAGAAAAATATCTACCACTGCAGCATTACGGTGATAAAACAGTTGGAACTTTTGTTTTATTTTGTGGCCTTGGAATAGCAAATGACAAAAAGAAGAAAATGCATAAAAAGATACACAGAAGTATATTATTACGAAAAGTGAGCAGCTGATGGTTTTACCAAAACTATCAAGGTGACTTGGATTGCTCCTAAATATTCATTTATCATCCTTCCTTCCTATCCTTTTATTTTATGACTAGGAGACTATTACAATTCCCTTATTCTTCTGTTTTTCCTATTACTCTTAAATACATGATCATAAACTGAATAACACAAGTGAAGCAGGTTACTCTGCTAAGACACCGTTCCTCCCTCTGCAGCTAAAACCTCAAATCCCCCGGGTTTTTTTCTTTCTCTTGCTTGTTTAAAATGTTTGATTAATGCTTTGTCAAAGTAGGGGTCACATTGTTTGTGGATCTTACAATGGGAATCATGAATCATTCTTCCTGATAAAATATATGCATTCAAACAGTGTCTTTGCTTGTCTTGCCTATTTAAGACAGAGGATGCTAAAATGTTTCTCTGCAAAGCACAGAAATCTCAGTCTATCCCATTAAGTGGTTTGTGAGGAAAAATTTATTTTGTGACATGCAAGATAAGTACCTGAATAAAATGATGATGAAGGAAAATCTATGTGAAACTGGTTGTTTGATTCATACACATATGGATTCATGCTCCTGGAATTGCTAGGAAACACTGCCCTATTTTTGGAAAAAAAAATCTAAAATTAAGTTGTTCAATAACATTCACCATTGCCACAGCTCTTTGGGTTGTTCAAGGCATATATCTGTTATTCTTTGACTCATCAGTCATGGTTTCTCAGTTCTGGTTAGATGCCTATCAATTCAGGACTGCCTAACATCTCTGAATGTTGACATTGACAACATGAAGGGCAGCACTTAGGGTGATCTGCAGGATACCCTGTTCCGATCACTACCATTCATACTTATTGAAAAAGAGCCCTGACAATTGCTTCCTGTTTGGGTAGGAAGTGATTAACAGATGGGAAAAGGAGTTTGCTTCTGGGATGTTCCATTCCTTAGCATCACTTTGCGAAGGCAATGAGCACAAGAAGGTATCCTGTAGACCATGTTGTCTGCTGTCTTAGATGTTGTCAACATTCAAGCTGTCCTTTGCTATATAAAACATGGAATCTTTATTCATGCTGGCAATGTGGACACCATATGGGTGGAGCAATATAACTTTCTGTGCAAACTTACAGAGAGGGACACCCCACTGGACCCAACGGCTTTACAGCACAAATGGGACCTGGGAAAGCTTCATTAAGGAAGTGGTGCTGTGTTCAATGGAATGTTATGAAGATAACTCAGTGTTAGCTGTGTTCCTAACACTTAGCTAATGTTATCCTGTGTTAAAGTGAACAAATATTTTGTAAGCATTTCAAATGTAGCTTCTCCTTTCATTCTATGTTACCATTATGCCTTGAATACATTTGTTAAGGTCAATAAATAGTTAACATGGGATTCCCTTTGCCCACACATTGCATGCTTTGTTTCCATAAACAATCATGTCTCCACATAAAAATTCAAGAACACAAATAATTTGAGCATAAAGATAAATACTAGATTGTTTTAATATACATATTAAATTATTTGCCATAATTGCATCTTTTGCATATCTTTCCCTCTCAGGGATTTCCTTTTTCTCTTCTGACTTGGAATTTCTTTAAAAATGGTTGCCCTTTGTCATTAAAAAATCTGTTTGAGCATTGCTGAGAAAAGACTTCTCTGAAAGAAAGCAAATGTTGGTTTTTCAGAACAGACACCCAGTTCCATAAAACTATAAATACCACTTAAACACCCCCATTTGTTATTATCCTATAGGATTCTATACACATTGCCTTAGATTCTGGAATTCATAAATATGTACATTCTTGGCTGAGTCCATTCGTTATTCAGTCTTGCAAAACAAAACTGATTCTGCTTTTCAGTGGGGTGAATTTCTCTTTATAGCCAAATAAAAGAAACAAAGCTTTATTGTTTACAGTATGTGAAGTAAGTTTCTCTCTCTCCTCTCTCTCTCTCTCTCTCTCTCTCTCTCTCTCTCTCTCTCTCTCTCTCTCTCTCTCTCTCTCTCTCTCTCTCTCTCTCTCTCTCTCTCTCTCTCCCTTATTCACTTGGATAATAAAGAGTTATGCATAACAGACGGTGTATCTGTGTGTGTGCACATGCACATTTGTGCATTTATCATTAGCATGCCATATCTCAGGACACAAATCGCATATAGATTCCAATCTGAGGAGAAAGTCTCTGAAGCAGGTTTGAACATATTATTGCCATTACTTAACTCAATGACAATGAGAAAGTTTCTTGTAAATACACTTATGCACAAATTCTGCATGTACGAACAGATGCCTTGTCATTTTAGAGTGCTGATATCAGCCATGTAATATACAGATTCTTTCTTAAAGGTGCCAAGAGAAGCCTAAACTCCTCTTACAAAATAAATGTTAGAAAAGAAAAAACAACGTTATGTTTAGCAAACTGCCCTCATGTTAATACCTCAGCAAGAACCTGCCTGATAGCTTCTCATTTCATTCATTTGTTGGCTGCTGTCATATAATGAAGAAAAACATAGATTAGGCAAGCAGGCATTATTTATCTTTAAAAACTGTGGAGCCAAGAAGTCAACAGTGCTGAAATGGTAGAACACAGAGACTAGTAAGACAAGTTGGGGAGCTGTGTAGTCATAATAAAAACCAAATGCAAAAATTGACCAGGTGATACCTTTAAGGCAACTAGTAAAACAACAAAACAGTTGCTGATATTTCGGGGACAACACCCTCTTCCTCAGAGCGGTACCAAAAGTTCTTGGCAAGATGAAAACAATACCAGGTCGTTGCTTAATTGAGGCCCAGAGGTGAGTTGTTGTGAAGCTGCATCTGCAGTAAGGGTGGTGTTCTTACAGTCCCAGTCCTTCAAACAACATGTAGAAGGTCACATCCACAATTTCACACACCCTCTCTCTATGTGGCACATCAAGGCTAATGGCCCGTTGCTCGCCACAGAGAGGGGGAGAGTTGGTGAAGAAGAACTTTCACTTGGGGCCTGAGAGAAAATTTAGAAAAATCCACGAGCTGTAGCCAATAGGATAAAAACAAAAGAAAATAAATTACCTAGTGGATGATCCATTTGCCTCCTTCTTGGTATGTGTGTATGTGTGTGTGTGGGGGGGGGGTCATTCTTGTTATATCAGTATTTCCAATAGAAGCACAAGTAGGGGAGCTGTGTAGACATCATAAAAACCCAAAACAAAAATAGACCAGGTGATACAGTTTAGGCTTCTAGTAAAATAACAAAACATTTGCTAGTATTTCAAGGGCAACACCCTCTTCCTCAGAACTGTACCAAAAGTTCAAACATGACAAAGATGGAAATGCCAGGAGTTAGTTCTTAGATGTAAAGTTTCTTGGCAAGATGGAAAAAAAATCTCATGTAGTTGCTTAATTGAAGCCTGGAGCTGGGAGCTTGTGAATTTTGAGTATATGCACTCAAAAGTACTGATCCTGGATGTGTTCCGCACCAAAGTGGCAGGTTTAGCTCCCTAAAGTGAATCTAGGTAAGCACCCCAAATTTGGAAAGGATTTGGGTTCAGGGGGCTGAGTTATGAAGCTCCAAAGGGGGTCTGGATAGTTATTTGAAAGAGTGTGAGTGCACCTAGTGCCACATGCCAGCAATTTAGGGGTTAGTTTAACCACCAGTGTAACCCCAATTAAGCACTACATTGCTGGTGCTTGGTGTTACATGCACTCATACTCTCTCAATTAACTACTTGAACCTCCTTTGGAGCTTAACAACTCAGTCCTCTGAGGCCCAAACCTATCCATTTTGGGGGGGGGGTTTACAGGGGAAAATCCTAACTTGAACCCTGGTAATTTTCGTGCCGAAACATGCTTGTGAATTACTATGTTGGAGTACATTAAAATATATATGCCAAAATAGTAATTATTGCATCCACATTTCAGCATCAAAATCACTGGATTCAAGTTTAGAATTTTCCCTGTAAACCCCTGAAATTTGGAAAGGTTTGGGGTCAGGGGGCTAAGATATGAAATTTTGGGGGCTTTCCTAGTATCACTCCGCTGCCATTTCCTATAGGATGAATAGTTTTATCCTAGAGGGGGAAAGTGGTATTTCATCACATATTTCATCACAAAATGAAATGTGTCCTACCAATTTGTTAGGTAACGAAGTAATTTGTTACCTAACAAAACGATGAAACAGAGTTTCATCTTTCATTTTGTGCCCATCTCTAGTTAAAAACAGTTGCTCCAACTGAGCCACCACTGACAGCTGTGAGAAGGCTCATTGTCCTTCAGATACATTCAGATTCCAAGATAATGTACATGGTTGTTGATTCTAGCACACATATAAAATGCATGAGATAACTTGATAGAGCAGTGAGGTAGAAAGGTCTTATCGGCAATAGTTTGGGATGGCACTATCACACATGGGCAGGAATTATTTAATGACATCTTCCAGCTCATTCGACTCACCTTGCCTGGAAGGCTGTGACTTTGAGATTTCTGGCATACCGCTGTGTGGGACTACCGATAAAAAGTTTCAGGAAACTTCAGGGGGTCAAAAATGCAGCAGCCAGGCTGCTGACCAGGGCAGGGTACAGAGATCACATTATACCCCTATTAAAGCAGCTCCACTGGCTACCAATCAGCTACCAGGCACTGACTACAAAGTGCTTAACCTACAAAGCACTGTATGACCTGGGTCCTAGCTACCTCAAAGATCAAATCTCACAGTATGAACTGATATATATGAGCCTCGTGGCACAGTGGTTAAATGCCTGTACTGCAGGTAAAACTATGTTCACGACCTGGGTTCAATCCCAGGTAGCAGGCTCAAGGTTCACTTAGCCTTCCATCCTTCCGAGGTTGGTAAAATGAGTACCCAGCTTGATGGGGGGGCAATGTGTAGCCGGCACACTGTAATTAAAAATTGTAAACCGCCCAGAGACTACTTGTAGTGGTATGGGGCGGTATATAAGCAGAACACTTTGCTTTTGTTTTGCTTTGATTCAGGTGTTTTCAACTGGAAAGGCCTTTCTTTCCATCCCACCATCTTCACAGGCATGTCTCGTGGGAACACATGAAAGGCCTTCTCGGCTGCTGCACCCCGATTCTGCTGTCTTTCCAGAAACAGGCAAGGACCTTTCTCTTCAGGCAAGCTTTCCCTTTTATGTCTCATTTATTTGAATCTACCATACATGTATCACATAGACCTTGTATTTATAACCACTTATAACCTTGTGTTAGTGCATTGATACTATGATTCCAATGTTAGTTTCCATTACTCATAACTTTTACATGGAATTTTTACTCTCTCTTTAACTGCTTGTGTTCTCTTGTAGCCTTAATGTAATACTGTCTTTTAATGCTGCAAGATGTCTCTCAATTCCCTGGTCTCAGTACTTGAATATGTCTTAATTGTACTGGATGGTATATTGTCCCTCATCACGATTAGGCAGGGTAAAAATACTCTAAAATAAAAAATATATATCAGGAAGGAAGAAGAAGAGAGATAAATTTAGAAATATGAGCCTTTTCACACGACCCCTAAGATCCGCTGGTCCCTTAAATTCGGACCAGAGATCTTGGGGGTTCGTTTCTGTTCCTGCGTCCCCACCCCTCAGCACTTCCTGCTCCTGTCGGCGTGAGGAGAGGGAGGGGAAAAAAGGACAAAAGAAGCCTTTACTAACCTGCCGGTGCCGGTCGAAGTTGTCACGAGCCCCGTTACTTCCTGGTTCCTTCTCAAGGGGCTCTTAAAGGGGCGGGAGACAAAAACAACAACAGACAAGCGAGGAGAGCCTGGCACTCTTATCCGCATCAAGAAATTTTCATCTGCTGAGAGCAAGTACATGAAAGGTGCGCTGGGTCGCGCTTATGGGGGCGTGGTCGCACTTAATTTTCTCTAAACTCCGGAGCTGGTGGGGAAACATTTCTAAGCTCCGGAGCTGGGAGCCATTTGCAGCGCAGCTTAGGGGTCGTGTATAAACGCCCTATGTAAGAATTAAATTTTACCTGCAAAACCACCACTAGTTTCATGTAAAATTACTAGTCAGTGTTCCTATTGCTTCTCATTCCAACATAATTTGCCTTACTTTGTATAACTGCTTGTTGTGGGTGAAACTATATAGTATTATCCAAATTTGCTGAAAAAATTTGGATAACATGCTTTGCCTTTTGGGAACATTCAAATCTGAATCCATACCCCTTGAGATGTTGAAGTTGGGTGGCTGTGTTATTAGACCTCAAGACTCCTGCTTGTACGAGGAAGGAGTACAGTGTCAACCAGAAATACATTGCTGCTATATGTCTGAAGAAATGCACATGTGCACAAAACATCACATTAAAATATGAAAGTTAGTCTTTAAGGTGCCACATGTTTGTGTCTTTTGTTTTGTTTTGTTTTGTTATTCTTTGATTTTTGCCTGAAAGTAACGGTGAAAGAGAACATCAAAAATAATGCCGCTTTTGGCATCAGACATCAAATAACAATAGACACTGATTTCCATCCACAAACTGGCCCAAGGCTGGCTTAGCTAAGTGAGTGTGCCAGTGCAATATTTCTCCATGTATTCTTAACCTGCTTAGAGGCTATATAATGCTTTGCACTTGATGTATTTTTACTTTTGACAATTTTAATATTTTAAGTGATACAATCTTTGTCTTTTGTTTTTCAATGCACCTTTCAAGAATATAAGCCCCTTTTATTTGTATAGGATATAAATGCTCCCTGCAACTTCAGTTTTGTATTTGAATGCCCACAAGAGCTCATAGTTTTAAGACTTTCAGAATGCAATAACATTTGCATCTTTTGAAAAAGTGCAATGAATGGTGTATTTTTAAGAATCTGTATTCTGTGCCTACAGTTTTCTTTGTGGCTGTAAAACTTTTGTATTTTCCCAGGAAATCTGAATTATTTTGTGCTTATGGAACATAGCAACAGTGAAGAGTTAGACAAGCCTGGAATTTTTGCAACAATGAAAAAGATTTACACTTTGACATGCAGATGAATGTTGATAGGAATGTCAGTGCTCATTTGATTTGATTCTGGGGTTATTTTTTTAGGGATAAATGCCAACTTGAATGAACACAGGCTTCTGATTTTTCCTGGGAGGTCTATAAAGATTTGTAGGGCTCCTAGGAGACTGCACATTATTTTTTCAAACTTGACACTTCTGCTGACCACATTTTTTACATCACCAGCCATTATCCAGTGAGTTATCTCATCTGTATGTCTTAGAAATGCCATTTGGTACCATTTTCATAAGAAGGCACATCTAGGTCAAATGGCACCATTCCATGTCGGTGGTGGTCCCATGTCTTCTTCTTCCCTTCATTTTTCTTAAGTCTCAAGATGTTGCACTCTCCTTTTGCAGTACTGAAGCCAAGATGGCATATGAACATGGCTTAGGTCCCATGTTTATGCAAGATGGAAGGAGAACATGGCAGAGAATGATGGCCTCTCACAAGCTGACAATTAAACAGCAAGGGATCTGTTTAGACTAAAAGTCCAAATGGTTTTGGTTTAGTCTGGCTTTTTCTTATTTACAGGACCTGGTACGTGCCATTTGACAACTAGTAAACCTCCTTTTTCACATATTGAAAGAGGGATGAGTCTGCAAGCCCTGCATTACTTATCTTTGGCACTCATCAAATGTTATGACAAGAGAAGTCAGGAAAGATTTCCTGGCAGAGCAACAAAGCAGCTTTGTCATTCCTGCTTTGTCCTTCAAAAGCTGCAGTTATACAATAAAATGTATAACACTGTTTGTCATGTAGCAGGTTGCAAATTTTTATGGTTATCAAAGGTGTGTCTGTGTGTCTGTGTGTGTGTGTGTGTGTGTGTGTGTGTGTGTGTGTGTGTGTGTGTGTCTCTCTGTGTGTGTGTGTGTGTGTGTGTCTGTGTGTGTGTCTGTGTGTCTGTGTCTGTGTATGTCTCTCTCTCTCTCTCTCTCTCTCTCTCTCTCTCTCTCTCTCTCTCTCTGTGTGTGTGTGTGTGTGTGTTGTCTTGCTGTATATATGTGCTCTATCAGTTCTACTGAGAACCCTGTGTTTCAGCTTTTAAAAAAATAAATGTCTGAAAAACTTTTGGCAAGAAAGAAAGAAAGAAAGAAAGAAAGAAAGAAAGAAAGAAAAAGAAAGAAAGAAAGAAAGAAAGAAAGAAAGAAAGAAAGAAAGAAAGAAAGAAAGAAAGTCCCTTTCTACTTTCATTTTAGCTAGAATTCTCAGCTTGCACACATGTGACTCCAACTGGTCGGGTAGACAAAGAGGCCCCTTTCAGTACTATGGCTGATAGAAGCCACCATTTTGGTGCTTAGTGCCCTTATCTAATAGGGTCCCTTCCAGCTCTGCAGTTTGAGGATCATCATCATCATCATCATCATCATCATCATCATCATCATCATCATCATCATCATCATCTGGATAGTGACTGTCACGGCTCTGAAAGTGACATTAGTTTGTAGTTTCAGCCTCTTAGTGGCAACAGTATGTTTGTTTTTTGACTGGAACCTTGTTCTGTCACATAACTTTGCTTATTGGTTCCCAAAGCACAGAATCTTTTGTTTCTTTTCCTTTTTTTCCTATAAAACTTGTCAGCTGAACTTCAACTGTATCCTGCTGTCAGTTTTCAAGCAAAGAATTTCCTGTTCTCTTTGATGGGTGCTCCGCTGAAGAAGAAGAAGAAAAAATCAAATACATGTGAGGCTTAATAAGGTCTCTCTGATTCCTACGGCTACAACATGCCAAAAAACATGTAGCAGCTTCAGATTTAAGATAGATTATTTCCTTACTGTTCCAAAGAGTAATATGCTAGTGGGGAAGCTTTCAATTATTTTGGACTTTTTGTTTTCAAACTAAAGTCTGATTAACATCAAAAGAAACAGTTCCAGCATTATTTTTGAAGCTAATTTCCCTTTATAAAAATGTTTCTTTCCTCCTTGCTGAGAATAGTCCAATGTGCACGCTTCCACAGGGTCATGACTTTATAATTACTGCTCAAGCAGAACATATTTTCTTAAAGTATGCTAATGATGGGTTCCCTTAAGGGACAAATTTGAAAGGGTTCTGCAGTTAATTTTCCCTGACATATCTTCAATCTTAGATTTGCAGCCATTTTAAAGCTAGTAAAGCACAACCAAAAGTGTCCTAATTTGTCCCAGTGATGAGAGAGTTCCACATTTTCTGGACTAATCCTCAGCTTTCTCTGTAAGTTGAACTCCCTATACTTTGGTCCTTCAAGAGATCAGTCCTCTCAATGCTCATTCAGCCTCTTGACAAAGATATTTTGCTAAAACGTCTCTTGATTTGGGAAGAATAAGTTTTCCAACCTATCAAGGAAGCACATTGGCATGGAAGCAGCATCTTCATGAAAATGGCCATGCAAGGAGGAAAGGTTTTGTAGAGATATGAGAACATTAGTAAGGAATTAAGAAACTCAGGAAGAACTGAATGTGCAGGTTTTTTGTATTTGCCCCATCTATGATAAAGATGTAGCTGCTTTCATCTTTGAACATAAATTCTTTCCATCCCAGAGCACATTCAGAAGAAAAGGGTTCACCTGTGTAGTCATCACCATCCTCAGGAATATCAAAATCTAAACTCCAAAAGCATTCAAATGTTTTCTTACATCCTCTACAATGAACACTGAAGATGCATAAAATCCAAAGCTGTGTTTTGAGCTAATAAACTCACTATATAACATCTATGTAAGGCCGCTGGCTGGGGTCATTAGGAGATTTGGAGTGTGCAGTCATCAGTACGCTGATGACACGCAGCTCTATCTCTCCTTCTCCACCTCTGCAGTGGAAGCTGTCCGGTCCCTCGACCAGTGCCTGGAGGCGGTCATGGCTTGGACCAGGGCCAACAGGCTCAAACTCAACACTGAGAAGACCGAGGTGATGTACTTCGGGAGTTCCCCGTCTGGCTACGGAGGCCCTCTCCCCAGTCTGGAGGGTGTTTCCCTCCAGCTGGCGGAGAGGGTTCGGAATCTGGGTGTGATCCTGGACCCGGCCCTGTCCCTGGATGCCCAGGTGGCGGCCGTGGCTAGGACCACATTTTTCCATTTTCGTCAGAACGCCCAGATTCGTCCCTACCTAGACGGGGACTCCCTGAGAACAGTGGTCCAGGCGTTGGTGAGCTCGAGGTTCGACTACTGCAACGCTCTCTACATGGGGTTGCCCTTGACTCTCCTCCAGCGATTGCAGCGGGTGCAAAATGCAGCAGCCAGACTGGTGGCGGGTGCGCGTCGTTATGACCGCATCACCCCGGTCCTGGCTTGGCTGCATTGGCTACACATTGCTTCCCGGATCAGATTCAAGGTCCTGGTTTTTATAAAACCCTCCATGGCCTGGCTCCGGACTACCTGGCAGAGCGGATCGCCCAGCGGTCAACTTCGACCCGACCGGTTCGGCAGTCGCGGGCGCACTCGCTTCGGGTTCCAACCCCCCGAAAGGCCAGGCATTCCCTCACTCGGAATCGGGCCTTCTCGGCTGCTGCCCCATCTTTATAGTGAAGTGCGCTCTGCAGATTCCCTGCTGGCCTTTCGTAGAGCGGTGAAGACCATCCATTTCCGCGAGGCCTTTGCTGACCTAGCTTAACTGAGCCTCGTGGCACAGTGGTTAAATGCCTGTACTGCAGGTAAAACTGTGCTCACGACCTGGGTTCAATCCCTGGTAGCAGGCTCAAGGTTCACTCAGCCTTCCATCCTTCCGAGGTCGGTAAAATGAGTAACCAGCTTGCTGGGGGGGCAATGTGTAGCCTGCACACTGTAATTAAAATTGTAAACCGCCCAGAGACTACTTGTAGTGGTATGGGGCGGTATATAAGCAGAACACTTTTGCTTTTTAACCTTTTTTTCCCCCGCCATCGACCTTATATCTGCAATTTGAAATAGTAGCAGTAGGGCTTTGATTAAAAGGGTGCTCCCCTGCTGCTGTTCTTTTTAATTTATATGTAAATGTTAGTTTATCTGTTCTATCCTATTTTCTTGTGTTGTATACTTGCTGACTTGTTCAGCCGTGTTAGCCGCCCAGAGTTCCCTTTGGGAAGATGGGCGGGATATAAATCTAATAATAAATAAATAACTAAATAAATAAATAAATAAATAAATAAATATATTTAATGGATTGCATTGATTCTGTTTGTTAACAGCAATAATACCACCGTACTTTCACTCAGTTCATCCTGATATTCAACGTGGATTGAATTCAACATGGATTGTGGGAACATTTTGTCAGATTTCCCACATGATCATTTTCTAAATCAACCAAGAGGGCAACCCAAATCCAGATGTTGCCTCACAGGTTGCAGGGAAAGGGGTTGTGGCTCCTTTGGCAAACCAAGATATCTGATAGACAGCAAATATGAAAAGTCACTGTCATTCAAGCCCAAGCTAGAGGCTCAGAATATGTGTCAGAACACCATTACACAAAAGAGAAGACTGCTTCTCCCCACATCTTGTCATTACCTTTGCCTTCTATACCTTACTGTGATCACAATTGTCCAAAATTAGAAATCTGAAGGCTCTCCTCAGCAGAAAACTTTCCTTTTGTTGGCAGCTACAAACCCACAGTAGGTACATCTCCCACCTTAGGAATTAGTATATTTGGATTCTGAATGCTTATAGATGGCAAGAGTGCCATTCTCTCTCTCTCTCTCTCTCTCTCTCTCTCTCTCTCTCTCTCTCTCTCTCTCTCTCTTCTTCTTCTCTTCTTCTTCTTCTTCTTCTTCTTCTTCTTCTTCTTCTTCTTCTTCTTCTTCTTCTTCTTCTTCTTCTCCAGTTCCCCTTCCTGTAGCTGTAGCATACAGTTAATCTACTGTCATTATACTTAAACTCATTCAAGCTGAACTAGCAACAAGAGACTGCCTGTTTACTGATTTTACTTCACTCCTTACATTTCCCCCCACTGGTTTAAACTTTTCTGTTTGCACGGATCAATGGCTGTAAAAACACTAGCCATAATCAAAAGCCTGATTCTTTCAGTCAATGAAAGCAATGAGATAAGTTTCACTACCCTACAGGAAAAAGAGGGAGGAAGGGACCAAGAAGACCCAATTACATAATAAGAGCAGGAGACAGCCCAATTGTTTGATAAAACACAGAAAACCCCAATCATGCTAAACATCTTTTCTTTTATTTGACATCTAGAAGTCTGCATTGTGTGCCTGAGACTGCTTCCTTCAAACTGCTTGAAGTCAAGGCATTTGCCGTTCTGATGGTTGTATAGCTTCACACAAAACCCCTTTCTGTTTTTCAGCACCCGGAGGACTGTAAGCTCATCTTACTGTGGCAAGTCTTCGCTAGAGGATCAGTGCTGGGTCTCTTGTTTTGCCAAACAACTCTCATTCCAAGATCAAAGCTGGGAAGAGATGTGACATTCTAAATCAAGTTCATGTTCTTTCTTTTCCCACATAGTAGGAAGAAGGGGTGGCGGGGTGGCGGAAAGAGCATAAATATTGTTTAGCCCAAAGGGAGAAATGCTCTGATTTTCTCGTAAAGAATAAATTAAATGAAAAGTTATAAACACTGCTCTATAGCAAGGCTTTCTTACTTCTTCATTATGACTTCTGTCCCCAGGAAAGCCACAGCCAACGGTAAGAAAGCAAAGTAACTTGAACTGGGGACAGTGAGACAGCTGTTACAGCGACAAAGATAGGCCAAGGTGAAGGAAACAGATTTGTTAAGTTTGCATGAAATTTATTAGCTTGTGCTTTACATTATGCTCCTCTTTCCCCTTTCTCAATGTCTTTTTTTCTTACATTAAGGAAGAAATTCACATATTTTAGAAAGCTCTTCTTTAAAAAGATGAATAGAATGAAATTCTCAGCCATTTGTGCTAGTGAAACTGAATAGGTCAAACTATTCCCATGATGCACCTCTTGTCTGTGTTGTGCCTTCAAATATAGCCATCAAGGATGGAAGCAAGTGTTACCCACTCAGCACCATAGAGAAGAGTTAAGAAGGGTTTAACTAGATTAATTTTTTCCTCTCTTGAGTGGCATAGTCCTTTAAAACTATTGTGTTGCTACAACTGTTGTAAGCCACCTTGGGTCGTTTTAAAGGAGAAAGACAGACTGAAAATATTTTAAACCAATCTCGGTCTATCTGGCTGTGATGATCAATTCCTCAAGAGGGTGCCATGAGAAATTGCCTTCCATCTAGGATGGCACTGAGGTAAACATGGATCCGGATGTCAGGCTGTGGCAAAATGCCTGTTGGTATTTTTGTCACAACAATCAGATGAAAACATATACAAAACTATTTGGGCAAAGGGACATTTTAGGATCCTGCACCACAGGACAACTCTGTCTGTCTGTCTGTCTGTCTGTCTGTCTGTCTGTCTGTCTGTCTGTCTATCAAAGGAGCATGTTTTTAGCATGATTCTGGGAAAGCACTGAGCTAGAACTAGTTCGCTTTGCCCCTGGAAGGAGGCAGATCCATATGTTGTAGGTGCAGCTTCATCCTTCTGATTTGATAAAACTGAAAGACAGAACCCAAACATACTACCTAGGAATTTGCTTTTTGTTAAAGCCAAGTACATGTTGCAGACTATTCGCTAGAATTCAACAAATCCATTTAGGAACATGAAAAAGCAAAGCAAAAAGTGTGCTGCGTAAAGCACTCTCTGGGCAGTTTACAATAGACATGCACGACTCGGCGAAATCCTTGTTTCCGTTTCCATTCCTCGTTTCCGTTACGTAACAAAACGAAGAACGACAATTACTCCGCCAGAACTCGAACTCGAACCGACTAAAGATAAATTGGGTCTGATTTGTCGTGTTCGTTCCTGGCGGCATCACAGCGATCGCGCGATGCCAAGTAGCACAGGAATTTTTTTTTTTTAAAAAAACCAATTCCCGGCAAAAAAAGCAAGCGAAAATATGCCTGCCTGAGGGCACCTACCAGAGGGGTGGTTTCTGGGGGTGGGGTCCCCAGCCTCCCCCCTCCTCTCCTGGGCTGCACATCCTCGTCGTCTCGCCAACTCGCCAAGCGGCGCGGCACAGAAAAAAAGTTTTAAAAATAAAAAAAACCTGATTCCCGACCAAAAAAGCAGGCGAAAATATGCCTGCCTGAGTGAGGGCACCTACCAGAAGGCTGGTTTCTGGGGGGGGGTCCCCGGCCTCCCCCCTCTCCTCTCCTGGGCTGCGCATCCTCATCATCTCGTCAACTCGCCATGCCATGCGGTGCGGGTGGGGGATCAAAAATGGGGCGACCGCAAGCAATATTTATTTATTATGAAATCGTGGTGCTCCAAAAACACACCAAAGCACCACAGAAACATGCAAAAATAGCTATTTTAAAACTGCCTGAATTTTTACAGTAGCAGCAGTGGGTTTTTCTTGCAACAAAACGTCTTCATTGATTTTATTTTATTTTATTTTATTTTTATTTTTTTACACCTGCGCAATGATGGGCTGGCCATGGGACTGGACCATGCAAATTTTTGGAGCCATTCCACCAATTGCATGGCCACTTGACCAGGTTTTGACCGAGACTTCTGGGATGTGCCAGTCAGGCATAAAAAGCCCACTAACCGTAGCCAGAACCCTAACCCTAACCCTAACCCTAACCCTAACCCATACGCCAGTACACTGTCCTTCTTAGTGGGTCAGAGAGGCACCCAGAGGTGCACCCTACGAACTCACCCTAACCTTACCCGTAACAACCCTAAGCCTAGCCCTTGCGCTAACCCCCCTAACCCTAAGCCAAATCTGTACTCACATTGCACTACACACGCAAGTACAGTTCCCTTCTTAGTGGACCACAGAGCGCCCAGACTGAGGAGGAGCCTTCCCCCAGTGTGCGCACTGTGACACTGCAGTTAGCAGTGGGCCTGTGGTCAACAGAGAGAGGCACCCAAAAAAGAGGTGCCTCTCTCTACTCAACTTGGTATGCATATCCAATTGGCTATGCATGCCATTTTGTAGCGGGCCAGAGGAGGCACCCACCCCAGAGAGGTGCCTCCAGGAGCCCGCTTTCCCTTCATAGCGGGCCAGAGGAGGCACCCACCCCAGAGAGGTGCCTCCAGGAGCCCACTTTCCCTT